>JAMLFY010000002.1:7069392-7747487 GCA_030441495.1 Dalbergia oliveri
ACGTTTGAGTCTCTATGTGTCAAAATGATATGTGAAAAAATGATAGTGAAAAATGAGACACCAACCATTACACAGTGATAATTGATTATCAATTATCATACATAATTACTGTATATTGATCACCTGGTAATTGCATATAAATTTACTGTATTTAAATTTAATGTGAAAATTTTGATCTGCAATATCTTTTTTGTCTTTTGTATCTTTCTTTTTTCTTTTTTTTCGGGGTCTTTTGTGGGTCGTGAAGATTCAATTTTTTGTGCTGTTAATTGTTGTTTTAGGTGGGAAGAATGGCGGGTCAATTTGCGAAGCCGAGGTCTGATCCCTTTGAGGAGGTGAATGGGGTGAAGCTGCCGAGTTACAAGGGCGACAACATCAATGGTGATGCTTTTGATGAGAAATCAAGAATCCCTGACCCTCATAGGATGATAAGGGCTTATTGCCAATCCGCGGCAACACTTAACCTTCTTAGGTCCTTCGCCACCGGAGGGTATGCTGCAATGCAGAGGGTCACTCAGTGGAATCTTGACTTTGCTGAGCACAGTGAGCAGGGAGACAGGTAAATCAATGATGAACCAATGATTGAATCATGATCCATGAGTACTATTAGATATGTCAAAATTGTGATTACAGAGCACTGAGATCTTATTAGCTGATATATCAATACATGGTTAGATAATCATTTACTAGGTTATCCTACCATGTAGTAACACATCAGTGAATAAGATTGACTCTTATATTTAATACTTGATTGGTCTCGCAACTAATAGATTTTACACTATAATGCATTAAAATTGAGCTCTATATATAATATCAGTTTGCTAATAGTATCTTGATGGTTCAACAGGTACCATGAGCTTGCCAACAGGGTTGATGAGGCCTTAGGTTTCATGGCTGCTGCAGGGCTTACGCTAGACCACCCTCAAATGAGGTCTACCGAATTCTGGACATCACATGAGTGTCTGCTTTTGCCTTATGAGCAATCGTTGACCAGGTTGGATTCAACTTCTGGCTTGTATTACGATTGCTCTGCTCACTTGCTTTGGGTTGGGAGCGTACTCGCCAGCTGGATGGTGCACATGTTGAGTTCCTCAGAGGAATTGCTAACCCTCTTGGCATCAAGGTATGTGCAATAAGTAATCAACTTAATTTGTTTAATTGTAGTTACTCAAGTTGCACGTTTGGTTAATCACTTGTAAAAGACAAGAAAAGTACAAAAGATATTTCAATTTAAAATTTAAATTTACAAAATATGTGAAGAAATTAATCAAATCAGATAAAGTCATTTCCAATTTTTAATGATTCCAGAAACAAAAAAAGAAGGAAAAAAAAAAGGAAAACTAGAGAAACTCCCTTCATTGATTTTCTCTTTCTTTATTGTAGTATTCCCAAATGGATCCTGTTATTTCCCTGATATTCCTTAGAAGCCCTTTTTTCTTTTTCTTTTCTTTTTTTTTTTCCTTCCTCTTGTTCATGTATCTGCCTGCAAAGTTTCATGGCTGATGATAATGCTTGCAATGCAGGTCAGCAACAAAATGGATCCAAATGAGCTAGTCAAGCTCATTGAAATCTTGAATCCTCATAACAAGCCAGGAAGGATAACAATAATAGTCAGAATGGGTGCTGAAAATTTGAGAGTCAAGCTGCCTCATTTGATCAGAGCTGTTCGTAGGTCTGGGCAAATAGTGACATGGGTCTCTGATCCCTGCCATGGCAACACCATAAAGGCACCCTGTGGCCTCAAAACAAGGCCATTTGATGCAATTTTGGTACACTCTCCCTTTAAATTAACATCTTCCTGGCTACTTGATATCAAGTTGATCTAATTCTAATCTAATTAACTAGTAAATCCTTTTTGTTTTCAACTTCTTGCGGTTACCTATTATAAGTCATGCTCATTGTATGTTATTGTGTTTGTAGAATGAGGTGCGAGCATTCTTTGATGTTCATGAACAAGAAGGAAGCCATGCTGGAGGTATTCATGTAGAGATGACAGGGCAGAATGTGACAGAGTGCATTGGAGGATCTAGGACAGTGACTTTTGATGATCTGAGCTCGCGATACCACACGCATTGCAATCCAAGGCTTAATGCATCCCAGTCTCTTGAGCTTGCCTTCATAGTTGCAGACAGGCTAAGGAAGAAGAGGATTGGAACCACTAGCCTCCTCTCTAAGAAGGGCTTTTAGTCTCAACCCAGGTCCTAGTTGTATGTTTTTGGTTTCTCAAAGGTTGCAATTACGAAAACCTCTAGCTATAGTAGCAATAATTTGGTTAATGCTTGTCATTTACCAAAAGCCTCAGTTTTGTTATGTGCACATGCCAAGTGTTGTCTCTTTGAAGATATTGGCAGCCTGAGATGCCGGGAGCAATGGTTTTGTGCATATACTTTGCAGTGTGTGCTGCCATCGGAATTGGCGGTGGAGGTATTTATGTATTTGATCCCTGTCGGTATTGAATCTTTGGTTTTTTTATGCGTTCAATTCAATTATTTGGCGAATCTTGTTTTAAATCCTTGTTGATTCTGTGTACCATGTAGAAGTCAAGTGGGGTCTTGGGTTCTTGATGATTTTTCCTTGTCGCAAATAATGGTGAAGTTGCCATAGCACTGATGTATAAATTTTGCAGACAAAATCTACCAAGTATTAGCGTGATGATTATTATTATTTGCCATTTTAGCGTCAATTTATCTCTGTGCTAGCATTCATTTTTCACTTTACTAGGCATGAAATGTAAAACCTTGTGAGGCCTACAGGGTACTGGGGAGAATATAGGAGAGACCCGAAAAATGCTCTGGTTTTATGGATATATCCCATTTTGACATTCAAAAAATTTACTTTACTCACTCAACTCAACAAATTCATTCAATGATAAAAAATTAAATGTAAAATGCGATATGTACATTTTAAATATGCAGAGTGTTTTGAATTAAAAAATATATATAAAAGTAATGAGCAGTATTCTTTTGGCCTTTGTAAAAGCAAAGTATGAGAAATATAATATCATAAGATATATATATATTGGGGACTTTTGTAATCCTAATTTTCTTAGACAACTCTCTTTGCTCCCTCTTCCTCTTCCTCAACAATATGTCTCTCATGCCTAAATCTAAACCGCACTCTGAAACACACATGTTCACCATTACCAATTCACTATTAGATCTGAGGAGCTTCGGCACAGATACTCCTCCAACTGTCCCATAATTAATCTGGTCAGGAACAATTACGTATTTTTATTCTTTTTTATTTTTTTTTAAAAAAAGAAAAATTGCTACAAATAAACAAGCAGGCTTGTAGTAAATAGAGTTTGGTGGCCACCAACAGTGAGCCTACCTATCATCATCATCTCTAGTTTCCTGGAGAAGGACAAAAACATGCTCTTCACCGGTCACTATTATGCATGTGCCCAAGTCTAAAAAGCAAGTTTCGGAAAATTGGACTGATATTGAAATGGTTGGATAAGGTTTAGAGATTTAACCGTTATGACCAATGAATATAACGTATATATAAAACATTATTTATATAAATATATAAAATATAAATAAAATATATGTCATAAAATAATTAAAAATTAAATTATGCATTAACAAAACCCATAGAACATAATAATTTATCTCTTAGTTAAAATAAATATTATCCATATAGATCAAATCTCTCAAGTTACTACTTCCCATATTAGAAAGAAAAAAAAATTAGGGAATATGAGATTTTAGGTTTTTTTTTTAAAAAAATTCAAAATAATAAAATTTTGCATTAAAAAACTTCAAATGTTTTTGACTTCTCATTTGCCCAGGAATTTACCCTTCTACCCTTTAACTTTTCAGGACCTATTTGGTTAATCTCGGAACATTCTGTTTCAATTCAACCAGTTCAAATTGATCTATCCTGTCAATTTTCTAACCATGCTAAAAAGAAATGATGCGAGGCTCAGAAAGGAAAGTTTCTCCGCCATCGTTTGAGCAATTGTAATTTTAGGCTTTGTACCATTTCTTTGCATACGAGTATTTGAATAACCCTTTTTTTTTTTAAGCATGATACTTAAATGATTCTAAATTTCTCATAGTGCATCTTCCTTATTTGTCCAAGCTGTCTTTCTCCTTTAATAATTGCCACCAGTAAACAGTTATGAATTATTATTGAAGTCGTTATAGCCAACGACAAAAATATGACCACATCGAACCTTGTAAATTAGTATACGTGAAGCTGAAAACCATTTCCTCTTTTCATTTATGCACAGCATGGCCCCTATATCTATCACTGCTTTCCCTTGCTCAGTTGCTCAATCACCATATCATATCACTCACATTTTCTAATATTTAATAAGTAGCTTTATTTATTTCTGGACAAATTAAAATCAGCCAGGCTAGATATCCACGTGATAATTATTGAATTCAGGGACAGCTTGTCGCTAATTATTGATGGTACTGTGTATCATTTATTTCAGGAATGAAAAAGCTGGAGAAGTAATTATTGATTAGGCCATTATAGGCACTTAATAATTAAAGGTGTGTTTCGCCGTTTCGCCTGAAAGAGTACTTTTGCGGACCAATGCCCTATTAACAATAGTTAAGTATACCTTAAAAAAGAAGTTTTAAAATTTTGTGATGAATCTCATACATTTCAATTTTTTGTTTTTTTAAAAGATAAAGAATACCTTGTGGAAAAAAAATTAGTTTTTAACCTTTTTATTTATATATAAACTTTAAATTCTATATTCATTTAAAAAAATGAAACAAAACACTCTTTACACATAATTGAAAAAACTGAAAATAATTTTTTAAAAAAAATTACTCTTTTTGAGCTTCTGCAATATTCTTTTGAGATTTTGATTAATTTTAAATGTTATCTAAATATACAAGAAAAATGATATTTTGGTAAAAAAAAATAATTTTCACTCAAAAAATCTTATTCAAACGTACCTAAATATGTTAAAATTATGTGATTTATGATAAATATATATTATTCACTGATTAATTAGACATTGATACATGCCAAACAATTAAATGGAGTTCCTAATAAATCATCTGACCCACATATTGGCTATATATTGAATAATTAAGGTGGAGAGCGCTGTTACTATCAGTAGAGAAACAACAATTATAAATTATACTACACATAAGGATGAATATGGTGAATGAAGTTTGTATTTATTATTATTTATCGTTTTAACAGTTAAAAAACTGAAATTTTTAGTTATTAAGGTGTTTGGTATGATGTATTAATCATAATAATATAAGCTAATATTATATGTGACGTCTTATCCGTCCGTTATCAGGAACGGAGCTAGACCTAAAATTTAGGAGAATGAACACTAAAAGATAATATACATATAAAAAATAATAATTTCTAATTTCTAATTTTTAATATAAAATTTTAAAAGATAGTTTATATATTTGAAGAAAGTTGGTTTCTCATAACAATGGTGCTAAATAAATTGATTGCTAAATACAATATTTCATGGTCCTTATAATTAAAAATACATAACAAGTTAATTCATTCTCAATATTTTAGTGAACTTATTTGTTCTATTTATATTTCTATTAGCAATCAATTTGAATTATTTATGAATCATTAAAGATTAATTTATCAAATCATTCAAACTGTTGAGATATTAAACTAATCTAATGAGTTCTAAAATAATAATACATCATCCTACAAATTCCTATAACATATAAGAATTTTAGAGGGCAAATATACATAAATATGTATATATAAACATGAAAATTGAAAATTTCAGGAGGACCATAGCCACGCTTGAAGTACAACAAGCTTAGTCTTTATTCGTTATTTGGTGTAAATAATGTATTATATAACCTTATACAACATAACCTCTAATACGTCAAAATTTCGTATAACTTAATACAACATGAGACCCATTAGGCTTAATTAACTTTTAATGTATAAGATCATTTTATTTTTAAATATTTTATTAAAATAAAATAATTCTTAAATAAATAATAATAAAATAAAATAATTTTTAATGAACTTATTTTATAATAAATAAATACAAATAATATATAATATCAGTTTAGTTATATATAATAAAAATAAATATAATTGATAAATAATAAATATAATTGATAAATAATAAATAAAATAAGATAATGAATATTTAATAATAAATAAATATTTTAAATACATAATAAATAATATATAATATAAAATTTACAAATTATTAACTAATAAAATATATAAATAAGCAATACATAATATGAATATGCAAGGATTAATAATTTAAATTTAAATAATTATGATGAAAATATATAAAATAATTTTTTAATTATATAATTTATTGAAATAATAAATAATTATAAAAAATTAAAATAAATAATAGTATTTAATATGAATTAAATTTTAATTAATAAATATTTATAAAAATATAATATTTGAAAATTATTATAATAAGAATTCCTATTTTATTATTATTTGATTTTATTTAATATTTAATTAAGGTAATAGAATTCTTTGTAGATAAATATGATATTATAGAATATAAAATAGAATATTTTATAATGTTACACCAAATACTATATAATATTAAAAATTTATCATGTTTTATACTATAAAATCTTATTCTATTATGTCTTATATTATCAGTTCTTATCATATTAGATGTGTCAAATAGGCCCTAAGATATAATTGTTTGCAAGTAAATTAATTAATTAATAATACAACTGGTGAATTTGTTTATTATGAATACATGATGTGAAAATAGTACATCCAACATTAATGTACAAATATTCAATTTTTTCAAATAAATTTATCTTCTCTGCTGTGGATTTTTGTTTTCTTTGTAAACGTTTCTTTTTCTTTTTCATTTTCATTTTTTTTGGGTGACGAAATGTTTCTTTTACATATAGGCACAGATATTTATATTAATTCATCTGAAGATATTCTTCTTGTGTTGCGTCAGCTCTATACGATATAGATATTATTATTTTCAATATAGAAATATATTTTGTTTTTTTGATAAACTTCAAGATAGAAATACTCTTATACCAAGAAAAAAAAAAAAAGGTGTCGCAATGAGATGAGGAATTTTGTTTACAGTACCGAATATTCCCCGCCGAATCGCCCAGGTTAGCAAACGGTAATAATATCTTGACACTTAAAAATCGGATCCTTTTAGCACTTTATAATAATTAGATGTGATGGATGTGAAGAATAAATGAAGACTATTATCATATTCAATAATTATAAAATCAATATTTAAATAACACCTATTTTTTAAATATTAAAATATCATTACTCGGTTTGCAAACTCACCGTTCTCTAACCACACGGACAACATTAAATATACGGTTGGCCAACCTTGTTCACCACGTGTTCACCTAAATCATAAAGTAAACAGATTTTGGTGAGAAATGATCCCAATCTTTCAGTTGTCAATTTTTCATTCTTTTGTACATGATTTTTCAATGTCAAATTCAATAATCAAAATTCAAAATACATGATTATTCATTTTTTTGGGGTACAATTCTCATTCACTTTCAGGAATATTTCTCATCTCATTTATTTTTAGGAATGATTGTCATTCACTTTTAGAAATGATATAGAAATAAAATAAAATAGAAAGACTATATATTGATATAGTCAAACAAAAAAAAGTTAAAAATTAAAGCAATTAATAATTATTGCTTTGTGTAATTTTTCTAGAGTGTAACATTTTTTTGTTTATTAGTCTAAGATTCATTGAGTAAAGATAAATCTCAATATATAATATTCAAGATAAATGTGATTAGAATGTTGTATCTCATGTCTTTCTATTTACCACCGGATACCGATGCTATAATAATAATAATAGAGGGGAAAGATAGAGCAAGCCAAAAACAAGTTCCTCAGGAATTGTAGCAGAACCGAAAAAGAATTATGGCTCGTATTGAATGTTCTCCAATTTCTACCATAAATCAAGAATCATAGAAGAAATAATTGTGCATATACTGTATTAATGAGCTTCACTTTGAGAACAAAGTCGTGTTAATAACGAGTTATAAAAAATAAGAATAGAGAAAATAATAGAAGAAGAGAAAGAATAGTTTTATTGATAATCTCAAAGATACTCTATGTGTAACATTCAAAGAGCTATTTATAACCAAAGGAAGAGATATATCACATCAAATCATAATAAATTCTATCTAATCTAATCCAATCTTAATTGAATCAGCTAAAGATATGGACATCTATAAATAAATAATATTTCATAACAATCTAAAGCAAATATATAATGCAGTTGGCCAACCTTGTTCATCACGTGTTCACCTAAATCATAAAGTAAGCAGATTTTGGTGAGAAATGATCCCAATCTTTCAGTTGTCAATTTTTCATTCTTTTGTACATGATTTTTCAATGTCAAATTCAATAATCAAAATTCAAAAGTTACGTATGAATAATATTTGGGTTGATATAAAGCAAATATATATATATAAAATATTTTGTAATGGACTCTACACTTTGAAACTTAAAAAATCACATATTTTCAATGAAAACTTTCCACTTTAAAACTCTTAATCAGTGCCATAGAGCACTAGTTAATAAAACCCATAATATTTTTTTAAAGCTAATAACATCATGTTTGGATAGCAAATATTTTTGTTGCCGTAATGAAAATTGGTTGGATACAGGTGAACTTGTTTGATTTACTTTTTGCGTTAAAAATAATGGGTACACTTTCATTGAAATTGATTCCTATTAAAGCTAATAAAATTTAGTGTGTGTTTGGATTAGAGTGCACAAATGGGCATTTTTAATTTGTATCAATTTAGTTTTGTAAAATTGATTTTAATTATAAGTGAGTTCGTATCATATTTGGAAACTTTATATTAAAAGTGAGTTTGACAAAATGAGTATTATCACTTGTTTGGATAATATGAATTATAATTAGTTTTGCTTGTGAAATTACTAAAATGGTACATATTAATAAATATAAATTCACCTAAAATTTACCATCAATGTTGTTGTTCGGTCTATTAGTTGAAGGTTTAAAATGGTAATTGAAAATGTTACCAACTACTTTTAAGTTTAAAAGAATAAAACTCAACGTAGGAGTGATAAAATGTCACTTCCATAAAACTGAGATTGAAAGTCAAAACCCAGTTGACTCACATTGAAAGTAAAAGCACCCAAACATGATGTGTGGGGCATTCAATGAAATGCAACTAATGTTCACTCTCCAAACGCCAAAACAAACACACCCTTACAGCATATTTGTTTTACATATTTTCTGTTTTCATTTTCAGTGAAAATAGAAATGGAACCTGAAAATATGTTTTGTTGAGCTATAATAAAAATATTCTCAGAAAATATTTCTTTGATTGTTCGGAAATTTGAAAATGATATTTTTACGTTTTCAGCATTTTCACTGAGATGTTTTGGTTAACTGATGAAAATGTTTCCTTTAAAAATGCGGTGGCAAACTTGTACTAATAGCCAAATCCCTTTATTTCCCTTTTAATTTTACATGGTCTGAGCTGTAACACTGACGCACACCCAACCTCATACTCATGTTCCCACTCGCAGTCCCCTTCATTCCAACATTTTTTTTTTTTATTATTATTAACCCTTCATTCCAATTCTAATTCAATGCCAGATAATAAACAGTGAACTTGACCATGTGATTCACTTATAATTTATTTATTTTGTATAAACTTTTTTTTATTAAAAATAAGATTTGAAAAATTTTAAGTTAGAATTTAATACTTACGTTTATACTATTAATTTGGAATTTAATTTCTATGCACTCAGATTTTTATATAATCATTCAATCATATATTATTATATTGACTATTATAGTTAATCGTTACACTGACTACTTGAAAAGTTATGTATATAAAATATTTTAATTAAATGATAATATAAAATAATTTTATACTTCAATTTATCAAAATTAAACTCATAAATTTAAACGAAAAAAGGGGTAAATATTTTATAAAGTTATGTTGATTGAATAATATTTGTGATTTATCACTTTAAAACAAAAATTTCTAGCAACTTTTTAAATAAGCAAGAAAATAATACTCGCCATAGTGTTTAAATATTTATCCACGTACAAACAACAACATGATAATTGATAATTATAATAAAAATATATAAAAAAATGAGCAATTTATTTTAATCTTAGTCTTAATATTTTATGGAGTTGTTTTAGATTTTTATATTTTTTTTAGTTGATGACCCAATGCAAATAATATATATATCTTTTATTATTTAACAACATATAATATTATTATCTTAAATTTAATTTTAAAAATATATTTTAAAAATAGAAAACCAAATATATTTTCATTGTTTTCACCTTTTAGAAATAGAATCTACTTTTATAAACCAAATACAATTTCTAATTTTAAAAATATGAAAATAAAAATCTTTTTTAAAAAATAAAAATAGAAAATATTTCACAAACTAAATGCACTATTATCTTTTGCTTTTGCAATGTGCAAATGCAGACAAATTTCTACAATGTCAATTTTTACACTATACAGACACAAAAGAACAAATTATCACAACCCATTTTGATAATTATGTTAGATAAAGTAACTTTATTTCATCATTTTTAGCTTTAACTATTTTTACAAACTCACTTTTTAATATTATTCCCAAACACAAATCAATTATTTTTAAACCAATTTTTTAAAATTAATTCTTTTAATATCAATTATTTTAAAATTAATTTTATCAAAATCTAAACTAAATAGTTCATAAATGGTCTTGTCAATAGAATTCATCTAGTGGTGAGTTTTATTGAGAGGACTATCATCTTCTTTTTGATAGCAATCCTTTTTCTTTTTGTTTTGTTATTTAGGATTTTGTATTTTTTATTTTATTTTCATTGTCCTCTTTTAGATATTTTTGTTGTTCCTTCTTAATTGTGCCTTAGAGTATTTATATTTTAATGATCTTATAAATATAAAGATGCTTAGATTTAATTTGGAAGGAAAAGTAATACATTATTACTTTTTGTGTTGTTTTTTATTGTAAAATATACTTTAATATTGATATTCTTCATATAAGAAGGACAGACACATATTGTTGTTTATTTCAGAATGTCTGATTCTTTGTTTATTTCAGAAGGTGGAATGCAGTTATTTTTTTTATTTAATTTATAGTTGATATATATTTTCAATTTATACGTGAAATTGCGTTTTTTTGCATGACTATTTTTTTTTTTTATACCAAAGCTTGAAGGGAACAGATTAGAACACACGCTCAATTGGGCATGTCCTTTCAGATGGTGGGCTGTGTCAATATGTGGGGGATTCTATGCTTTCGTTATGGCTCAAATGTTTATGCGGCCCGTTGGTTAGGCCTGTCTATGCTCTCCGATTTTCCGTTAAGGATTCTATAATGTTAATGTTTTCAACTTAATTCGGACCCAAAAAAGAAAAACTTAATTTAAAGATTGTTTTTTGGGACAAAAAAATTGAATATTTTGCATTTTGTTATTGAATTGCTGAAAGTTTTTTATATGGGAAGGGATTTTACCGATTGATCCTTCCTTAGCCTCTAAAAGAGGGATTTGGGCAACTGCTGCCTGCCACGTGGCTCTAAATTTATTGATTTTGGTCCTTACCAGCCAACAACTGTACATATCTTCTAAAACGAACACCATTACAGAGCTCGGCTTGCACCACTCACGGATTTTTTGCGGATACAAAATCAAAAAATAATAAACTTTACATATGCCCTGTTTTGATAGAAACTCAACATATATATATATATATATATATATATATATATATATATATATATATATAAGTAAGTCATATAAGGTATTGTATAACTTACATAAAATAGAAAAATGGCAAAGATAACATATGTGCACTAGGTTGGATCGCCTTACAAGTGCGTAAGTTGCAGTTAAGCTCAATTTACATAGAACATAAGACGCACAGGGTTGAGAGACTTATGTTTTGTAAATTGAGCCATACTAGTGTGACTCATGTTTAGCGGCTACATTGTAAGAGCTTTATATAAGCATAAGTCACAGCAGAAGAGGAGCCGCCCAAGAGAAGAGTTTGAGAAGAGAAGTTGCCCAAGATAGTTTACGCAGTGAAAAAAAAAAGGATAGAGGAGAGTCTTTCTATTAAAAAAAAGTTATGGAGTGACAAAATCTTAACCGTTATGATGATGATGGGCACATATCTAAAAGATTGGAAGAGCTGGTAATTTTTTTATGTTTACTTGTTTAATTTATTTTATTTTTATATTTTAATTTATGTCATTGTTTAGTTAGTAATTTATTTCAGTTTTTTTTTTTATAGTTTTGTATTTCAGTTTTACTTAGTGTAATTTAGTTGAAATTTGTTTTGTTTAGTTAATTAGGCTATTTGCTTAGTTTAGTTTAAATTTAGTGCTGGTAATTTATTGTAGTTTAGTCAGTCTTGTTATCCTTTTCATTAAAAAAAATAGTTTAATTTATTTATTGTTTTAGTTTAGTTTTTTTTGTGTAATTTAGTATTGTTTTAGTTTTTGGGTTTAATTTAGTTTAATTTATCATTTTAGTTTAATTTCAGTTAAGAGTATTTAGTATAATTTTATTTTGTTTAGTTAATTAGTTTGTTTGGTTAGTTTAGTTTAAATTTAATGTAAGTAGTTTATTGTAGTTTCGTAGATCTAGTATACCATTTTCATTGAAAAAAGTTAGTTTAATTTATATATTGCTTTAATTTTTTTTGTGTAATTTATTGTTTTAGTTTTTTTGGTGTCATTTAGTCCAATTTATTGTTCTAGTTTAATTTTAGTTTAGTGTAGTGTAATTTATTCTAATTTTATGTTGTTTAGTTATTTAGTTTGCTTGCTTAGTTTAGTTTAGTAAATTTAGTGTTGGTAGTGTAATCTAGTTTTGTCGATGTAGTATACCATTTTCATTTAAAAATTTAGTTTAGTTTATAACATAAGTTATTTAATCTGAGAAATTCCCAGTCCTCTATACTAGTCGTAAATCCACAACAATTAACCTACTTGATCCATTGTAGCCTTACCTTGAAATTGCAAGTTTTTGGCATTTGTCATAGGTGGGATGTTATGACTATGATAGGGCATTTATTAATGCCCTTGTTGAGTGATGGCACCCAAAAAATACACATTCCATTTTTCATATGGGGAGTGAGTAAATCACACTTGAAGATATTGCATTCCAGTTAAGATTGCGGGTAGACGAGCCGGTTGTTAGTGGATGCATGGATGATTGGATGAGATTTCACATATCTTGGCAATGTTCGAGGATATGTTTGGAGTCGTCTTGGCTCATGGGTTGGGGAGCAAGAGGTCCTAGCAACTAATTGATGGGGGTTAGAACCTCCAGAGCTAAACTTTCTTGCAAAGTGATGAATATCTCCATTATGTGAATCTCTGGAAATCGAGCTTGAAAAATGAACATCATACTCACATCATTATCAGTACAAATTGGAAAACTTGTATACTTGATCATGCCTGTCCTATCGCTATGGAAAACCTGTACGACATCTCGTAATCTTATTGTTATTTTCTTGGCCTAACCTTGTAATATACTCCTTTTGCAACTATGAAAATTGATGGTCAAATGGACAACAACACAACACTATTGAAAGTGACTCCCTCTGGAGTATTTGTAACTTTGCCATTGTAGTGAACTAGTATACAACAGCTTTCAACCATTTTTCCAACCTGATATCACACTTCTTTGCGATTGATTAACACTAGGCTAAGGCAAAATAGCTTTTGTGTGAATTTGTAGACACCAACAGTGCATAAATCTCATCAAGCTATAGCGACCTAGCACAGAACATAGGTCGACCACCCTTGGGCAACTTATGATTTTTGTAGGTCGCTCAGCTTGGTGTGACTTATACACTACGGTGTTTATAATTTTGTACATAAGTCCTTTTAAGCTTGCATGACTTATGTATAAAAATCAATTCGCACCACCCTTGTACGACCTATATATAAAAAAATGACATATGTAGAGTTTCCACCAAAATAGAACACATATCAAGTTTATTATTATTATTTTATTTAATATTCGTAAAAAATCCACTGTCCAACAACACTTAATGTTTGAAATTTGAAAGCAGGAGTTGAATAACACAAACTAGAACCACATATTCGAGCAACTGATGGAGTCCTTAAAAGAAAGCATAATGCATTAATGAATTGTACTTTTTCTCTACTAAAGTTTGCTCCTGTTATTTGCCATTTATTATATGTGGGTTATTATTATTATTTTTTAAAGTATTACACTTCCATCTTATCTCATTGCAATGTCATATTGTTGCCTAAGTGCGAGTGAGTTTTATAAATAATATTGCTTTCTCCACATTGCACATCACGTAAACACCCATCCGTTTTTCCTTTAACTTACTAAACAATTGCATGTACTTATGCAAAATATTTAGATGCAAGTAGCAAAGAGACTAAACTCCTAACTCTAAAAATGCACAATGCATAAAAAACAACAATACACCAATCTAATGGACTGATAGATATAAGCAATAAACTTTCACACTTACAATCAAAGGGGATCTCAACAAGTGAGGCCTAAATAAAAACATAGCACACAAGGTAGAATCCACATATATGATGAATGAACCACGTACAAAAATCCTCCTAAGGTCGGTGTTTCACTCACTTAGGTATTTTGGGCTAAGATGCACATTCAATCACCTCAAATAAAAATGCATTACCATAGGCTTGTTACGAATCTTATTCTCTATTCGTTACACACACATGCATACTGAATCAAGAGGACTTGTTTTGGGTAGTAATGAGGCTTAGGAGAATGTGGGAGAATATAAAGGCTAATAAAGCTAAACCTCTAGTTAAAGGAGAACAAATACATACACTAAGAGCACAAGTGCCTAAGAGTACACTTTATTTAACTCAACCATTCACAACCTTTAATCTTAATATGGCACACTTTCATCCAAATTTTTGCAACCTTTTTCTTTTTTTTTTTTTAAACTTTGCTTCTATTTTTTTTTTGTGGCACTTGCTAAAAAAATTTTAATTTTTTTTTAGCACTTAATACACATTGTCCCTCCCTTACACTTAAATTGAGGCATGTCCTCGTGCTTTCTCCCATACTTATGCTTAAACACATATGAGAAATACACAAATCCTCTCCTCTTCTATAAAATTAGGAATTTTCAGGGTTTTTCACTTTTGGCTAAGGATATACTTGAAACAAAGAATGAGAAATAAGGCTCAAAGGAGCTAGACAATGGTAATATGCAAAGGTTAGATATATGGTCAAGTGGCAAAAAAATTAAGAAAAGATTCAATCGCCTTCAAGCATGCACAAGAGAACATACTTTCAAACAAGACCCTAAGTAAGGTATAGAATGCAAATCCAAAGAGGGAAACATACATGAACAAACAAGGATGACACATGATAGTCCAAACTAATCAAAGGCCGAAAAACTCATAGGTAAATCACATGTACTTAATCTAAACAACAGTCAATTGCAGGCATGTAATATAAAATAAAGTCAATACCAAGCAAGTTAATATAATGTATGTGGTGTTAGCCTATGGTATTAAAGGAATCATGTAAGATAAATAAAATAAAACAGAATACAAGACTCAAAACTAAAAATAACAAGAAATAAAATGCATAAATATAAAAGAAAGGAAAGCAAAAGTCCCTCATGGTGGGTTGTCTTCCACCCAACACTTTGCTTTAGTGTTCCTAAGTTGGACAGTAGGACCTTCACGGAGGGCGTGAGCTTCAACCCATAGAACTCCCATCTTAGCTCTTAGATCCCTGAGAGCTTCATGGAGGTGCTTTAGTCGGTGCCTATCGACCTTATAATGGCCTTGGTCTTTAGGTCCTCTAATTCAACTGCACCACAGGGGTGCACACGATGACCAAGAATGGTATCTTCCACCTGGATTCAACCTCCCAGTCATCAGTTCGCCCGGGTTCATGTGAGCAAAATCCTTTTCACCTCATGAGGCTTTTTCCCTAGTATGGGCTGGTCATGAGACACCTCTAAAATTGATGACTATTACCTAGGCAGGGTACCTGTATCTACAGCAAGCTTGAAAAACTCTACAACAGGAGACTCATCATATCTCACAGGAAAAGAAAAAATAGGAAAGGGGGATGTGCATCCTTACCAAGTAAACTACCATATGTACTTCCACTAGGGAGTCAATGACATCAACGTCAAACACAGAGTGTCTCAAGCAGGAATTTCATAGCATCAAATAAACAAAATTAGACTTTCATGTTTCCATACTCCATGGATAATGTACCAACATAAACATCAATCTTGCTTTTAGTTTTCAAAAAGCATCTACCTAAAATTAATGTATGCTAGTTGGCCTCAGTGTCATTCTCCATCTCAAGTACATAAAAATCAACAGGAATGTTAAATCATTTACCTTCACCAGGATGTCTTTCAATGCCTCGTCTGCTTTGTGATGCCCCTTGGAGGCTGGATTGTTAACCTGATGGGCTTGAGGTCTCCAAAGGTAAGGACCAGGAAAACTATTTTCACATAACATTAATGATAGCCGAAGAATAGCCTTGGCTTGCTTGATTTGCAGGTTTCCAATGGTGCAAGGAACATTGAATATGCCTGGATCCTTGCACTAGGGTGGCAGGTTGCCTAGCTTGATGATAGAGGAGGCATTCACCCTACAATCACCTTTTCTTTCTCACTATCCTGGAGTCTCACTGTGGTGCATAGATCCTTTAAAAATTGGGCATATTTTGAAATCTGTTGATCACATCCAATAGAGATATATTCACCTTCACCTTTCTGAAGGTCTCCAAGAGCTCTTTTTCTAACTCTATTTCAGCTGGCCTCTTGGATCTTTGCATTCTCTAGGGGAAGGGCAATGGAATAGTCTTTCCACTAGCTCACTGACTTTTTTTGTTGAGGTGCAGGTTCAGGCTGTTACACCATAGGCTCATATATCTCACCATGTTCATCAATACTTTTCTTAGATAGACTAACAATCTCAGGTAAAACTTTACCAGACCTCAAAGTAATGGCACTAACATTCCCCTTGAGATTGGGAGTAGTCTAGGAAGGTATTTGAGAAGGACTAGGCTCCTGGAAATGTGAATTCTAAGCATCGATTAATTGATTTATTTGTGCTTGCATTTTAAACATCATCTTCTATTGGTTTGTCACCAATTTCATCATATCCTAAGGGAAATCTTGTAGTTAGTAGGAGGCGCAAGTAGTGCTAGAGGTTGCTAAGCGAGATGGTAACTGGGGCAGGTGGCGCGGTGAGAGGTGGGTTGCTTTCCTATCTTTGCTTGGGTGAAACATACTTTTGTTGCTACTGTGATGAGTTATTCCACCTTAGATTTGGATGATCTCTCCAACCTATGTTGTTGTAAGGGTCATACCCCTGCTGGTTATTCTAATTCTTAGGCCTACCTGTGATTACATTGTTAGCAACAACTGAAGTAGGGTCTTATTATAGCTATCGACACACATTAATGGTAAGGGTATCATAAAAGCAAATATCAAAAGCTGTCCAGGCAGGAGCCCTGTCTTGGACCTACTTCAAGGCAATCTATTTCAAAACTGAGTCATCTCACCTAGTCTCTTCTCCACCTTACTATTATCCACTGGAGATACTTCACTCATATTGTAGGTGTTGACACTAGCTCTTGAACCAAACTATAGAAAATTCTCTCCATGTCTCTATCAAAGCTCTCAGTTTCAGGAGGGTCTTGTTAACCAATGCACCCCCACTTGTAGCATCAATCATGCTCCTTTTCATAACTAGCAGTGCCTCATAGAAACACTAAATGGGAAACTGCTTTGGAATCTAGTGCTTGGGACAGTTGGCACACAATCTCTTAAATCTCTCCTAGTACTCAGAGTGATTCAATCTGTAAATATCGAATGCCACAAATATCTTTCCTTGTTCAGTTGCCTGAGGTTGGAAAATTTCGTTAGGAAAATACGCTTCATACTTACCCAATTGTCAACTATTCCATGGAGAATATAGAAAAACCAATCCTTGGTAGTGCCCTCAAGGGCAACAGGGAAGACCCTTAACTTGATTTGGTCATTCGTTACCTTTGAAGGCTTCATTGTAGCACAAACTATGTGGAACTGCTTGAGGTGTTTGTCAGATCTTCCTAGCTAACACATAGAACTTAGGCATGTGATGCAAGAGCCCAAACTTGAGCTCAAAGTCAACCTCAAGGTTAAGGTAAGTGATCTCTAATGGCCAGTTAGTAAGGTCGGAGCAACAAGCTTATTCAAAATCTTGTCATGGTTTGCCATGTCACTTGAAACATTAGCAAACAAATAAGAAAGTTTAGGAGAATTGAAAAAATTAGCTAATCCACAAGATATAGTTAAAGAAAAGAAGAAGAAGAAGAAAGGTTGTCAGGCAAGTTAATTTGCTCCTTCGCGATCTTCCTTCCTGCCGCCTTTTCTCAATTTTCGAATTAAGTAGAAGTATGAGAAAATTAGGAAAAGAATGGGTCATTAAATTAAATTACAGCAGCAATCAAATACATAAGGCAATAAGCTATGAAAAAAATTAAAATTAAATTAAATCAACTCATACATATAAAATAAATAAATAAAAATAAAAAGGCAAAAATAAAATAGATAAAAATAGAAAAAATAAAAATAAAATAAAAAAGAATAAACTAGCACCAATTCCTAACAATGGCGCCACAATTTTATACAAGTTGTCGCTATTCGAAACAAATTAAAATTATTGTAATTGCTAAATTGCACAAATGCAGTTAGAGTGCAACTGTGTCGACGCACTTGGAAGGGTTCTAATCAATTCAAGAAATTGGGGGATCTTTGAAATTTTTGGGAGTAACAATTAATTAGGAAAATAATATGAGAATAATTACCGGCACAAGAACTCCTTTAGATTAAGAGTTGTTTAATCATCGGTTCAAAAGATTAATTCATGGTGGTAGTCACTTTCATTAATTATATTTTCATAGAACAATAATACAATTCTACTTAATGGCCACACAAACACACTTCTACTAAGGATTTGACTAACACACAAACTAATAATTCACAATCATGGTTCTATGAACCTATATCAGTTTAATTATCAATTACAACAACCTAATATCCAAAAAGAGCTAATTTCAATCTCTTACCAATTGGGTGTAAACTAATTAATTGACCAAATACCCTAATGGAATCCTAATTATACATACAACTTATAATGTGGATGAACACAGAATCAGGCAGCTTAGAAATACAATTGCAATAATTCATATAGCCGATATTACAGAGAGATAATAAAAGGGTGAGAAAAACAACCATAAATTGCAATTACAATAGGAACCTCAAGAACAATCTCAATCTTCAATTATCCTTGCACAATATAAAAATATTGCTCCTCCATAGGTCGAGGATCACAATCGATGTTAAGGAGAAGTACAATTGCAATCCCAAATGGGAGTCAAAACAAGGTTTGAAAACTCTCAAAACCTAGAAAGATAGTAGAAAGATGAAAGAGAGAGAGAGAGTACTTGAGGCAAAAATAAAAATACTAATCAAAATGTATCTATAATATTTGATCTATACTGTTTATATTATAGCAAAAATAACATAAAAAAGCTTTGGGTCCAAAGGGTTTTAGTTGTGCGTCACTGACATTAAGGTGCAGGCGCATGATTGCTAGGGCGGTCATGAGAAATCCTAGAGTTGTTGTTGCTGTTGTCCATTGCCCGAGTAGTGAATGACTATTGGGGTGGTCTTACCTTCAGTCGCCTTTTTGTTGACCACTATGATCATCCCACTTACCAAAGTGTGCCTAAAAATTGCTTTGAGTCCCCTTTGGTCCAATGCATTAATCTGGAAGTTCCTATCACCAAATAATAGTCACACAGAGATTAAAAGCATAGTAACTCCAAAATATAATTATTCATTAGAAACAGCAATAATAGCCATGAATTTATCTAGTGATGCATGACAATGTTGAATTATAAATTCACCATTTATCAATCAATTAAGCATAACCAGGGTGCAAAATGCCTAGAGTTATAGAGGAAAAGGATGCGTTAATGTAATCCATCACTCACTTAGTTCTCTTTTAACATACTCATATCTCAAATTGAGCTTTTTTTTAATCATATATTTCATTGTCTTTATTGCATTCATTCTTCGTCTTAAATCTCCAAATTGATCAACTAATCTACCACCTCTATTTATTTTCTCCATGGCCAATCCTTGCTATACCAAATATCCCTACCATCTTATGCACATGGAATTAGATCCTTAGGCTATGAGTTTTATCTATGTTATCTTTAGCCATTTTCAATACTAGTTTTTTAAAGCACATGTCCATCATCAATATGGTAAGTTAGGCCTATGCTCTCTTTTTCATTTGCAGGTAATATCTAAATTACCTTGCTATTCTACCAAAAATATCAAGAAGAATTAGGCATATAACTTATATTGATAGATTGTCAGCACAATTTATTTGTACTTGTGCTGGACAAGGGAATCAAAACTACCTATGGTGTTGGTGGCTTGACAGTGTTAATAGAGCTCTATCATATTGAGTGTGGAGGTTGTCTTAAACTATGGTATGCTGGTGCTAACTTATTTTACATGAAGTTGAAGGATGGAAACATGTTTCCAGGAACATATCATAGTTTTGCAGCTAATTTACTTGTGGCTAGTATGTTACCTTTCTTCTCACCTCCAATTGTGCACCATGGTCTTGAAGGTGCTTGCTTTGAGGATCTTTTTGACATTTCTAAAGATGATGATATGCTTGAACTTAACTCAGACCATGTTCAAGTCCATCAATTTAACATGCATGCACTTGATGCCAACGATGACTTATTCTCTGACCCTCTCATTGATCGTTTTACTGATAATTTTTATGCTTATGATCTTGGTTTCGATTCTTTCTTTGTACTTGTTCTTCAACCTTTGATAGAACCTATGAAAGTTGACCATGTTGACCCTTATTATGGCCATGAAAGTGATTGTATTAAAGCTCCATTTCCACCTAAAGGTGAACCTAGCCATATTGCTAAGCGTTTCATACCAGCTGGAGTTTTCATCCTCCCTAGAAATTGACTTCTTAGGGATAAACATTGATGATGAAAACAACATACATGCCAAAGATCCTATGCCAGATGGTAAACTTCAAGGTCCTGCCCTTAGTTTTGGGGTTCCATGTCATCATGACAACCCTGGGATGAGGTCGTTGGTTTACTTCTAGGCCTCATTTCATCGTTTGTGAGAAACGCCTCACTGATTACTAAACACAGTCATTCTTTGGTAATTTTTGGTCTTCTCAAATAGTTTAGGGGTTTGGCTGACTTCTTTTTTGCATATTCTTTTCATTTTTTTTGTGTTCCCTTTCATTTTAGAGTTGTTTCGGTTTGTTGTTGCTTTATTTATTCTATCAACTAACGTACAAGGTCCAACAAGTTCGTGCCAGCTTCTCCTTATTGCATTTGTGGCTCAAGCATTTCCCAAAAGATTTTCTACAATATTGCTTATGGATGCTCATGGAAAGCCATACCATATGGAGCTTGGAGCTGGGTGTAAGAGAAGTTGAGAAGTCTATCTCACCAAGGGTTGGAGACAAGTTGCTAATAATTACCAGCTTAAAAAGGGTAGTGTTGTTGTCTTCAAGGTTTCCACAGACAATGAGCAAGTGATGACGGAGGCATTTTAAATAATTGATCAAGCTCAATATTTTGTCATGTTTGTTTTAGTGTTGATTGTGAACCCTACCTTAGGTGGTTCTTTTTTTCAAATTTAATGTGTAATGTGTTTACGCTGTACTCTATGGTGGCCATGAATTCCTTTGACCCATCTTTCTGCCATTAGGTTATTCTCTCACCAACTTATTCCCGTTAATACTTTTGAAGTCATTTTGCTTTTTCCATATTTGAATTTAATGACGACCTACTAATATGTTATCCTTTCATAGACCAACCATGGAGTGTTGTGAGAATGGATCCGCCTTCCAAAAAAAAAAAAAAAATACTAGCCCAATGATATATGTATGTTAAAGTTTTCTCTTACAAACTGGATGGAAAATAAAAATAAATAACACCAAACAACCCAAAAAAAACATCAAACAATATTATCCCAACGTAATCTCAATGACCAATCATGACAAAGATTGTGCAGAAGAATCTTATCACAATAGTATAAAAAATAACAAAATAAAATAAAATAAAATAAAAGTGACTTGCTCTTATCTATTCATCACCCATATTCTACCACTTCTTTGGGAACTCGACAACGCAAAGTCTACCAAATCTTCATCAACTTCTCTATCTTCTCTTGCACCATGTACAAGTCTTGTATCAACTTTGGTTTACACACAACCAAAAATCACACTCTTTTAGTACCAAATCATAAATGTCATACAACTACTTTTAACAAAACATTCCTTTCTCCCGTCATTTCAAGTAGTAAGCCATTTTCGCTGACAAAATTCTAAAAATATTCATTCCATAAAAGGTCAATACAAATTTATCCATTTATTTTGTAACATATATTTGTCAACTATCTTGAACTAGAATATATTTGTTGTTTGCTTTTAAGTACTCAACAATCATTACTTGACAATCATAACTAGGGTTTATGATTACATATTCCCCTTCTTTTTGTTTGGTTAGTGAAAATTGCTAGCAGGATCAGTATACTGTTTGTTTACTAAAAATCTTATGATGTCGTTGGTTTGTCATGAGCTTTTGTAACCAATTTGTATCATTCATATTGTTAACTTTAGTTGTATACTATTAATTCAGTTTTTTGTATTTAGACACTTTCATAAAAGATGTTCACGACACTTGTACAATCATGGAAGTGTATGGAGATAGGGTGCATATTAAATATAAAATCATTAGTGTGCCATAATCCAACAACTTAAGCTTTTGGGAGAGTTGGTTTTATGACATGGTATGAGAGCTTTTACGACCAAATAGTCTAGAGTTAGATCATTGTTGTCCCCACTTCTAAATAAAATTAATTAAATTTCAGCACAAGGTATAGTGGGCATGTGCATTGTCCACGCTTCAAACCTAAAAGAGGCATTTGTGTAAAGGGGCGTATTAAATGTAAAACTATTAGTGTGCCATAACCCAACAACCTAAGCTTTTGGGAGGGTTGGTTTTATGATAGTGCACTTTCTGCATCTTGATTCTTACCAGGTTTTATTTTCTCCTCTTCTTACATTATATTATCCAATTTCTAGTGTCTGTTTACCAAGTTTTACTTCATTGGTCTAATCATGGAAATGTAAAATTCTTAAATTCATCTTCACTAATAAGGATTTTAATCTCATATTGTTTTAGAATGTTTGAGACCTACCATTAAGCTTTATACAACCTCATGGTGCTGAATTTGATAGCATGGTGTACATAATTGATCGTAAAGACAACCACTTTCAATTGAAACGAAAGAAGGTGGAATAGGAGCATATCTAACCAAAGGGTTATCTAAGCTAAGACGTCTTTACAATCTGCAACATAACTATGCTCTATGTTTGTCTTATGTCTATCATGATATCTTCTACTTATAAATCATTGATGATATATTATGTGTTTTAGGTTTTACAGATGACCCTTCTAGACACATGAAAAAAAATACTTCCAAAAAGACTATATCATATTGTCAAATAAGATTACAGGATAATGATGAAAGGTGAAGTTCCCAGTTTAGACTCATCATCTTCAAATGAAGATATCGATCTTCCTTCTCCTCATCAAAATCAAAGCCCTCAACCAAGGCAGAAAATAATTATTCATACATCACACACACACACACACACACACACACACACACACATATATATATATATTGCAATCAAATGCTAATAATTATATAACACTTTTCTTTTGTAGACCTTCTCCACCAAATCCAATAGTAATCAGCATACTTAAAACTCTATAAGGTTAGATGCTATACAAAATTTATTCAAGGATTGTACCACAATTTCATCTTGATGAATAATTGATTTTTCATTTCTTATCACAACAACCAAGAGTTCGTAAAATCTTTGTCTAAACATGAAGTCACTTCAAACCAAATGGTATATGAAATCTATATCTTTTTTAACCTTATAACATATGCTTTAATCCACTGCTACAAATTCTTTAAATCATCTATTCATGTGTTTGTTAATGAACTATGCCTTGCAAACATTTTCCCATGAATTCTAAAGGGTCATTTTGCAATTTGAAACAAAGGGAAGTTGGAACATTATGGTTCGTGATGGCTCCTAGGTTCAATAATTCACATGCAAACTATTGAATTCAAAAAAAGATCTTGCTAAATTTGGAAGTGCCTGGAAAGATATTTGTAGAGCTACCAATCTCAAGAAAGATGATGAATGCATTGTGAAAATTGTTGATGGTCCAAAGCGGTTGGCTATCAATGTATTGTTTGTTATTTTCAGTTGAATATGGATAATTGTATCTACCCATTTCCTGTTTCATATCTTCAACATAACACTAATGAATGTGTATGTGAACTCCTTTAACTTATAGACCTGCAACTTTTAGTGTCAGTACGTAGTCTAAATGTTGTTGTTGCAATATATAGAACACAAATATTTTGTACAAGCTTATCACTTTGACTGATAATTGTGAACTTCGTTATTTGTTTGGATGAACTTACCTTTTTTGTAATGCTTAAAATCATGTTTAAATCTACCACATACCTTTTTATTAATCAAAGATAATGATGCCATTATTCTATTATCTTGCAACACCATTCTAAAAATATCCAAAACTCAAAATCACTCTTTCTTATATAAAACAAATGTAATGTCAATGATCAAATTTAACAGTCACGAAATGTTCATTATAAGATTACATACTCTATATCTTTCACCAAGGATCAAGAACATTTTTTCAAGTCAATTTAAATGTTCAAGTTATACATTAAATTTATACATATTAGTTACTTAAATTTACATTCATTGTTTTATTGCTACCTTTGTGCGTAGCACGAGTTATTTCACTAGTTGATATCGATTTAAGCCTTGAGACACACGTATCCCTTTAATAGTTTTTATAGAATATATTTAGAATTTGATTTTGATATCGTCATTCTATCAAATTTTTCTATGATTATTCAAGTCATGGGTATGAAAGTCAACCATATTTATTGATATGATAATATGTGATTGTTTGATAATACACAAATTTTTAAATTTTTTTCACACAAGCAATCAAAAGTTTAATTTTGATATACTAACAGTGTTTCCAATTAAATCCATCAATCAATCGCATATTGTCATATTAACAAAATAAGTTCGACTTTTACCCCATTACTTTAAGGTGACTACTACCATACATGTGCCGGTCAATGCATTTGATGGAGTTGCCATGTAGAAGGCGGTGAGAAAGACACGCTGCTATTTAAAGAGGTGAGATTAGTGAGTAGCTAATTGTGTATGGAGACTCAATAAAGGGTAAATTAGTCCTTATTATTTTGTAATTTTTCAAGTGAGCTAAAAAGATGAATTTAAAAACAAAATAATTTTAATTCGTGAAAAGAAAAAGCTGAATCCCAAAGTTGAACCCCAAAACAGCAAGTCTCCATATCGCCGCCACCCAAATCCCTAATCGAAGAGTTGGTCGAATTCGATGTTGTAACCGGCGATCTGCTTCCTGGTTTGGCGGTGGAAGTGGTAGCCTGCGGATTTCTGTTCTTAGTTTTGGCGAGACGGTTGAAGTGATTGAGGATCGTGTGGTCGAAGCGGCGTGAGCCTTCGCAGTGCGGTGCGGAGAGCGTGGTAATGGGATGACATGCATTTTTTAGAATCACCAGGAGTTGTTTTTGGCTATAGATGTGGATGGAAAGGCCATCGAGTCAGTGAATGATTTCTGGGAAAATAAGCTACTATTTTCGGAAAAATATTGGGCATTTGTGAGATCTATTTCAAAATTGCAGTGCATATCTAGTGTTGTTGGATTTATCCAATTTGCAGAAAAAAAGGTTAAGGAATATTGTTCACTAAAAATAAAATATATTACAAAATAAATATTAAAGATAATTAAAATTTAAAAAATAAAAATAAAAAAGCACCGTACACAACAAAGAATTCGGACAAATCAAATTTTTAATAAAAAAATAATTTAAATAAATATTAAAAATAATTAAAATAAAAAAATATGAAAAAAATAAAAGCACTGTACACTAGATAGAATTCAGAAATAAATTCTTAAAAAATTACAAAATAAAAATTAAAAAATAACTAAATATTAAATATTAAAAATAAAAAAGCACTTTCTATTGACTTCATTTTTCTTAAACTTTTCACATTCACTTTTCTGAAATTTTTTTAACTTACTTAAACAAATAAATGATTTTAGTTTCAGTTTTTTTTTTCAAAATACACGATTTGCTTTTTTTGCCTTTTTTATTACCAAAATCTACTCTTCATTACTTTTGTAATTAAACACGATAGGCTACCACTAACATGCTATTGTCTACCCCCATATGGACACGTGATTGTTTTCCATTGCTCACCTCCAACAACTTGGCAAAGGCATTAACCTTAGACTAGGTGAGAATCCCCCTTACTTTAAAAGTCCCATGCATGGGAAGATTTGATTGAATAATAGCGTAAATAATTTTTTTTACTTTGGGGCGTGGTTCAAAGCACATATTATGGATGAATTTGTTTTTTGGAAAAAAAAAATTAATAACGAAAATTTGTTATTCAGATGTGTAAGGCTGGAAGCCACACTGTAATTGAATAGCCCACCATTTGAGCAAAACCTAAAGGGTTTCATATTAGCATCAAACTTTATCGAGCAAAAGGTTTAGCATTTCAAGTTTTCCCAAATCTCCCCCATCCGATCAGCTTCAAACCAAATTAAGATAAATATCTCACCACTTTGAACAAAAAAGAAACGTTATCATGTTAGCATTAAACTCTATCCATAGTGCTGTTGTCCATATCCGGTACTAGTTTTCATTTCTTGTTGGTATATCAGACAAAAGTTGTCTAGTGCCTTTATGCGACACTGGATGGTTCACTTATTTATTAGTCCCATTTCTTATTTGTCATGACCCCTGCATTGTTGTATATTACCACACACTAAAATATCTTGACAAGGATTTTTTTGTTTGTTTGTGCTTTTCACTTTTTTGGGTTAAATTAAAAGACATTAAAAAGGGGAATGACGGTAACATGGACACAAAATTAAGACATACTATTATTGTACAAGAGCATATGGTAGAATCTTGAAATTGTGCAAAGCACAGAGAGCAAGAAAGCTGCAAGATGATCCCCATATTCCCATTTTGGGCTGCGATTAAGACAAGCAACATTCCAAACAGAGGAAAATCAAATCAAAAACCTTTGAAGTGAGCCTTTTGAAATGAACAGCTTAGTATCTTACGCTTCTTTTCAGAGATAATTGGTTCTGCAAATTGCAACGTTGCAAGCAAAGGCTCACAATGCACAGACAAAATCGCCACTTGTTTCTTCTATATCGTCAATGTCAGCATCTGCATCCATGTCATCAAGATCCATGCTACCCCCAACAAATTGCCGACCAAATTTTGGGCCCTCCCCAATATTCTTCCTAGCCTCCTGAATTATGGACAGTATTTCCTCAATGGTTTGAGATGAAACATACACGTCATTTTGCAACTTACCTTCCCCTTTGTCCATAAGTTCCAGTGGCAAGTTGTTTAGGATCCACGGGTGCATTTTAATCTCTGGTATGGTGATTCTCTGCATTTAACATAGAACAACTTGTCAGAAAGCTGAGATCATATAGAAGCTAATTAATGAATATAATTGTATGACTCCGTATGTTATTCACTCAACTTGTATTATACCTTCTCCGGGTTGGCTACAAATATTCGGGATAGAAGTTGCCTACAATCTTTTGAGACACGAACATAGTCTGGAATAGAATAGTGGACACTAAGGATTCGCTGTTAAAATATTCAAAGATAAAAAAAATTATAAAAGGAAAACACTTGAAAGGCTTAAAAATAAAAACCTATAAGAGATGTATTGCCAATTTGACTTGGTCAAAATATGTACACTTCATATTTTTTTAACCATGAATAATTTCCGTCCAACCAATCAAATTTTGACACGTGTGCAATTGTTTCTGACACAATGTTCGGGCAATGGGTTCCAGACTACTGTCCATTGTAAAAAAGCCTGGTTGGTTCGAAACTTTATAATAATATTATTTTAACACGTAAAAGTGTTGTAATTAGAAAACGTATGAATCATCATTTGATATGATGGTAGCCTCACTTACCTCACTTATCCATCACAATCAATAGTGATAGAGTAAGAGCTCAATTAGGCATTCACTTTTAGTATTAAAATAATATTTTTGGATATTTTATGTTATATGGCATGCAATTGTCATGTGGACATTCAAGGAGAGGCACTCAAAACACGATTATAGATTAAAAAAAATATGTTAAAATGTAATTTAATGTGATTCTGCTAAACATGTTGAGATTAATTCAATCTCAACTTGCACCCTTCAAAAGTTCAAAGTTCAAACCGTAGTCTGAGGTATGTCTAAAAGTGAAATCCAAATGTGCCACAATTCCAACTAACCTGAATAGTTTTTCTGAAGTTTCGTGGATCATCTGGATCTTCAAAAGGATAACCACCAACGAGCATCACATATAAGGTCACGCCACAAGACCAAACATCAGCAACCTACACATTCTCGAGGATCAGAATGTATTAGGTGGCCAAATTCAGTAACAAATAATTTAAATGGAGAAAACTTGGGTAAAGTTATCTATGTGCTTGTAATACTGATCTTTACTAAAAATATATCATATGTATACTTTATTAACTACATTTTCCTCTAAACATGTTCTGTTTAGCACAAAATGCCCACTAATTTTATAATTTAATAGTCAAAGTTAGAAAGCAAGGTTACGTACCTTCCCATCGTATTCTCTTCTTGACAAGACCTCTGGTGCAATATATGCCGGGGTTCCTACAGTGGATTTGGGCTGGGAGTGCAGAACAGATGACTAAAGAAAGAGGCAGAACACTTGGTAACAGGGTTTGACTATAACAAGTTAAAGGAAATTGAGTTACATAAATGTTATTTATATTCACAACTTGAGGCCATCCTGTTTACATACTTTCATCAACCATTTGATAGAATGTAGACCTTACTTAGATTGAGTTCCACATCTCATCCAAAGATAGATGAGAGTATGTCAGCACTATGTCTAACAAATTGTAAGCCCAAATAACATTGCTCATATGTTATTTGTTCTTGCCTTCGAGTAACCAAAGTCACATATTTTAACACGTGGTGCTGAGCTCTCATCTAAAAGTGTGTTTTCCAGTTTAAGATCTCTGTGGCAAATTTCCTGCAAGAAAATGATATCTCCAATTCATGTAAAACAGTAATTAGAGCCGCACAATTGAATAAGATTCGCTGAAACGAAACCATTTTGGATTCAGATTGGACCAGAATAACAGTACCATTGAATGGCAATAGCTGACTCCAGAAATCAATTGCTGGAAGAAATACCTTGCCTGCTATGCACGCAAAAGAAGAATTTACTATGAAGATCTATGGTTACAACTTACAATTATCTAAAACATTGTGAATGTGAAATACTTTTTTTTTTTTGGGATTGTTAACTACGAAAATGAAATTATAGTATTAAAATATGGTAATTATTAGAACCTAGGTTCTGTTGAACCACGTTGGATACAGCAGGCTAACAACTTGCCATTTAATACAGTGTAATGTGGATGCAATCTTTAGTACTATATTGTGGAATTAATTAAGCAATCATATTAGTAATACAATGGCCTCTTGGACAGAAGCACTATCATAAAGTCATGTTGCTTTCTACTATCAATAATTAGAAACGATCTAATCTACCTCGTCCTCACTGAATCGACCGGCAATGCATATTCTTTCAAATAGCTCTCCCCCTGCAGCATATTCCATTACTATGGCTAGATGAGTTGGAGTACACAACACCTGCGATGAATGTCCATGTAATCTTAATCGCCGTAGTGATTACGACTTACTAAGGCAAGAGAGGCAATGAATATGCATGATAATGAAGTGCACAAGAGCGTTGAAGACATCAAATCCACGAGTTCCTTCAAAAGTAATGACGGAAAAATTAAATATAAAGTAATCTAATATCTAATCCTATCATGCAAATACTACCTCCTACCACCCACCTCCTTTTCCATTTTATTTTAGACTTTTAAGAAAAACTTTTGATTCATAATATTTATTATTTACACATATAGCGAATAATTTATTGTAACTTTTCAATCTTGATATAACCATCCGTGTCCTTTTCAATATTATTCTTATAGTAAAGATATCTTGATTATAAAAAATCATAATTAAACGTTAATTCAAATTTCTTAATTCCTCACGTATATATATATATATAAAAAACTTAATTCCTGTGTATTTTATCACAGTAACAAATATATGAGAAGGGCATGGTAATGGTTTAGCCTGTCAGTCTCATGTCATGTGACATCATTAAAGCATTAAGGTCCGTTTGAATTTTTTTTTATTTTTTCTGTTAGAGTTTGGTGAAGAAAATAGTAAAAATAGAAAATAAAAATTAAAAATAAAATTATATTATTTTTAATATTTTTTTGAAAAATGGGAAAAATAAAAAACACAAACAACGAAGACAGAAAATAAAGACAATATCAACCAAGCCCCTAGCTTCTTTCATAAACTAGGCCATAATGAATTTAGCTCTTCTAGAGGGCCCATAATTAACACCTTACATTCATGCCTTGAATGGGTTGACTGGGATTGTATGTACATAGTAGATAAAAGAGTGCACCATAGAATTGGCCTTAAATTTTAAAACTTCAATATCAATTGTTTTGTTTTTTTTTTCTCCTATTTTTTCTAACAAGTCTCTCAAAAAAAATATGCAAACTCTAATTTTATCAAGTATTTCATGTATTATATTAAATTTAAAGAAAATCTTAAAAAAATGAAGTATATAAAGAGAAAATAATTTAATAAAAAAGTATTTAACATTATAATAAATGTGTGAATAATTATTTTAGATAGAATCTGAAAAAAAAATGTACTAAAAAAGAAAAAATATAAAACTGTAAAAAGAAATAACAATAAAATTTGTCATTTTTAAGAGAGAATAGACTAAAGATTAAATCACTCTTAAGAAGTGTATGATAATTAATAAATAATATTTCCTATTAAGCTTTAATTATTTTTATTGTATTTTTTAACTCCTTTGGATAGATGGTAAAGAAAAAGTCGTAAATACAAAAAGGTAGGAAGACACATGCGTGTCCTTCATGAAGAAGAACAGATCTGCACTCAGCACATGATGATCATAAAACATTGCACATGATGACACCACAGAGCTTAGATATACTCCTGTATGTCACTGGCTTCTGTAACATGTAACGGCTAGGCCCAAATAGGAGAGTTGGGTAGATAATAATAATATAAATAAGAGTAATTATGATTGTAATAAATTAAATAAGAGTAATTAATCATGCATGGCTGCCTCATTTTACTGGGAGGGCAACAGCAGCTTCCTTGTAGCCCTCTAATAAGTTTGGCATTGGAGGAATAGTACAATACTTGATTTGGAGCATTGGAGTACTTAGACTGTGATAGAGTATATTTATCAAACTATGCGGGATGTCCAACTCTCATGCAATTGGATCAGCAAAGAATGGAGGTTGTTTAGCTTTTTCACTACCTAGTATTGGTAGGGTGAAGGTGAATGTGGATGGAAGCATAAGTTTGGTGTTGGTGGTATTCTTAGGGACCATGAAGGTGATTGGCTTGGGGCTTTTAGGGTTGGTGGCCAAGCGTGACATCACCATGATTGAGTTGCTTGTTCGTGATAGTTTGTGCTTGGCGTGGATGAAAGGGTACAAGGTATCACAACGTGACTATGGACGCTGCTGTGAACTCTACTGTTACTCTTCAGGCTCATGGTTTGTGTGCTTTGCTTGTGGAGATCCAGGGTCTATTGGAGCAGCAATGAGATGTGTGTTTCAGATGGGTACCACAAATAGCCAATTTGTGTACTGATTTATTTGTTAAAGTGGGGGCGTATCAAGGTGAAGGGTTCAAAATACGGGAGGTTTCGCCCTTAGATCTGCAGCATAGGATACTTAGAATTGAATTGTTTGTTTGTTTTCTATTCTTTGTCTAACTACCAAAATATTATGTAAAATGTGAAATTTAGTTTTCTTCCTTAATATCCTCTCTATCCTCTCCCTAATGTCATAATTTTCCTATTTCTAATTTCTATACTGTTTCAGCTTTCACTCACTAACTAACGAAAAGTCGAAAATGATTATGGGAAATAGCCAAATAATAAAAGCAAAGAGTGAGAAGAGGATTCCTTTGTTAGGCCTTTTTTTTTTTCCACCTCTTCAATGATTCCTTTGGTAGTTGAAAGAAAGTAAGACAACTGTAATAAACGGGTCTGAGTTTTAGCATTAGCAACCCAGAGAAAAAAGGCTTACCTCCTTAAATCTAATGATATTGGGATGTTTCAAGGACCTATGGTTTATAATTTCTCTTTGCACATGCTCATCAATCTGCAAAGCCCAAGAGAAATCCATCACAATTCCCTGAAGAGTAATGATATACATCCACAGAAATATTTATAGAATCTTTTGTAGAAATCATGATAGTTATTGAATGAAATAAATTGATATAACTCATTTATTTATCAAAAAGTTAAAAATAGAATTCCGACAAATTATTTTGTTGTCTAATATTTTCCTTCCCTGAATACAAACACAGGAACTAACACTATCCAAAGTGCACGCGAAATGACAATGGAAAAGATGCACATAGACATAAATGAAATGGAGTTAAAATTAGAAGAGAAAAAAAAAAAAAAACCTTTAGGCCTCTCTCAATGAACTTGACAGCGTAGAGCTCACCGCTGCGTTTCTCCCTTACCAGCTTTGCTACCCCAAGTTCCCTGACCCAATATCTTTGATGATCTCATACCGTTCTTCCATTATTATATACACTTGAAGCTTCAAGCTCGAGCTGACAACAGAAATATTGTATTGTATTGAAGAAGAATATGTGAGCTAGCTAATTGAAAAAGACTGATGGCCTCCTCGCGTCACAATACGAGAATGGTTGCAAAAGATTGATGTGCTTTGGATTTACCTGCAATTTGTACTACAATTGCAATTGGACAGTCGATGCCTTCGAAAGGAGGGCGCAAGAAGAAAGAAAGACAAGAATGACAGAAATCACAAGTGGCCCAATTTAATGGTCCAAACATGGACAAGTCAAAAGACAAGTTGATCCGACGTGGTACCCAGTTGACAATTTGCAGCGAGTAGTACGGCTCGTATTATTTTAACAAAAAATAAATTGAGTGTAATAAATAAATAAGTGAGTGGTATTACCATCATATCGATTAATGATAAAATAAGTATCTTAATAAGATATTCATTTTATTGTTAAAATAATATTTTTTATTTTAAAAGTTACAACTCAAAAATAAAATACTAATATGTAATAAAAGTCATTAATTAAATTTCACTATTTCATATATTCAAACTAATTTTTTATTTTAGAATTTAATTTTTCAAAGAATTTAAACTTTTAAGTTTACATTAAATTTTAAAAATGTGAATGGATAGATAGGCAAGTGACAATCAATTTAATAATAATAATAATAACAACAATAATAATAATAATACAAAAATCATTTCAACAGAATATTAGGTGTCTAATTGAGACTCTATCACATTCAATAGTAATAGTGTGGATATCTCAATTAAACAGTTACTTTTAGATGTTGGAATAACATTACACTTTTAAAATTTAAAATGTTTTAGAAATTGCAAGATAGGTTTATATGTAGAATAGAACTTTAAAACTCTTGGCCAACATTTACCTTCTTAAATAAGCCTACATTACTTGAAGGGATGAGATATTCTGAACAAAACTCTCATGCAAACAATCTTAGAGAGACAAATCTTGCTTCCTGTTGTTAATTGTTACAACTTTGCAAAGGCAATATGGAAAGGTATGGTTCCCCTAGTGTGGAGTTGTGAGCATGGTTTGTGGTTATTGATAGGATCAATACTAAGGCTAGCCTCCATAGAATTGGCATTTTACAAGAAAACCAACTCCTATATGTACTATGTAATGAGGCTTTGGAAACTAGTAGCCATCTATTTTGGAACTGTGACTTTGCACGGTTTCTATGGTGTTATTGTTTGAAGAGTTACAATGTTAGCTGGACCCCTGCAAATGCTAAATCATTCTTTGAGTCCTAGATGGTAACCCTAGCTAGGAATATGAAAAGGAAGGAATGGTGGACGATATTCTTTATGACTATATGGATCATTTGGACAAGCATAAATAGCCTTATTTTCAATAATAAAGTGATTAGCAAAGAAGAAGCACTAACCATGGTTAAGTTATGGCGTAATAGTAGGCTAATTGAAATGAAAGAAGTCAACTCATAATTTGAGGAGTTGTAGGGTTGGGTTTAGGGTGGGATGGGAGTGGAGGCAAAAAATGATGAGAAAATCTAAGTATAAATGAATGATAAATGCCAAGTGAAAAATTGAATTAATGTTATTAATATTAAGGAGAGAAGAATGGAAGGAAATGGAGGAAATGAAGTATATATATGGACGGAGAGATTGACTTATGACTAGTAAGAAATTTTCATTTTTTTTTATAAATGATAAAGCTCAACCACCCCATATGAGGGAAAGGAGCAAAGTTTGGAGCATACACGAACAATTCTACACCAAACATAGAAAACCACCATATCCTAGAGATATATATGCTCAGCATTACACCCAAATGACAAAAAGAAAACAAAAGCTAATAGAACACAACAAAAAATAAAGGAACATTTGTTCAGGATACGCTAATAGCATCTACCATAATGGAAAACAAAACTACCCCCTCTCGCTATAAAATCATCACACCTCATCTTAGCACTAGCAGATACCACAATTCGTCCACATTCAAATAGAAATCATCACACTATCAACATAGCAGTAGTAACAGGGAACACATCCACAATCAGTAAAACCACTTCAAACCCATTTCGCATAGGAAGACCAATATAATAGAAAAAAAAACAACAACAATGGCATATTGTGCTTCAAGAACAGACATCTTGTTACCCACTCCAATTGCTTATCTGTTAATGTTGGTTGTAAAAACTCTGGCAGAAGGTAACTTATCACACTAAGCTCTAGTCCAATAGCCCAATCTACGTAAAATGTTCTGCATTTTGGTTAAAATTTTCAAAGGCCATATGGTTATGAATCCACAAATAGATAAACCACGTATAAGAAAGATCCATAGTTTTTTATCAAAACCCCAAAGGAGGCACCAAGCCATGCATCGAAAAATATAATTGAATCATGTGGTAAGCACCAAGTGATATGCCACCATTGAGAACAAAAATTCCAAATATACATTGACCTTGGGACAGGAATAAAATGTGTTCAAGTGTTTCCTCACCAGCACCACAAAAGGAGCAAAAGAATCAGCCAATGGAAGGCAATTGATTATATGGAGCCTTTCATTTGTGTTGAGTCTTCTCTGGAGAATAAACCACATCAACAATTCAACTTTAGGGGGAGCTAAGCTTTTCCATGCCTTTCCCCTCTAGCCATTTAGGAGAGGAAGAAACACTATCCTAGAATACTTGCAAAGAAAAAAGAAGAAAACAAAGAAGTATGTGCCCAAAAACACTCATCATTCATACCTTCTATCAAATAGTATTGGTTTAAGGCTAGAAGAAAATCAGAAATAGAGGTTCCTTCCAAATAAAAAACCTTGGCCTCCATTCCAGACCCCATCTCTAGTATCCATTCTCCCACCTACCCATTTATGAAACCATGCAATTTTGTTGATTTAAAATCGAAAATAATCTGGAGAATTTATCTTTCAAATAGACTTCCTCCAACCAAATATCAGACCAAACTCTTGCTATAGTACCCTCACCAACCCTCTTCCTTAAACCATTAATCACAATCTAATGTACATCATTCCAAAAGTATCTAAAATTCGACATTTGTTTCCATACACTCAGAGACCCAGGAGGCCAAAGCATGTGACTAAGATTGCTTGGACACCCCATGATTTGAACAAATGATTCTCTTCCACAAGGGCATAGATCTATCAGAAAATCTCCACCACCATTTGAATAACAACACGCATTCTGAATGATGATATTACCCACACCCAAACCACCTAGAGATTTTAGTTCTCAATAACATCCAAGATATCAAAAGGATATCCCACACCAAAAAATCTCTGTATAAGATAATCTTGGTTGCCACTATTTTAGGAATCTTGAATAAAATGAGATAATAAATGGGAAGGCAACTTAGCATTGATCTTATAAGCATCAATCTCCTAGCTCTTGAAAGTAATTTAGCCTTCCAAAAAGCCAATCGCTTTTCAATTTTTTCCACCATTGGCTTCCACGTCTCCACCATCTTAGGATTAGCACCTAAATAGATGCCCAAGTATGTGATTGGTAGTTGAACTACACTGTAACATAACATTTCCTTAGCTTCATTTGTCCAAGACTCATCACATCCAATAGCTATCAATGCAAATTTGCTAAAATTGTTCTTAAACCCGACATAAGAGAAAACATACCAGCAAATATTTGTAGTTTCTAGACACTTCATCTCAGGAGCAAAGACTAGAGTATTATCTGCAATTTGCAAATATGTTAACATAACATGATACTCCCCTACCAAAATACCATCAATAAGGTCTTCCTCCATTGCTCTTTGGACCATTCTATTAAAAGACTTCCACTAGAAGAAATAAAAGGGAGATAGCATATCACCTTGTCTAAGACTTCTTTGAAGACAAAAAGGAGCAGGGGGGAACCATTAATCAACATAGACATTGATGCCTTGGATGCACAATACATAATCCATCATCTCCATTCCTCACCAAAACCCATCTTTTCCATTGATTCCTCCAAGAAACTCCACCTAACTGTGTCATAGGCCTTTTGAAAATCAAGGTTCAATAAGATTGCCCTCTTTTTGGCCTTTCTTAACCACCATACCGCCTTATTTGCTATCAAAGCACCATCAAGAATCTGTCTATCACTAATGAAAGCATACTGCTTGAGTCGCCAACTAACCCAAATATCATAAAACTTAGCCTGAGCAAGAATTTTGGCAATGATTTTATACAAACACCCTGACCAGCTTGATAGGATGAAAGTTCTTGATTTCAATCGCATCTACAACCTTAGGGATCAATGTGACCCATGTTGTATTGATCTCCATAGGGATTGACCTAATTCAAAGAAGGACAAACCACCTGACAAATATCCTTTTCAAGATTAGACCAAAACTGCTGAATGAAATTCATGTTATACCCATCATAGCTTGGAGCTTTAGGAGTCAGGGATAGTACCTGGTACACCTCTAAAACACTAGGCATTCTCTTAGGAAGGAAACTTGATCCTGCTGATCGTGAGTATGAACCCATAGGGTGATATGGATCTTAGGTAGTAGACGCTATTTATATAAGTGCTTGTAGAAGTGTAGAATAGAAGATTTAATACTCCTAGGATTTCACATCATCCGCCCTTACATTTAATTTGTTCAATCCTTTTCTTCCTTCTTACCAACCGCAATCACATGAAAATATTTAGTATTCCTATCACCCAATTTAAAATGCTTCTCTCTCAACATTTGCCTCCAATAGGACATTTGCCTCCAATATTTAGTAAGAAATTTTCATTTGTAGATAAAGTCTAATTTTGATTCACTAATGCTTATTTAATCATATATTGAGACATTAGTTAACATGTTTCACTCTCTCATCCATTATTCAGAAGTTATAGATATAGGATAATTTGATTAAATAACACTATAAAATATCAAAATTAAATCATTGTAGATAAATTTGATGACATTTATAAATTGAAGATTCAAGGTTATTTTTTTCTAAAAAGAATATTCAAGGTTAATTAGAAAAAAATTTATTCTAAATTTTAGGAGAATTATAAGTTATACCTCAAATTTTTGGGTCCATCATGGATTTCTTATTTCTAGCTGTTGAATGATTACTATTTTTATTAGATGGACTAGTTCAATGATTAATAATAGGGGTCCATGATGGATCCAAAATAAGAAATCTACCATAAAACCCACCTAAATTTTAAACTAGTTAACAATACTTAAAGTTGTAGGCCATTTAACCTAGGCTTCTTACAAGAGCCCCCCATGGACCCATTCCCATTTTGCCATTTCTTTTTTGAAATTTCCTTCTCTATTCACACCCAGATCTTTCCCTTCCACCATACCTTCTCTCTCCAAGACTCCAACACTCACACAACCCCAGGATTGTGTCTTGCTCCAAATCCTTGATCCGATCTACACCACTTCCCTTCTCCCCATCCACATATATGCTACTTCATCTCACTTTTCAATTTTTGTACATATCCATATTTAACAAGTTATTGTTGGTTGATCTCATTTAGGCATATATAGGATATGAGTAGGTGACCTTAGCCTATAAGTTGATTTTCAATAAGATGAGTGATTTTTTATTGTTCAAACGGAAGTAGCATAAATTTAGATAATTCTAAAATGATCTTATTTCTTATTCGTTAGGGTTGAAAAAACTTTTTCCCTATTTCTAGTTAGTGAACATATTTCTTCTTACTTGTTAATGTGATATGTGCAAAGAAAGGTGCAAGCCACCACCATCATGAAAGGAACTGTGAACCATATGAAAGAGAGACATAGAGTTGGAGAAGAAATGAAAGGGTGGGGTGGCTGTGTGGCAGAGATGAAAAGATATGAAGCGAGCAAAGAGAAATAAAAAACAAATTGTATAGGACAGGATAGATGGGTAATTTTACTATATCTAAAATATTAATTAAATATTAGTCATTATTTGACAACACTTGTTTGTCTGTTAACCACATTCTATAATATGGTAAAGTGCCTAGTCCATAGGGAACCAAAACATTTGAGCCCCATCCTAAAAGTCACTAATGTTGAGTATATAATATTTTTTAACAATAATTTTACACTTTTAATGTATAAAGGCACATGAAGACAAAAACAAGTTTGGGGCCATGTACATACACTAAAGGTATAAAATTGTTATAAAAAATGTTATACACCAAACATTTCTCTTCTAAAAATTATCCATGTCTAAATATTTTTCATGTTTTAAATTAACAAGAAAAGTTGATCCAACTTGAAAAATATATTATACTTTGTTTCAAGATAAATTAGATCAACTGGGTCCTTTGGTGGGAAAGAGTGAAGGAAAAGTGGTCGTACAAAAGGTTGTGATTACATTGAAGAGCAAGTGGGTACTTTTGAACTTGGGGTTAGGGGTGTACAAAAGACAAATTGGACGGGTTGGACAAAACCTAAACCCGTCTTAATTTTTAGGTCGGGTCAATTTTTGAAACCTAAATCCAACAAATAATAACAGGACTATGTATCGGGTTATACCAAGTCAATCGACCTTCAAATAATATATGAGAATTTGATCATTATATATAGTAAAATTATAAAATTTTATAAGTAAAAAACAAAATGTAAGAGATATTTTACAATATAGGTTTCAAAATAAACAATATCAATATAAAAATAACATCAAGTTATATAAAATATATCAATTGAACTTTAAAATCATATAATTTTTTACAAATTATTATAAAAAATTTTATCTCTTAAGGAATTATTTGACTTTTGACAGGTCAAACCAATCCAACGTATAACTCGAACCCTTGAAAAGTATAGGTTAAATTTCATAACCTGAACCCACTCCAATGAACTTTGGGCCAAGCCGAGTTATGAGCACCCTACTTGGGGTTAGGGAACACAACATTAAGGCATTTCATTTTTGTGTGCATCGAAAATAAAAACCAAAGTTATATAGGTGAGTAATTTTTATTCCTAAAATTTAAAAGAGAGATGCTCCAGAGCTCGAAAACCTATCAGAGTTAAAATACACCAACAAATGTGTTGATTATCTATTGGATGAAAATTCTCTAAAAGCAAAACATGGCTGATGAAGTAAAAACGTATCCAACCATAGATCACACCTCAGTTAGTCAGGCACCTCACTTGAGCCAAATAGAATTTTCCAATTTAAAATATGATTCATTAGTTTTTGACCTTGTAATATTAAATTGCATTAATCTTTAAAAAAAAAAAGAGTCATGTCAACCCCCAAACATACATAAATATCAAATAATTAGTATCTAAAATAATGATTCTGACTCAAATCAGTCTAATAATTTGATAGATATTGGCCACCATAGACTAATATAATTTACAATTAAAAAATTAGAAATTAATTCATTAGATTTTAAATTTTAAATATCAAAGTGACTTATGCATATGATTTAGAAAAAAATATTTTTATAGATTTTTACATAAAAAATATTTTTTAAGATTTCTATGTGCCAAACTAACCTGGATTTTCTCACCAAGAAAACCATTTTCATAGATTTCTATGTGCCAAACTATACTTGAATTTCCAATAACACCATGGGCAATATTCTCTTGCAAAGTAGATAGATTTTGGATCTAAGATAAACTTTCTTTAGGAGAGTTTTGCTATACCATTGCACCTAGTATTGTTGAGTGTATGATGCACCATCTTAATTAGTTTTTCAAAATGTGCCAAATTGTATCTAAAATGTGGCTAAATACATTTTAAGTGGCATTAAAAATGCCGTATTTCTATATATTTAGCCACATTTCATGAACGTGGTCAAACAAGCACATCGCACCACCAAGCATGCAAAGTGCATTGCAAATTTGCTACCATTCATTCATTCATTTTTTTTTAACTCCTACCAGTATCCATAGGTTAAGTCTCACTATTACATTTGGAATAATGTTATTTGTACTTATGGAGTGTGGAACACCGTGTCAACTCACATACTATTTACCATTGAATTGGATGTGAATCTTATTTGAATGAGATCCATATTTCATCTAATAATGGATTTGATGTGAGTCGACACAGTATCTCATACCCCATGAGTACGTATAACACAACTCTTACATTTGAAATGTTAAAATGGGTCAATTTACCTGTCAAAATTAGGTGATTAAAGCTTAAAAATTTGACCGTTTAAACTCATTTATTTTCAACTCAACCTGTTTACCTTCAAATTAACTTGTTTATCCATTCATTTATTTATTTACTTATTTATTTTAAAAATTTAAGTTTTATTGAGTTCAATATCAACTTTTTTTCCATTTATTTTCCCTCTTTTTAATTTTTCATTTAAAAAAAGCTTGAATTTTAAATTTTTCCATATATGTTTGTCCTTTTTAAAATTTTTATTAAAAAATTAAGGGATCGATCCATTTAAGTCAATCAGCTAATTTTAATAAACTGAATTGCCATTATAGTGACCTAATCCATTTAAGCCCATTTAATTTGTAGGCCTAGCAGGCTAGGCCAAGTCATTTGAAACCCCAATTACCCTTCATTTACCGGCATGAATTGATACTTGTCAATTGTTTAAAAAATATTTATATTTTAAATTGCTATTATCAACATTTTTTGGTACATTGGAAACATATCATCAACAATTTAAGAAAATACAATATACTATTTCTATGTTAATTTAATATAATAGTGTGGTTAGATACTTAGATTGTGGTGCTATGTTATGTTTTTAGTAAATTAATACATTATTAACATTATTATTATTTTTATGAAATTAATTACTTAGTACACTAATAGTGTAAAATATTTTTATATTGTCAATTAATAATAAATTGACAACTCATTCACTCTTAAATTGAATTAGACATCTTATAAAAGACCACATGGAAGTTTCTTATTGCATGACAGTATAAAATAGTTACATTGTTAGTGCATGTAATTAAACTCTATCATGATTAGATTTTAATTTCTATACACTAACAATATTATGCAATCATGTATTATTATATCATTATATATAATTAAATCTTACATCTACTACTTGAAAAGTCATATAAATGAGATGATATAATTGGATGGAACTAAAAAAATGTTTGACATTGACAGTACATTAAAGTTAAATTTATTATTATTATTAGTATCATATCATATCATATCATATTATTATTATTATTAGTTTAATTTTTATGTATTAACAGTGTAATTTTTTTTTAAGTGATATCTAATCAAATCATTTCGTATAATTTTTTAAGTAGTTGATATGAGACTTGATCACCTTTGTTGATGTGTAAAGATATGATTGGATAATAATGTAAAAAAAATTTACATTGTCAATGAGTAGAAATTAAACTCTATTATCATTATCATCAAATATTAAAATATCATAACAATACAAGAAAATATCTTTTCTAATACTACAACATTTTTACGTAAAAAATAACTTTATGATTCCCAGCAAATTATTATTTTAACTTTTTTTTTTTTATAATCAACCGCATAAATAAGCACAGAGGACTTCAAAAGCCAAATGACATAAAAGAATGTAATTAGATCAAGGAATCAAATTTATTATGGTGTTAAATAATGTCTGACAACACTGTACAATTATACTAATTAATGATGAGAAAAAAAAATTAGGGTAGTGCCCATGTTTCATCAGTCTTGTCCAACAATGAAGTACATAGCTAGAGTTCAAAAGTGGATAGTGTGTAGCGATAAAAACATGGAGCTCTGCGCATCATGGCTGTGGACGTCGATGGAAGCGCAAGGTAGGCTTCTTGACAAGTATCGAAGAAGAATAATGGCCATAGTGGTTTGATGGGTTGTCTTTGTTTTGTGCTTTTTGTACCAATGTTTTTCTTTTTTTTTTTTATCTTTTAGAAAAAGGGGAAATCTCAAAACAGCCCAACCATTGACCTAGCCTAATTTGTTGGTTTTTCCAGTTCCAGCCGGTTCAGATGGTTTTCTCATGGTCTTCTAAAACAATGATTTTTTGGTGTACTTGGACTAGAAACTAGACCAATTCTTGGTTCAACTAAAATCAAGAAACCATGGTATCGGAGCATGCCCTTTGAGGAAATGAACATGAATTAACCAAGCACATCCCCTTTTAGTATAAATGGTCGAAGTAGGTCCAGGAATGACTTCCAATTTAGCATCAAGAAATCTTCAAGACAATTAAAATAAACATCATCTTGTCTCTCCAACGATTGAAATTTGACCCACTAAAACGATTTGGTTTCACAAAATCTTGGTTCACAACATTGAATAGAGATTATTGTGTAGACTCCACCTTCATATTAACACCTTAAAATGTTTATGGGGGTAAAAAGAGAAAATAATGGAATCTTTGTAGGCTTGAAACGGAATTAGATATCACCTCTATTTGTTAGGATAGCACGCATAATGAGTCCCACAAATACACTCGTATGAATCCAATAAATCAAATAAATGCACAACAACACAAAAGGATAAAATAAACAAGATGACAATGAGTGTAGAAACATAAGAATTTAATGTAGTTCGGAAAATCAAATGCCTATATCCACCCCAAAGAATAAACTTCTTCACTACAAGAATAAAAATAGTACAATTCCCATACTCGGCCAGAGGCTCTTATACACTCTCTCATAACAGAATCTATGTCTACCACTTGTTCTCTCACACTATCATGCACCTAAGTCATTGATCTTATTTATAACCAAGGATCTTATCTCCAAGACTCCTTCCAAATCCTAACAGATCTTAAAATCTTTATGGATTCTTCATATCATACTAGATTCTTCAAAACTTAACAAATTATAATATAAGGATACACATATTAGAATACACATTTAAATTATATAAATAAATAAAATCAATCATTATTCCATCAAGTTATACATGAGCCAAGCTTTCCAACAAATCTCCACCTTGCAATGTCTCACCACCATGGAAACCGTTAACGCTCCACATTGATCAAAGCCGCCTAATCACGTGCAAAGTGCAAAACATTGGCTTCAACACGTATCAGCTACACACAACCCGAATCCACCATAAAACATGGCTTCATGTTAATTTGAAAATTCGGCCAATAAACATGTGTAACCGCACAATCCATCATCTTTCGTCATTCGTTCCAGCTTTCCATGCTCAAACTAGGATGCTTGAAGCTTTCCTTTCCATTGAAACATCCACTGCAAACTCCACAAGATTTGACTTTATGCCAAACATATTTGTTAGACCGTACCGAACTCCAATGAGCTCTAATACCAGGTTAATACGTGAGAGCACCACAACACTAGCCGGCCACCATATTTTGACCCAAAACGTTAAGGCAATGAGTCATGGCTCCTCTCATATTATATACTACTCTCTTGGTTTATTCTCAATCAATGTGGGACTTCACATATCACATTTAACTCAAACAATCTTCCCTGAAGTGTGAGACCCACCACATTGCTCCCCTCAGCGAACCTCTTCCTAACATCTACCATATGCAATCCATGCCTTTCCGGAATTCAGCCTAACCTTGGCTTTCATACCATTGTTAAGGCCGTTTGCATTTATTTGGTTTATTGGATTTGTATGATAATGTTTGTGGGACCCATTTGTTGTGCCATTCCCAACAACACAAAGGGATAAAATATACAAGATGACAATGAGTGTAAAGACACAATAATTTAACGTAGTCTGACAAATCACATGCCTACATCCACCCCAGAGAATAAACTCCTTTACCACGAGAATAAAAATAGTACAAGTCCCATACCTAGTCCAAAGGCCCTTATACACCCTCTCTTATAATAAAATCTACATCTCTCACTTGTTCTCTCACTCTACCATGCACCTAAGCCATTGATCTTATTTGTAACCAAGGGTCTTATCTCCAAGACTCTTTCCAAATCCTAATAGATCTTAAAATCTTCACGGATTCTTCAATCATAATAAATTCTTCAAATCTAAATGGATTTTTCCCATATCCTAATAGACTTCATGTATCTACCAGATTTCACATATCATACCAGATTTAACATATCCTTAATTTAAATATTCCTAGATCTAAGGATACACATCTCGAGATATACATCTTAGGATACACATATAATAGATATACATAAATAAAATCAATCGTTATTCCATCAAGATATACATGAGCCAACTTTCCTAACTTGTTCTTAAAGTGATAGAATGTTTCATACAAAATGCTCCAATTATAGTAGAAAAACCACATATATATAGATTGTTCTAAAAGAAAATGATTGTTAGAAATCCCTGGTAATAGTGACTCAACCATTGACAATAGCTATACCTCTTACCCATTGATAATAATTATAAACATATTCATTGCCAGTAAATTTAATAACCATATTTATTTTTCAAACTCTCACTTTTTTTTTCAAACACTAGTAGCCCAACACATCAATCCATCATTACATGTCATCAAGAATAGTAAGTGAAATGAGTAATATTAGTGGCTATCGGTTTTGTTATTTCAACACCTGTTTGGTTGCCTCCAGGATAGACATCGTAGAGCACCAAGAGAACACATAGGTAGGTATAAAAATGTTAGTCCACAATAGTTAAGCTTGGAAAAAAAATTGTGCAACTCCAAAATTTTGTTTCCCTCTTCTAATATCAAACTCACTATTCCTTCTCTACTCCATTCTTCTTCCTCACTCTATCCCTAAAACCTCACTCTAAAACCTCAAATTGCTTAGCTCACACCTTCTTCCACCTCCAACCATGGTCCAAACTCCCTAACCCATTCCAAACATCCCCTTCTTACTCATTACATAACCCCAAATCCACTTCCCCTACCATCGATTCCACCCTCCTTAGTGTTGTGGAATCCTTAACCCCTGTCAACCACAAGTGCCTTAAGCTCACTCTCCTTCACAAACATACTCACAAATCCACAGTCGCCAAACTCTCTCAACATATCTCCTATGCTTGTTGCCTCTCTCTCTTGAACCTCCTTCTCGATCTTTGCTTCCTTGAAACCACAAAGCCCTATCCCACCTCCACCTCACTCAGCTCTCTCTTCTCATCAATCATCGCTTTAAAACCTTTCCTCCAACATTGCCATAGCCATGAGCTCTATAGCTCACTCTCCCTCACAACATTGCCACAACCATAAGCTCCCTTACAATTGCTCACTCTCAACGACTATCTCTTTCAAACCTCTCTCTCGGGCTATGCTTCGTTTGTGCCACGATTTGTGTCTATCATCGCAATCTTTGACAGTTCCGTGTTTGTCATGTTCCATGTTGTTCGTCTCAAATTGTGTGTGGATTATTTTCCTAACGAGTGATTGTGTTCTAACATCCTTGTTTTATTTTTTCTAGGCTGTGTGGTTCTTTTTGTTTGGCTTTTCATCTTTCACTTTTTTCCTCCTTCTATTTGCTATTTCTAGGTTTGTTGGTAAAATTGTGTTGGTCTTAGTTCTAAGTGTGCTTATCTTGTGCGATTGATATATTTTTATCAATAGTGGCTTGTATAACATAGCTATAAGAATAGTAGTCAAGAAATTCTATTGTTGGATAAAACTTAGAACCATGACATCCCTTCATCGAACCACATGTAAAGCCTTATTTTTATTTAGAATATGTTGGTACTTAATATAAATTAATTAAGCTTAAACATTTGGTTTTTGTTCAATAGGATAAGCTTGTAATTGGGGACTCCAATGCATATCCCTACATCTAAGCTTGTCATAATGGCATCTATTTCATGTCCTTTGGCCTTATACAATTAGAACCACACTATTTGATGCACCTTTTAGTTAGACATTATTTATTATTTATTCATGAACTATATTGCTAGGCAGTTTCCATTGGAAACATAATGTGAAGAATAAAGTATCTATTAGTAAAAGGATGGAGTTCATTGATGCACCTTTTTAGTTAGACATTATTTATTATTTATTCGTGATCGATATTGGATTAAAGTTTGAATTAGAAACATAATGTGAAGAATAAAGTATTTATTAGTAAAAGGATGACAGTTCCTAATGCACCTTTTTAGTTAGACATTATTTATTTATTTTTGAATGATATTATATTCCAGTTTCAATTAGAAACATAATGTGAAGAATAAAGTATTAATTAGTTAAAGGATGGTAGTTCCTAATTCTCATTCACGTACCCTTCTTTATATCTTTTACCTCATTTATGACTCTCCCTTGATTTTGCACAATTTATTGTGAAAAATGTTATTTGTACTATTTTTGAAGAGACATTTTAAGAATACTCTTGTGTGTCTCTTAAACATTAGTCAAAAGTAAACTCTAACTTTTATTTGAACTAATGTTTTGAAGAATATTGTAAAGTGTCTCTTAAAGGCTTGTGAGGATTCTGCACAAAAGGTGGGCAAGCTCAATCTAAAAGCACAAAATCTAATTTAGCTCTACTTTACATAATTTAGAAGACCTTAGGTGCACTTTCAAGATGGTTTAATCATGGTCTAGCTTGTGTCTCATTTGAAAATTACATGTAGGAATAGCATCAGGAAATTCCATTCATTATTACAATATTTTGGGGCCCTTTAATCTTGCTGGATCAGATTTTGATATGATATTAAATGCACTCATTTTCAACTCCTTTGTGTTCTATTAGGAAAACTCAAAACCATGATGGAATTAGACTCAATTTTGTGTCTCAATCTTTGAGATTATGGACTTGATTATGATATTGTAGTCACTTGGGTAGTAGTTACATTCATGTGAATATTCTGGGTTGGCTTTGGAGTTGTTTTTTGTGCTTGAATGGTTGGTGACTTCTCTTGCTTCAATAATTTCTCTTTGCCTTATTAAACACAACTGAAGGAAAATGAAAATCCGTGTCATTGATGTTTGTTGATTGTTGTGTGGATGTAATTCTATATTCAGATTGGACACATTTGTTTTGTCTTTTTCTATACATATTTAGTTCATAGTAGAAGTTAATTTTCCTATGTCAATATTCACAATTATTTATCAAAAAAGATGTTTGGACTTTGAAATTTTTTAATGGAAACATGATGTTGTTTCTATGGCTCAAATGTGTGTAGTAATTGATATAGAATTTATTTATATGTAAAAATGTGTGTGAAAACACTCTAGATCTTATAGCTACAAGCCCATGTATGCAAGCCAACTATGTCAGGTAGATTTGAAGTCATTATCTTCTATCAAGATATTTTTCGAGTAATTTGTTGGTTTCAAATTTTGAGCAAAAATGCTTCCATAAAAAATAGGCTTCCATACAATGTTATGAGACCTCTCATAAGCTTTAGATTTTAAATGCAATGGACTTATAGTCTCTCCCTATGCATCTAAATTAAAGGCTTAATCTTATGAAGCTGTCAAAACATGTATATTGATTGTGGCTTCTGGGCTACTTGTAATTTGAGCACGAATTGGTATTACTTTGACAGCAAATGGCTTGTTCCTTTAGGATTTCTACTAAGGGATAATTGAGTTTCAAGTATTGAGGTGATCTTTTGTCTTATTTTAGGTATTACTCTAACAATGCATGGTTTGCAACATTTGTGAATATTTTCTATCACAAACCCCAATTTATATCAAAAATGCTCAACCCAATGTTATATCCTAATAATATGGTGTTACCATGTATAGTGGAATAAAGTGCTTCTCTTGTACATTACTAATAGTAGCTAGCAAACTCAACATAATTATACAAATTATTGGCATTCACTTTTCCAAATTTTTTTTGTTAAAATGCAAAATAGCTTCATTGCTATGTTGGGTTTGTATAAAAGTTCAAAACTATGAGTACTTCTTACTTTTTCTACACTTTGTTGATGTGAATGGGATTTCACTCATTCATCTTGTTCAAACCATATACATAGTAGATTTCATAGGTTGTGATGTTATGTGTCAATTTTAGTTACTTGGCCACTTGGCCTAACATAAAATTTTCTTGTAACAATTAGTTGGAACAACTGAGGATAGGCATGGTTTAGCATATAAGGGTTATTTTAGCTTGGTTGTGCTAATGTGATATTTTAATTGCTAGAACTTGACTCAATAAATAGAGCTATATCCTTTGGAAAACTTGTAGAAAAAACATATTTGAATGGCAACAATTGAAAAAAGTTGGAAGAACCTGCAAAGGTCCTGGCAAATTTAGAAAATTACTATCATGGTGAGACAAAGTTACAAGTATACGAGGAATTTAAGCTACTCACAAATACCATCATAATAACAAATTGACAAATTAATCTTAATAATAATAACAATCCTTGAATTTTAAACAGAAAGCCATCTAAGTATCGAAACACCTTTCTTATGCAAAGTAGCAATCATTAAAAAATTGGCATTCATTTCTTAAGTAAAAAATAATTTCCTTCAAATAAAAAATTACATTGTAAAAGAACTTTCTTAAACTTTGAAAAATGCATAATGCGTAGGGGAGTATGATTTATTCCAAGTTGAAAACAGCACCCAAGTGATTTAGACCTATGCAAAAAATTACCAAGCCAACAAGTATTGATTTCAGTAGATTTTTTTTTACTTCACCAACTAGTTTCCTTCCACATTTGAAGAAAAATTTCTAATAAAACATTAATGGGATTTTAGCTTCTCACAATTTAAGCTGGAGACATATGCTTTGCTTGTAGAACCACAACTTACTAGTTTCTACTTACTACTATACTCTACATTAAGTACTCAAAGCCAAAATAACCCAAACAACCAGTAAGAAAAAGAACCCTAACACAACCTTAGAAGACCCTCTTTGAGCTTAGCAAATAGAGGAACTGTTGAAGACCCAAAGATAGACAGGAAAAAGGCAGCTGACAGTGGTGTCAATGAAGCAGTGATCGTGGGAGTTTGGCGATTGTGGGTTTGTGAGGGACAGAGAATTTAATAGAGTTTATGGCAATTTTGGGTGGAGTGGGTTTAGAGGTGGTTGATGATTAACAGAGATTATGTGTGATATAGAGAAGAGAGAGTGAGCTAGGAGAAGGAGGGAAATAATTTGGGGGATGGAATAATTTTTTTTTCTTAGCTGTGAAATAATATCTTATGCCATGGACCCAAATTTTTAACCCTATGTGTGCACCATTCATCCCCTCTATGCTATCTATACCAAGACACCCAAATCGGGTGTTGAAATAACAAAAATGCTTCTTATTGATGTCAAGAGAACATAATAGGTGCGTTTGGCCTCTCAAAATTATACTTCATAAAGGAAAGAATTAGAATTTCCACCCAAAAAAAAAAATAGAAGAAGTTGGATCCAAAATCACATTTTTTGTTTCATTTCATTTCACGAATATGAGTAAGGTAAGGCCCTTTTAAATTGTGTTTTTGGATTTGTGTTTATGACTAGTACATTAAGAAAAAAAAATGATATATATACAATATACTTACACCATAAGAATAAACAAACTAGATGATGGGTCCATTTCAATTTTTTAATTTCCCTAAACCCATCACCTTGTTGGTATTCTTGCTATGTTGTAAGTAGGGGTGTTCGTGATGTGGTGATTGGTTTTGAACTAAAAAGTTATCTGATCTGATTCATAGTGATTTGGATTGGATATATGATTTATTTAAAAAATAAAATTAACATGACGGAAAAACAAAAATATTATATTATATATGATGAGTCTTAGACTCATTATTAGCCACTCTCTTGCGACATGTTTATCTCTCGCACTCACTCTCAAGTCTCAATGAGTCAGTCAATCTTTTCTCAATTAATGTTAGTCTTTTTCTTATGGACATTTAATCATATGTGAGCTTTTAATTTGAGTCAGGTCTTGTAATTATTAATGGTAGTGGGCCACTAAAAGGTTAAATGAACTCAAAATAAAGTGGATTTAATTAAACTTATATATGAAATGGCCTAAAACACTTGTTAGACTATTTAAATTGGATCAGTCCCTAAAATATCAACCACAAACCAAACTGGACAACAAAAATACCATGATTGAAATTCAAAATCATCCAAAATTCTGCAATTTTAACCATTCTAGATTGAACTGAATTAGATAAGCTGTTTATAATGAATTGGATCAGATCTGAACACCCCTAGTTGCAAGCGTGTTATATTGTACACATCATTTCTCTACATTAAAACTGCAAAGGCAAATCACGAATTTTCTGCATGCTCTAGCGTATGTTATCATTAAGTCTGTCAACACACATCATCTTCATCTAAATTTATGGCAGCGCAACCCCATCGCCAAATAGCTATGTACACGCCTCAACTTACATAATGACAATTATCTCATACCCAATCTTTCTATAATTCGTAACCTGGGAACCTAGAGTTCTCTGGTGCAAGCAGATCAAACCAGAGGCATGCTGTCCCAGCTAGTCCTTGGAAAAGGGAATAGGCATTGCCACCACCAAGTGCTTGCCCCTCAGCAGCTAGAGCACTTGCATTATCATATAAGAAGCAAGAGAACGCTTTTGCTCTGTCTTCATGTATGCTCTCTTTGGTTAGTCGGTAGAGGGAGAGGAAGGCGTATGCATTCCCGGACACTCCATCAGCTAGTCCCACCTTCTTCTTCAATCCACTCTTCCACACAACTTCCCCTGCTTCTATTGCTGCATCTCGGATTTCTCTGTCACTTGGAAAAACCTATAGACACACATAACCAAGTTGTTAAATGTCAAGAATGTATAAAGCACTAGTCCTAGAACATGTCTATTGAATATGGAAAAGGGCAATGCTGCCTGTAGTAGTTTCGCAAATTTTTCAATATTTGATACAATTCTCACTGTAAGAGATATAATAAAAACTATGTTCATGTTATTCGTTATTGCAAATTTCTACATGATTGATTCTAAATTTTGTCAGATTTTCATGACTATCAGAAAAAGTACATGTGCGTGAGATATATGAGTTTTGCATTGGTTAAGTTAAAGGGATCAAAATGGTTTATAAAGCTGTGTATCATATAGAAAGTAAAAGTAGGAGGGATTAGAAGAGTTGAAGGGAGAACAGAGAAACTATCAGATAAAGGGAAATCATAATTCACATTTCACATATGATTGACAATTACAATACCTAACATGCCCATTTATACTATTCTTCACTAGCTAAATCAAAATATACTAATTAGGCTACTCACCAACTTACACATGTTGCATTTTGATTGAAAAAGGACCACAAGGTTAACTTTCGATTAGGTAGTCCAATCCAAGTCAAAGCTAATGATTTAGATCAAGTTCGACACTGACATGCCAACCTCTAATATCATACCCAAACGATTCAAGCCCAATGCTTAAATAGCCAACACCAACATAAACCAACAATTTTGAGAAAGCTACATGACTCAACAATGTAATTTTGTTGTTGTATTATAAATGTAATAAAATATACTTTCACCTATTAGTTTAGAAGTTGTTGAGAGAGTCGGTCATTCATCTACCTTTGCCCAAAAGTTCAAACCTCAAGGGAATTGAGTTGAAAAAAGAATTATGTTATTTGTACATAATAAGTGTAAATTGGTACAATATCTCATTAAATTACATACAAATAACATTTTCTAGAGAAAAATGCTTTGAATAGTAGTTTACCTGTGCTGCTTTGGACAAGGTGATGGCCATGCCAGTTGCACCATGACCCCACTGCACCAACTTATCCCTTGGATTCCCTTCACTTGAGGGGTAGTTCCTACTGTGAGGAAACCGTTTACTCATCAGGTATCTCAAAGTTCCCTTGACATCCTCAGCATCCTCACTAGGAAGCTGAAAATGAAGCAACACATGCAGGATTCCCGCAAGACCGTTTGCTGCACCCAGGTACCTTGTCCCGTGGCATCTATACATCAATGGACAGTCCTTAATATCAGATGCCCCTGCCCTTCCCCAGCCAACACAGCATCAATAATAGGCATCAAAATATCAGTGGGAACAGCATCTTCTCCTAAGTACTTGTTCATAAATAATGCACCCATAGGAATCCCGCACGTCCATATAGAAGATCATATGACATTCCGAAACCTCCTTCCTCAGGTCCAACAGGTAGAGCTCTCTCTCTTGCTACCTATGTATGAATTGAATTCATGATAAATGTTGGTTAATGGAATTTCATCATCATTGCATGCAAGACAAAGTGCAATATTCATCATGAATGTCTCATGTTAGTGTGTCATATTAGGTGCGAAATAAAATAGTGACGAGAGAAAGATCCTAATCTCTCCGTAATTGTTCATGGTTTTAACTTTGTAGCATGATGCCAAACAAACGAAAGCAAAAGTCTGAAATGTCCCATTGTGGACCATGCTTCTATATGCACTGTCATTTTATCTGTGGAAGAAAGACACAAGTATCATGAACATTTAATCCCTCTAAAATTGGTGAGGGTTTTGATTTTGAAAAAACAAAATAGATAAAATTCTTTGCATTTATTTCATCCAATTCTTAAATCAAATAATGACAAGCGGATATTATTTATTAAAAGTCAATATATGTAGCGACAATTATATTGACTTTTCGACAATTATTTCTACACTTATTTGATTTGAGAATTAAATGAAATGGACATATGGAAGTTTGACGATGTTAGTGTTGTTCTTTAATTTATTTATTTATTTTTTGATGCCAAGCTAGCAAATGATAACCAAGTTTGAAAAATCCCATTGTGGACCTGCCTCCATGTGCACTCTTATGAAGGCTACCTGTCCTTGAGATAACTTTCAAGTTAAGCAAGTGAAATTCTTCAATTCCATTGAATTATATGCAAAATTAACTACTAGGAAACTGAGAACGTGACAAATAGATTCACAACTGGCGGATAAGGAGACAACATGTTGCAAAGTGGTTGTTTGGGGTGGGGGGAATAAACACTCGAGCAAATGTTTACCAAAATATCGGAAACGATATGATGCTGTGTTATTTCCATTTTCTTAGTCTTACCTCAATAAATAGACCCAAAAACAGATCGACCTTTCGATGGTCCCCCATGTAATTGGCAACGACCGCACCAAGCGCATATGCCCCTCCTCTACCACACAAAAAGGTCACGTGCCTGCAACAAGTATTATATATTTATATCTCCCAATCAGAGTTGAAAAAAAAAAAGGGGGGGGGGACAAAAGGAAGAAAGAATTTAACAAAAGAAAATGCCAACAATTCGAAGACCAACCGCTATGACTAGACAAATTGTTGATGTATAAAAGAAGAAAACTGTATGGCCTCAAATTGAACACAAAAGCGACAAATGACAAAAATAATGAACAATATCTTGCTTAAAGTTTGCATCTACAGTTTACTTATTATTATTATTTTTAATAAAACAGTTTACGATGCATACAATCACTCCGCATTTAAATTTATACAAGCAATATTCTTTTGTAATTTTGTACTTAAATGTGATACACTGCTAGTGTGAACCAATCAAATATTACTATACATGTGATTTTTGCATAAAATTCGTTATTAGGCTATTTACAGAATTAAGATGATGATTTGACATCATTGACCTTTTAAAAAAATAAAAGTAAAAATAAAGATATTTTTGGATCACTAGTCATAGGACTAATGATAAAATACAATTCAAATGAATGACAAATTCAAGAAGCAGTTTCTATTTTTATGAAAAATATACTTTTTCTATTACAATTTGTGTAAAATATTTGGATAAGCTTGAAAAGTAAAATAAAAAATAATTAATTAAATACAAAACAAATAATTAATTAAATACAAAACAAATAAAGAAGCTCTTTATTCTAATTCAGCTTTTCTTTTCTATCTTAGAATATTATTATTATTGTTGTTGTGAATGGACCTGATAAGAAGGTTGTTGTGAGAGAGCCAAAAAACAAGGTTGTGATGAATGCAACCAGAACCAAAGAGGATTGGGAACTGTAGCTAGTGACACATGATGGGCGCGGGGCGGAGGTGGGTAAGGAAGAGAGAACGAGGAGGGTGAAAAGAAAGGATAAAATATGCAATTCATCTCAAAATTTAATTTCATAAATATTTATGTTTGTGTGTGTAGATCCTATGTGTCATCATACCAAGTACCAACTGCAGATCGTCGACTGCAGGAGCACCCACCTTAAAAAAATAAAAAACACTGTTCGTCAGATATTGCATCCCTCCCCTGAAAACGACAGCGTGGTCCAAATTATCACGTCTTATCGTACTCTATCTGTATTATCATAAGAATTCGAAGTTGCCTTAAACTAACGCCACCGGAATCCCGCAATCTCCACAAACTCAAATCAACATATCAAATGAAATCACAACCATCCCCCAGAAGAAGGAGGAAAAAAAAAAGAATCATAAAAAAATGGAGCATATTATTATGCAATAATAATCCAAGCAAGCAAAGGTCAGAGTACCTGAGTGAGGCACGTGCAACAGTGGCACACGTGTCTACGATCTCTGCGCATAATTGCAAGTCCTTCTGGTTGCCAGTGACCTGGTACGACCTCAAGCAAGTGAAAGCTGTGCCCAGCAAGCCCGTGTACACCGTCGGATCAACCACTTCTCTCCGGTTCCAAGTCACCTCCACCACCTGCACCCATTATTTTATTATTATTTTTTTGATAAAAATATTATTCTCACACTCAAAATGCAATCTTACTCATCACCATTTGAATGTGATAGTGATCTCAATTTTCTTTATTTATTCATCACATCCAACAATGATGGAATTGGTGGAATAGCAATGCACCCTTTTTTAAGTTTTGTAATATAACTAAGCTCTTGCTCTGATAAAAGATTTTCAATAATTATATAATTATTTATTTTTCTTAATTTCTTTATCCAGTGTGTAGATGACACCAAAAGGCATTATTTACCTTCTCCCCATAATATATTCAACACTAACAAACTGCTATTCTATCTATGTTTCAATGCAAAGATGAACAGACATTTAAACGAAAAATGAAGAGAACAATAATAGAATTAGCACATGCCTGATCCTTGAGGGAAACTGCGGCTCTCAGGAAAGTTTCACTGGGAAGTGAAAGATTTGTAGCCGTCAGATTCAGATTTTCCTTGATCAAATCCGAAGGCTCGTGTTTGTCCTTGTCGTATCCATCCTCAAACACCGAAGATGTCATTGCCTCTAGCAAAATCGGAAGTGAAAAGAGTGAGAGAGTGTAAAGGGTTAAAGGGTTCCTTGGCTATTCAAATTGGCACAACAAATTGCAATTGGATGAGTCACCAGCGAGGAAATAAATGGTAGTATCATGTATAATATATATATTTTATTCAGCTTAGGGAAAAGATTGACACGTGTGGCGGTGTATGGAGAGACGGTACGCGCACTGGCCACGTTCGCAACGTTTGTCAGGTGAACAGTAAGCTAGAAACAACATGCGAATCACCTGCTTTTACGAACAAGATTTTTTTACGTGTGATTGTGGGGCACGAGAACAGATACCCATGTCGGTTTCCATTATTTAATTTATGATAAAATTCGATAAAAGTGATAACATCTGAAGTCGAATAAATGAATGATTTCAGTTTTTTCCTTTGTAGCCGCTGGTATATTTAATTCTATGTTCCTTACAGTGGTTGATTCGTTTAGATTTTTTTCCATGCTGCCGCTGGTATATTTTAGTTCTCTGTCCATCCTACTATTTGAGGAAGACATTACCAAATCTGAATCTGATTAAAAAAATTCACAATATATATATATAAAGAATAAATTTGAAGTTGGTCTCCCATTAAAAAAAGTGCCGAATAAATAGAGAAATATAAAGGACAAGTTAGCTCATTCATATTATTTTGATAAAATTAATTATTTTATTTATGTTATTATTAGCAATCAATTTGAATTATTATAAATTATTAAAGATTAATTTATATTATAAATTCTTCAAAAATGCTAAGGAAAAGTCTAGTTCATCCTATACTTTTAATTGTGAGGATCATGAAATGAAGTTTTTTGTTTACTTGAAGGATCAATTTGTTTGATGTTGTTTTTATATAGTATTGAAAGAGGAATTTATTCTAAAAATAATACACATTTCAATCAAAACTCAAGAAATATATATATGCATAATATAATGTCTATTACAATATTTAAATATCTAAATAAGCATCAAATATTTATTTGTATTTGATGATTTAGATAGAAATAAATAATAATAAATAAAATATGAATGAAAGATAAAATTAAACTATTAAAATATTAAATTTATCTAGTTTCTTCTTGAAAATAATAATATATCATCCTATAAATTTTTTTAATAAATATATAAAAGTTTTAAGAGAGGAAAGGAGCCAAATATACATAAATATATGTGTCTACATAAAAATTATAAATTAGGCCACCCCAAGCTACAATACCCCTCGCCCCGGGGTACAAAGTATGGGTCACGATAAAAAGATGGCGAACATAGTTTTAATAAAATTCGGCCCATTGTAAACCAAAAAAGTAAATACAAGTGTGAGTTCTGAGTCTTTTCATATGTTAATAGAACAATGACGGTGGTCCACATGTTCAAACATGAAAGTGCAATTTTGTTCTCTTGAACAAACTGTGTGTATTGTAAGAGCTTAATATGCTGGTAAATTGCAAAGCAAAGGCGGTTGCATGTGATATCTACTGGCAAATGTGTCAGGAACGGCTAAGAACGGAGAGACCTCAACGACATTTCTGGACTTTAAGGCTGTTTTTGGAAGATTAAAAATGGTGGAATGAAAGGACCATTAATTAACGGAGTAGAGGGATACTGAAGAGAGGAATGATTAATGAGATATCATTTTACCATTTGGATTGAGAAGAGAAGAGAGGACTCTTATAGAACTTGTCTCTTACCTCTCGATTTGGGGGTCACTATTTTCACCGTGCATGATGGTTAAGAGTAGGGGTGGAAATAGGCTGTATTAGGTTATACTTTAACTTAAATTGTTTGAGCTGATTTTCAAAAAGGCGGATAAACCTCGACATATTATGTGATATAGGCCTTTTTTATGGCTTTAATCTAATATTCGTAAAAACTTGACTTGACGTGAAAACCTATTTAAAAGCTTTTTTGGTTATAAAATATTTTTAAAAAGTTAAAATACCTATTCATATATAAGTCAAAATACTATTAAATATATCAAAAATATATATTTTAAAATAGACTAAAACACTTAAGTTATATAATAAAATATATTTTTAAATATATTAAAATATTTCTATTATCATTAGATATTTAAATAATAATAACAATAATATAAGTAGATTAGTTTGGTAGCTTAATAGACTATTTTATAACCTAAACCTCTTGATTAGCTGAAATATTTTTAAAAAATGTCTTAACTTAGCTTATTTATTAAATAAGTCAAACTTGGATTGAATGTAAGTTAAGTCAAAGACCCTTATAAATAACCTAATGTACTTTTACCTCTAATTAGGAGGGGTTTTCATGTCCCTCTTTGACTATACCTCTCCATTCTTATAAAATTCTCCCAAACACAATTTAGATCAATTTTTTTCTCGTCCTTACCATTCATTCCGCACCTATGGCTCTCAATCACGACCTAAAGGAGAAAGAGCAAAGGCTAACCAAGCATTTTTACCTGTACTTTTCCAAGTTGTTGCGTCATTAATCAATTCTCGGGGACCTGTATAACGAACGCAATAGTGAAAGAGATAAGAGGCAAACAATGCTTTCCGAGTAACTACAAAAAAATGAAAAAAACAATTCAAGTTATTAGCTGGATTGTATTCAAATGTTTTTCTGGTTACAAGATTGGATTCATATCTGATAATAGAGAAATTCTTCTGGCCTTCCTCTTCCTCCGCACTGCACACATCAAAAGCAGTGTGCCACATGAAACTGTGGGCCATCTTACTTTTTGCATTGAAAAACATATTTTATTCAAATAATATTAAACAAATAATAGTCAATTTCGGTGAGACATTGTAACCCAACGGAAAACACGAAGTAAAACCAAGCTCATTTCATCTCAAACATAGTTTAATAAATTATTTTTTATTGTAATAAAATAATCATCAATGATACTAATAAATTTTGCCGCCAATGTCAAAAAAAAATAGTGAACTTGGTTTTTTTGCAATATCATTTTTTCTTACTTGTGCTTGTCTTTCAATTGTTATATAACTTATTCATTGTGTTTTTTCAGTCTCTTTAATTTTATTAATTTTAGTTATACTATAATAATTTTTTTTGATAATTATAGTACATATATATATATATATATATATATATATATATCTCTAAAATTTCCCTACCACAAAATCAAATTCTGCTAAAAATAGATCAAAAAATTTGATGAAATGATGAAAATATTCAAATATATTTATGTTTAAAATTAAATAAAATATATACAATATATAATTATATATATTTTTCTTTTCTTTCAACTGTGTTTCTTTGCAACAACCTTAATAAATAATCAAATTAGATAGACCACAAATCTAGCAAGTCATAAAATACAGTAAAATCATTACTTGAAAATCATTTGAAAACAAAGCTCCCAAAATAGAACAAAAAAGCTGCAATTTATCACAAACCATAACATGCAATTGATAAGTCACCATAAAGTCTTAGACACTTTTTAAAGCACCGTTTGATTTTCTTTTTTTTTAGAATTGGTATGGGTCATAGCCCATGTTTAAATAAATCACCACCATTGCTTCCTGTTACCAATTACTTTGTACAATAATAGGATATATACACAATTGGTTTAAAATAATTGTTTCCCATACCTGTTACATTAAAAAGAATGAAACTTCTATTTCCATATAAAAACCTTTTTTTTTTCACTCAAAAGAATGAGGTCTTCTTCATCATTAGTCAACTATAATACTTAGACTCTCAAATTCCATATGCGGGTGTCCTTGGATAATTGGTTTAATCCTGTTACATACTATTATTTGTTAGAAATAAATATAAAAAAATTAATAAAAAAAATAAAAATTATTGTAAAACACACATCACCTAAGACATATGGTTGCCATTAACACCTTGTAATATGGGCATATGTGGGAGATTTGATCCATTTAACAGTTGAATATAAAACCCATTTGCAAAAGCCTACACATAAATAGTAAATTAATTGTCTGAGTAAGCATTAATTGTTTAGATGCCTACATGCACCATTAAAGTCAAAGTTTCCCCTTTTCTTTTGAAACCTTTCTGTAGATATTAGTAAATGCCTCTCTTCAGGCAATGCCAATTCATGATTATACTCCTTTATAAAGCATGATACTTTCCATATTCCATCTTTGTCGATTTTCCAACATATCATTGCTTCACGTCCAGTTTATAATCATTTTTCTTGTAAGTTTCCCTAGATGAAGGCCTGTTATTCTTGAATACATTTTGGAGCAAACAAAATGTTTTCTACTAAGTCTTGGAGGCATTCCAGAAATATTGCTTATCAATTCTAACTCTAAAGCCTAAATCATGAGCATAGTTCAAATATAAGCTATATGCCCCATTTTCATCATGAACAATTTTCCTCACAAACAATTTTTTTAGACTCACGATGAAGGATATTAGCCCATTTGCACCTTCATTATGATTGAACTCTAGTTCTTCATTTGCACAACAATTTAACTCTCTATCACTTTTGTGATTTAAACCTTCCAAACTATTACTTTCAAATTCAAATCCCTCCATATATCTACATAATAGAATAAAAAAAAAATTAAAAGAAGCTATCTATAAAACTATAAAAAAAGGGGGGATAGTAATATGATAACAAGACAGGACTAAAAAAAAATTTGGCAAGACGTTAATTCAAATAATAAATAATTTGCAGTATCCAACAAAATGAAATAGAAACTCACATTTTGTTGTTGCTTAACTAGAGGTAGAGGATGTGTGTGTTTCGCTAGAGAATGAGATGCTACTTTCCCCTTGTTTGAGAGGGTATATATACTAGTCGAGCATTAATGAAGGGAGTCCGTGAGGCATTAATGGGAGAGATCATGTCTCTCACCCTCATATGTTGGGTTGGCACCCGTTAGGCTAGCTGAGGTGTATCTGGGCCAGTCCACATGAGGATCCAGGTTAGTCTAATATCGATCGGTCCACAAGCCCCTCAGTCTTTAGGCCCAGGAGGGTCGAAAGACTCAAGCATGAAGGCTAGAGATTTAAGAGTCAGGTCAATCTAGTGCCGATCAATCCACAAATCCTCTAGTCTTGAGGCCAGAGGGTCAAGACTCAAACATAAAGGCTAGAGATTTAAAGGTGCGGGTCAAGCTAGTGCTGACTGATCCACAAGCCGTCCAGCCTTGAGGCCTGGGGGTCCAAGAGACTTAACCATTAAGGCTATGTAATATTTGGTGTACACGTGTCTCTGGACATGTTTCGTACGGCCTTAGGGTCTCTCGGATCCACCTTGGAGCCGAGAAGGCCTTAGATGCATGAAAGACCTTTTTGCCTATAGTTTTACTGAATTGTTTTGCTATAGGTCCTGGACGGCTATAGTGGTCATGGTGTGTGAGCGGGAGTTTGATGGTCTGAGGACGCTATAGTGGTCATAAGTAATCAGTGAAGGACACGGGAAATGACTAAACCGCTATAGTGGTGTCATCGAAGACGGGACCAATGTCAAATGACACCATTCCACATTAATGAACCTTTTCCCCTCCTTATAGCCTAGATTGGGCTTCCCTTCCCCCATTTTTTGAAAATCTTCATCCCAAACCTTCTTCTCTCTTCCTCTCCCAATCCATCATCAATCCATCCCTTTCCAAGAGCTAAAAGGTAAGATTCTTGTTGGGTTTCATCATCCTCTTCTTCTCCATTTCATATCCTAGAATATGGGTTGTTGTTTGTCTCCATTGTTGTCAAGTGAGGGTGCTCCCCCAATGTTGTTAGAGTTATATTAGAGTTATTTAGAGAGTATTAGGTTTAATCTAGAGCTTTGTTGCTTCAATGGCAAATATCGATGTCATTCCAAGCTTTGGAGGTCAAGTTAGAGATGCCCACATGCTCCGACTTAAAACGGTAAGTGGGTTCAAACTCATGGCCTTATCTTTAGTCATTACAAGTATGTTTCATGTATGAGGGTTATTAAATATGATATTAGAGATGAAAGTATAAATATCTATGATTTTGTAAGCTATGGCAAAGATAAAGATTTTGAACATAGCATGAAAATGTATTTTAGAAAACTATGAGACCATGATTGATAGATTATATGTTATGGAAATATTTTATGTGCAACTCTAAGAGATTTATTGCAAGAATATACAATTTAATAAGTTATTTTTTTATCAAACATGTTTTAAGAGTTTATGATATCTTTACGCTTCAAGACTTGAGATTTCAAAATATGTTTTTAGAATATTAGTTAAGATATATTGGTAAGAATGTTGGACGTGTGTGATCTAGTTTCATGAACAAAGATATTATTATGATTTCAGAATTTTCAAGATTTTGAAATATGATGTTTGAAATATGATATTAGAGTTACTAAGTTTACGATAAGAAGTTAGCTTGAGAAATGAGATTTTAGAAATTCAGTTTTTATGACACTCAGAAGTATGGAATTCAGTATGATTCATAGCAATTGCAGATACATATTATGTGAGCTTGGAATTGAAATGCCTAGAGCGGATGATCCCTTGGCATGATTTCACAATCACAGTTATGCTAAAGTAAGCTTGTTAGAGTTATATGAGTCCAGAGCTTCAGAGTTTCAAGAGTTTTCATATTTAAATGTTTTTTATAAAGAGCTAGAGCATGATTATGATTTTATATATAGCCAGAGATATTATGACTTCAGGAGTAGAGTAATTATATGATAAAGTTTTAAACCCAGAGAAGAGCCTAGAACGGAGTTTTAGAGAAATAATTAGTTTATAATTTAGAGACTAGACGGAGCTATAGAGAACAAACAGTGAGTTAACGGCTAGAAAAATTATCATTAACCTTGGTACCAAATTGTCCTTAGAGGCAATCTCATAGAAGAGATAGAAACTAGTTAAGTGCCCAATTTAGATTCTTGAGGGATCTTAGAGAGAGAATTTGTTATGCCATGGTTGACATGCGTAACTGAAATGTATATTGTTATGCAATGCATAACTAGAAATCCATATTTCTCTATTAGAGTCCTGTTATTTATATTTTCAGAGCTATTACGTATATGCATGGAAAATGATTTCTTGATTATGAATTTAAATGCTTTATGAATATTATGAATTCAAAAACATTTCTTTTCTATATAGTTATGTATATAAATACCAATGGTTTATGATTCCTGTATGTATATTATTTTATGCATATTCCTTGGTTGTCCCATATGGGTGATGGGTGAGAACTCACTCACTAAGTCCGTTGACTCATCCTTCTCCATTCCTCTCATAGTTGCATGTACAGATACCGTTTCGTCACCACTTTAGTTGGTGTAGTTGTTCTCGTGGTGAGTCTTACTTTGGAGTAAGGCATAGTTTAGAGTCTTGTTATACTAAAGTGCTCCAGGAGACTTGCAAGGATGGGAGTCACGTATTATTTTCAGATTTTGTATTAAATTTCAGTATTTGAACAGTTATGTACATGTTTTAGGTTTACAAGTATGGATTTAAAATTGTAGAGTTTGATTATAGTTTATGTAACAAGTTCAGATCTATTCGTGATTCAGTTTCAAGCATTATGCGGATTTTCAGATTTAAGATTTATATTATGTGTTTAAACGTTATGATTTCATGGTCAACAGACTTAGCAAAATATTTTTAGAGTTTGAATATTAGATACTTCCAGTTTTATAAAATTAAATATTATGCTTTAAATAGAAAAATGAATGTTGGTTTAGAAGAAAATCATATTTTAAGTATTACATTATGATATTTTATGCATATAGAGAGACTCGGCGATCACGAGGCTTACATGGGGATAAGATTCATCACGTGCCGGTCACGTTCCCAAGTCGGGTCATGACACTAAAGATTTAAGGGTGCAAGAGTGCCAACCGATCTACAAGCCCCTCGAGCCTCGAGCTCGAGTGTGAGTGGAGAAGCTAAAGACACAGAAAGTGAGTTTGATCATCTCAGCTATCCCAGTTGACAGCAAAGGGAGTTTATTGGAGGATGAGACCAAGTGGTTCTGAATATCCATTTTGGGAAGGCAATGGGTATGCTTCAGGAACAATTGTCCTATCTTCTTGGTGAGATCTCTGGACTTGACGTATTAGCCTAAGATTTTGGCTACTTTGGCCATGCTCAAATGCTACTAGGTTGGTCAGAACTTATGTGTTATTAGATTTTCTAAGCTGGAACTATTTTGTTGATATTAACATTGAGATTTAATTGTTGGTGTCGGTGTCCTTGTCAATGCGGCTTTTTAGAAGTTTGCGTGTAACACTTCTTAATATAACTATGGTATCTCATTATCGCTTGTGGCTTAGTCTTGGGATTGTTGGGCTTAATGTTGGATCTAGTATTGATCCTTATTGTTAGGATCTAGGAGAATGTGTTGACTTTTCGAGTCTTGATTAGTGAGAATGTCCCTAATGTTCATGAGAACAAAGTGCATTGACGAGAGTCAAGCTTCAGTGCTGGTGAGAATAAGGCTTTGTGATAGGTCAGGATAATGTTTGAATAGGAGATTAGGCTCTTTGCATGATTTTGCCTTGGAACTCAAATGATTAGGACAGGTTTCTAACCATCATGTGATTTTCTAAGTACGGTTAAGTTATGGGCATAGTTGCTCAACGGGATATGCTTTGTGAACCTAGGGTGAGACTTGAGTTTTATTTTAATGCCAATTGAAGAAGGTCTTCCAACAAGAATAAGATTTTATTGTGTCTACTTTCGTTCGACTATTTCCTTGCCTTGAGTACACTTCATGTAAAAGTGGTTCAAGTGTTTGTATGACCTATGAGCACTTAGTTTGTGTTGTTTGGTATATGGTGTGGTAGGTTGAAATCTTCTCAAATGATTTGTCGTGAGACTCAATAAAGTAGACATGGTTGCTTGTAAATACGAGGCTTGGTGCCAGTGAGTACCAGGCTTAAGGTCATGTTAGTGGATATCGGGTCTTCATATGATTCCGGTGAATCTGGCTTGGTTGCTCATGAATACGAGACTTAGTGCCAGTGAATACCGGGCTTAAATCATGCCGGTGAATACCAGGTCTTTAGATGATTCGGTGAATACTAGTCTTCAAATAATGCCAGTGAACACCAAGCTCGATTGCTCATGAATACGAGGCTTGGTGCCAGGAAGTACCAGGCTTAAGATCATGCCGGTGCATACCAGGTCATTCATATGATTTGGTGAATATCGATCTTCAAATAGTGTTGGTGAATATCGGGCTTAAATCATGCCGGTAAATCAATTCTTAGATGATTTCGGTGAATACTGATCTTCAAATAGTGCCTGAATACCGAGCTTGGTTGCTCATGAATGCGAGGTTTTGTGTGGGTTAGTTGGACTTATGCTAGGGTTGCTAGGCTTTATTTAAACAATGCCGCTTTGCTGAACAAAAGTGTCCTCTAGCAAAGAACTCCTTATCCTTGTCATCTTGAAATAATACAACTAGCATTTTCAAAGTTAGCACATGAAATAAAACATAATAAGTTGAAACCTAGGGACTGGTATTTCCTTATTCTCTTATCTCTGTACTAATTTATTAGGTTTTTTAAATGACATAGTCTCATCATAAATCAAAATATCCAGAACACTAAAATCAACAAAACCATTTTTCATACAAGATTAAATAACAATTATATAATACTCTCAGATGATTAAAGATTGACTGACGAGAGAAAATTGGTAAGGCTCGCTAATGTAGCACAATCAAATATACTAGTCACAAAACAATGCCTATGTTGCCATTTACATTTCAAGCCTGTTAAGATTCATATATATCTCTTTGGCATCAAATTATTTATAATAAGCAAGTCCTTTACGAAAAGCATGTATTGAATCAAAGGTTTCATTCAGTCATAACTAATAACCAAATGCTAAAAATGTCGAAAGTCACAACGAGTATTATATTTGATAATTAAAATATTTAATTTGAAACAAATAATAAAGATACTAAATCAATTAGCAGTAAATATAAATTAACAATAAAGAACAATAATTAAAGAGAAGCTATTACTAATTAGGATGTAAATATTAAGTGTGAATTGAATATTTAGAGATAGATAAAAATCAATCAATTATAGCAATCAAAGTTGATTCCAATTAAACAATTCTAATTGCTTTACATTCGATTCCTTATTCCATGTATCTCGCTTTTCCTGTATGATAGAGGATCATATGTCTTGCATAGACTCTCTCTGATAAGAGCTCTATGAAAACTCCATAACAAGAAGACATTTTTATCATTCAAATATCAGAAAAAATTCATTATTTTATGCTTCATATTGGTAGACATCACTAATTTACCATTAGTCAATACAATCCTTAATAGGATGCATATAATTCAAATTTTTTCAGTGAATAATTGTTAATAACCACCAAACTTATTGACATATTTGGTTAAATAGGAAAGGATAAATGAATTAAATGTTAATAATTAACAAATCAACGTAATGATTGAAAATGAGAATCGAAATATATATATTTTATACATGATATAAATGAATGTGCAATTATAATGTATAATTTTGGCTTATTTTAATCATATTAAGTATAAAAAAAATGGTAATTGTATATAATGGCTTAGCTTTTTTTTTATATTAGTGGTTTGGTTACTAAATTATAATTACATCTCTATTCAATCATCTTGAAGCATTTTCAAAATTGATTCCTAAATGGCACATTTATCCAAATCAAAACATAACATTTTGCTTTGCAATGTTCCATTCTTATCTATCAATTTTCATTCCCCTCATCCAATAATAAAGACCAACAAAACAAGCATACAAATTTTTCAACAAAAAATAAAATCCTAAAAGTGTACCAAAGAAAGTGAAAGAGAGATTTCTATGAAAATGGAGAAAATGGAGCATTGGGTGAAGAGAGAAGTAGTCAAAAATTTTCTTTTTTGGTAATAGCAACTATAAATTGGGGCCAGTTGCCAACGTTTATGACGCACAACCAACGCGATAATGGCTATTCAATAATTTTAATGGCTAATAATACTAATCAATGAACGTTTGACTAGAATAGAATCAATCACAAATAATAATATCAATAAATCACTGATAATACATGCCGCTCTTAAATAGTAACTGTCCTATTGATCATAAATACTAATCAAGGTGATCCATGAAAATGTTTGTAAAAATCATGTTACATTTTATGAATTTATGCAATAAGATTTCTATATATTATAATTCAATATTAAATATTATCATCACAAAATAATTATCAGAGACAAAGTATATTTTATGGCCCTTAATTTGATGATAATTTCAGCCTTGTTTTATCATCAATACTATTATTAAATTAATTATTTTTGGGTTCAGCCTTGTTGATGTTCAATTGATCAAATCAATATCTAATTTGTTCGGTACTTATAGAAACAACATACTAATGAAGAATGATAGACTTCTAATATAACTTATTTCAATTTTTCTTTATTAGATTATTAGTAATACTTTTAGTCTGAGTGTTATACCCCTTTCTTCTTCTTCTACTTTTTCTTCTTCTTTTTAATGACAGCAGCAAGAAATCAAGGCCAGTTCCATTCTCTTGATAACATAACATCATGAAACTTATAAGGTGATTTTAACATCATATATAATGTATAGCCCATCCCAATATCATAATAAAGGTGCAAAATTATATGCCAAAACTAAGGTCAAGTCCTGGTAAATAAAATTTGAAGTGCTGTCAATAAAGGTCTAATTAATTCAAAAAAGGATATCGAAGCCATGATGACTTCACTTCATAAGCCACATTTCTACACCATCTTACACAACAAATTGAGAGTTTACCAGCATGGATTGTTTAGTCTAATCGTGCAATTATTATGGGATTTCTAAGGAAAATGGATTGCAAAACTTAGGAAAATTGAAACATTGCAAGAATTACGAAAACTGAACATGAAAGGGTTTTCGATCCATCCATCAAATGTTTAGTATATCATTCTCATCAAACATCCATGCACCAAATAATGGACAACTCATCGATAAAAAAACACAACCAAAGAATATATCAAAACATTGATGATAGAGAAAGAAGAAAACAAAAGAAAGGGTTGAACTGTCTTGAAGTGTGATCCTCTGGGCAAAGATGCATGTTTTGTTGTGCATTGCATTTTTACCATGGCGGTGGTGATATGCGCTACTATACGGTAATTATTTCGTGGGAGCACTTTTACGAATTCCCCACAAACGGCACCAAAATGTTGTTGCTTGGCTAGATATAGAGGATGGGTGTGTTTAGTTAGAGAATGAGATGCCGCTTTCCTTTGTAAGAAAAGGTATATATACCAGCTTAGCATTAATGAGAAGGGGCCTGTGAGGTATTAATGGGAGAGATTGTATCTCTCGCCCTCACATGTTGGGTTGGCACTCGTTAGGCTCAGCTGAGGGTGTGTTTGGAGTTAGTCTGGATGAGATCCAGATAATTTGATTGATCCGGCCAAGTCCCCCACCTTTAGGCCTGGAGGGTTAAAAGACTCAAGCATAAAGGCTAGAGATTTAAGAGTGCGGGTCGAGTGCGACCGATCCATATTTGAACATAAAAACTCAAAGCAACTTTGATGTTTTGCTACCTAAAATTGATGAGGCATCCTATTTTTATCATTCATAGATTATTCTTTTTATAATTCATAATAACTAATTTTTACCAACTTTAATATTTATCACGACACATAAAACTTACTTGGATAGAACCAAGAAGGGGCCAATAGTCTTCGTTGTATAAAAAAAAAAAATTGATGCTATAGTGCTACTTCTTATCTCTTTTGTTTTCTGTGTTGCTGAAAAACCACATTGCTGTAAATTTGTGGAGATGAAAGAAGTGAAAAGGTAAAGGAAGAAGACACAAGATTTGAGGAAAAAGAAAAGTTAAATAGCATGTTTGGTTTGAGTTTTCAGTTTCAAATTTTATTTTCAGTTTTTAGATTTTGTGAAGAAAATGTTGAAAGTTCTAAAAATTAGGCATGTTTGGTTTCAGTTTCTAGTTTTCAATTTTCATTTTTAATTTTTCAGTTTTCCAAATTTTGTTAAGAAAATACTGAAAATTCTAAAATCTACAAATTCCAGTTTTTAGTTTTCATTTTCAATTTTCAGTTTTTCCTTCATAAATTCCTAAAAATTGAAAAACGAAAATGAAAACTAAAACTAAAATCAAACATACCCATAAATTCCAATTTTCAATTTTCAATTTTCAGTATTTTCTTCACAAAATCCTAAAAATTAAAAAACTAAAAAAAAAATTGAAACTAAACAAGCACAAAAAAAAAAAGTTGAACTCCGCTTCTCTTTTTCATTTTGCACGTTGGGTTGACAGGCTTTTAGAAATATTGAGTATTGTTTATTTAATATTATTTAAATAAAATATGTTTTCCAATTTAAAAAGCAGTATGGCCCACAATTCCATATGGCACAATGCTATTGATATGTGCAATGCAGAGGAAAAGGGAGGATTTCCTTTAAGAGGACAGAAGAATTTCTCCTGATAATAGGATAACGTAACATTTTGAGATAAAATTATTACTAACTTATACTTTTAATTAAAATATTATTTTATTATTCGCTATAGGACAATTTAACCGGTGCTCTATAAGTATCTAACCACTTTTAATATGAAACCTTCCATATCTTGTCATGTAAGCAATGTCAATCCAAACTATTGATACCACCCTCGACAATAAAAAATGAATATTTTTATTTGCATATGTTTTATTACACTTTCTAGGAAATATGAAAATAAAAAATGCAAAAATTAAAATAAGTTTAACTGTATATCTTTGAACTATCTCAAGTTTTTTCATCTCACTCAAATCAACCGTAAGATTATTATCGTCATTTTATATCGCTTAATTTGAAAAATAAAAAACAGTTTAACCTTTTGTTAGTAAAAAAATTCAGTAAAATAACCCAACACATAATATCATCAATATATATATATATTATTTGCCAAAGGAATTACGAGATTTTGAAATTTCTATTGCACTAAGAGATCGATATGTAGGAGCATTTGGTATATGATGAACTGAAAATTTAGAAAATTTTTAAAAAATTAGAGTTAATTCCCATGAATTATACGAGTTTGTCAATGATTTTTAAAATTTTTTTAATATGAATAATTTTTAAGAAAAATGTAATTAAATTTTTAGATGTAAAAATAATGAATTTTTCTTTGGTCTTAATAGGGTAACTCTACCCTTTTATATTTAATAGTTGTGATTTTTTCAATAATTATATAGATTTTAATAACTTGGGTCTAATATAACATGTAGCTTATTTTTAGTTATAAATAATTGAAAGGTATCGGTACCTTTAAATTTTATAGTATAAAAAAATCTCTCATAATAATATATTTATTTATTATTTTTCATAATATTTTTAATATAGTGCATATATTTTTCATTTTTTTAATTATAATACTTCACTATTTATGTGAAAAATATTCTTATTTGACGAAAGGAGGGGATAAGTTAAGTCAACTGTCATTTAATTATATTTTATTCTCTTAATATATTATGTATCGCAACTTATAACCACATTATTGTTACATGTTATTTCCTAACAAAATGCACCATCAAATAATTTAAAAATTTTTTTTGTTTGATTTAAAAATAAACTTAACTAACATTTTCTTAAAAAAAATTCAGCAAATGACTTATTAAAAATTAAATCACAAAAACTACATAATTTTGAGCTAAAATATTAATGTAATTATTGCACTTTTAACCATAGAAAATTTAGATGCAAAGATGAATTATTATTATAGACAATTAAATAAAGTGTCATGCAAAACTAATTTTTTTAATGATATTATAATCGCTTCTTTCTTCAAATTTAACTATAGATTTAATTTATATGTATTGATAGTATAAAATTTTTTTATACGACCATCTAATTATATTTTGATACATCAATCATAATAGTTGACTTGCCTATTCACTATTTAAAAAGTCATTTAAATAAACTATTTTGATTAAATACAGTGTAAAAATATTTGACACTATCAATACATCAAAATTAAACTTTTTAACTATTATACAAATTAAAAGCAACAACATTTATTTTCTGTTTTAAATTTAATTTTAATTTTTCATTATTTAAACTTTTAAAAATAATTTTCAAAAGAAGAATCACAAAAATTGACATTATCACTAGAGATAATGCTCATGCGTTGCACAGATTTATTAATTTTTTGTTATAATAACTTTTAATAAAAAAAATTAAAATAATTGTGATAGTATCAAAAATTAAATATAGTAAAAATTTATTGAATTTTATTTTGTCTAATTAGTTGGGATATGCTTATTACAGTAGATAAAATACTTAATTTGATACATAAGTACTTTTGAACATTATTTTACTTTTATACAAAAAGTAAAAAATCATAAAATAAATACTTATTTTGAGGAGTTGGTAGCTATTGGTTTTTAAATTTAGACAAAAGCAAGGGAAGAGGTAAAAGTGTAACATAAAAAATAGAATTAATTAATTTCCCATCCAAAAATATTCTTGACATATTTCTAAAATGAAAAAGATTCCTTTGCCTCCCCTTTAAAATCATATCAAGTTCTGAACATAATAGATAGATCATTGTAACATTTAATATTGATAAATATTAAAAAATTTATAAATGTAAAATAATATGCATGTGTGTGTATATCTATATAAGTTAGCGTACTTTATTATATGAAATTAGGACAAATTTTATTAAATTTTAATAAGCAGCAAAAAAATGTTTTTAAATAATTATATATTTAAGTAAGTTATTTTTTAACAAATAAATAACATAAAATAAGAATGATTTTTTAAAAGATTTATCATATAAAAAAGGACATTTTATCCAACTACATTTATTGAGAAATAATTTTTCATTACCCTCAACTGTAATATTATATATAAAAAAACTTTCATATATGTCACATATATTTTTTGGTTATTTTTTAAAAATTTTAATATTGATGCACTGACAATGTAAAACTATTTGCGCCATCATTCAATCAACATATTTTGTTTGGATGACTTTTTAAGTAATGAGTGTAAAAATCAACTATCATCACTTATATATGTGGCAATACATAATTGAATAATATTGTAAAAAAATTTTATTTCATTGGTGCATGGCAATTAAATCCTTATTTAAAAGCTTTTGTAATTATATCCAAATATTCAATTATAAATCAAATATCTAAATATATTGTCATAATATGTAGTACAAAGAACTGAATGCTTAATTGGTTGTTAAATTGCTCGTTCACTTATTTCAATATGTATGTTGGCACATAATTATTGATTAACCTTATTAAATAATACTAATTAGAAGCACATTGTAATTTTACTCATAAAATATAGTACATATGTAATGATTACATATCTTTGTGTAAGTATTAAATATACAGTTAATTTTATTATATATATAGATATAGATATGATACGATTGATCACATACTTGCTGATTCAAATATTCACTTCCCATTTTAATTTTACATTAATAGTTTTTATATGTTTGTTTCTTGTTTCTTAGATTACTTCGCCTTTTCATTTTGTTTCTCAGAGCACTTCATATTTTATTGTGATTAATAGAAAATGAAAGTATAATATTTAATTAATAATTTTATTGCTTTATATAAATTTGAGTCACTATATTTCAGTTCTAATAAAGTTAATATTTTTTATGATAAATTAATAATCTCTATTACAACACAATTTAGTTAACAAAAATATAATTTTATAAATTTCATAAAATGAAGAGGCTAGACAGGTTAATATAACATTTTTGTCATCATTATAACATAATGCTTCAGTTATATTGACTCGATTTATTGCATTTACAGAATTTAAATGCATTTATATCAATTCATCGACCATCATTACAATTTTTATATCGCAATCATTACATTTTTTAATACTTTGCTATAAGAAAATGACACACTCTCGATGACTCCTTAAATCTACCCAAACAAAGGATTCTATTCACAATAAATTATTATAATTTCTGCTATTACTTGAAATTTATTCAATGGAATTAAATAAAATTAAATTAAATAAGAACATATTTAAATATTTTTATAAAATTTTAACTTAACAATATTAAATAATTATATATATATATAATCTAAATGAAAACAATTTCAGATTAGATTAAAAAAAATGGAACTATGAAATTTTAAACACCATATCAAATAGTATGTACTTATAAAATTCATAATTTTATGAATATAACATAGAACCAGATACATTAATAAAATAAATTTAATCATTAATGTTATATTCATTGCTTTTATAGTCATAAAATATATTTTTTAGTATAGAATAAAAGTCAAATAAGATTATTTAATTAACAAATGGAATATGCATATAACAACAAAACCTAAAAGCATATTATAAATTAAAATATTTTAAAAATTAGATCCAATTAGGAAACTAAAAAATTTTAAATATTGTACCAAAAAATGTATTAATTAAATTCATGATTTTTATGAATAATAAATATAATATTTAAATTTAATTGAAATCATTAATGTTATGTTAATTAGTCAAATAATGATAATGAAATTAACTTTTTTAAATTTTATAATTTAATATTAATATTGTATGAGAATTTGAATTGGCAAAAATGAAAAAAACAATGCATAACATGAAAAAAAAAACTAATACCAACTTAAATGAGATTACATCATTATTTCCACGAACTCGAAAATGCTCATTACAATAAATTTAGTGAACCAATCTTAAAAACACTACTATAATCTTGCAAGGGCTCTTTTTTTTTAAGATGGTATAGTTCCTTATCATGTTGTAGCCTGCAAAGATAGAAAATACAAGAAAATTTATAAGATTCAACATCTTTCTTAAAAGTCATTTTTTATTTTTTGTTAAATCTGAAGATTTGTTTGAGTAGCTAGTTACTTGAATTTTCTAAGTTATCTTCCTTCTCTAGCTGTAATAACCAAAAAAAAAAAAAGCTCAATTTAAAACTTGTGAAATTATTTTATCAAGTTTTTCCTTGAAAAAACTTAAAAATTTAAACTCCTACCTTCACTTTTGGCTTCAAAACTTTATTCAGGTAAAACTCTCAGTCCATGAACTTTCAAAATAAATGTTTACCCTATAATTTTAAGGACTTGTGGAGTTTGATAGAAGAAAAAATTAAGAGAAATTAAGAAAAATATAAGTTTGGTAAAAAAAATATTATGTTGATTGAAAAAGAAATTTTATACTATATTGTTTAAGTAGCTCTTTCAAAGTGGTCATGATCAAACTTGATTTGACCTTGTTACTTTCTATCTTCATTTTTGTATCCATGCTTCAAAGAATGACCAAATGCTCAAAATCTCATTTGATGAGTAGTTCCCAAGCTATCAATACCTTGATGTCAAAGTGTGTCAACACTATGCCAATGCAATATATAGGAGGAAATTAACATTAGTTCTCTTTGAATAATCTTATGCAACTTATTATATTACATTTCAAGAGAATAAAGCAAAACAAATCAAGTATATTAAAATCAAGCAAACATGAGGGATGCCACTCACTATGTTGACTTGATAACCCGACGTGAAGCTATTGAGGATGTTGATCGCCATGTGTGGAGTTAGCCAAGGAGGACCTAGCTTGTTGCTCGCAAGGGTATGGCTACATGATTGATAGACAAAACAACAATATATAAGGGTGGAGGTGTCAAAGTGAAAGCTCTTTCTAATAAAGAAGTAAAATATATGCAATTACGTTACATAAATTCATTTAATTTTATTTTTTACATTTATAACAATAATTTCTAGCATCATTTTTGGACTAATTTATTGCATTTTCGCTTCAAATGCTTGTTGTTATGGAGTATGTAAATCCTTTGAAACGTTAACTCAACTGAATTAAGGAGAAAACAATGTGTTATACCTAGATATTTATTTCCGTTTCAAATTCCAGGCCTTTTCAATTGCATAATAAATAAATAAAAAAATTTAATTATAGGTTACAAATGAGTTCAACTAATTCATTAGTTGAAGAGCAAGTGGCGAGCAATTTTCGTTTCAAATTCTAGGCATTCTCAATTTGCATAATAATAATTAAATAAATAAATTTAATTATAGGTTATAAATGAGTTCAACTAATTCATATAGTTGAAGAGTAAGTGGCGAGCAATTGACGTATAGTATTAAGCGTATGATTATTAATACACTATAAACATCTTTGGTTGCATGAAGGTTTAAGAATTAAGGTTTATAAAGTATGTAATAATATATATATTAAAGGAAAGTATGTATAACACTATAAAGTTTTTTTTTAAAAAAAAATCATCGTCAATTTATATTTCTCTATATGTGTAATAAATGTAGGTCCAGTGAATTTTATATGTATATATTGATGATACAGTACTAATATAACAGTACTAACAAAATTCATAATCTTGTGAATATAAAGTATAGCTTAATATATTAAATAAAATTTAATTTTAAATATTAGTGAAATAGAACTAAATATTATGTTTGTGTAGCCTCCTTTTATTTTTTTTTTTGTTTTTGTCAGAGTTTGTGTTTATTTTTAATTATTAGTAAAATAAAATTAAATATAAAATTGATTTATCATTGAATTTTCTATGTATAATATATATTATTTAAAATTACACAATATAAATATAAATATATTTTAAGCTTTTTACTTTTATTACACATTACATTAGTAGCATGTAGTGGTCATTCCTAAATTTGAATATGATTTAATTTATATTTTATTAGCCAATTTTATTAACATGTAGAGCTGAAGAATAAATTAGCCAATTTGATACCATTTAATTTTCAAAGGTTAATGCAATAAATGCTTTGAGCAATGAACATATACTATTTAGTTTTAATTGTATTAAACATTTAATTTTTTTATTATATTAACCATTTATTTTTTTCACATAGAATAGATGATATATATATATATATATATTATGTAATTTAAAGGTTAATGTAATAAATGCTCCCCTCAGTGAATACATATATATATATATATATATATATATATATATATATATAAATTAACTAACATATTAACATCATTATTTTTAATTTTAATCTATATTAAATCCAAAGATAAAATATTAGTTCCATTGTGTCCAGCAATATTAATTAATTTTATTATTTAATTATGGCAAAGAGATTATCTTTTATGCATTGCTAATATATGATTTTTTTACATTATCAGTCAATCATATAATATTAATCTGTTATATTTTCCATTTTATAGCTCCCCTATTGTTGCCCATTATTTTCTAACAAAAATGCATTGCAATCTTAACATATTAAATTATTTTAAAAGTGAAATTATTATTTTTTATTTAAAACTGAATTAAACTTTACAGTTTATCAAAAGCTTTAAGCAAATTAATCATCAAATTTTGAATCACAAAATCTAAATTATCATGAGATTAAGGATTAATATAGTTATTTAAAATTTAATTTTATGAAATCTAGAGATAAAAAAAATTAATATTGTTATGTATAACTAGATAAAATATCACATGTATATAGTTTTTTTTTTATTATATTAAGGTCATTTATTCATTTAAAAAGATACTATTGAATAATTTAAAATAAAAATTTCATTTGCTCACTTCTAAAATAAATTTGGCTCTATATTCTTTACAAATTTCAAACAGGTTAATTATGAAAATAAAAATAAAAAATATTATCATGTGCTAATTAATTGACATAATTATTTCAATTTTAATTTAGCTAATTTCAAGGACAAAAGACTAATTTTTTTTTGGAGACAAAAGATTGATATTATTGTTCATAACAATGTCGTTATATAATTGTTGTTGTCAGATCAATTTTGATACATTATTATAGTAAATTTTAAAATATGATGTTAAAGTAAATTCATTAATTACATTACGATTCAATAATTATACTTAGAGTAAATTTATAATTTGTAAATATAATAATTACATATTAGAATGAATATTAATTATAAAGTTAAGTGAGTAGGAAAATGAAAAGCCAAAAGAAAAATAAAAATTATAAAACAATTAAAAATTATCTAATTTAGGAGAAAATACTATGTGACAATTTTAGTGGAACACTTTAATATTATAATATAGATAATGTGTTGTTCCATTCTTTTATAATATAACTTTTAAACACAAGTAATTTTTCATTTCGTTCCATTATTAATATTTATATTAAAATCTCACATTGTTTAGAGATAAAGCCTAACTTTATAAGTTTTGAAAAACTCTCACCCTTGAACTAATTTTTGAGATTGACTTAAGCTCACTCAATTTTAAGATGATATCAGAGCTTATTTTATGGTTATTATTGGGCCACCCCCCATATTTGAGGGGTGTATTAAAGTCCCCGCCTAATTAGAGATAATTGAAGCTTAATATGAGCTAGTTCTTGAAATTAAATTAGGCACATTCAATTTTAAGAGTTAAACAAGCGGGAAAATAATTGTGTCTATTTCCTTTCCTTCCTTTTCCATTCATGTCTTCAAATTTCGATTCATTTTATAGTAAGAGAACATCCAATCCAAATACATCACAAAGTAAAAATAGCCTTCTATTTATATGGGTCTTTTACATAAATAAATAAAAATATCTTATTACATATATGTTTCGGATTTCATTATGTTACATATATATTCTAATTTTTTTAATAGTAGTCGATTTAAATTGACTTTATAAAGGATTAGCTGTAATAGCATTTTCATATGTGAACATAATCTTTTTTTATATTTTTGGCACTCATTTAGGAATCGATTTATATTGACTTTAGTATGATCTAGAGTAATAAGTTGATTTAATAGACTTCTGAGTGGTACAAATACATGCAAAAGTCTAATTAAATCGACTTTTGACTGCTTTAACATGATATGACAATGCATGTGATACTTGGAGGACATGCATGCAAAGTGAATTTAAATCGACTTCTAGTATTTTCTGTATAAAATTTGGGATTTTCATGGACTTTTATTAAATATAAAATAAGATAAATATGTAACGAATTGAAAAAGTAAAAGATGTATGTAATTAGATATTTTTTTTTATTTTGTTTATGTAAAAGAACCTATTTCTACTCCTTGTGACTCTACCTCTTAAAAAGTAAATGTACTCTCTTCGTAAATTACGTTTAACCAAACTGCCATTAGTTTAATACAATTCTTTGGCGCATTATTGTAAACCGAAAAAAGTAAAATGCATACGTTTCAGTTCCGAGTCTATCAAAATAATATGTTGTTTGCATATGCCTTTATAGAATTGATTCTGGTAAAATTAATTTTAAAATAAAATAATTTATATTTGATAGTTATTTTAAAATAATTTTTATAAAAACAAATAAATATTCACTTCTTTTAAAATCAATTCTAAATGACATCATAATTGATTTTAGAATTTTATAACAAACCTGTTAGTAAACAACCAAAATCCATTCCATGCCTATAGAATTGAATTTGAACCCTCCATTAATCATGATGTTGCTAATAATGACAGTTGTATGCTTTCAAGCTTTGACTTGCGCTCATTTGTTCAAGCATCAAAGTTCGTTTTTGTTCTCGTGAACACACTTGAGAAAATAACTTCATTTAGACTTTTGATACCTTCAACAGAGAAATAAAATCAAACACAACCACACAATAATTTAACTAAAAGTTCAAAATTCGAGAAAACCATGTCAAATGACAACAAGAATATCACTATGTGAAAATTATTATAACACCACAGACTTCTCTTTAAACACCCACACCCAGGACACCCACTCTTCGAAAGCAAATATTTGAACTACTCCTCACACACTCAAACAAGAGTACAGAGGAAAATAAGTCGGATACAAGCTTAATGTGTTTTTCAATCTCATCCAACTTAAAATGGAGCAAAGGCTCATATATATAGCCTTGTAGGCCCAGCCCATCTCAATTCAAGCGATGTGTTGAACTTCTTTCCCAAACTATTGAATCAAAATCCTAACAATCTCCACCTTGATTGAAATATAACACAGCTAAGCTCGACCTAAAGACAACAATCCCTTGCTTCATTGTCTATACAACAATCATAGTTAAAGAATTATCATCCTAGGATAAAAAGTAAAGTCACTTGGAATTAAGCAAGTCCAAGCATTTCACCTACATGTCAAAACCACGGAAACTATGGTGCAACTTCCACATTGGCTTTTCTTAAGTTCTTCAGCCATCGACATCCCCACCACACACCTTCCATCTTAACGCCGATCAATGCGTTGTAAATGTGACTCCTGATAACAACTTATCCTTTTCCATGAGGCGCGTAATGTGATGAATACCCTTCTTATCTTACATTACCGTCCTCTCCTCAGAGAACAGTGTACAAGCATCTGATTGAGAACCTTTTTCTAACACCACGCCACTTGGACAATTTTTCTTTACATGCCAGGCTTTCGGCATTTAAAATGTCATACTCCTTCCACGATTCTTTTTTCCATAAGTGTCACTTCTAGCTACAAACAATAAATTAGATGAAGTGCTACCCTCATTCTTAATTCTTCTTCTTCAGCAATGATTTTACTAGCAACTTCCTCAAAATTCAGAAGTTTCCTTCCCATACATCAAAGGCTTGATATGCCCATAGGAAGATAGAAGAGACAATATGAGCCTTAGTGCCTTATCTTCATCATCAATCTTCACTCCAATAGCCTAATACGGAGACAATACCATTGATGGCACTAAGATGGTCAAGACTTTCATGCTGTCATCCATGCGCAGATGTGAAGCTCTCCTTCAATAACAACCGTTGAGATACCCTTTGCCTGGTATAACTCTTCGAGTTTCTCCCAAAGTTCCTTGGCTGTCGATATTCCTTGCACATTTGCAAGAACATTCTTAGCCAAACTCAGACGATTGGACTTGCCTCTCAACCTAGTTCCTCCCAGTTTCATTATCCATTTCGGCGATCTTCTCTTTCAATTTGTGCAAACCCTATTGTATCAACACATCCTTGACTTGTATCCACAAGCCAAAATTGATTCTTCCATCAAATTTCTCTATGTCACATTACAGCACTTAACTTGAAAAACTTGACATTGTTGCAAAGTCAGGAATAGTGTAAATAATACAACTGTACAGGAGGGTTTGAGAGAGATGTTACAATGACACGCTTAAATACCAAGTCTTCCTTAGCAGAACCTTTCCAAATTGCATTCTCAGTATCACACTCCTTCCAGGAACAACAACCAAGGATGATCCTCAAGCACCAAGGAGAAATTCTTTTCTAATGTGGAAGGTCAACATCACAGGGGAACATCTAAGAATAAATCCTACCGAACCAAAGCAGCACCAAGGAGAAATTCTTTTGATGTGAAGATTAGGGGTAGCTGCAACCAAAGGCAGATCCTAAGAATAATTCAAAACAAAGTAGCTTTAGACCAATTGTTGGGAAAATAAACCACTTTCCCTCCTTGAGAACCACCTTCAACAGAGAAATAAAATAGGAACACAACCACAACACAATAATTTAACGTGGAAAACTCAAAGGAAAAAACAGCAAGTTTCAAATGACAAAAGAAATATCACTATGTGAAAATTATTATAACACAGGGTTTTTTAAACACCCAGATTAGAGGGCACTCTTAAAAGCAAATATTTGAACTACTCCTCACAACACTCTAAAACAAGAGGAAGGAAAAATAAGTCAGATAGCTTACGTGTTTGGAAACATACACTTGAAAAATGAAGGCCATATATAGCTTGCAGCCCCCTCAATCTCAATTCCAAGCAATGTGCTCACTTCTTTCAAACCCATTTCAATCAAAATCCAAACACACACTACATATATTTAAGAGCTTAATATGCTGGTAAAGTGCGAGGAAAAGACGTTTGCGTATGTTATACATAAATGAATCAAAAAATTAAACCACTAGAAAGGAAGAACTCAACGACATTTGAGAGAATTCAAAGGACAAACAAAGGTCTAATCAAGCATTTACCTGTACCTTACCAAGTTTTTATTTCATCATTAATCAATCCCCGGGGACCTGTATAATGTAATATTCAAAGAGATAAGGGGCAAACAACATGAACCTTGCGTATTCTGTCACTTAAGCACTGTCGTGTACGCTTAGGTAGTCATATATGTATACATATGGTCAAAGACAAATGGTAGTCTTAAATTATACATTTTAATTGAATCTCCAACACTATTTACAAAGTAGAAGAAACAAAAGCGAGGCAAATAATTTTAAATTGTGGTCCGCAGCCACAATCGCCAGCCACAATACTATTGTTGCAATGCCTCCGCAGCTGCATCACAGCAGCAATTGCAACCATATTGACAGTGTTTTCTTGCAATTTTCTGCATTGCAGCATAATCAAAGCTAACCACGACCACAATTTAAAACAATGCAAGATTGGGAAAATGTGGGTCTCAAAACAATACTCTGTAGGTGTAAGTAATTCTTCCACGGCTAGGACTAGGAGCGTGTGTAAAATTTGAGTCTAAAACAAGTGAAAAGCAAAACAATATAGGCACAACAACCTAATGTATAAGATCCATAAGGAATTTGCTTTACGTTTGCAAGTGTTCCTCATTGGATGGTTCCTTTCTGTGATAATGAGAACTTCTTCTTCTTATAAGATCTCCAAACCTCCTCAGCAAAGCTCTTCTTTTTCTTGAGTTCCTCTCATTCTCATGATCATCAAAATGAGATTCATCAAGATGATCAAACTCATCTGGGGTTCCCATTTCTGCATCATGATGTGATTCTGAATCTGAAGAGTCCATCTCATCAAATATTGAACCCCTTAGTGTGTCATCATCATTTGCCTCTCTGTTTGCCTCCTCATTATTCCCCACCTTGTGTTGTTTATGGGGACTTATCATTTCCTTAAGGTTAAGACTAAAAGTTTTGCTCAGGTTCTTATTAGTTTCTTTATGCTCCTTGTGATCCACTGAGTGATGCGTCCTTGCTCTTCTTCCTGATTCCTTATCCTCCTTATTACTAGCTTCCTTTGATGATTGTTTCTGCATTTCCTCATTTTTGAACTCCTTTGTTGATGAATCTGAGAGCAACCTCTTCAACTCCTTGATGTTCTCAAATGATGCAGCTTCATGAATCTTCAGCATTTCATTTTCTTGGACAAGCAAGGTAAGGCTATCCTGAAGCCTAGCATTCTCAGCCTTGGCAATCTCTGCTGCTTCTTTGGCCACATTGGCTTCATTCAATGCCTGTTTAAGTATGTCACAAATTTTGATTCTCTTCCTTTGACACCATGGTCTTGCTCTCAGCTTCTTTGAGCAATTCAAGTACTCTAGTGGTTTCATTTTGTGCAAGCAACCTTTCCTCTTCAGCTCTTCTAATGCAGTTCACGAACTCAGTTTCCTCCCATTCCATGCCAAATGGGACTCTTCAGCCTCCAATCTCAGTCTCTCAGCAGTGTTCTTGTACCTTTCAGCTTCTTTCCTTGTCACATCAAGAAGCACTTTGTACTTCTCTTCTGTGCTTTCCAGCATTGCCCTCCAACGATCTGCGTCCCCTTTGGTGTGCTCTAGTTCCACTTGGCTTAAGGTTAATTTTGCCTTCACCTGATTAGCTTCAGTTGCTACTTCTTTCAGTGCAAATGCCAAGTCATCCATGGCCTTCTTGCTATTCTCTTCTGCCACAGTTGCTGACTTCAACTCACTTCTAAGTATGTTCAATTCTTCAAGTAGAGCTTTGGCCTTGGTAGATATTTCCCCACCATCACCTGAAATTTCCTTTATGGAAAGGCTATTCCAAATTCCAGCTTTGGATTCACCAGCAATTTTCATGTCTTGGCTGATGGCAGCAACCCCTTGAAGGGCCTTCAGTTTTTCTTCAAGGGAAGCAATCACAAGCTTTGACTCTTCAAGAGAGATCTTGCTTTGTTCAAGCTGTTTTGTTTGCACCACCAGCGTGTCAAACAAATTAGCTTCTGATTCTTTTCTTTTCTCCAATTCACCTCCAATTCTTGAATTCTCCTTTTGTTGTCAGACGCATTGCTCATTGCATTAGCCTCTGATGATCTAAGACCATCCATCTCCTTCTTCAATTTGTCCAATGATGCATCTTTCCCTGACAGTTGTGGTTCCGACCCTTTTTTCCTCTCATGTATTAGTGCATCAATGTTGTTATCTTTCACACCCTTTTGTTCCCTTGTCTTAGATATGGATTGGTTATTCTCTGAACCCCTCTTTCTGGCTAATACCTCATCAACCATGAAATTGGTCTCCTCAGCAACCTTCTTCATTTCCCTTAGCTCATTGAAGGCTCGACCTTTCTCTTCCTCAACTTTTCGCAACTGCTCCTTCATTTGGATCAGCTTCTCCTCATCATATTGCTGCTCCACACGATGGTGTTGTTGCATCTTCAACATCTCGCCAATTTATTGGTCACAAGTTATTACACCCTTTTCAAAAACACCACCATATATTAGTAGAACAAATCAAAATAAACCCCATCACTTTTCATAACAAAATAATGCAAACTATATATACTAGAAAAAAAAAAAATCATCAAACCCATCATGATTTCAATCATAGCTACTAAATAACAAAGAGAAGGTATACTTGTACAGTTAGGATCAACAACAGAAGCTAGACACCTACATGATTGACTGAAAATGATTCATAACAAAGATTTCAAAAAATTATATAACTTCATTTACTTTTAATTGTGTGGGCGTGCCGAAAACGAAATTGTCACGAGTTGTACACATAACACAGCACTTACAAAGAAAAACAAATATTGATGGAAGTCAGGAGAGGGACTCACGAGGACTTTTGGTGGTGGTTGGATTGTGCTGTTCGAAAATGAATTGAGTGCATGGAACAATCTTGGTGGACCCAAAAAAGGGGTAATGATTGGATTTGAGACCAAGACTTGAATTCCGAGATATCTTCGCAAGAGCAATGTAAGGAAGCAGAATCAATAAAAACGGGACATGTAGGAAATAGTAGGTGAAACATGTAATCGTAGGCAAATCTTCATTTAGGAAGCTTCTATTATTAGAGTGTAATAATAATAATAACAAAACGGGAAAATCGCAGGAGCAGAAAGAGAGAGGGCTTGGGTTTTAGAGAATTCCGAGGCTGACGGGTTTTCCGTAGGAACCTGCGGGTTTAAAATTCAACGTTGGATCGTTAAGGCAAAAACGTGGAGTTGTTGTTGTGGTGGTGGTGTTGTGCGCTGAATGAAGACGAGAGGAAACATTGGAATTGGGTGTAGTGGTTGGGAGACGTTGGACGGAATCTACGTTGAACCGACCAAAGTTGTCCTTCATCGTTAAGGCACCAAAATAAAAACAATAGTAGTAGTAATATTCTTCAACTGCTTCCCTAAGCCGTGACATAGTCCAAATCTTAGGATAATGATATTGAATGTAACTAAATTACCTGAAAAAGTTTAGTAACTAAAAGGAATAAAAAAATGAATCCGAGAACAACAAAAAAGAAAATAAAAAAAAAAATCATGCAATAGATTTGAGAGGCGTTTATTTTATAAAGGGAAAAAAATATATACACTCCTTAAAGAAAACAAATTTTTGTTTTGAAGTATCAAACATATGATAGCTCTAAAACCCTTGAGAAAGCTATTAGAGCTTAAAGTTTGAATGACAATAAAGTAAATTTTATTAAAATATTTTTATTTTTGAATAAATAACTAATGATTTTCTTGAGTTTCTGGAGTACTTAACATGTGATTTCTCATTTATATATAATTTAATTGGTGATATATTTTTCATATTATCATTATTTAATATGATTAAAATCTTATTTAAAGAAATTTATACATATTCTTAAAAATATAAAAAATAGTTTAGAAAGTGAATTATAGCATAAGAAGAGAAAGCAAGCTACAACATCAAAAAAGTGATATTAGGCCTTCAAAAATTAGTTCATGACTTTCAAAAAGTATCATGACAACATTAGAAAATGTTATCTGATGATCAAATCAAGCACATAATAATCATTCGTTCGTGATCATCTTTGAATAATATCAACACTGTTAAAAATTATCATCCATCTCAAAATGAAGTTCAAATGGAACATAAAAGGCTCACAAAGTGTAGATGTACATCAAAAAGTATAGCATGCATAAAAAACTACTCTAGGTTATCAAAAATGAAAAATATTTGAATTTCTAGTGAAGACAAAACGTCAAAAGGTAATGATAATAACATATCATCTTTATATTTGGATATTCACCATCTTCTAGAAGGTCTTCACATGACCAAAAAAGTTCAGAAACCATGTTTAGATTGAAAATATAGGAGTTATTTGAAAGTGTTTTTGTTCTTGAGTTTTTAAATGTTTTAGAAAACAAGTTTCAGTTCAAATTTTAAAAACAAAAAACAGAAAAATTTGTTTGGCAATATAACTTCAAAAACAATTTTATTATGATAAAAAATAGAAAACCTGTTCAATAATTTTTTTAAAAACAACTTTTAAAACTAATAAAACAAAAAACTTTGGCAAATTACATTACTATAAATGATAAATTTTAACTATTATATTTTATAGATACTATTTTCCATACATAATAAATAAAGTCTTAATACAAATTCATATTCTAAAAGTAGTCTCAATACAACTTATATCAATTTACATTTATAAATCCATTTAATGCATGATACTAATGATGATTTCTCCACTTGCAAACCCAATGATCAGAATGTTAGCCCCCTAGTCCAGGAGCTTCAAACTTTCTTTAAAGCTTGCCTCAGCTTGATCATAGAAGACATCGACCCCTTTAAGCCTTCTAGCCTTAAGTAACTCTTTGACACTCTGAGTCATATTCTCATTGCCCAAGTCCACCATATGATCAATATGCACCTTTTCAACTCCCTTGGAACCAAATTAAGCAAAACAAGCAAGACTCAATCAAAAGATTATATCATACATTCATATGCAACCCATGTATAAACAAATCATACCTAACAACAGCAATGACAATGGCACCACTTGCTTTTCCAATTTGCACAGCCTAAGGTCTACACCTCCTGCACCCAACACAGCAATACCTACATATCCATCACCCACTTAACCAACCAGACCAAGAGAGAACATTATGCAATATATATACCCAAAATTAACAACAGTGAACAAAACCACATACATAGCAAATGAGCTGCCTAAAATATACCTAACCAAAGGTCAATTGAGCTCTATGCTCAAGTGCTACATGAGAAGTCCCAAATGCAAGCAAGTGCTCCAGCAACCAAATCACAACCTTATGGAACTTGAAACCTTCACACATCAATTGCAATGGAAATAATTAAACAGAGCATTACATATCCAATCATTACAAAATCCAACCATAAAATGCATAAATTGACAAACATGGTAAACATTCAAGCATTTAAAGAGAGGGAAGGAAAACTCACGCGATCTGAGGAAAGGTTTCATCTGGGCTTCAGAGGTGGGGGCCATTGGATCTGGGCTTCAGTGGTGGCGGCGATTCAAGCAGGTGGGTGGATCTGCTTCGTGCTGAGCGGGCAGTGCGCAGGTCGCGCCTGACCGAGCAGGTCGGCGGTGCGCGGGCAGGCTTCGCAGTCCAGGCGGAGTGCTTGGCAGCTCGCACAAGTTGCCGGGCTGGAGGAGCAGGAGCAGGCCGCGCAGTGTGCCGAACTAGAGGCAGAAGCGGAGCTGCTTCCTTGAATGGATGCTTCCAGAGAAAGGAGCTGCTTGCTTGCTTCTTCAAAAGATGGAACAAAATGCTAAAATAAGCCAAAACACACACACGGGAGAGAACAATAAGTTCACTTATTTCTAAAATGACACTGCGTTTTTATTGTTTTCAAAACAACAACACAAAAAAACAACCCAAAACTGTTTTGGGTTTTTTGTTTTAAAATGAGAGTTTGATTTTTTATTTTTTAAAACGTGTTTTCAACAACTGAACAAACAGGATTTTTGTTTTTTTACTTTTAAAAACCAAAAACACTTTTAAAAAACACTTACCAAACATGCTTAGAGTTTTTAAAGTATTCAAAAACAATTGTCAATAGGTTATTGTACTACAATAGTTGTAACTGACATAACTAAGGTCACATGTCTAGAAAACTAAATTCTATGACACACAAAGTTGATCAACACGTGTCAGAGGAGAAAAGATCAAACGACTATAGTCCATTTTAAATTCAAGTATAAAAAGAAAAAGCCTTCAAACTTGAAGGAACTTTTGCACACTCAATGTTTAAGCAATATTCATACTTTTTGAAGTTCTTCATAAGATTAAATTCAATTTCTAAAGAAAAATCTTCTTTCTTGTATTTCTTAGCAAACATTTTTCTTTGGAAGATTAGAAAGAAGTATCTAAAGTTGCTTCCTTATGCATTTTTACTATCTTAGGAAACTTGAGTGTTTTCTGGAGAGTTAAACACCAAAACTTGATATCATTCATGTCTTGATCCATTAGTGATCAATGTAAGATTAGCTTAGAGAGGCTAGGATCAAAATTACTTATGAGTGAGAGTTGAATATACTAAATGCTCACTAGAAATAGCTTGAGAAGCTAGTGAAAAGAATATCTAATTTTCTCAGGTTATTGAGAAAGTCGTTAACAATGGAACTCAATAGATTTGTTGAAAATTAGATGTAAACAGTATTTGGCCGAATTAATATAAAATATCTTGTGTGATATTCCTCCTTTCCTATCTCTTTAAATTACTATGTGTTGTTCATCTTGTTATGAGAACATTTATTCTTGCTTAAACATGTTTCTTAAGTTTTTATTTAGTTTCTGAATATTTTAGAAAATAATTTTTGAAACCTATTAACTTGAGTTTTTCTACTACCTTCAAGTTTAAAACACTTATTAAGCTTTGTTTGAGTTTTCAAAGGAAAAGAATTTGAAAGCAAGATTTAAACCCTCATTCTTGTGCTGTATCTTCATTTACAACATCAAATATCAATCTTTAAAACAAATATATGTTTTGAAAGAAAACTTTGAAATAAATCAAATAGTGATTATCCTAACTCGTATTTCAAATTTTAATATTTAAGTTGAATATTTGATTTAAAAACTTTTTTAATTAATTAATTAAATTGATGAAGACAATTTAATTTAAATAGAGAGATTGTTGTTACACTTGTCACTCCCATGTTAAATTATTATTTTTCACTTTCTAAATTGTTAATTACATATGATTTGACACACTTAATTTTAGCAAGTATTTTTTTATAATTAATTTTCCAACATGACAATAACTCAAAATTATAATTAAATTTACTTCAAATATACATCTTTAAACATTAAAATATTGTTATTTTGATCATTTTGACAAAGTTGTTTTCATGTTGCAAGAATTGATATCTTTAAAATGAAATCGATATCCTATTTAATTCAATAAAATAATTAAATAAATATATTTAAATTAATTTAATATCATATTTTTAAATTCTGATTGTGTAAATTTTGTTTAATTTGATGCATTTAATTTTAGCAAGTATTCTTTCATATTGGTTTTATATGATAATATTTTGAAATTCTAATTGATTCTACATTAAATATTAATCTTTAAAATATTGTGTCTGAAAAAAATTAAAATAAATCATATAGTCGAATCTTATCTCATATTTCAAATGTTAATTTAAATATTTAAATTAAATACTGATGTTTTGTACATTGTTATTAATTAATTAAATCAGTTGTAATTCAATTTAAATAGAGAGATTGTCATTAGATTTATTGCTCCCACTATTAAATTAATATTTTATAATTTCTAAATGTGTTAATTACGTCTGATTTGCTGCACTTAATTTTAGAAATTATTATTTCTTAATTATTCTAATATAGTAATAATTCAAAATTCTAATTAATTATTTAACAAATAATTACCGTTACAAATATTTGATTTTAAAAACTATATGAAATAAACCGGATATAGAAGTTATCTTATCTCATATTTAAACTTTTAATATTTAAATTAAACATTTGGTTTTTGTTATGGTATCCAAAAGTACTCGTACTTTTTGAATCTAATGGTTGTAATTTAATTATGACTATTTAAAATATTAATAAATTTAGTTAATAGGACATGTGATAAATTTTTAGTCACAAATATTAGAAGATGGATACCCATAAATTTTATAAGGTAGAAATCTCCCAAATATTTATGTTTTGGAAATGTTATTAATTAATATTAAATAAAATGAAATTTTATCGAGATTGTCATTATAGTTAGATATTTTACAATCTCTAAATGCATTAATTAAATCTATTTTACCATCTCTGATACGATAATAATTTAAAATTCTAATTGATTCTACTTATCTCTGAGACAAATAACTATTTTAGAATAAATAATCTAAAATAAATCATTGGTTAGTTGTCTTGCCTCAAATCTCAAATGTTAGTATTTGAATACTTTTAGCATATTATTATCATTTTCCTGAAATTAATATCTTTAAATTAAATTAATATACCATTTAATTTAAAAATAATTAAACAAAATTTTTTAATTTTATTTAATATCGTATTTCTAAATTCTAAGTGTATTATTTATATTTGATTTAATGCACTTAATTGATTGAAATATGGCAATCATTTCAATTTTTAATTGGTTTTACATCAAATATTAATTATTAAAATAATTATCTGATTTAAAAGAAAAGCTGTTTAAAATATTGAGATAGGGTTATCTTATCTAATTCCAAATTTTAATTTTTATTGAATATTAGTATTTTGAACCTTTTTACAAAATTAATGTCTTTCTCTCAAAACTAATATCTTTAAATTAAATTAATATTCTATTTTACTTATTATCAAAATGAGTCAATAGATATGTATAATTGAATTAAACTTTATTTTTTTTAGATTCTAAATGTGTTATTTATGTTTGATTTGATACACTTAATTTTAGTAAATATATATTTTGACTGATTCTAATATGACAAAATTAATTTGAAATTCTAATTGATTTTAATTTAGATATTATTATTTAAAATAAATATTCTTTTTTAAAAATAAAAAATCAATGAATTATTTTATCTCATATTCAAAATTATAATATTTAAATGAAATATATGGTATATTTTATTAATTTAGAAATCACCGGTACTATGCAGAGTTTCATACTCGTAATGTGCAAAACAAGAAAAGCATGAAATCAGGGTCAGTTATTTTAGTATTGGGTTTGATTATATGAAATACAAAGAAATGGGTTTAGAGCGAAAATTACAGATAAATGGAAAGGAGAAATCTCGCATAATACATTATTTTGAAAACAAAATAAAATAATAATTTCTTTAAACCTCGCAACTGGAGAGATTTTTTGGAAAAAATTTAATAATTTAAAAAGAACTCCCCTATGGCGAGATTTTTTAAAATGTAAAACTCACCTGTGGCAATATTTTAATAAAAAAACTACTTAAAAAACTCACAAGTCACTACTTTTGATGACTTTATGTATAGGTGACGAGTTGCAATAAATTTTTTTCTGTTACAAAATTAAAATATATATTAATTAAATAATTAAATTTAATCTTTATGTATTTTTTAAAAAATACACATGCAAAATAAAGTTTATCATTATAGAAAAAAAAAGCCTACTGGACAATTTAATCTTTAATTTTTTATAACAAATGTTAAATAAAATTACATAAAATGTTAAATATAAAATGAAATACTTACAATTTTTAATCTTTAATTTTTTATATGAAATGTTAAATATAAAATAAAATATTTTCTATATTTTGATGAATATGCTCGAATACTTGTTCTCATGAAATTATTGCTCCATTAGAAGCCATTGATTTTTTTTTTCAACACTACAAGAGTCACACTCTCTATAAATATAGAGGAGAAACCTTTTTCAGACTCTATTCACGAATTTTCTCAAACTACTTAAACACTCTTTAGGTAATAGTCTTCTCCCATGGCTTCTATTTATATTCGCAGGCATGCAGCACCACTTCCCGACATGAAGTAATGTTGTCACAGATATTTCCTGCCATCTGAAATCACACCAAATGCGAGATTCCCACTCACCAGCAAGGTTCACACTGCATTGACAGTGACTTGACAGCCTACTGCTTTGGACGCTTGCATGGCTGCTCCCCGCTGCTTCGGACATTAGCCCTACTGCCCAACTGGCTTGCGTGATGCAGGTCCCTAGTTCACAAGCTTCGGACGCAATTGGTCAGCTCGCGTGTGTGGTGCAGTGCGTGCATTAGACAAATCTCGCCAAAGTCAAGATTTCAAAAGTCACGGAATTGGCGTGATTCAATGATGCGCAGGTCTGTGGTGCAAGCGCAGCAGGTCCATGGGATGCAAGTGATTTTTTTTTTTTTTTTTTTGGAGTAACTAATCATGCTTATTGCGTGATTTTGATAGCCATATGTATATAACTTAAGCCTGAGAGTCATATTATTGTTAATGATGCGCTTGAAACCCATAAAAAAAATAATAATAATTTCCCGTGAAGGGATGGTGCAAAACATATCAAGATGGTTACTCATATTTCTGCAATTCGCTACATTCTTTCGTAAAAAGTATGGTATGCAGTGATATAGTAAATTGAACAGGGTATGAAATGCTTTAGCACACAAAAAGAGGTGTATAAATTAATTTTCAAAAAATTACTAACATATGTCTTACTATTAATGAACCTGAAAAAAAATTAAAATAAAATTGTCTTAAAAAATTAAAATAAAAATAATAACTTTTCACTAAGTCTTTAGAGCAAACGATCCAAATCACCTATCACCTAATAACCTATTAACTAATGTTATTCCAATACCTAAGATTGAATATCTAAATGAGACAATCATTCCATTATTTAGACACCCAATCTTAAATATTAGATAACATTTTTTTGAACCTATTGATTTAAAAGCAGAATAGTTCGACAAAAGATGAAAAAAAAAACGAAAGCTGAATAGCAAAACACCAGCATCTGCAGCAACCAAAATCTTCACAACAGCAAAGCAACCAACTCAAGCACGCTCACTACGGATCCTTCTAGCCAGCTGGATATCCTTGGGCATGATAGTGACACGCTTAGCATGGATGGCACACAAGTTGGTGTCCTCAAACAGCCCAACGAGGTACGACTCAGCTGCTTCTTGCAATGCAAGGACAGCATGGCTATGGAAACGAAGATCAGTCTGCAAACACAAACGCAAACAATAATCAATCACCAATTAAGTTAAGATCCCCATACACAATAAAATACTCTCTCCGTTTCAATATAAATGTCTCTTTTACTTTTTAATGTTTCATCTTTTTATCTACATTAATGTATGAATATATCAAAAATGTGAGCAGGACATTTATTTTGAACGGAGAGAGTACCCTTGAAGTCCTGAGCAATTTCACGAACCAGCCTCTGGAACGGGAGCTTCCTGATAAGGAGCTCAGTACTCTTCTGGTACTTCCTAATTTCACTGTTTCAAATAACAATGCAATTGTTATCGGATGAAGACTGATCAAAATCAAACATTCTCAAAATTATGTTATATATTAACACTCACCGAAGAGCAACAGTTCCAGGGCGGAAACGATGGGGCTTCTTCACACCACCATAGTTGGGGCAGACTTACGAGCAGCCTAAAGAGATAAACACAACAAAAAAAGGGGGAAAGAACCCAATTAGCATGCAATTCAAACAAAACAAGACCAAATACAAAGTCCAATGCTGATTTCAAAACGGACTTTCATGGCAAGCTGCTTTTTAGGAGCTTTTCCACCGGTTGACTTACGAGCAGTTTGCTTTGTACGAGCCATCTGTTTTGCAACAACCAACAATTAGCTTCGCAAAATAAAAAATTCAGAAACCAGAGTGAACAACTGCCAAATTTGGACATCGTTCTTCCCAGTGGTATTAACTTAATATCATCACATAGCACAATTGACCATCATAATTACCGGTGTAAACTTCGATCTTCAATCAGCAGTTAGCACAAATTACAGAACAGGAGAAACTGACGAATAATATCCCTACACCAGTACACTCTAAACCCTAGAAAACACAAATTCAAAATATTCAAGTGAAGGAGCCAGTCACATTGTATCTCATTTTAATTATAAATTTTTTTTTTTGTATTTTTAGTAATATCTATGAATATATCAAGTCTGATCGTATCTCATTTTAATTATAAACTTTGATTTTAATATATATAATTTGATTGAAAAATAATATATGATTTTTTTTAACTTTGTTTCTTAAAACATTCTCTTTTGATTTTCAACAATTACCATATTGACTATGAATTAATTATTAATGATAATCTCTTATATTTCTTTTTTCTCATACTTTCTATGAGATCGTTTATAGGGGATCATCTAGATTTTTTTTTATGGCTATCATCTAGATATTGATTCTATTCATTTGATAATTTGATAATATTATAATATATATATATATATATATATATATATTGATATATTAATTTATTGATTTTATTTCTTTTAATAGAAGAATATTTATATATAATATGATTTTATTTTAAAAATTAATATATATTTTTTTTACTTAATTCTCAAATGATTCTCTCTTGTTTTTCAATACAATATTAATTATTAAATGATATCTTAGATATTTTTCCTAATGCCCGTTTGAATGTACTATTTTTTTCATTTAAAAAAGTATTTTTTGAGATGCTAAAATTTCTATATTTTGGAAAAATATATTTACATAACATAAAAAATATATTAGATAATAAATAAAGATATTTTAATACTACATACAAATTAAATTAAAATTACATGTGAACCTAAAACAACTTCTACATTTTCAAAAGATCTTATTTAAAAATATCAATTAAAAAATATCATTTTCTAAAATATTATCCAAATCAGCCCTTGTACTTTCTATAATATGAATTTTCTACATTCTAAATTATAGAGAATTAATTAATACATTCTAAATAAATATTTCTCTCTCATACTTTCTAGCTATCAATTTTGTACTTTCTAAGACTTGGTTGGTATTGTTATGGCTCTTAAAAGCTTTAAGCTCTTTGGACTCTTAAAAAATCATAGAAACACCATTAGATAAAATAATGCAAAAATTACTCTTAATAAGTAGAAATTATGATAGCAATATTTAGTAAATATATTACAAATATCCAAAGTGACAATAATTAATATAGATATTAAAGAATGTAATTTCTACATTTATTGACATTAATTAAGTAAAGTTATAATAGTCTTTTGAATTTCAGAAAGGAGAACTATCTTTAAAAAGCACCCATGAGGTGCTCTATAGCTTTCAAAAGTCAAGAGTAAAAGCACCGCAATTTTTTAGTTTATCAAATTAAAAAAAAAATTGACTTGTGTTTTTCAAGTTAGAGCAAAGAGCATTATCAAACCCACCTAAATTATCAAGGCCCCTAGAACATGCTATTCTTGGTGTAGTTGATCATGCATGGTGCCCTCCCAACAAACCTCTTTCGATCTAAAGGTAGATTGCACCACTCTCCTACATATACTAGGCATAGGCCTAGCTATGAAGCATGGGTACTCCATTTTTATAAAAGTACTCGTACCAAGGTACTTACGGGTATGGGTACATGTTGGTACACTTAGATATGTCTAGTATATACCCGATGACTTTATTTTTGAAAAAAAAAGTTTGGATACAGCAGATACCTGGACGCATACCCAAGCTTACGCAGTTAGTAAATTTTTGTATTTTTTGGTTATTTTTCCCTTTTTATCCCTTTGCTTTCCTTTTTTCTGATTTCATTGAGCCCTAACCTTTCCCCTTACCTAAATTTATTTTTTTTAAAAGATTAGAATATAATATTAAATAATTTTGCCATGTTTTATCTTAAAATTTTAGTTTTCATCGTATCAAATTTATGAAATTTTAATATTATATATATATATATATATATATATATATATATATATATATATAGTCGACCCATACCCCACTTTTTACAAAATTTTTGTACCCCATCCCGTATCCGTACCGTACGGGTATTGGGCAACATAGCGCACTAGGGATAAGGATATTTTACATTGCCTTCATGATTGTCATTACTAACATCCCCTGCTACTTTATGGATTGACGACTTGTCCCACAAACCAACACAACCTTTTCAGTGTGCTTTGTCCTTCACTTATACACTTCCTGGAAAACTTCCTTCAAGGTCACCCATCTCAAAATTTCTCCAAGTCAAGCACACTTAACCATGGAGTTCTTTAGTGATGGCTACCGAAGAATATGCATCTTGTTAGTATAGGTAGTACCAATCAATTCATATAAACCATCCTCAATGTATAGTCTATACCTACAGTCTCATAATCCCTCTTATTCTGGTGTATAATCGGTTTATCATATACCCTTCCACTTAGAAGCTTGCTAACCGCTTTGTAGTGCTCTTGTAAGCGATCACTCCCATCCTCGTCACAGGCGTTACATGCCCACTAGCTTCCACTTGTTCGTCCCCGAATCACACCGTATTGGGAAAGGTGGTACCAATACTATTTAAACTATATCACCTTAAAACTCAACAACTTGTGCACAAAACTTTATTAAATGAAAATACATGGTTTAACACATTAAAACAAATTTATACAATATTTAAATATTTGAAGAAAACATGAGCAAAATTTAAAATAATATTTAATCATGATTTGATTTTCAACCATAAAAGTAGAGAAATAAACATGTATCATTTACACATAAATTACCATCTTTAAATCATTCAAAGATATTAAAAACAATAAACACAAGCTTTGAGTATTATATAGCATAACATCATACAAGAAAATTATATATGAAGCTTATTAGTGAAAGAAAACCCTTACTTGTTCTTAGAGTTTTAGAAACTTAGCTACACCAAGGCTAGACAACAACTTCTTCAACTTTTCTAAACCTTTTCTAAGGGCTAAAATTCATGTAAAAAGTCTGGGAAGTGTTGATGTTAAATGGTGATAAGAATAGGTGATGGTCTGAGGTGTTTTGCTAAAACTTTGTAAATATTTTTGTGTAAAAATGAAGGAAATTATGGAAACTTTATGTAATTTTCATACTTTATGCATACCATATGCACTATATGAAATGGATAAATAAATAAGTGAACATCTTTGGCAGGCCTTGTAGCGGATAAGTTACTTTAACATTCATCTACTCGATGGGGACGCCTAACAATAGAGCTTTACAGAACAAATATGAAACAAACATTCAGACTATAACCATTAGAAGGGAGCGAGATATTATAAAAAGGAGTTTACAATATACTCATGATAATTTATTATACTTCTTTTACTGCATTTTTATTATGATTGATATTATGCACTTCCATCTTGCTTGACACTAATAAAATATAATTTGAATTAATATAAAAGATTGCATCTTGTTGCATTCCTGTGTTATTCTTAATATTTTTGGGATGAAATGGGATTCCCTAGAAACATTACCCCATGGGAAACTTTTACCCACCTTTCTTTGATGTTTCCAGATAGCATGGATCGTCATCGCAGTGAAATGGATGTAGTCTTGGACTTAATTTCTAAATAATCAGATTCTATTATATGTGCTAGATAAATCTTTACTATCCTGTTACTAGACTTTGGTTATGTTATATTGTTGTATTAAAATTGTTCTTCATGTATCTTGAATGTGTAATATGTATTGTACCCTATGAATAGATGTTGGTAGTGAAGTATGTTTTCTATAGATTATGGTTGTCTAAACTATTATTGATTAGCAAATAGTAGTATTATGTTAGGAAAGAAGCATTCTTTGTCGTTTAAAAATTACCCTTAGGTTGTTGGAAGAAAGTATATTACTTGAAAGTGTAATTTGGAAAGGTTCTGAACTAAGAAAGACCTGGTATTTAAGTATGTCCATTGTAACCCACCTCTCTTCCTGGAGTCTACAGATGCATGATTTAAGTTAATATATATTATTCTAGTATATGACTATGAATAAAAAAATTAGCATTAAAAAAAAAATTCTTGCAAATTTCAGGTTACAAATTAGTAATATTATGCTAGCTAACTATTATTCAAAATAATAATAAAAAAAAACTAAGGTGGAAGAATTAGAGCTTAGTAGGGTGTTACAATTACTCTTGTAGCTTCTAGCATTTCATAGGTTTTGTTTCACCTTCAACATGGATATTGTACACTGGTTTGCTTCTAATATGAAGGATGATAAAAGGATTGAGTTTCTGTGTATTTGGAGTGGTTATGGACATGGCACAATGCCCTTTTATTGAGAAATGAGATATGGTCTTTGCGGGAGGTCTATAATAACTTCCTGAGCTGTAGGGACATTCAACGAGTATTCAAAGGAGTTAGCAACACTCACCATTGTCTTCCTCAAGAATTTGTTTGGGTTAAACCGAATCATGGTTGGTTTAAGTTAAACACTAATGGGAGCGTCATGGGGCATCCCCACTTTTTGCTTTTGGAGGTGTACTTAGGAATTACCATGGTGGGATTGGATTGGTGGCTACTTATTGGTTTAGGCTCCCTTCCTATGTGAGAAAAGACCCAAACCATTATGCAAGCCCATGGGATTCTCACTTTAGTGTGGTGAATGTTAGGGCTAAGTCAAGTGACATTTTATAGGTTAAGAGTGTGTGAAAAGTTGTAGAAAAAAGAAAGAAAAAGAGAGAAATTCAACCTCCCTTTGCCTGTTTTTTCTAATATGAGCAATTTTCATCAAACTGGCAACAAGAAGGTTATCCATGGTTCGATCGAGCTGAAATTTCGTGGGCATGTTCATGACACCCTATTCTTCAATATGAATGGTGTGATTATGGAAATAAGCCTCCTAGCTCCTAGTATAGGCTAGCAAGTAAGCTAGTTTTTTTGGGTGAGTTTCTCGTCTTTCTCTTCATGTTTATCAAGTCTGTTGCTTATTTTTATTGCTGGGTCTTTCATAACAATTGAAGGCTAAAACTTGGTGATTGTAAACAACTCTTAATCATAGTGGATGTTTGTCTGTTGGACTATCATGTCTCATTTTTTACTCACATTAAGGGGGTTTTCCACGTAGAAAATATGTTTTGCTATGTTTCTTTCATTTTTTGCTGCCATTATGTTGTGGATATTGTTGCTCACCTTATTCTTGTAAGTAGGAGATTGTGTATTTTATCCACAACTTTATTGTGGTCTCTTGGGTAATGAAGACATGTTATTTGTGGAGCTAACAAGTATTTGGATCTCCTTTTTGTGTGGAACCTTAAGCAACTTTGGTGTGAGACAAATTCTTTGAAAGCTTACCATTTGATAACTTTCCCAACTCCTACTTTTCATGGCTATGACACGATCTGATATCTTAAATCTTCTTTAGAGATTGGTCAGCACGGCTTACTCATGTGCCTTGCGAAGCAAACATGACTGGTGATACTTTGGTGAAAGTGGGCATGATCCTATGGATGTACTTGAGTATCTCCATCAAATTGATTGGATTTTGTTTCCATTAGGTGTTAGTTTTTTTATTCATTGCTTTTTCTTCACCATAACAAAAAAAATATTAATTATTAATGTTGATATTCTCTCTTGATACATTTTTTCTCAATTTCTTATAATTACCATATTCATTATTAATAATGATATTCTAAATTATATGAAATGAACACAACATTCTAATTTAATTCCACTTCATATATATGGTGGCTTTTATGTTGATCCGTAGCATGTTCTGGACTATCACATGGTCCCCTTTTTATACTAAAATTACTAAATTAACCATATTTCTATTTGTATTCCTTCTTTAGTTCAATGTTCACCTTCTTTTTCATCCACTTTTTTTCAACTTCCACTGTTGCTGCTGTCACCTTCGCCCCGACTTTAGCTTTGTTGCCACTATTGAATTTGTCTTCTCTTCTAGCCATTTTTTTGTTCTATATGTTAATGTATTCCCTCCATTAATCAGTCTTTATCTCTTGTAACCCAACTTAGTCACCATCCACCACCATCACCATTGAACTTCGTCGCCCTCTTGTAGAGCCCTCTGCTCAAATCCTTTCCATTTTGGCACCTCATGATGCATGTTCCAGTAAGCTTAGCCACCTACCAACCTCAATCCCTCATTCATTGGTGCCTATCTCACCTTCCTCATCTTCACGAAGGCTAGTCACATAAGTAAACATCCAGCCACCAAAGGATTTTGGGTGTGGAAAGGATAAGATTTTTTTCAGGTGAAAAAAATAAAGAGAGAGAGATTAAGTTGATAGATTGAGTGTGTATAAAAATGGAGGAACTCCGTTCAAATTGCTTGGATTTTACCATATCTTAACGTGACACATATAAAAGTAACCAATTTTGCTGGATCTTCATTTGCTCCAATATCAATGGCATATTTGGTGAAGTGAGAGGGTTGAGTTTGTCGGTGACTAATAATTTGGGAAGGTTGGGGGTAGCGTTGATGGTGGTGGTGGCGGCACAGCATCTGCCACCAGTTGTGCATAGTGCAGTGCGGTAGAGTTGGAAAGAGGAGGGAGATGAGTTAGGTGGATAATTTAGTAATTTGAAACGGGGCGTTCTAGGGTGCCGCTAGCACAAAAGAAGGAATGATTAAGTAGTGATGTGTCTCTTTCTGCTATGGACATTTGTAGTTATTAACCATAAGCACTGACTCTTTGCTGTCTTATAATCATTAAACTCAAAGCTCTGACGTACATTAATAAATGTGTTTTAGCATTAAAATCCCATGTCTAAAATAGTCATTTTATTGGGTAAGAACAAACCCACATCATCTTGTCACTTCACTGTTCCCCTACAATATCCATTTTTTCATTTTTTAAACTTTTATCTCCTTAAAAAACTTGACCGCGAAACTGACGCTTCTTTTCTCAATTCTTTCTTTAATTATTATTATTATTATTATTATTATTATTATTATTATTATTATTGTCAAAATACATAAATGAATAATTTAATGTTAACTAAATAATAATATTACATCATCACATTTAAATAATTAAAATATAAATAAATAGTAATTACTCTTTAAAATAAATAATTTATAATAAATAATATAAAGTAATAAATAATATTAATATAAAATAATTACTTATAATAAAATTAAAATATTAAAAATAATTATTTAAATTAATATTTTAATTATCATATTTTTGAAAATTATATAGAAATTATTGTTAAAATTATTATTTTTTTATTTTTTTATTTCACAATTAAAAATAGAAATTATTAAAATGTATAAGATAAATAAAGTGTTATATTCTATTAGACACAAATTTATAATTCTTTATCTTTTACTTCCTTATCAACAAACAACACCTAATAAGAAGAATTGTTTTGGGTCTTTTTCTTTTTTTTTTACCCAATTTCTTTCACGTTGTTGTTTACTAGAAAATATTTATAGATGAGTCATTATTATAGAATTTTTTATAAATTTAAAATTTTATATATATATATATATATATATATATATATATATATATATTATCTACCAATCCAAACCAAACTTACATTTGTTATAGATTAGGACAATTTTTATATAAGGGTGAATACACTAAAACTCTTTACATATTTCAAACCAACATCAATATGTTGGGCCCTAGCATATTCATGTTGTTTGAGACACTAGGCTTTTTGACGTATTTAATGGGAAAATGATACATGTAGGATAATTAATCATCCATAGTTAATTTTAGTGGTTTGGTATATTGTATTTAGATGATAGTATAGTTTATCCTATGTTATGCTCTTATACGTTATTTGTTTGGACAACGTATCGTAGAAGTTTATACATCATAACCCCTTATACGTTAAAATGTTGTATAACTTAATACAGGATGAGAAGTTCGTATTAACCAATGCTTTTAACGTATAAGGTTACTTTTATTTTTAATATTTTATTAAAATAAAATAATTCTTAAATAAATAATAATAAGTAAATATTTATAAATAAAAATATTTCAAAATAAATAAATATTATTAACAAATAATATATGATATCAATCTAGCTATATACAATAAAAATAAAAAAGTAATTATAATTAATAAATATAAAATAAAATGTTAAATATTAAATACAAATAAATATTTAAAATAAATAATAAATAATATGTAATATATAAAAATAAGGATTAATAATAAAAATATTTTAAGTTAATATTTATTTTAAAATTGAAATTTAAATAATTATAATTAAAAATATAAAATATTAAAAATATATAAAAGAGTTATTTAATATTTATATAATTTATTGAAATAATAAATAATTATAAAATATTGAAATAAATAATAATATTTAAAATAAAATAAATTTTAATTAATAAATATTTACCTAAATATGATATTTAAAATTATATTTAAATCATTAATAAAATATTTTATTTTATTTTATATTTATTTAAAATATTAAAATTATTTATAAATAAATGATAATATTATAAAATATAAAATATAATATCTTATAGTGTTATACCAAACATTATAATATTAAAAGTTTATAAGGCTTATCCTATTAATCTATTTTATCCAGCATGGGCAACTAACCTCTTACTCTAAAGACATGGTTATGTCATTACATATTTTATTATTCTTAAGATGTGAATGTGATTGTTTGAAGACCTTGCATGTAAGGTGGTGCTCCTTCACTTCAATATTGAACTTTTAATTGTTGCTTTTTATCAGTTTAGTTTTTTGGTTTTAAAAAAATGAAAGGTTAGAAAAGGAATTGTCTGGTGACTTTGGCTCATACTTTGGGTCACCACAAACCAGGTGGCTTCTTATGTGGAGACATTTGTAAGTTGGAAGTAGAATGAGAGGGAGGTTAATCTTTACTTTAACTTCTTTTTGCTTTCTGAAAAATTGAACGACAATGCCTATTAAGTTTACGCTTACAAGCGAAAATTTCTAGTATATTCATAAAGTAACTTTTTGAACCATAAAAAGATGAAAAGGAGTAGAGAATATTCAGTGATTATGGGGTTTGACAAAAATTAAATTTTCCTAAATTTGTTTCCTTTTCTTTTCTAAATATTTATTATTAAATTTTGAAAATATTTTTTAGACTTTAATTTTTAGGGGGAAAATAAATTATTAAAGTTATTTAATTTCCCATAACAAACTTTGGGTAAACATTGAAGCAATATTAGAAGTAAAATTAAGTTTTTACCCTTCCCTAATTATTTAGACTTCCAAATTCAATCATTTAAAAAAAAAAACTAGTCTTGCCATTATCACTAACATTGCAAAAACTTCAGCATACTTATTCAATCAAAATATTCAATTTTTATGATCAAACAAGTAATGGGATAATGGCAATATGATTATACAATATGACTATATATAAATATGAAATTTTATTACATCCAACTATACAACGTTTAAATTAAATATTTAATATTTTAAATTAAATCTTTTTTAATATAAATATATGCCCTGCTAACTTTTAAGTCATGTTTCGCCTTGATTGGAGATGATAAGAAGGGTATTTATTGGTTCTGAGAATATTGCAAATCTCAGTTTGCGAAGAAATGGAAAATGGTTTATCTTCTTTTTTTTCCTTTTATTTGAATAATATATTTTGTCAAGTAGATCTCTCTTTTACTATTTTGTCTAAAGCACCACTAATCTATAGGTTGACGGTGGAGTTTGGGAGTTAAGTGCTACTCAAATATTGAAGTGAAGTTACGGTGGTCGGTGGAAGAGAGGTGGGCTATGCTTGAGTACGATGAAGGAGTAGTGAGACATCAAAGAAAGAAGAGGACAAACATGTAAATCACTTGTAAATCTATTTTTATAAAAATAACATTATATATAAATTTTAATTTTAATTAATTATGACCATTAGATTCATTGATTAATGTCTAAAATTTTGTCACCACGTGGTGACAAACTTACTAGGAACCATTTAAAAGGTAGCCATAAACCCTTTTAATTATCACTTGGTCTTCCAAATTTTTATTATTTGTGCTTTTCCCATATCAAACCTTTAAACTTTAAATTTTCACTTTAGAAGGAATTTAAGGGGTTGTTTCCTTTGTTAAAAACAGTTTCATTTTCTTAAGTTTCCAGATTTTGAAAACTGAAAATTATTTTCAAAGCAAACAATTTAAACTTTTAAAACGGAACATATTTAGATCTTAAAAATAATTAAAAACATCTAACGATATAATCATACCTTTAGTACTAGAGTTTAAAATTAATCATGGATGATTGATTATCTATTAATTAAATAATTAAAGTAATTACTGCATGTATCATTTTCCTATTGAATATGTTAGAAAGCCTAGCATATCCCAAATTAATATGAATACACTAGAGGTCCTAATGTATTCATGTTGGTTTGGAATACTTAAAAAATCCTAGCGTATTCACCCTTATATGTCAGTTTTTGGATTGGTAGATAATATAATTTTTTTATTTTCAATGAATAAAAATTCCTATAATAATGACTCATATAAATATTTTTTAGTACATAACAACATGAAAGAAATTGTGTAAAAAAGAAAGGAAAAGACCAAAAAGAGTTCTTCTTATTGGATGTTGTTTATTGATAAAGAGGTGTAAGATAAAGAATTGTAAATTTGTGTCTAATAGAATATAACATTTTATTTGTCTTATACAGTTTAATAATTTCTATTTATAATTGTGAAATAAAAAATATAAAAATAATAATTTTAAGAATCATTTCTATATGATTTTTAAAATATGACAATTAAAATATTAATTTAAAAAATTATTTTTTAATATTTTAATTTTATTATATATAATTATATTATATTAATATTATTTATTACTTTATATGATTTATTATAAATTATTTATTTTAATGAGTAATTATTATTTATTTATATTTTAATTATTTATATGTGATGATGTAATATTATTATTTAGTTAACATTAAATTATTCATTTATGTATTTTAATAATAATAATAATATATTATTATTATTATTATTATTATTATTATTAAAGAAAGAATTGAGAATAGAAACGTCAGTTGACACGGTAAATTTTTTTAAGAATATAAAGTTTTAAATAAGATAACGTGGGTTTATTCATGCCCAAGAAAATGACTATTTTAGACATGGACTTTTAATGCTAAAGCTTATTCATTAATGTAAGTTAGAGTTTTGGGTTTACTAAGCAAAGAGCCAGTGTCTTTGGTTAACAACTATAAATGTCCACAGCAGAAAAAGACACATCGCTACTTAACCATTCCTTTTGTTGTGTTAGTGGCACCTTAGAACTCACCATTTGAAAATTTTTATCTTTAATTTTAAAATTATTATTTTTAATAATTTAATATAATAATTATATATTTAAATCTTAACCATTAAAATACACCTAACCGTCAAATTGTAGACCATCAGAAGGTCCACCACTACTCACCAAAGCAAGGCAGATGGTGTAACACTAACTAAGCTCTAATTATTTCAAATTAAGTTTTAATATTATTATTATTATTATTTTAAACAATAATTAGCTAACATAATATTATTATCTTGTAATTTGAAATTTTATGAGAACTTTTTTTTTTTAACTGCTATGATTATCTCTAATTTATAGTTCTATTTTGGAATAATATATACCAACTTTATTCATGCATCTGGTAGATTCCAGGAAAGAGAGGTGGGTCACAATGGACACGCTTAAATACCAAGTCTTTCCTAGCAGAACCTTTCCAAATCACACTTTTAGGTAATACACTTTCTTCCAGCAACCCAAAGGTAATTTTTAAATGACAAAGAATATTTCTTTTCTAATATATTACTACTATTTGTTAATTAGATAGTTCCAGTTTAGACAACCATCATCTATAAAAACATACTTCACTACTAACATCAATCCATAGGATGTAATACATATTACACATTCAAGATACATTAAGGAAAACTTTAATATAACAATATAACATAACTAAAAGGAACAGATAGTAAAGATTCTATCTAGCACACATAATAATCTGATTATTTAGAAACTAAGTCCAAGGCTACATCCATTTCACTGTTGATGACGATCCATGCTATCTGGAAACATCAAAGAAATGGGTGAGAGAAGTCTAGGAGGTGATGTTTCAGGGAGTCCCATTTCATCCCAAAAATACTAAGAATAACACGGAGTGATAAGATGCAATCTTTTATATTAACCCAAATTATATTTTACTAATGTCAAGTAAGATAGAAGTGCACAATATCAATTATAATAAAAGTTCATAAAAGAAGTGTCATAAATAATCATGAGATATCCTAAGCTCCCTTTTATAGTATCATGTTCTTTTCAAATGATTATAGTCTCAAGGTTTACTTCATATTGGATCTATAGAGCTCTCATTGCTGGGTTCCCCATTAGATCAATGAATACCAAGTCTTTGTCCGCTAACATGGCGGGGCCCAAGGTATCACTATAACGTACACCAAGTCCTGGCCAGCAGGCGGGCCTAAGGTGTCGTTTAGCAACTGCAAGACTAAGTGTACACCAAGTCCTTATCCGCTATAAGGCGAGCCAAGGTGTCACTTATTTATGTATTCATTTTACATAGTGCATACAATATACATAAAGAATGAAAATTACATAAAGTTTACATGATTTCTTTCATATTTACATATAGACCACAAGATTTTTCATATTTACACATAAAGTCCAAACAACATAGGATTCCTAAAATACTCATAAAACCCATCTTACAATTATTATTGAAGCACCAAATCACACTATTTTTATAAATTCATTTCCTTTATAATAAAATATACTTAACTTAGTTTTTCATCATATAATAATTTATTTTCAAGTAATAATATGTTGCTAATTCCATAAGCCTAAATACACCCAAAATTATTTCCAATCTATCTTTAGAAAATATGTAGGTAAATTACCTTTACATGTTCAATATAAGTAAAAAAATATTTTTATCGATATAAAGATATAATCATAGGGTAAATAAAAGAGCAATAAAATCTAAGAAATATTTAAAAATAAATAATTGAAATTATACCCAAACTTTTTTAAAAATCACTTCAAGCATGAATCTAGTTAGTTTATATGTCATATTCCTAATGGGACCTTAACTTAAATCTTTGTAAATAATATTTCTTAATGTTAATAAATTTATCTACAAGTCAAATATTTATAATCCAAGGTCCATAGTCCAAGATAAACATAATACATAAACCAAGCTAAATATTACATGCTCAAAGGTTTAAAATCCATTCATTATAATGAATTAAATACAACACTTTTTATGAACCAAAAATGTTTTATGATCAAATACATAATGAGGTCAAAATCAAGCTATATTACCTTAAAATTTCACAACTTGTGCACAAAACTTTATTAAATGAAAATACATAGTTTAACAAGTTTAGAAAACATTGAAATATTTGAAGAAAGCATAATCAAAATTTAAATGATCTTAAATCATACTTTTCAACCATATAAGTAAACAAATAAATATACATCATATACACATAGATTAAGTATTTTATGTCACAATCTTTAAATCATTCAAACATATTAGAACCATAAACACAAACTTTGAGTATCATAACAATATCATATATGAAAATCATGCATGAAGCTTATTAGTGAAAGAAAAACCCCTACTTGTTCTTGAAGCTTTAGAAACTTAGCAACACCCACGCTAGACCAGCAACTTCTTCAACTTTTCTAAACCTTCTCTAAGGGCTATAATTCATGTATAAAGGCTGGGAAGTGTTGAAGTTAGATGGTGATAAGAATAGGTGATAATTTGGAGGTGATTTGCTAAATATTTGTAAATATTTTTGTGTGAAAATAAAGAAAATGAAGAGAGAAATGATGGCTATGAGTGTTGATAGATTTTGGACAAGAAGAATGAAGTGTGGAGTGATGTTTAGAGGGGTGCTATTTATAGAAAAAGTTTAGGATTAAAATATTACTAATTTCATAATTTATTTATCATATTTGATTAGTTAAATATTAAAACTAACACTAAATAATTTAATAAATTCTCAATTATCATTTAAAGACATACTAAAATGTTAATGAAATGATTTAAATTCATTTATTAAATTTTAATATATTTTAATATAATTTAATAATTAATTATTCAAAATAAGGTAAATTTGCTTATACTAGTTCATCTTAATTAAGTTAATTAATTAGTAAATGACTTATTTTTTATTCAAACATCATAATAAGATTATTAGAGATATAATACAAGTATTCACGAAATTTATATAATTTTCTATAATTATTTATATTTTATTTGATATTTTACACTATTCCTAGTTTTATTAAGAATTAATTATTAATTAACTAATAATTTATTTAAATATTATTTTTTTTCTTCTTTGGCAGCCTATAGGTTTGAAAAACATGTCTAATAGAGTTATAGAGGGTGGAAAGTTGTCTTGAATGATTAATATATGAAAATGACAAATTTTGCATATTTATCTTAAAGTTATATATACTAAATAATTCATAAAATCATCATAAAAATTAATTTTCCTTAATATATTGTTAAGAACATGTTTTTACCTTATTTATAAGTTATCTATAATTTTCATGAATTTTTTCTATAATTTTTAGTATTTTTAATATATCTTTACCTTAATTAGGTCTAATTTGAGGTAATTAAAATAATTAATTATCTATAAATAAAATATATAAATTTTATATAGCAACCCATGTGAATTTTGAGCCACCTAACATGATAAAGAGACAAGCTCATCTTTGTTGAAATTTTTAGTCAAAGTTTGGTTGGTTGTTGAATAATTATAATATGAAAGTTTGACCATTTAATTTTATTTTTCAAATATATTTTTTTTCTTCCATGTGGCTGATCTAGATGTTAATTAATTGGTTTAGTATTATCAGCAAGATAAATCAAGGTTTAGGAAAATTTATCTTAAATTTTAAGTGATTATTTAGGTAATTTAAGCTTTAATTAAGTCAAAATTAATTAATTAAAGATTAATATGATTTTTAACACTATCCATAGCCTAATGGAGAGACCTATTTCATGGTCCTCCTTATTTAATATCATAACTTAGTTAAAAAATTTTTTACAAGACCTAGAGTTATTTTCTAGGATTTTTAGAGTTTATTTTATACTCCACAATAGGTTATTTTTGTGCAATTATGCTAATATTATACAAAATTATTTAATATTGATATTTATGATCAAATTTATGTTTAAGGTCTATTTTTAATTTTTTAATCATTTTTTTTAATAATTTAATGACACTCTTAAGCTTTTCTAATGTTTCTGTTAGCTTTTTCTACAACTAATTATGTTATAAGTTTATTTTCTATCCTCTAGTGGCATTTTTGTAATTTTAATAAAATCCAATGGAATAATTAAAATTTTACATTTTGGTGCTAAGTTCTAGATTATACAACTATTACATTTTTTTCAATAATTATCCTTAAATATTTCTTGCCTAAACAAAATCCTCATACTTTCAAAATAAAATGTTATAACAAAGTAACACTATATTAAGAAAAATTTGGATGTTACAGATGGCACTATATATATATATATATATATAGACACACACTATCAATTTTCTCGATAAAAGCGTCTAACCTTGTGTATTGCATGACTATAGTGGTTAATTAAAAATTTTGGGTTGTGCCCTTTTTATGAGTTCCCAATACTACTACTATCATAGTTTTAAAACTAAACTAAGTCTAAATAACTAATTAGGTATTGGGGTAAGGTTTAACTGGTAGATCATTGATTAACCGGATATTTTTAATAAAGATATAAAAATATATTAAAATTCAAATAAATATAATAAAATATCTTTAATAATTGCTTTAACACATTTTAAAAATTTTGTTATATAAATATGTATAAAATTATAAAATACATATATATATATATATATATATATTTAAAATAGTGTAATACATGCATTTAAAATAATATTTTTTTTGTTGTTTCATGAAGACCAAAGCCAAAGCCCAAACAACTAGCACCAACAAAGAGGGCTCCAACCTCACTCCAGAGTTGAGCCCATTATAATTGAATAATTTATTTTTAAAGTGACCCAAACATTTAATCCTAAATGGCTAAATCCCTAATGTTACCTCACATCACTAAATAGTGAACACTCTTTCACCCACACACTAGCAAATGGTGCAAGACAACTCCCCATCTGAGATGCCTTCTTCATTCTTCCTAAACTCACAAGCTCTCTCTCTCTCTAGAAATGTGGCCATATGGGCAGCCAAGCTTATGAAATAGCATGGAGATATGGCAATGGTGTTGGACTTGAAGTGGCGGCGGAACGCCATGGATCACAACCGTGGTGGTGGAACTGAAGCGCAAGGCGGACTTCGCCACCATTTTTCTCCTCTTCTTTTCTATGATGTTGAACTAAACATGTGAATCGGTTTTTGAATGGTTGAATTGCGATTCGCCGGGTATTCATTTTTAACCACTGAGTTAACCAGTCTCGGGGGTTCATGTGTTAATTTGACCGATCACCTGGCCGATTCGCGGTTTATGCTCCAGAATGGTCAATTCTAGTTTTAAAACCTGACTACTATTTGACGATGACCAAAATATATCAGAACTATTATCTATGCATAGTTTCTAAAGTTTCCCACACTAATGGATAAAATACAAATTTCTAAACTTTATATGTCGATTTTTCCAACTATATTAAATTCACGGTGAAAGATAATTTGGTCCTACACTAGTTTTGAAACAAGTGATGGTCCTCTTATTTTTCCTATAAAGTTACTAAATCACCCTTACCTTTTGTCTTCTTTAACGCTTCTTTTGCCATCCATCTTATCTAACACCAGCCCATCGCACGTCATCGACTCATTGTTCCTTGACCACCTTGGCTTACTTAGGTGTTCATAACCAAGCCCGACCTATCACCCAGCTACCAAAGCTTATTAGGTCGGGTTCAGGTCTTAAATTTTGACCAATCAAACTTTTAGGTTCAAGTTTAGGTTATACTTCAGTTGGCCCAACCAAATCTGAAATCAAATATTTCCTTTCAAATATTTTAAAAAATAATTAGTGAAATTTTATAAGATTTTAGAGTTCAATTAATATGTTTTAGATAATCTAACGTTATTATTTTATTAATATGGTTTGTTTTAAAGCATATATTATAAAATATATCTTGAATTTTGTTTTTTACTTGTAAAATTTTTATTTTTATTATGTATGATGTCCAAATCCCCATATGTTATTTAAATATTAGTTGACCTGGTGATTAGTTTGGTCATTATAGATTTGAGTTCGAGTTATAGAAATTGACCTAATCTAAAAATTAAAGGAGTTCAGATTTATTCCAACCTGGCCATACATCACAACCCAATCCGACAATGACGGCACGTGAGAAACCCATTATCACGAGCCTTGGGACCCATTGACTGCCTCTTTATGCATGCTCTTGAAATCCATGAAGCATAGAAAACTTGTCTTTCTACATGCAAAACACTTTTTCTCTAGAATCAAAATAATCGTGCTGAAGTCTCATAATGTCCTTTCGTACAAAATCGTTCATATCATTGAAATAATTTAAAATACACTTTAAAGTTTTATCATGATATGCTGAATGCAACAACCCATACCTAGGTCCAAAACCCTACCGCACCTAGCTCTCAGAACTGAAATGCTCACTCTGTGAAGCTTACCTGACACTCCGGTAAATGCATAGGATTGGTTACCACTTCTTATTGTAAAAATGAAAGAAATAAGAGGGGTGAGTTTTGATACCAAAACTAGTGAGTACCCTCACCTGAAACCCCCATGGGACATCAAGGAGCAATAATAAAACAAATCATAATAATATTAAAAGTACTTGAAAATCGTATGCAATTACATGTCCATATATGAGCTCAAAAGTACTTTTCAAAAAGTCTTATGCAATTATATTACATACACGTATATGCAATTCATCATTTCATAAACTCGATAAAGCAATCCTTTAATTCATTCTCTTGTCTAAGTTCCCATAAACTTCTTTTGTACATATATTTATATACATTCAACTGATTACTTTACCAATTCAAAAGTTCTTTCATCACTTAACTTTCATACTTACATTAAATAAACTCATAATAATATAGTTCCTAGAGAAACGGTAATGTCTAGTTTGAAATATCATAACAATAAATAATAATAGAAAAGTGGGTGCTCATTCCTCATGAACAAGAGCCCTCATGAGATTAATGGTTCCTCGTGAACCACGTCCCTGTAAACCAATCTCAATGGTTCCTCGTAAACCAGGCCCTCGTGGGCTTGTATTTTCTGAATAGATTGTCTCTCGTGGCTCATAATTCTTTGAATAGGTTGTCCCTCGTGGGCTTGTATTTCTCTAATGGATTGCCCTCGTGGGCTTATAATTCTCTGAATAGATTGCCCCTTGTGGGCTCATAAAATGAGAGCTTTGAATCTCTCTAACTTGAGTTTGACCTTAGCATAACTGACTATGAAATTACACTTGGTAATTTCAAGTTCACAAATATGTATCCGCCAGGTTCTAAGTCATACAAGATTAATGCTCTAAAGTTCTTTTATGTCTAAATCTCTATATCATTTCTTATTTAACAATAAACTTGTTATATTCTGAAATCTTGAGTCAATTCGATTCTAAGTAGACCTTAGCATAACTTTACTGGAACCATGTCCAAGGAATCACCCTTTATGGACATTGAGATTCCAAACCTCCAGAGTATGTAGCCGCCAACCGTTCTAAAATCTTAAAAACTCACCTAAAACTCTTTTATTAATTATCAAAAATATTATTCAATCATCAAAACTCTTTAAATTCAAACTATTAACTTGTTAAACATAGTTCCAACCATAAACTAGGAAAACTCAATATAATATTTTGAAATCATAGAGTCTAAACCATAATTTCAGTCCTTTTTTCTAAACCTAGTATCTAGGTATAAAACCATAGCATAAACATTAAACCAGTTCCAGAATCCAATAAAATATCCATAACAGGCTCTAATAGAATCATATATCATCAATTCTATATAAAACCATTGTAACAAACATGGTCCCATGAGTTTTTATGAAAACTACATTTCATGCTATAAAACTGGCAATTCAAAACACATAAACCAGGAGTAATCTCAAATTTTGTCTAGGAATCTCTAAATCAACCATTAAATCATATTTTCATGAAAATAGCTCTAATGCATAACATAAGAGTCATAGATGTGAACCCACTCACCTGAAGGGGTGGAATATGCAGAATTCACACTAAGGACCTCCTGGGAGCAGAAATGACTCCACTATCTGACATAGGGCAGGGAATTCTAGATTAACCTCTAAAACCTCAAGAATCCCTTTTCTAACAAGGTAGAAAGCTTCTCTCCCTTGAGAAGCATGGGAACCACCCATAACCCAAGAGAACTTGAAGAAAATGAGGAGAATCAAGAGAATAACGACCTTTAAGCCTTAGGATGACAGATTCGCAATTAAACTTGAAGAAATGGAAGAAAATGGGGCTTGGAGGGTGAAATGGGTTAAGAACTGAGATTTTCCTGTGAAGGAAGGGAGAGAACCGTCTAAAGTGTTCTGGACTCCGAAAATGGGGTTTTTATGCTTTCGTTGACCGCCTGGGCGGTTATATGACCGCTTGGGCGATCTCCATAAGCTCTCCAGAAGTTTTAGCATCGACTATGCTTTCTGTTAATCGCCTGGCGGTCATATGATGCCCTGGGCGATCTCGAGCTTTAAACCGACTTTGCCCTCTCTGTTGACCGCCTGGGCGGTCTCCAAATGCTCTAGAAGCTTAATCCTGGTGTGTATTGGAGGACTATTCCACACTCATTTACATTTCTTAATTTTAAGTTAATCATTTGTTTTCTTTCCATTAACTTTAAAACATAAATATAAATAGGAAAATACCCTCCCCATTTGGATTCAAATAAAATATTAGAAAAATCAAAATCCTAACAAATCAAAATCTCATTTTTTGGTTTTAGTTCAAACTTGGAAAATCTTACGATTTTGTAAACTTGCAAGCTAAAAATGAAGTACTTAGGGTTTCATAAAATTCGTTAAAAATCTCTCTTCAACTCATTTTTCTCTAGGAATAATTATTCGGACTTTTGGTTCTAAGAAAATAGCTCTAATATATAGCCCTTTAAGGGCATGTAAGGTCAGACTTACAAAATTTGGTCCAAAACGCAATAAGGTGCGGCACCTCTCCTTGTTTGAAAAAATATTCTCTGACCCTTTTATTTATGTTTTGAAAATCTGGTATTACAATACTCATCCTTTATACACCCCTATGCTCACTCATCCATGCGAGACCATCATCACTGTTTGCTCTGGCATGATCCAAAATATACATTGGACCGAGATGATAATTGTTTACAACATCACCAAATCATGAACTTTAATTCTTTTTTCTCCTTCTAGATATTTTCACAGTGGCGATAGCAATCCATGATGATTTGAGCAACCCGCAAACATTCACATGGAGATAAATCAAATAAAAAAGCAATAAAAATGTGCATTTTCTTGTACCCAAAATATGTTCACTTTCTTGTAATGCTTTCAATTTGCTTAGTTGTGGGATAAGGACTGATCTTTGTTTTCAATTTTTTTTAGTTGTGGGGTGAGAACTAATCGTTGCCTGTTGGCAATAATGGGATGAGCAAGAAGAATCTTGCAATTATTATCACTGCTAGTATTTTTGGGTGTTGTTGCTTCGTTGCTTCTGGCGTTTGGTTTGCGGTGGTGGTACCATTTCAGGCTTGGGGGAGAAAGAAGGGAGCATTTGGTTTTGGTGGTGCTGGTGATTGGGTTGTGAGATTAAGAGGGTACAAGCTTGTTCTGCTTACGGTTTTTCAGAAATCGATTGCAAAAGTGAAGATAGGGGATTTGATGGCTGCCAAAATAATTTGAGTGCTGAGACGTTGGTGAGGAGTGTGGGTGAACTGAAGGGAGAGAAAGGTGAGTGGTTAACAGGAAATTGAAAGTTAGATGGGGTTAATTTTGGAATTTCAAAATAATTATTTTACTCTATTATTCTTTTATAATGATTATAATTTTTATATTTATATTTATATTTATATTATTATTATTATATGTTTGATCCAAACCATTAAGTCAAGATCTAATGACAATGGTGATAGACTATGGCAAGGTCAAAAACTACCATGGGATCAAATTATCTAGAATGATTTTATTGACTTCCCGCTAATCATAAAGATGTAGAGTATTTCCATATGAAGTTCAATCATTAGTAATTATTGCACTAGGGATGCACATGTCTTCAATTCTATACAGTTAGAGATTAATTGACTATTACGTATCTTTTACTCGTTCGGGCCCTAAATATAAATTGTTTTATAGTTGTGCACATGAAATTAAGGTAATGATTAAATCTTATTAATTTTTAAAAATAAAAATAAAATATACAAATACTCTTTTATTACTCAACTTTCATACATTCTCTCTAACTAAATACTTTAATAAATTTACCTCCATTAATTCTCTCTCCAAATAAATAGAGGGAGTAAAACATGTATGAAATAATTAATGAGTCACTGAAATGTGAAAATAACCTATATTTTGGATTAAAAAAAAACTCAAAAATGATTTATACTGAGGATATCGGGAGTAACTTAGAAGCTTGATTGGTTAATTAGAAGTTTGATTGATTGATTGTAATTGATGCATTTCCAATGTGTAATTTTGATTGCATATTCCCATAGTTATTCATAATTAAATTATGCATCCTACATTTCCATTACATTTTCAGTCATGCGTGATTTTGATTTCTTCTTCCCATAATGACTATTTTTATTTACTAAATTTCAAATTTTCGATAATATGCAAAATTAACTCCTTAGACCATTTAGTTAGATTTTAATTTAAAGTAGTCATTGCATATGTGGATGCAGATGAATTTTAAAATGAGAAATATTTAGGCTCTCTAAGATCAAGAAAAACCATTTAATTTGATCCCTTATTAATTGACATATCAACTTTGTAGTTATTATTGTCTTCTATTTTCCTTACATTTTTCCCATATTAAATAGGATATTGACCACGAGGCCGATGTGAGGTTGTAAGAGTCCTTTCATTCATCAAACTAGTGTCGAGTATTCGATTTTAGTCTTTGAAAGCTTTAAAATCTATGGTCATGTTTATCCCTTTAAATGACATAAGGACATGGAAGGATTATTTGCTACATTTGACCATGGATATCCTGAGATATAGGGAAAAAAAAGAAAATTGTCAATAAGGACATTTTTGATAAAAGATGGAGGCTTGATTTAAGACATTATTTATAGTACAATTTGATTTTGTACTTTAAAAATGATGATTATTGATCTTTGATGTAAGTGCCGCTGCCCGCAACAAATTAAAAAGTGTTTTAGTTATTAAATTACACCAAAAATGTAGTTAGGGTGCAATCCAGGTCATTTCACGTGAAAGTGTTCTAATTGATTTAGGAAAATTTGGGGTTTGAGAAATTGTAGTAACTAAATTAAATCAAGAAATTATAATAAGAAAATTATATGAGAAAATTACCTACACAGGAGTCCTTCAGATCAAGAATTGTTCAATCATCGGTTAAAAGATAAATTCATGGAGTGGTTACTTTTATTAGTTATGCTATATATCACACAACAATGATGCAATTCTACTTAGTGGTCATACAATTGCACTCTCATTAAGGTTTTGACTAACATATGAACTAGTAATTCACGATCGTGATTCTATGAACCCATGCCAGTTTGACTACCAATTACAGCAACCTAATTCCTAACGAAGTTAATTTCAATCCCTTATCAATTAGATGTAATTAAATCAATCGACCCAATACCCCAATGGTATCTAGATTATGCACGCAATGAATGCACAACCAAACAACTCTTAAAAATACAATCACAAAAATATTTGCAATTGATATCAAAAGAGAAAGTAAACGGAAGAAAAACCAACCATGAATTGCAATTAAAATTGGAACCTCTAGAATAATCTCAATCTTCAGTTATCCTTGCACATGGTAAAAGATTACTCCTCCATAGGGGAGTTTCACAATCAATGTTGAAGGAAAGCTATAAATTACAATCCCAAACAGGAGCCAAAACAAAGATTGAGAACTCCCAAAACCTAGAGAAGAGAGTAGAGAGAGTATGTGTATTCTCAAGAGAGAGAATGAGAGAGTTTTAGTCTAATGTGTGTTAGTATTTGAAAACCTAAAAAGAATAAAACTAAAATTCGAGCTCAATCGCATCTCACTGACGCTGGCCACATACTAATGACCATCTGGGCAGCTTGTTACACCCTGAGAAAGCGTGTCCCTCAATTCACGACCTGGGCGGTTTTAATCGCCTGGACGTCTCCTGCACCTTTCCAAGCCTATTTTGAGGCTCCAAAAATTTTAATTAGCTCTTGAACCTTGAAACAGCACTTGTAGCTTTTTGAATAAGCTTTCCAATGCCGTAAGAATCACCTCAATTAGACATCTGTAACTCCAGATATTAGCAAAATACTAATTGAGGGTCAACTAGACAACATCAGAACATCATCAACCTTTAATCTTGCAACTAAATTTTCACCAAGATGCTCCTAGAACTGGGTTTGAGCTAAACATAACAGTTATAGAGGACTTTTTGATCTTTTCAAAACATATTTATTTGCCTCAATCCGATCCCTATATAGAGAGATATGAATTTTTCATTGCAATACTTCCTAAATAAGCTCCAGAACTCTTCTATTTAGCTCCCCAAATTCTCCCAAATTGAACATTGGTACAAACTCCAGCACTGCCATGGTCTTCATACACCAACATGGGATGTCCTGAAACAAATAACACTCACAAAAGAAGATTAAAAGTACAGGAATATTTTTTTATCAAAATGGTGTAAAAAACCATGATTTTATTCAATGATACTCAATCAGGACTAAATATGAATCTACCAATTACCCATCAATTACGTACAATTAAGATGCAAAATGTTCAGAGTTAGGATAGAGAATGGATGCCGCAAAGCGACTAGACTCTTAACTCTACTAACTCTAAAAATGCATGATGCATGGAAAATAGCAATACATCATTCCAATGAACCTAAAGATACAAGCAATGAGCTTTCACACCAACAATCAAAGATGATCTCAACAAGCAAGGCATGAACAAGAACATAACACACAAGGTGGAATCCACATACACGATGAATGAATCAAGTACAAAAATCCTCCCAAAGTTAGTGTTTGTCACTCATTCACTCAAGTGTTTTAGGATAAGATGTACACTCAAATCACCTCAAATGAAAATGCATTACCATAAGCTTATCAAGGGTCTCATTCTCCATTTGTCACACACACATGTATATTGAATCAAGAGGACTTGCTTTTGGTTGTGATGGGGCTTAGGTGAAGGTAGGAGAATATAAAGGCTAGTGGAGCTAAACATCTAGTCAAAGAAGAGCAAATGCATACACCAAGAGTATAAGTGCCTAAAGGTACACTTTGTCCATCTTAACACAATTACAGGCCTCTCTTTGCAATGTGGCACACCTTCAACCAAACTCTATATTTTTTTTTGGATTTTTTTTTAACCTTTTTTTCTTCTTGGTGTGCCACTTACTGAATTTATTTTTGTACATATTATTCCTCCCCCACACTTAATTTGGGACATGTCCTCATACTTTTCCCACACTTATGCTCAAGCACATATAAGAGATGCACAAATGCTTTCCTAAACCTAAAAGGTTGGGAATTTTCCTTGTTTTTCACTTTTGGCTAAGGATGTGCTAAAACAAAAGAATGGGTAATAAGGCTCAAATAGGCTAAACGATAGGGACATGCAAAAGGTAGCTATATGGGCAAGTGGCTAAAATAAGAAAAAAAATACCTCAATCATATTCAAGCATGCACATGAAAAATATATTTTCAAACAAGACCCTAAGCAAGTTCTAGAATACAAATCCAAAGAAGGAAACACGCATGAACAAATAAGCATGGCACATGATAGTCCAATAAAAAAAGTTCAAAATCTCACAGTAAAAGTGTATATACTCAATCCAATCAAAATAGTGAATCCACCAAGCATGCAATACAAAATAAAGTCAATGTCAAACATGTAAATATAGTACATGTGGTGTGAGTCTATGCATATAACCTCTAAGATGCCAAAATGATGGTGTGAAAAGCAAATAAAAATGAATATGATGCAAGATGCAAAACTAAAATAAATAAAATGTAGAAAAAAAGAAGGGTAAAGAAAAACCTCATGGTCGGTTGTCTCCCACCCAGCACTTTGCTTTAACGTCCATAAGTTGGACGTAGAACCCTCATGGAGGCATATGCTTGAATTGATCCAGGAATTCCCACCAAGGCTTATGTCTTTTCACTTCACCTAGATCCCATAGCAATCATGCCATGGGCCTTGAACTATTAGGCTTCCTAGGCCCAAGTGTTGAATAGGATGATGCATTCTTAGAAGCCTTGAAGCTCTCAAGCCTCACACTTGCAAAATGCCCCATTTCTAATGGGAAGGAATGTGTGTTCTCAAAAGAAGTCTTCCATTGTGACATAATATCACCAGGTTCCCAAGAATTTTCAGTCAACTCCCTATACAATGCACATAGAGCTCTGAGTTGGGCATCCGTTTCTAAATAGCATATTCATTCCGCTCTAGGAGGTACTCATGGAGGGGAGATTCCAATTTCAATAAAAGTGATTCATTCTCAAGAGGTGATGGTTGGGAACATGATACAACCTCTACAACCAACATCTCAACCATAGAATCTTTCTTTGCAGTATCAACAACATTGTTGACATCAACACTGTCTGTATCTTTACCACCAGGGTCAAGAACTGTCAAGTGGAATGCAAGGAACATCAAATGTCTCGTCAACCAATTCCTCTTATGGTGTTTCATCCATATGAATCATGTCTTGTTGAGATGTATCACTACTCTGCTGAAACTTGGCATATTCTGGCATCTAGGATGAACTCAATTGGTGGAATCGTGAGTTATGCAACTCAGTTATATCATTCATCATCTCCAACAAAGCATCATTGGTTCTCTTTTGACTCTCCATTATCATTCCCATCATTTCTTGCCATGGAGATTCAGGATGCTAGGAGGAACAGACAATGTTAGAGGCTGCTCATCCTCCAAGTTATAAGCCTCCTATTGTTGGAGTGGTTGCAAGTTATGCTGATAGATGGTGGTGCTAGCTAGAATTGCTGTTGGAAATACGGTGTTGAGATGGCTCACACCCCATATCCCTGATCCATACAATCATAGCAATCTAATTGGGACATGCTAGAGTAAGCATCATATCCATGTTGTGATGGTTAAGCATGGCTCCTCATGGCATATTGCTTCAATATATACTGCATCTCATCCAATCGACACTCATTCTTTGGTATAGGTTATTATCAGGAACCTATACCTGTAACATTGTAAGAACCATATGGCTTGGAACTAAAATGTATGTTAATAAACATGAAAAATCAAGTGAAAGCTAAAATCAAAATAAATAAATAGAAAAAAATAAAAATAAAAATGAAATAAAAAATTGAAAGAAAAATTATTTATAAAAATTAACTAGTATCACTTCCCCAATGGCGCCAAAATTCATGCGAGTGTCGCAACAAATTAAAAAGTGTTTTAGTTACTAAATTACACCAAAAATAGTTAAGTGCAATCCAGGTTGTCTCGTGTGGAAGTGTTCTAATTGATTAGAAAATTAGGGGTTTGAGAAATTGTGGCAACTAAATTAAATCAAGAAATTATAATAAGAAAATTATATGAGAAAATTACCTTCACAAGGAGTCCTTAGATCAAGAATTATTCAATCATTGGTTCGAAAGATAAATTCATGGCAGTGGTTACTTTCATTAGTTATGCTATCACACAACAATGATACAATTCTACTTAGCGTCATACAATCGCACTCTCACTAAAGGTTTGACTAACATATGAACTAGTAATTCATGATCGTGATTCTATGAACCTATGCCAGTTTGACTACAAATTACAGCAACCTAATTCCTAACGAAGTTAATTTCAATCCCTTACCAATTGGATGTAATTAAATCAATCGACCCAATACCCCAATGGTATCTAGATTATGCACGAACGAATGCACAACCAAACAAATCTTAAAAATACAATCACAAAAATCTTCTCAATGGATATCAAAAGATAAAGTAAACAAAAAAACTAACCATGAATTGCAATTAAAATTGGAATCTCATGAACAATCTCAATCTTCAGTTATCCTTGCACACGGTAAAGAGATTACTCCTCCATAGGGGAGTTTCACAATAAATGTTCAAGGAAAGCTGTAAATTACAATCCTAAACGGGAGCCAAAACAAAGATTGGGAACTCCCAAAACCTAGAGAGAGTGTGTGTATTCTCAGAGATAGAAAATGAGAGAGTTTTAGTCTAATGTGTGTTAGTATTTGAAAACCTAAAAAGAATAAAACTAAAATCAAGCCCTATTTGCAAAAATCGCATCTCTGATGCTGGTCACATACTAATGACCGTCTAGGCGATCCTGCATTGCACCCCAAAAGCGTGTCCCCTCTTCACTAGCGGTCTTTGACCACTTGGGCGGTCTCCACACCTTTCCAAGCCTATTTTGAGGCTCCAAACGTTCGAATTAGCTTTTGAACGTTGAAATAGCACTTGTAGGTCTTTGAATAAGCTTTCCAACGCCGTAAGAATCACCTCAATCGGACATCTATAGCTCCAGATATTAGCAAAATACTAATTGAGGGTCAAAGTAGACAGCATTAAACATCAGCAACCTTTAATCTTGTAACTTAATTTTCACCAAGATGCTCCTAGAACTAGGTTTTGCATAAAAGTTATAGAGGACTTCTTGATCTTTTCAAAACATATTTATTTGCCACAATATGATCCCTATAGAGAGATATACGAATTTTCCATTGCAATATTTCCTGTAAATGTCCAAAATTCTTCTATTTAGCTCCCTAAATTCTCCCAAATTGAACACTTGGTACAAACTCCAGACATGCTATGGTCTTCATACACCAACATGGGATGTCCCTACAAACAAATAACACTCACAAAAGAGGATTAAAAGTACAGAAATATTTGTTTATCAAAATGGTGCAAAAAACCATGATTTTATTTAGTGATACCTAATGAGGAATAAATATAAATCTACCAATTACCCATCAATTAAGTATAATTAAGATGCAAAATGTTCAAGAGTTAGGATAGAGAATCGATGTATGAATGCAACCCATCATTCTTGTGATCCAAAGATACAACAAAATTATTTATTATATGAGGTTTAAGTCATTGACTATATGTTAATACAAAAGATTGTTTGCCTATTTATATTGATTATTTGAATTTTCAAACATGATACTAAAACAAAAATACTTCATGTAACCATTTTTTTTTGACCAAAGTTTAGAAATGGATTAATCTAAGATGAGAACTTGCTAATTGGGTTTGTAAGCTTATGAGTAAAATGGTGAGGAAGATGACAGGATGGAAATACCTTCTCTCGCGTGGCCAGCCTTAACAGAACAAGTAATGCCAACCTTAAGTGATGATGATTGATGAATATAAGACTTCTTTTCTCCCTAATGAAAAGATGTCGAGTCTCTCTCTTCTCTCTCTATTTCTAATGATCTTTTTCTTATTGACAACATTCTTGCCTATATCTCATTTTCCCCTAATCAATTTCCTTTTTACTATATGTGGATGGGATACCTTAAGGGTGTGTTTGGTATGCTATTAGGCATGATAATATAAGCTTATTTATACATTATATTCTTATACGTGTTTAGTGCAAACAACGTATTATATAAACTTATATATCATAGCCCCCTTATACGTTAAAATGTTGTATAATTTAATACAGTATGAGGAGGCGTATTAGGCCTGATTAGCTTTTAACGTATAAGGTTACTTTTATTTTTTAATATCTTATTAAAATAAAATAATTCTTAAATAAGTAATAATAAGTAAATATTTATAAATAAAATTATTTCATAATAAATAAATATTATTAACAAATAATATATGATATCAATCTAGTTATATACAATAAAAATAAAAAAGTAATTATAATTAATAAATATTAAATAGAAATAAAATATTAAATAGAAATAAATATTAAAATAAATAATATATAATATATAATATATAAAATTAAGGATCAATAATAAAAATATTTTGAGTTAATATTTATTTTAAAATTGAAATTTAAATAATTATAATTAAAAATATAAAATATTAAAAATATATAAAAGATTTATTTAATATTTATATAATTTATTGAAATAATAAATAATTATAAAATATTGAAATAAATAACAATATTTAAAATAAATTAAATTTTAATTAATAAATATTTACCTAAATATGATATTTAAAAATTATATTTAAATAATTAATAAAAAAAATTATTTTATTTAATATTTAATTAAAATATTAGAATTATTTATAAATAAATGATAATATTATAAAATATAAAATGTAATATCTTATACAATGTTACATCAAACCCGGTATAGTATTAAAGTTTATGGTTCTTATCCTATCTATATCTTATCCTATAGGTTTCTCTTCAGGATGTAAACGGCCAAAGTGTACTACCAGTTATAGGTTTTTCAGGGCTCTATGTGACAAGACACAAAGTAATGCCCACTCATATCTTGTAACGGGAATGGCCTTTATGGGCATTGTCTAGAAGGAACTTCTGTTAGGCCTTAGCTAGGAATGATACTACATATAGGATATCCTACAACAAGAGCATCGACTAGGGGCTTGGTTTACTATTCAGAATGAGCTTCTCTCCAATGGGGCCGCTTCGCTTTCTTACTGCAGACACAACATTCTTGTTTTTGGGGAAAGAAGACTCCCTCACCATCTCTTGGGTTGTCCCTTGTTAGGAGTATCAAAACCCAAATCCTACCGTGCCACTGAAAAAGATACTTCCTTAGGCCCTAATGTCAACCATGCAAGTGTACCACATCATAGGGCTTCATCCTATGCACCAACGTCCATCGAAAGATCACACTAGGACCTTTTCCTGTCTAGGCCATTATTATTTTCTCTTAATCATGCATTATAATCCAATTTGGGAGTCATGAACACTTTTCTTCCTCCATGTTAATTCTTTCAAAATGTCTGCAATGTATGATTTGGTAAGACATGTAAATTTAGGGTTTGAACATAAGGTCTGGAGGTCGATAGTCAAGATCATCAAGCTTTGGATTTGTTACGGCCTCATTAGGATCAAAAGTAAAGATATGTCAGATGACCCCTGTCCATTTTGGGCTCCTGCCAACTTTAAGGCCTAATCCCGAAATTCTCATTCGGTCTAGGGCAAACCCAAGTTGCTCCCCATGACACGAGGCATTCCCACTTTGCTTAGTGGGAGCTTGCGAGTTAGAACATGGCAAAATAACCACCCTAAAGAAGTTGCCATTACTCCGAACGTGGAGGAAGAGCCCGGTAGTGTATAAAAGGGAGGTGATGCGACATTCAGAACAGGTATACTTTTCTTCTTCGTGACAAAATCCTTGTTGAGACACTTCGTTAACTTTAGCATCGGATTCCATGCATGTACCCTCCCCCCTCCCCAACGTTTGAAGGCAAACAAATCGGTCAAGTCTAAGCACTTAGGTCAGGTAAATTCTTTCCATGCTCACCTCTTTACAGGATTGTTCTTAACTTTGTTGACAAAAGCAAAACAGCTTTCCTGTGATGGATGAAGAGACAAAATCCTGAATTCACAGCTACTAATCCCTTTGATCTACCTTTTTTTAGCCTTTTAAGTTTTAGGAAAATTTGTTTGAAGGTTTGAAATTATGTTATCAGGAATCACATTCCTGAATAACATTCTTGAAAATATTATTCCTGGGTATCTTTAAAAAATTATTTGTTTAGCATTAAATATTCCTGTGATTATTTATTAAGATTTCTAGGAATAAATTTAAAACTTGTTTGTTTTATAATCTATATTCATAAAAATATATATCATAATTTCCAAAATACCCTTAAGTCAAATAATTGTGAAGAAAGCCAAATACGTGAGTGATGATTTAGTAATTGTGCTTAATAATTGTGATTCCTAAGTCATGAGAATTTTCCCCACCCTTCAATTTAGGAATGAGATTTCACTAAATCATAGGAAAATATTTTTCCATGGAATAATTAATACCCAAAAAAATTTTATAAAACTTATAACAAACATAGAAATATATCATTCTAACTACTTATTCTTAGGAATAATTAAATGTACCTGAAACAAACATCCTATTAGTGTATAGAATCCAGTATATTACTAAGTTTCCATATGTAAAGATGTTCTAAAAGAATCTTATTGAAAACAAGGTATACAAGATATAAAATTTCTGTTACTCTGAATTCGATAAAGTACAAGTCTACTACATATGAGTTCAGGAAATTCTTTAAGACTCATAATTCTGACTAATCGAAGAAGGCTGGTCATACCTACAATTATAATTGTAGGTGTTATTGGATTGCTGATTGTTGACTATATGTAAAGGGTGGTTTGGATGAATACACCAAGGATGGAAGGAAGTGCAATTATATAGTTATTGAAGTGTATGATTTGCAATAAAATACGCTTCATTAGATTAATCTATTGATGAATAAACTCTTTCGATTAAAACTAGAAACATTTGCAACTTTTGCAATATATCTGTCTGTTAGGGGAGAAGATAACCTCCAGTGTACCCTGTGGGGAAATTTATGATATTACAATTTGATAAAAAATTTAAAGTTGCTAACCATTTACGGCTCTTTTTGCTTCATATTTTTCAGGGCAAATTATACTTAAATCCCCCCATAGCATCAACTATTAACATTATCCCCTAAACTATTATTAACTTTCCAAAAATGCCCTCACTTTTATTTTTATTTATTTATTTTTTCTTCTCTCCATCCTAGCACGATCTGACCGGCGACTCCTGCAGCTGTAGCGCTCCTCGGAGGTTCTGGACATCGTGAAGTCCGACTTCAACCACATGCTCTCCAATTTGCACTCCACCTACGTCCTCGGCGACGACGTCACCACAGGGTCCGCGAACTCGACCTCGGCCATACACATCGACGCAATCGTCAAGGGCACCAATGCCTCGATGGCGTCCACCGTGCCCTTGACGACGAGTACTACAAGTCCACCGTCAAGTACATCCAGGGCTTCCTCCTGATCGATGCTCAATAAAAGGACTCCGACTCCAATCAACGTGGCATAAAAAATGGTACTAAATTTGCCGGTGCTCTCTTCTTTGCTCTCCAGCTACATCAGAAATTGTACGAGAAGTTATACTCCGCGTGGGTCATGATGCTAAGGCACATTTCGAGTAGTTGCCGTTTAGTCTAACCCTCCTAAGCTTAACCCCTACCCCAACATATCTCTCAGTCTCTCTAGTACCATCCTCATCAATCACTGTGAAGTGTGAGCACCCACCCTCAATTACAATCTTTCACTACAAATTAGGGAAGAACCAAGAGGAAAATCAAATGTGTGAACTAGAAATCACCATAACCTGATCAATTTTGTTGCGTGTTTGACCAATTTGTTCAAGGATATTGTGCTCGCAATGGAAGGGAGCATTGGGTTTGAATTTGTTTGTTTCTTTTTTAAGAAATAAAAAAAGATAAAAGTGCGAGCATTTCCAGAAAATTAATAATTGTTTCAGGAGGAGTGTTAATAGATAATGCTAGCAGGGGTGGTGAGTGTAGTTTCGATAGCTAGAGCGGAAGTGATTTGTATTTTCATAATTCTTGGAAAATGTGAGTGTAATTTGTCCTATTTTTTTGCTTCTTGACCGATATTGTATACAAAAAAATCATAATACTTTTCTTATTATTAACTATAACACTCCACTTATTAGAACAAACTTTTAATGTAATTGTTTGTAGTAAACATAATTTTTTATTGTGTATGGAAGGGCTCTATGTAAAATATGAATTGTGCATCGTCGATAATAAACTAGTACTTGTTAAGTGTATTTAGATGTTGTTAAGTTTGCAAAGTACAGTCAAATTGTTAATGATTAGTTATTAGAGTAGCTAACTTTTCCGCCTCACCTTCAGCAACTTAGCAGAAGTTTCTCCATTCATGCACATGTATATATATCTAATACTCTTATTCATCATAATTCAATTACACATTTCTTTCTCCTCTCTTCCTTTCTCTCTTCGCTTCTTCTCTTGCTCAAGGATGCACAACCTTTCAGCCATGGATTCTTTCAAGATATCCAGAGCTTAACTTAAAGCTTCGATTCCTGCATTCAAACTGACCTCCTTCTGCCATGAACAACCTCCATGATCAAGCGCACTCTTCCACATCAAGCAATGATAAAACCAATGATGCTCGATCTCCACTAGCACCGAAGAACACAGATGGCAAATCTCACACCACACTTTCAGGTCAACTTTTCTCATCCTCTCAACATCAAATTAGATGAAAAGAATTTTATCCTATGGAAATGCCAGATCTAGCCAATATCAAAGGTCGCAATCTACTCCAATACATGAGTCAAAAAGAAAATGTCCTACAAAGTTTGCTTCTTCGCTGATAAGCGTGCAAGGAAATTTTCTGATGATTTTGAACTTTGGGAGTGGCAAGATCAACTACTTCTGTCTTGGATGCTTGCTTCAATGTTTGATTCGAATCCTCACCTTAGTGGTTGATTGTGATCATTCATGGCAGCTATGGCACAAATTGGAGGAATGCTTTGCAACACACACACGTGCAAGAGTCCAATAGCTTCAATCTCAGTTAAGATCAATCACAAAAGGCTCTACACCAATTTCTGAATATCTTAGAATTAAAGCTCTAGTTAATGCACTTGTCTCGATTGGATCTAGCTTAACTAAAGAAGAGCACATTCATATTATTCTTGTGGTTTACCTCTGAATATCAAGTATTTGTTACTTCAATCTCAACACATGTTGAACCTTGCACCATCACTCAACTTGAATCATACCTTCTAGTTCATGAAGTTCAATTGGAAAAGTTGATGATTCGCATTCACTACAAAAAAAAGTCGTTCCGGATTTTAGAGGATTTTAAAGATTTTCAACGGAAAATTTAATTTTCAAATTTAGACCATCGGTAAAAGCGTAATCGGAAATTTTTATCAATTTTTCGTAAACAATTATTGTAAACTTACCACGATTTTTGTCAAAAAATCCGTCGTAATAACACCATAATTCGCAGCGAAATTCGTCACAACTCACAATTACCGACGAATTTTTATAATTACCGATGGATTTTTTCGTCAGAAATTTTAATTTAAAATTCTTTTTTTGTTTTTTTATTTTTTTTACGGAAAAATCCGTCGTAATCAAATTATTTTTAAAATTTTATATTTACGCAATAATTCCGTCAAAAAGGATAAAAAAGTTTCGTTGAAAATTTTATTTATATTATTGACGGAAAAATCCGTCGTAATTTATAGTTTTTTTATGAAAGAATCCGTAATCAATTTTTGAGGGTTACCTAATCATCTCAGATTATATTTTTTATTTAAAGCTAATTACAAAATACATAATTATATTTAATAGTAAAAAATTGTAATAAACAATAAACGCAACAAATTTAAGTTCAAAAGATATAATGATAAATATGTCAGAAAGTGTACAGACACAAATTTCAAAAGTTTGAACATATAACAACGAAAAAAAAAACAACTCAAATCAGGAGAAGTCAGGCATCATCGTAGACATCACCATCGCCATCGCCATCACCATCACCATCACCATCATCATCATCATCATCATCATCGACGCATGCAAGAGCCTGCCTCATCTTCTTCCATAGAGACACCATCTCCTTCTTCATCTTCTTCATCTTCATGTCCATGGCCTTTTCCTTGTCCTCAATCTTCTTTTGCATTTCTTGCCACGGCGTTGTCTCCGTCCGCTCTTGTATACGATGAAGTTTGCATTCAGATGAACTGTTCGCGGACCTCATCATCTTCGCAGTGACCCAGTGCCTGAGATGCCCAGTGATGGCAGAGGACAGACTCCATAAAATGACCCCATGCCATAGATGCGGTTTCTGTAAGGACCGCCAACTACCTCTTGCCATAACTGGTCCTCATCGATCGTGGGCACTCCTCACCAGTTGCAATCCTCTCTCCCGCTGGTCGTAGCCTCATGATAGCGCCTCGTAAGTATGCTATAACAAAATAAAATTGATTAAACCTCTATCAAATATATGAAATAATAAATTAAATATATATATATATATATATATATATGAATAATAAGTGCTCAGAACATATATACCCAAGCATTCTTAGCGAGGATCGACCCATGTCTTCTCTTTCTTACGCGTGTGAGTCTTCTGAACACCTCACTCTGTGTAGGTTGCCTCTTTAACTCAGGAACCTGCAATTTGAGTGAAACATGTAAAATAATAGCAAGTGAAAATATAAATTTAACAAAAGGAATTTAAAAAATGTTTAAAATCATGACTAAACCATCCATGACGCGTAGTCTCTATAGTAGCAAAACCACCACAATGAACGGATCCACCCTTTTGACGCTCTCTCGCCTTAGCCTTCAAAGACTTATCTTTAAATTCTCGCTTCCAGTATTGCCACAAATAGTCCAAGCTGGCCTGAGTCATCCATCAGGGTCTGTCCGCCGTTCCGATGTCAATGTACATGTCTTGCAGCCTGTGCTGCCTTGGACTTGAAGAGCTTAAACATGAAATCTTCATCTTTGGGATGGATGATGAAGTGGCTCTACACATGGAAGTGAAAAAAAATTATTGAAAGTAGTTTCTAAAATATGTTGACACATTTTCAATATAATTATCTTATTTTACCTTCCACTCAATAAACAGCGCAACTTCTCATCCTTCGTCAACTTGCCAAAGGACTCAATCGACCTATCATACAATTTCTGGATGGTGTGTGTCACCTCGTGCATGGCACGTGCATTTGGATGCCAACTTCATAACAAATAGTACAAAACAATGTTAATATATGTTAAGAAATTGTTGAAAATTATTACAACAAGATTCATAAATTGAGCAATTAAATTACTTACCTTTTCTTACCAAGACGTTCAAGCTCTACCCGTCCCCTGTGGACCCATGTCCTAATTGCCCTCGAGGAACCACCAACTGCCCGCTTTCATCATCCCCTTGTGAGTCGTGTGGTGGGGTGGGGGAGGATTCTGCGATGGTAGTGGAGGTGAAGGCACTCAGGGTGGTGGCATGGAAGGGATAGAAGTCGATGTGTGAGCAGCTGTGGTAGATGCCTAACTGGGAGGGTTGATTGTCTGATTATTTGGGACACCCTTCCCCTGCCCTTGCTTTTCCCTTTAGGTGCCATATCTGAAAAATAAATGACAATGTATACAAAATCAAATAATATGATAATTGAAAATAAAAAGATGTAATAAGTATAAGACTAGACACATCACATTTAATCTGAAAGTTGAGGACTATCTTCATCATTCTCAGTCTCAACATCATCCTCAAACTCATCTTCATCATCCTCATCCTCATCCTCCTCATCACTACCATTGCTTTCGTTGTGTTCACTCATTAATTGATGACTGGAAGAGTGAATTATCTCAACCTCAAATTGGAACGTAAACTTGGCAATGTTCCTGTCTCAACGACTACCTAGAGGGACTGGATCATTCACTTGAAAGCGTCGTAAGGTAGTTCTTCGACCTCAACTCGACCCCTTGGTTTAGTTTTCATGACCATCTTCCAATCCTTTTTGCACTTTCCAGGGTATGATGCATATATACTGTCTTGCATTCTGAGCAATGATGAAAGGATCATATGCACCATATCTCTTAGTATGATTCACCTCGGTAATTTTATATTGGTTGTGTATGCGTGTTTTGACGTCTTGGGTCGTACCAATCACAATTGAACAACACTACCAATTTTTTAGGTCCATCACCCACATATTCAATCTCCAGTATTTGTTTGATTACTCCATACCAATCACCCTCCCCACTTGCATCCCTCTGACACACACCCCACTATTGTCTGTTGTTCTCCCTCGGCCCCATTCAAATGTATGAAACTTATATCCATTCACATAATACATTGGCCAATTGTTTGCTTTGTTAGCAGGACCCAAGCCAAACTTTGTAAATAAGGACATGAAACATTATTGTTTTTATCAAACACCTACATGAATAATTGAAATTAAAAGATCAACACAAAAGATGACAACTAGAACATGTGTGTGATGTTGGATCAAATGGTTACTAGATAGTTAGGTCACATACAAAGGATCTGAACCATCCTGGAAATTGTTCAAGGGTGTGTCGCTCATCAACTTGTTCAAAATACCTTAAATTAAACATTGCAGGTAAAATAAGATTTGATTTGTGTGATCAGTTCATAAATAATTGAAAGTGATACATTGATATCATTCACGTTTTAAATGGTTGCACTTCTTCAGTTGATTAAGATATGTAAATGTGCAGCATGTTTCTCTTTCTCTGATAGCCAATGGGGTTTGGATTTTCCAGGCACGTTCCCTAATGAATATAGACAAAGTATGTTGAGTTGAACTTTCACCCCCATCATCATTTCGACCAACCCTTGTTCGTCTAGATTGAACATGCGGCTCAAAGTAATAGGAACAAAAGAAAGATGTCTCCTTAGAGATATATGCCTCACATATGGAACCTTCTACCTGACCCCTATTTTCACAGTTCTCTTGAAACTTCCAATATTTCTTTCAAACGGATACATCCATTCTATTAACGCCACATACCCGTGCTTCGTATGCCAAGTGTACGGGTAAATGTTCCATGGAATCAAAGACCGGGAGGAAATATTCTCTCTAATTTGACAAGAATTATAGGAATGTTCTCTCCATAATTAAAAGATCTTCAACCCTCAGAGTGGATGAGCATAGGTCTCTAAAATATTGACTCAACTCAGTCAACGGCTTCCAAACAGGGAGAGGTAATTCTCTAAATGCAATAGGAAGTAAGCACTCCATAAATACATGACAATCATGACTCTTCATGCCAACAAATTGTCTTTGTGCAACATTGACGCATCTACCCAAATTTGAGGCATAACGTCAAGCATCCTCAACTCTTGCATCCACTTACACACAGCTTCTTTCTCGCAGAAGTTAGTGTGTAACTAGCCTTCGGCTTACACACACGGCCATCTGGCAACTTCTGGAACTCAACTCAGGTCGCTTACAATACTCTGCCAAATTTTCCTTGCTTTCACATTGTCCTTGGTCTTCTATATCCATCACAGTGTTTATGATGTTATCACACACATTTTCTCTACATGCATTACATCAATACAATGACGAACTAGATTATCTCCCCAATAAGGAGCTCCCAAAATATACTTTGTTTGGTCCAATTATGATCTACCCGTATCTTGGAAATCGTATGGATTTACCCAATTCAGTTATCTTTGGAAAGCCTCTAACTCTATGCCAAACCTGGTTACGCTTAGCCTCACGGAGGCTCATCACGTTCAATCATCTTCTTTTTAAACACATCCTTCTTACCCAAAATTCATGATCAAGGTCCAAAAACCTCGATGCAGTCAAACCATGAGTTTTTCCATGTTTCAATGTGAATGCTTTTGTATCCTCCATACAAATTGGGCATGCCAATTTTCCCTGGTATCCAACCTGACAACATTCCATAAGCTGGGAACTAGGTTGTGGACTAATCTCACTCATCAATGATGCCCACTGATCAAACGAAGTTTGACTTTGATTAGCTTCTAACTTTATAGCTAACATCCTAACCGCTAAGACAACTCCGAATGCACACACCCTTCCCATAGAGGGGCCTTTCACCTCTAATATAGAGAAAAATTTCAGCCTTTGCATTAGGAGCCTCGATAGAAGGTTCATAATCTGCATGCATTTGGGCCCCCATCATAAATCATTTCCTCATATCGTCTAGAGTTATCCTCCCAATTAATATTTCCCATGATATGCTCACCAATATTAACTCTACTTGAACTACCTCTAACATATGTATTTTCAACATTAGCATCTTCAAAATTGTGTGTAGCAACTTCCCCATGTATAGTCCAAACCCAATAATCCGCCATAAAACCATCCTTATACAAGTGATACCTAATGGTGTCCATATCAAAATATTTCCTACATTTGCACTTAGCACAAGGGCACCTAACGTTTGCTCATTCATAAATTCCTGTCTGACAAGCCACCCTTACAACTGTTCAACTCCTCGTAAAATTCAGGTTTGATTCCCTTTACTGGGTACACCCTGTCATACATCCATAGTCTTTAGGAATCATGATTCTTCAATATGTAATTTAACCTAACAAATTCATTTAAAGTTTTAAAAATTAAGATCTTATCTAATTATTAATACATCTAAACAAATCATCTTAAAAGTAAAATCTTTGGTAAATAATTTGTGCTCTTTAATTTAATGTCTCCTTCGACAGCACCCCCCTTAAATTAAGATTCCACTATTTAAATTAAAAATAAATTCGACATAACCTCCCCTGAAACTAAGACATCCCAACAAATTAATTTCAGTATATACAGATATCAATTTAGTCAAATAAACTGAACAATACAATCAAACAAACATTTAAAGATCCTAAAACCGTTCTAGAGCACACCCCTTATAACATCACAACATGCATATCCTGCAATCTCCGCATACACAATCAATCTCCAAGCAAACAATGCAAACAAGTTGAGAAGGACCTCTACGCCCTTCCCCATCATGCAATCCCAATTTCCTACAACTCTATCTTAGAAATCATAAGTCTCTATCCTAAAAAAAATGTAATTAAATAAGGAGAAGAAACAATTACTTACCTTAAAAGAGACAAAAGAATAATAATACTCCAACCAGAGTCGACGTTCTGTAACAAAATCAATCATTTAAATTAATAACTTCAAAAGAAATACTAATAACCAATCATGATATAGCACAAATAGCATTTGAAGCAATGCATAATTGAGATTGAAATTTAATCAAATAGGTGGCATGCATGGCAGAAGTGAAAAAACAAATAAATAATGGAAGGATTTTGATTGATTTTGACTAGCACAAAATCACCTACAACAAATTATGCTTCTTTTCTTCTTCTATTTCCTTGAGTCTTCGTATATTTCTTGAAATCTCAGTTAAAGCTTTTTGTTTGTGTAAATAACTAATTATATATTTATCGATTTGCATTTTATTCTTGACTAAACTTGTGATAATTTGATCACTAAATTAAATCTACTCAATCTTGACAAAAAATACGCTTAAGACCTTTGTGATTATTCAAGCCAAAAACAACAAATCAATCTTAACAACCAGTATCATATCTCACCTCAAGTGGATATAGAATGAGAGAGCAACAGGGTAAGGGTCGTGGCCTGGTTCCAGGTCGCGTGTCAGGAAGTCACGTTGCGCGGACGGAGGCAGGCATGGCAGCTCGCGCTGGGTCGTCGGTCGTCAGACAGGCCGCAGGGAGTCGTCGCGTCCCGGGTTGGAGTCCGCCAACGGTCGCTCAGGCCGGCGAGGGAGGGGTGCGCGTCGGCGGGATCAGAGGCGTGGGGTCCGGCTGGGGGCGGGGTCGGCAGGGGCGGTGGCAGGGGACCGCGGTCGGCGGGGCGGTCAGGGGCCGCGGTCCGGAGGCGGGTGCGCGGCGGGGTGCGGGCTACAGAGGGGGGGGAGAGAGAGAGAGAGAGAGAGAGAGAAAGAAACCAATGCGATTCTAAAGGATAAGATTGAAATATCATCTTAATATTTCCGACGGATTTTGAATTACCAACGGATTTGTTTAATAATTATAACAAACTGCGCCATTCTTTCGATTTCTGTAATATGTTTACCGACGGATTTTTTAATTACCGACGGAAAAATCCGTCGGTAATATTACCGACGGAAGTAATATTAATTTATCCGTTTTAAAAATATCTATTAATTACCGACGGAAAAACCCGTCAATAATTGGCGCCAAATATGTTTGGGTTGGCGCCAAGGTTTCCGTGGGATTTCCGACGGAAAAATCCGTCGTAATGTATACAACCCAAAATTTCCGTATTGTTTACATTGCCAAAAGTCAAATATCGACGAATAAATCCGTCGATAAAATCGGTAACCGCAAGTTTCTTGTAGTGATTCTCCTCTTATGCAAGCTCATTTGACCAACATGACTCTCAAACCTCGCAACAAAACTTCAACAATTACAGAGGTAACTTTCCGCTGAATTTCACGATGGTTTTCATGGCCATGGTGACCGGCTAAGTGAAGACGCTCCAATGGAGGACGATCTTCACTCATCTGTCAACTTTGAAACAAGCTGGGTCACGCCTCCTTCAACAGGCATCGATTCCACCAAAACTAACTCTTCCCTTCCTAACCACTTATCACCTCAACATGCCCACAATTCCACTACCTTAGTAGCTACATCAGAATCTCTAATTGATATGGCTTGGTACCCTGACTCCTGGTGCAAGTCATCATGTAACATCTACCTATGACAACCTCCTGCATGCTTCACAATACCAAGGCTTCGAACAACTTCGAGTTGGAAGTGGCCAAGGTTTGAAAATAACACATATAGGTCATTCACAAGTCAGCATGTCATGCATATAAACGACCATTAGCATTACATAACTTGTTGCATGTTCCTCACATCACCAAAAACTTACGTTAGAAAATTCGCTCAAGATAATCATGCTTATTTTGAGTTTCATCTTTACCATTGTTATGTCAAATCTCAAGAACAAGTTCTACTTCAAGGCATTGCGGACAATAAAGGACTATGTTTTGTTTCATTCCCTTAACATATCTCCTCAACTAGGAAATTTCAGCATTCTAAAACTAGAAAATTCACTTGTAACAGTGCAATTGCATCTAAGTTCACTTTCCTTTTGGCATAATAAGCTAGGCCATGCCTTCCAGTTGTATCATCAAATCTAAAACATTGTAATATACCATTTATCAATAAAGATGCTACTACTACAAATTTATGTGAATCATGTTGTCTTGGTAAGAGTCATACACTACCATCCATATCTACATATCACACACCACTTGAACTTGTATTCACTGATTTGTGGGACCTCCCTATAACTAGCTCACAAAACTTCAAATATTACATAGCATTCATTGATGCATTTTTAAAGTTCACCAAGGTTTACTTCCTTAAAACTAAGGATCAAGCATTTTCAGCATTTTTACAATTCAAAGCCTCTGAGAACTTCAAATAGAACACTCCATTAAATCCATTCAATCAGATTAGGAAGGAGAGTATAGGCCATTTGCATCTTCTTACAACTCATGGCATCACACATTGACTATCTGCCCTCACACTAGCCATCAAAATAGTAAAGTGGAAAGAAAACATAAGCATTTAACTAAAAGGTTTTACACTCTTAGCTCATGCATCATTACCATTGCATTTTTGGGATGAAGCTATCACTTCTACCACCTACATTGTAACGACTCGCATTTTTGTCTCTGATAAAATAATTAATTATGAGTAATCGGTATGGATTTTAAAATTTCGCAACGGGTTATGATTGAAATAATATAAGGATTCACAAAAAAAAAAGTTAAAAAAAATGAAAATTCATTTAATATTATTAAAAATTCAATATAATAATATTATAACCAGAGATATAGAATACGACCTATAAGTGGTATAAGAACATCAAAAAATAATGATAAGGTTAAATAGATGTTTTTAACCCAGTAAGAATTCTTAGGTATTAATCGGTACCAAAATGGTAATAATTAGTACACTAAAGTGGTAATAACCGATACACCAAAACATTGAGTTTAGTAAAAATAATGGATATTATTGGATTCCAAATAATTTTTCACTTATGACAATTAAATAAATATAGATATTTCTAATACTGATACAAGGCAAATTGATCTAGAAATAATAATTCTCTTACTTTCTCTCCAAGTAGCCGAATTTTAAAAAGGAAAAAAGGTAATGAAATGCACTCTTTCTCGATTACACTCAGAATCACGTTTTTACATTTCCTTCTTTGTTCCTTTTTCTTCCTTCCTTGCTTCTTCATTTTCCAAGCTTTCTCTTTGGTAAAACTCCATCAAAACACCATAATCTCAAAGGATACTCATAGGTAAGCTTCTAAACTTCTTCAAGAACATTTTCTCTACATCAAGATCAATTGAAAATTTTATTTTTTCCTTGCTTTTGGTCCTTGTGGCAGCACAAATAAGGGCTGGAAAAAGGGATTTTGAGGCTTGATAAATTAGGGGAAAACTTGAGGAAGGTAGGAAAATCATTCTAGTCTTTTGCTTCATGATGTTTGGCTATTTTGCTAAGACAATTGCTTGAATCTTTTGTGTTATGATGCTGAAAATCTGAAACCTAATTTTAGGATTTATGATTGCTTGAGTTGTGATGGAATCATGTATATTGGAACCAGAATTTTTTTTTAGCAACTATATATATTAAATTTGATAGATATGGAAGAATACATCAAGAACAATTCTTGTGAACTTGCTGAAAAATTTGAAACCAACTCTTAGAATCTATGATGGATTAAGTTGTGATGAGATTTTGTATATAAACAACCAGAATTTTTATTTCAGGATTTCAGAATTTATAAGTGCTTGGATTATCATGAAATCTTGTGTATTAGAATTTTATGTGCTGGAATTTTAGTTTGCTGAAATTTTACAGCACTAACTCTTGGTTTGTATGATATAAGAGGTGCTCTACGTGGGTATGTGCTAAAGTCTTGTGTGCTAAAATTTTCTGCAACAATTCTTGAGTTGTATGATTTTGTTATACATACTAATCAAAGCTTTAAAAAGTGGCAACAAGACTTGGTTGTATCTTAAAAATTTAGGAGCAATTATTGTTCAAGAATTTCCCTTGAAATTTATAAGAATTTCATCATGAAGAACTTTATAAGTTATGATGATATAAAATCCCATAAAAGGTCTCATAAAGGTTAGTAGATTTTCAGAAAAATCTTGTAACAATCTAACATATTCAATAGAAAATTCTCATAGAAGTTTAGTAGCTTTTATAGAAAATCTCATAAATGTTGAACTATTTCCTCTAAGAAAAATCTCATAAAAGATTACTAGACTTTCAGAAAAACCTGGTAACAAGTTCCAACAAAATCTCATAAAGAGTTTAATAGATTTTACGGAATATCTCATTAGAATTGAGGAGATTTCAAGGAAATATTAAGCAAGAGTATGAGATATAGATCTATTAAGAAGAGATTTCTCTTGAGAATCATGAGATTTTTCCTAAGCCAATATTAAAGATCCTTATGAAAAGAGAAAATTTAAGAAATAAGCTTTATGTAATGTTAATTGCTTAGTGGTAAGCTCATGGATTCACGGGTAGTAGTAGACGTGCTACGTCCTTAGAACTATATCAGGTTGTAATCGCGATAGCGTTACATCGTTATGAGAAAAGGGATGTACTGAGAAAGAATAGCGAGGCTATTCAGATGAGATGTAGTAGGCGTACTCCATCTAGTGAACTATATCAGGTTGTAACACAACGACGTTACATCATTGACAGACGATCCACAAAGAAGTATATCAGAAAAGTCCTATGGGTTCTACCATTAAGTTTAACATTATCTAATAAGAAATTAAATCATAAGAAATAATGATACTAATTAATGAGACCATTACATAAACAACCACATATTAAATTGCTTATCTTGCATTAAGTTGAATATCATTGAGTAATGGACTGTGTTTTCCTCCTGGGAATCGTTGATTCTCATTCCTAATGTGTGATGTATTTTATATAGATGGCTTCGATCATGTTCTTTCTGAGATGCCTAACTGCAGTGGCATTATGACCTAGAGCTAGGGTCACTGCCTGTCACTAATCTTATCCGTATTTATGTACTATTTGCTCACCCGTTCGCTACTACTATTATGAGTCCTACGTTTGATCCAACGTCCCTTTTTCTAATGTTCCACTGTATACGACCCATCCACCACAGCCTCCTAATGCTAAGTCTAACCCTTCAGAGGAGACATCTTCTGGTTCCTCTACTCCTTCCAGGGGTAGTGGGGACTAGCGGGGTTACCTAGCTGATGTGCCTAATGGGCACTACTCTCTACTCGCTTGACCGACTACGGTGTAGCCAGTTCGTTGATAGACATAGTATGACTTAGAGTCCCTCATGTTATTTGACTATCATGCCTCTTACGTCTAACCTTTTGATGCCGTTGAAGAGGAGTTAGGTTATATATATATAGTTGGCTGTTTTGTTAGGCCTAACCCAATTAGGTGGTCACTGCGAGGACCATGGTAAGGTTGTTTAAAGTAAATATTTAATTAGGTGTGAATGTATATACTATAATTGTATGACTTAACTTATTATGGATGTGGTATAAAATGTAAATTATCATGTGACCGACTTCTTAGGATGCGCTTTATATTCCCGCTATTCCTACACCTTGATTATTATGTTGAAAGGATTGCGATATGCAAAAGAAAAAAATTAGTATAGCTTTTAGTGCAAGGCTCTTATTTCTTACAACACATATGTATATAATTCCTATGAATGAGAAAGATAAAGTCTATAAGGTAGTTATGGGTAACAACTACTTACTGTAATGTTATGACTCGAGCATAACACTATAGTAGGATGGGTGTTACATACATCATCAATAGACTCCCATAGCCAACCTCAAACATCCCTCACTCTTGAAACTTTATTTCAGAAACAACCTGATTATAAATTTTTTTGAGTTTTTGGCTACACATGTTACCCACTCCTTAGACCATACAACAAACACAAGTTCATTTTCACTCATCTCCCTACACATTTCTTGAGTCCAAGCCCCTATCATAAAGGCTACAAGTGTCTAGCTACTAATAGCAAAATTTACATATCTAAGGATCTACTATTTGATGAAACAAAATTTCCCTTTCACCAACTACCACCTCTCCCTCAATCCAATCCTCTACACATGTCCCTCCCACTCTCCATTGTCAAACCTACATTTGCCACCCTACACCCATACTCCCTACCTAAATCGATTTCATCCACTTCATCCTTGTCTTCACCTACACATTCTCAGAAAACCTCTCACACCATCCCTCACCACACCCTCACCTCACCTTTACTCCAAACCCCCCAACCTTCTCAAACCTCAAAACCATCATCTTATGCAAACTAGATCAAAACCAGGTATTTTCAAGCCAAAACACCCTCCTTCCTCATTCATAGCAACAACTGAACCAACCACCACAACAGAAGCCATGGCCTCTAGTCGGTGGCTTGCTGCCATGATAGATGAGTATAAAGCACTCCTAAGGAACCAAACCTGGTCATGGTCCCCTTACCCCCTGCAGACACCCAATCAGCTGCAAATGGGTCTTCAAAGTTAAGCAAAATCCTGATGGAACCATCCACAAATACAAGGCTAGATTAGTAGCCAAAGGTTTCCACCAACAGATTGGATTTGACTACTCAAAAACCTTCTCCTCTATAATAAAGCCAGCCACAATTCGAGTCATACTTACTTTAGCACTCTCTCATAAATGGAGCATTAGACAACTTGATGTTAATAATGCTTTCCTAAATGGCATACTTCAAGAGGAAGTTTACATGTGCCAACCTAAGGGATTCACAAAAGGCAGTCCTAACCTAGTTCTGCAAGTTGCACAAAGCTCTCTATGGGCTAAAACAAGCCCCAGAGCCTAGTTTGGAGATGTGGCACAACATTACATCAACTTTGTTTCAACAACGTAAGTGTGACCCATTGTTGTTCATTCAATCTCAAAATGGCCATCACACATATGTCCTAGTTTATGTTGATGATATAATCATCACTAGCTCTCTGACCAAACTATTCCAGATTTAATCGCCAAGCTAAATGCTCAATTTTCCCTCAAAGACCTAGGTACTTTCCACTACTTTCTAGGGATAGAAGTTAACACCCTTGCAAGGGTTCTCTTTACTTGTCTCAACAAAAGTACATTCGAGACCTTTTGGTCAAAATCAAAATGGACAAAGCCAAAAGTATTGGCACCCCTATGACTTCCAATCTCAAACTCTCAAAACACGTTTAGATGTAATGCCATACCCTTCTCTTACAGATCAATAGTGAGGGCCTTGCGGTATGCCACAATAACAAGGCCTAAAATTGCATATTGTGTCAATAAAGCTCATCACTTCATGTCACAACCTCTAGAAATTCACTAGAAGGCTATAAACAGATCCTGAGGTATCTAGCTAAAAGCTTACAAGTAGGTCTTCACCTAATTCAACCCACTCAATCCCTTGGTCTAAGGGGTTCTATGATGCTGATTGCCTCCTGATATTGATGATAGAAGATCAACCTCAGGCTCATGTGTGTTCTTAGGACCAAATTTGGTCTCATGGTGGTCCAACAACAGTGGCAAGGTCAAGCATTGAAGCTAAGTAGGAACTTAGGATAGCATGAAATAACTTGGTTGCAATCATTGCTCCATGAACTCCACATACCAACTACAAGGCATGTTATATATTGTGATAATCTAAGCACAGATTATGCTTGCCCATAATCCAAGACATTCAAGAACTAAGCATATGGAATTAAATCTATTCTTTACGGGGACAAAGTCATTCAAGGATAGCTCTTGGTTGCTCATATTCCCTCCTCTACAACCAGCCTCGTTGACTAAAGCAATTTCAAGCAGCAGGTTTGGATATTTGAGAAGCTTACTAGGAGTCAAGGACCTAAAGATCTGAAGACAAAGCCAGCAATTGAAGGGGAATGTTAAGTGTATTTAGATGTTGTTAAGTCTGTTAAGTCCAATCAAGTTGTTAATGATTAGTTGTTAGAGTAACTAACTTTCCCGCCTCACCTTTTGCAACTTGTAGCAGAAGTTTCTCCATTCATGCACACCTTAATACTCTTATTCATCATAATTCAATTCAGTTGTTATTCAATTACATATTTCTTTTCTCTTCTCCTTCCTCTCTCTCTTCGCTTCTTCTCTTGCTCAAGGATGCACAACCTTTCATCCATGGATTCTTTCAGTACTAAACTAAAAAAGCATGAAACAACCGTGTAGAACTGGTATCAACATGATTACTTTATTAATACAATTCACTACATCCTCGTAAAACATAAGGTATGCAATGATATAAAAAACTGAACAAGGTATGAAATGTTTTACCACATAAAGAGGTGTACAAAGAGCGGAGGGAAGAGGGATGAAGGGGCCATGGTCTCAAATTTTGCGCATTTGTACAATTATATATGTATTTTATATTAGGTGCTGTCATGTCCAGATGGATGAGTTCTGTAGGTGAAGATATGTGATTTACAACTTTAGGCACAAGGTTTATAACATTTTACTCAATGGCTTACAACTTTTCATGCAAGGTTTACAATTTTTTTTATTTAATCACCTTGGTTAAGAGGTTTAGGAATATTTCTATTGTCACATGGGTTACAACTTCTAAGCATACGTTTACAACATTTTATTCATTGGTTTACAACTTTCGCAAGGTTTACACTTTTTCTATTCATCTTCCTTAAGAGTTCTATTATCCATATAGGTTTTCAACTTCTTTGACCCATTTCACATATACTTCACCAATTGATCCACCTCACATCTTAATGCTACAGATAACTCTTCCATCTGCACATGAGAATCTCCTTTATAGTATGGTCCTCCTTTAAAAATTATATCATCTCTATACATAATATACATAATAAATAATAAAAGTTTTTGGATATAGTAGCACATATGATATAAAAATATAGAACATATAAATGTTTTTAGAATATATTTTTTAAAATTTTTCTCTTATTAACTCTTTTTATCCACTTAGTGAAGTTTCTCCTTACAGTTATTTATGATCAATGCTATATTTTGATATTAAATAGTACATTGATACGCATATTTTTTTATGTTGAACCTAAGATGTTTAAAAAGAAAATTTTTGATTCTTTTGTTAAGAGAAAAGAGATAATAAATAATGAAATAAACCTTAATTTACTAATAATTTGTATGAAAAACACTATAATGACTCATTTTATGCTTTCTATATGATAATTTATTTTATATTAACTAATTTGGCCCCTCCTTCAAAATTTCTAACTAGTCACTGTGTATAAATTATTTTTCAAAATTATTGCTAACATCATAGATGGTAAAAATTGAGGATAAAAAAATTGTGTTTAAAATTTTTAGAGTGTGCTTGATAAGGATAAAAATAAAGTATAAATTTTTATATATGAACTTCACGTGAAATTCTCCACATACAACTATTTCATAAAAAATTTTCTTCTATTTTACCCTATAATCAAACATGTCCTTAATAAAAATGACCAAAAAAAAAAAATGTTTCTCAATAAGCTCTATATGCCGCTCTTACCCCTAGCACAAGCAAGAAAAAGATACTCCTGCTTTCGAATACCTTCCCGTGCCGGATATTAATGTTTGCAGCTATCGTAGAATAGGAATCATGAGAGCTAGTGAAAGGCTGCAATCGATTAGCCGCCATATGATTATAAGGATTTTGTTAATAATGCTCCCGCGGCACTTATTGAAAAATTAAATGAGATTTTATATTTTCAAAATATTGGTTCCACCAAAAAGTTGAGATGTCTCTTTTAGTATCTTAAACATTTGTTAATAACACCCTAATTATAATTCAACTCTGAAACCCGATTCCATGAAACTCATCAGAAAAAGAAAATCAAAAAGATCTCGTCGCTGGGAATGAATTCTCTCAATAATCATGAGACCCACAAGAGAGTGAAATCAGTAGTAAGGTCCAACACTTGACATTGTCAATTGGAAAATCCAATTGAGAGGATCCGTTCCCTCATTGCGATACAATTACTTGTTGATGAATGAGATCTAAGGTTGTTTTAGCTTCCGTACATGCTGTTGATGCAAGATATACTAATAAAACGAAATGCTTAGCAAATAAAGAGATGTACAAATTATTTTTCACAAGAATATCTAACAAATGTTGCCATAGAACCTGGGATTCAATAAAAACAAAAAAAAAAAATCGTCTTGGAAGAATAAAAGAACTTCTAACTTTAAACAATGGCCCTCTTAACCATTAGGATAAGCAAGACAAAAAATACACTCCTTTCAGTACGTTCAATGATGCAAATATTTATCTCATAACATCCCGTGCGATGCACTATTGTCTGCAGCTATCGAGGACAGGAGCCATGAGTGCTCGTAAAACAGCACTGTATATTAACAACAGTATAGCTCACAAAACACAAGATCTGGTCAAATGACACTCAATCAGAAAAACAATTTCTCATCGTTACACGATGATGCTGTTGACAAATGAAACATTAGAATTTAGTGATTGTTAGTTTCCTAGAGCAACCAGATTGCTAGCATGATATGAAGAATGGATGTATTTATTGTTAGTTTCCTAAAGAATCAGATATAGAATGGTTCGATTGTTCGTCTCCCTAGGAAATCAGATAGCTATTCTATTGGGCAAGATAACAATTGTAATGGTTTTCAACACAGATAATAAGGTAGCTACACTAGATTAGATGGCAACGTAGAAGTTGTCCAATACAATTCCAAAATGGCTGCACATCCATAAAACGATAACATCTGACAGACAAAAGAACTCCCAAAACCAATTACATGCCCACAATTTCTAAAATATCAGACCTTCACAAATGCACAAATGCTTAGCAGTATTTGTCTCCCACAATTAATGTGACTACCAGTAAACACCTATCACCTAATAACCTATTTGTTTAAAGAAATCTGCATAGCAAAACACCACCATCCGCAGCCACCCAAATCTTCACAACAGCAAACCAACCACCTCAAGCACGCTCACCACGGATCCTTCTAGCCAGCTGGATATCCTTGGGCATGATAGTCACGCGCTTAGCATGGATGGCACACAAGTTGGTGTCCTCAAACAGCCCAACGAGATATGCCTCAGCAGCTTCTTGCAATGCAAGGACAGCATGGCTCTGGAAACGAAGATCAGTCTGCAAACACAAACCCAAATAATCAATCATCAGCTAAGATCACAAGAAGATACACCGACATCACCAACCAACAAGAGAAAAAGGAAAAAGGAAAAAAAAAAAAACCATACCTTGAAGTCCTGAGCAATTTCACGAACCAGCCTCTGGAATGGAAGCTTCCTGATAAGGAGCTCGGTACTCTTCTGGTATTTCCTAATTTCACTGTTTCATATACCAATACAATTGTTAGCGAATGAAAACGAACCAAATTGAAAGAAAAACAAATCACAGTCAAAATCAAACATCTTCAAATTATGTTATTTATTAACGCACTAACCGAAGAGCAACGGTTCCGGGGCGATAACGATGAGGCTTCTTCACACCACCAGTAGTTGGGGCAGACTTACGAGCAGCCTAGAAAATCATCAGAATAGACAAGGGAAAGAACACAATCAGCATGCAATTGAAACAAACAAGACCTAATACAAGACCAATTGATTTAAAAACGTACCTTTGTGGCAAGTTGCTTCCTAGGAGCCTTTCCACCAGTTGACTTACGAGCAGTTTGCTTTGTACGAGCCATCTGTTGCAACAACAAAATTAGCTTCACAGAAACCAAAGCAAGCAACTACCAAATCTAGACATCGTTCTTCCCAGTAGTTTAACTTAAGATCATCACATGCCACGATCGAACATTACAATTGCCCGTTGTAACCTATATCACAGTTTGCAAAAATTACAGAAACTGACAAGAATCACCCCTAACCGCACAATTGGACATCGCAATTACTCGTCGTAACCTATATATCGCAGTTCGCAAAAATCACAGAAGCTGACAAAAATTCCCCATAACCTAAACCCTAGAAATCACAAATTCAAACTACTCGAACCAAGGAGCCAGAATTGGAAACACCGGAATAGAAGATAATTCTAGCCATAAAAAGCTAGGTGTAATCTAACAAACCACCATTTCGAATTACCCTACGCATCACTCAACGATCCATCATGACGAAAATTATAAATCAACCTAAAATACATTGGCGATTTAAGACGAAACCGCATAACGCTATTCGCGACAAAACAAGCATAGAAACCCTAATAATGATGATCACGATCCTAAATCTTAGATTAACAACACTAACCTCTAAGAACTTTGATCTCTCCCGTTCTGGAAATCGTCAAGGAATCTCGTGGCAGAAAAGAATAAGAAGTTAGGAGGTGAGGGCCTATTTATAGCGTGTTGGTGGAGGCTTCGGCAAGTGATCCAACGGATATTAATCGCTATCCGTGTGTTTTCTCTGAGGGGATCGGACGGTTTCTGATGTGCTGAGTTGTGTTTTCTCAGATTGAATTAACGGGCGCGATGCCATTTGGGCCACGACACACGGATCTTGAAGTCAAATTGGTCGCTTCTCATTGGTTGCTCTAAATTCTCCGTTTTAAGGAAGTTTGTTCATTAATCCGCACGGGGTAAGCAAAACGAGACAAGATTTACGGGCATTATGGTCCTCGACTCCACGGCACAACTAACTTAATCCCCCAACCTATTTTTTTGGCCTCACTAATCTTTCCAAAATAAATATTCAGGTCGTCTTTTACGTGTTTATGTGATGTGATGTGATGTGATGTGTATTTTTTTTCATCTTTTCTTTTTCTATGGTGTAGGTGTTTTGCTCCTTTTTACTTTCTTTTGGATTTGGATTTTATCACAATCTCAATTCATTTGTTTCTCCGAATTTTAAATTATTTGATTTTTCATTTTGTTTTTTTTTCAAAAGCATGTTTGGGGTGTAGAATTGATTTTGGTAAAAAATATTATTGGCGGTTATTTTGAAAATAATTTTTAGTTTTCAGATTTGTAAAGGAAAACTAAAAATGAAACTGTTTGTTCCTTTGAACGATGTTAGATTTTTAAGAGACTACATACATGTTGCACATGTAGTCATATACTAATGCATTGCAAGTAATCATTTTCATTTCTAGACAATGAACAAAAATTGAAGGATTATTAGTGATGGAGTAACCAAATTCCTTTTTATATGTATTTGCCATGAAGCATATATAATGAAATGGGATAAACATAAGTGATAAACTACAAAAATAAACAAAGAGAAACTTGATTGATTAACTGTAAAACTATAGGTAACTGTGAAAATTAAAATCAATAAGAAGTTACACTTTTAGGCCCATAAGAAGTTATTAAACAAAGAGATGGGTTGTTAATGCTACTATGTGAGAGAATGACTCTTATGTAGGCACATTAGGAAAGTAAAATTGGACACCAAATCAAATGGAATCCCCTTTATAATATGCATAGATTAAAATAATTTAAAATTTTCCCCTTGTACAACCAAAAACATTCAACTCACCAACCAGCACATCCATTCAAGATCGAGTTTCATGACACCAAATCCTAGCTCAACATAGTGTCAAGGACCACCCAGGACTGTAACATCACTATGGCACTTGTTGTGGAGCATGGTAGAGCACAACGATGAGCCAAAGGCGAAGGCGAGGATCATAGCACCAGAGACATCGCGAAGGGGCGGAAGAAATGTTGTGTGTTGATGGAGAGCGGAGAGTAGAGTTTCTGGTGAGGCCGTGAAAGGAGGCGAATCAAGGTGGAAGCCGCAAAGGAGAGTCGAGGTGGAAGGCGGCCTGGGAAGAAAAGGAAGAGAAATCAAAGGGTGATGTTTGGAACACAATTTCCAACCAATAGATTTCATTATTGATGAAGAGTTGGCTATGAATACATTTGATTTGTAGACTAAAATTGGCTTATATTAGTTTTAAATTTTTTATTGGTATTTTATGACTTAACATTTGTGGTTGTTTTGGATTGCAAAGTACTATCATTGAAAACTTTCTTCTCACATAATTCATCAATAACTCATCAAGGACTTTAAAGTTTTTCTGAATTTGTAACATGTGGATGTGATGGAAGGTTGATTAGGGAGATGGCATTGGAATAGCAATAGAAAAACTATTTATAATATAAAAGTCATTTTGATATTTTTAAATTTTTAAAATTAAAAAAGTTTTGAATCTATTAATTAGAAAGGAAAGTAATTGTGATGTCATTTAAGGGATGTAAGTATAATTTTAAAAATAAGAAAGGGTAAGTGTAATATCAATTGAACTCAAGGGAGGTTATTATAATTTACTCTAAATTATTTTACTTCATACTTACTTTTAAATAAAATCAACTTGATAAGATCAATTTCATTGTAATACCTCAGGTACATGTGTCGGCAAGTTCAAGTCCAGGTCCCTTGGATTCACCCATGTAGAGTAAGGGCTGCAGTAGTCTTGTAGATAAGATCTAGCTATGCATTAGCTTCAGATCATGTACTTAATTTCAGAGCTAAACAGTTATGTATATTGTTTTAGATTTCAAGTATAGATTTGAAATTGTAGAGTATGATTAGAGTTTGTGTAACAAGCCAGAAATGTATTTGTGATTCAATTTTCAAGTGCTAAACATGATTTCAGACTATAATTTAGATGCTAGAGCTATACATATATATATGATAAAGATTTCAGTTTTATGAATTTAAATATTACGTTTTAAATAGAGAAATGTATGTTGATTTAGAAGAAAATCATATTTTAGGTATAAGGGAAAAATGTGTTTTACTTTTACCCCTGTTTTTTGTACAATTTAAACCTGAATTTTCAAATTGTGCAAACGCCCTTACACTTACAGATGTCCGAAGAAGCCCTAGATGTCCAAACCCATTGTTAAGTCCCCATGTACTTCTAGTATATACATTGTTGGACAAAAATACCCATTTTTAACTCTAATTTTCAATCCCCAATCTCTCAAACTAAAATACATGCCTCCCTTCTCCCTTTTATCATTCTACACTTGGTCTCAAACCCTTTTCCTTTTCTCCATCTTGCCTTATCTCTACAACGTTTCTTCATATCTAAACCCTTCTCCCCTCTATCCCAAAATTCTGTCTTTTTTCATCCCTACCTTATTTTCAGTCCAACAACGAAACAGGGACAACCTATCAAAGAAGAAAGCGAAGAGCCATCAAAGAATAACACCAGTGAAGACTATCGAAGAAGAAGACGAACAAAGAAGAAGACCTGAAAAAAAAATCAAGGAAGAAGAAAATGAAGAGTGGTGGATCAACTGGAAGCATGAATTTGTCAAACTAGTGGTGGTCTTCCTTCATATTTTGGCACTAGCCATCCTTCAAGGCTGCAAATGTCTTGGATTGAGGCAAACCCAAGTAGGAGATTTTATGGGTGTCTAAGATATGACTTTCAAGGACATTACAATTTCTTTGTTTGGTATGACCCACCTACAACAAAAGATCAACAAAAGTGATGAATAGATTATTGAGGAAGAAGAAAGAGCTAACTGAAGTAATAGGCACATAAAATAGAGCGTTAGTGTTGAATCAAAAAGTGCAAACTCAAAAGGTTGAATTAGAAGCATTAAGAGGGAAGATGACTTTATACAAGAGTCAAGTGAAGAAGTTATACATGATAATGGCTTTTGTTGTGGTTCTTTTGGTCCTAAACTTGTTTTAGTGGATGTAAATGTTGTTGGGGTATAATGTATTGGTCCTTATGTATAATGTTTTGACAAATTCTGAAGTAATGAAATCATCATGTAGTTGTTACATGTGTTTTATTGTTGGAGGTTCTTATTCTTATTACATGTATAATGTTTTTGCTTGACAGAGAAAAGAAATGCCTCCTTCCAATTTTTTTATTGTATGTGATGTGATTCAATTATATTGCTTTTGTAATGGTAACTCTTGTTACAATAAACAAATGGATGGGGAATTGTTATTGAAAGAATTTGTAATGTGAGCTTCAAATCTGACCTTATGAAAATGTAACATTATATCTCAAATACTATTTGTTTAGGTGTAACCTTACATGATATCTATTTACATTCTATCAAAATAACATTGTATCTCAAATATGAGTACATATTCAATGTTTACATTTCATCAAAATAACATTGTATCTAAAATAAGGAGGTATCTCAAATAACATTGTATCTCAAATTTGAGTACTTAAATACATTCCATCACCAAATACCTAAAAAACCTTGACAAATTCAAACTTAAATAGCCCACAAAACAAAACAAAAAAGCCTACAAAACGCCCACAAACTTGACAACTTAAAACTTAAGCATTTCCTTTGGCAACAATCTTATACTTTTCGCTCTTGGTGATCATCGAAGTGGCTAAGTGAGTGACATTGAAGGTGCCTCATTAGCATGTACTCAATGTGAAGGTGGTTGACTAAGGGATTTTGAGCCCTCTCCATGTGCTCTCTTGCTTCTCCTTAATGGCGTACCTGCAAATAATGAGAGTAGGCTTAACAATAGATTCCTTGAACATAATATTTGATTAAAGTGTCAAAAGGGCCAGCATCAGTATACCTGATCTGGAAACACCTATAGAACCAGCACCTATTTTCGCACCTCATTTTAGCACCTACACTTTCAGCACTTAACCAGAATGGACTAATAAATTTTGTTAAAATGTTTTGAAGAATGGACTAATGTTTCACTTGAGTTTCCGTATATCTAACAAGATAATTCTCGAACCATATAAGTTCTATTAACGAAATATTTTTCACAATATCATGTTTTAATATGATCATAATCTCATTAAAAAGATTCAGAATCTCAATGATATGAAAAATAGTTCTAAAATGAACTAAAATATGTTAGAGACTCAATGGAAGCGCTAGCAAACATCAGAAACCGGCTGACAACATCAAAGCATCACGCTTATTCAGAAAGCTCAACAATCAATGAAGAAATGTTTTTATTGACCAAGTTGTAATCAAAATCTTCAATTTACATAAAGATCAACTTTGAAGACATCCTAAATGTTGAAAAAATCATTATCAAGCTCAGAGTTATGCAAAGAAGATCAATACAAAGAGTAGAAGGAGTAAAAATTAACTAGAAAAGTGCATAGCAAGGTTTAAAAGTACTACATCCTTAAAGACATCAATTTTCTTCTTAAGCAAGTAGTAATCAAGTCTTCAATCATGACGGGAAGATTCCTATCAAGCTCAAAATGAAGAAAGAAGATCAATGACAATATCAGAAATTGAGGAAGCACATTAGAAATCACGTACATTCACAAGGTGCTAACTTCAGAAAATGAGGGAAAATTCAAATTCAAATAAGATTAACACTAAAAAAGCACTATAGTGACACATTACTTTTATACTTGATAAAGTGCCCAAGCTTCTAGAGGAAGAAGTTAGAGATTATGTGCAGAAAGTAAAAAGGAGTTTCTAAAGATGCATTTAGAAATCACAACGACTCTACAACTTGGAAGTGCTCGACACAACCATGCTACTTTGCTAGAAGGTTCCTAGGACACAAGAAAAGGAGATCAACACATTTCAAGAGGAAAAGAAATCAAGGGGTAACGGTCTAATTCAAAACCAAGTATAAAAGGAGGTGACCTTCGTACAAGAAAAAGACATTTAAAAAAAAAAATCCTTTGCAAAACTCTTGTTGAAAAGCCTTAGTGCTTATCTTTTGGAGTCATTACATCTTGTAATTAGTTTCTGTAAAATTCTTCTTTCTAGCTTTATTAGATAACACGTTCTTCTTAGAAAGAATTTTGAAGAAGTCACTCAAAGTTTTCAGGTATATATTTTAAGGTCAATTTTTGAGTTTCTCACGTAGTTAAGAAAGCAAAATTTTGAACCATACTAACGAAAGTTTTATATTTCCTAAAAATGTTTGCAAAAGCTTTTAAGTTTTTCACTTAGTTTAGAAAATAACTTTCTGAACTATACTAACAAAAGTTTCCGTTGCCTTCAAGTGAAAAACTTGATAGACTTTATTTAGAACTTTTAGAAAGCGAAACGAAGTTAAAGCACAATTCAACCCTTCTTGTGCTTCTTTCAACTATAGGTAGGACCTAGACATAATGGAAACAAATAGTTATTTAACAAAGATTACCCTTTAGCGAATTCCTCGTTTTAAAAGGGAGCTAAATAAAAGGGAAGAGAAAGTGGCATGTCTATAGGTGTCTGGTTCATGATCCTGGACACCCAAAGCTATTTGGTGAGTTAAGGTCTTGAAAATGTCCTAGTGCATTTAGGGTTCAGTCATATTTTATTTTGTGGATAATGTTTCTAATAAAAGTGAATATAAGAACTTGATAGTGGACCTTCTTACCCTTTGAAATTTAAAAAATTCACACATTTTCATGAAAATTTTCCATTTTAAAACCCTTAACCTACTCTTAGGGCATTGGTTAACAAAACCCTTTTGTATAATAATTAATAACAAATTACAAAATTTTACAATTTAATTAATATATTTTACATAAATTGATGTTATTTTTATATTGATATGATTTTTTTTAAATATAATGACACAATATCTCTTAAATTTTGTTTCTACTTGTAAAATTTTATAATTTTATATGTATAATGTGCAAATTCATATGTAGTTTGAAAGGGGTCACTAGTAGGTAATTATAGGATTAAGTTAAAGTTAAAAAAAATAACGGTTTAAAAATTAGGTCAAGTTTCAAATTTGATCCAACCCATCCTTAGTAAACTCCTATTATTCCATTACTTTTTCACAAAGGGCAACATATCATATTTGGGGTTGGTATGTGCAAGAATGACATGTTGCACATTATTAATTAATTAGTTAGTTTATTTGTTTTTTAAATGTTGCAATTTTTAAAAATAAAAATAAGTTGAGTAAAGACTTATTTCAATTAGTATTAAAATTTTGAAATCATCGAATACTTAAAAAAAAAATGCTAGTCATTCCACTTATTAGAAAAAAAATTAAAAGTTGAATATTAACTATGCATAGAAAGTTAACCAGAGAGGGACCGTCTCAATTTAATTTTTAACATGATGTTATATTCCAATCCCACCTTTGGTCAAATAAAAAGAACTTAATAATTGAAAATAGTGACTTGATGACTTGATTAATTGTGACAATTTACATGATACAGTATGTCATGAATGAAATTGGGATTCTCAAAATAGAAAGAGTCACATGCAATATTGGCGTAACTGTTATTCTACATGAAGAAAGCATATTCTCTTGTTCTCTTCGTACCCTTGCTTCTAATTTTAATATTTCTTTCTGGTACAATTTAATATTAATTAAAAAAACAAAAAATATATAATTAAGTACTTTTAAAGGATTAATAATATTTAGTTAATTTAAATAATTAAATATTTTAAATAAAATGTTAATTCTCAAGTTCCTGAATAAAAAAGTTAATGTTAAATAATTTTTACTATAATAATATTAAACCGACGAATTAATCGAATTTGTTGATAATAATAATATTTTTTAAAAAGGAGATTTATTATCAAAATTGGAAAAACAAAAATAGTAAGGTCTATTTAGTTTTCATTTTAATGGGTTAATCCTTTTTAGTCATTTAACTTTTAAAGCAAGTTAAATTATCATGATATTATAAAATATTGAGTTAAGTTAAGTTTTATTCCATTTATTTAACATTTTATCAATTAAATGATGATATATAATGTTAAATGATGTTATTCCTATACCATGTGTAATCTGAAGTAGAATGAAGTTTAAAATAACTTATTTGGTATTAAAATTGTATAAAATGAGTTGATTTATGTAACTTAGAATGAATATTTAAATAACTCATTTGCATAATTTTAAATAATAAAATGAGTTATTTTAAATTTTATTCTATTTAAGTGAAATATGTGTAAAGTATCACTTAAGGCTATATTATCATCATTTAATTGATAGAATATTAAATAAGAATGGATTAAAGACTAATATGACTAACTTTATAATATTGGGGATTAATTTGAATTAATTTTAAAAGTTTAAAATAAAACTACTCAAAAGTAAAAAATAAAGAACTAAAATAAATATTAACTCTTTCAATTTTTCAAATTTTATAAAATAAATACTAAAAATTTTAAAAATTATAAATTTTAATTTTTTTTTTAATTTTTAATATTTCTAAAATTCTTAAAATTGAAAAATTGAAAACTCCAAGCAAAGGCACCCTGTAAAAGTGTAGAACACATGACAAAGACAAACTCTCCCCGTTCAATGTAAGAGTTACCCTTTGTAGAATTGATCAAGTATCAGGATGCCCAAAACTAATAATAAATAAAAGCAAGAAACAACACACAAAGGAGGAAGAACCACCTTTTTAAGCATAATCAGAAATCAGAAGAGGGAGGGATTTTGCGTGTCATAGCCGGAGACGAAAGTGCTGGCCTCCGTCTTTAACTTTCACCGGTTTGGTTAGGTTTAACCGATCTCTCCCTCCGATCTAGAGAGAGAGAGAGAGAGAGAGAGAGAGTCTGAGAGATGTGGGTGTTTTACCTGATCTCGCTGCCTCTAACGACGGGGATGGTGGTGATGACGCTGAGGTACTTCGCTGGGCCCGAGGTGCCTCGGTACGTGCTCTTCACCGTCGGATACACCTGGTTCTGCTCCCTCTCCATCATCATCCTCGTCCCCGCTGACATTTGGGCGGTGCGTTCCATTCTCCCATTCCTATTATTCTATTCTACCAAATACTTGATCGGGTTGAGTCACTGTAAGGGATTTTTAGGAATGTTTTTGCCTTGAATTTGATTTGGAAGGCTATATGCTGCTGTTACATGCTTGGTTTTATTTTGCCGTTGTTAGTGAAGGATGCATGCGGCAGTTAGAAATGGCCTTAGAATATAATCAATATGTGAAGATGGATGTTCTGAATAGCTGGACTTTAAATTTGAAGCTGGAAAAAAGAAGAAGAAAAATTTACAAGCATATGCACCGGAACTATTTATTTACCTTGCTCTTTAATGCGTGCCAAAAATATTGTGCTACCTTCATTTTTGTGGACAAGGCAGCTATTTGATATGACTTTTTGTTTCTGGAGTTAAGCTTGTGTCAATTAAGTGAAGGTTGTTTTGTTCTTGCCTCTTCTTTACTATCTACTTCAGCTGAATCGTTTTTCAGCTAATGCATAAGCTATTTTTTTTTCTCCTTTTAAAGGATGATTTTTGGAACTATACCTTGTTAAAAGGTGAAGAGAATTGTGGTTAATTGAAGAACACTATATGTGCACTGATTTCTTTCATATAATGGGGTTTCTATGACACATATTACAGACGATGTCATCTCAGCATGAGAACAGAGGCATTTCTTTCTTCTGGAGCTGGTCGTATTGGAGTACGTTTTTGCTTACATGGTACGCTTCATGATTATATGGTTATTTTATGTTTGCATCACTTTTGCATCCTCTTGTGTACTTCAAAGGAGTTGTATTGTTTGGAAAGGCTGGCCAATTCTGAGCTCTCCGTGTTGGGGTTGATTGTCCAAAGTTTTTTGAGCTTTTTTTGGTTTATCATATGACTGTTGCTTTGCTCTCTCATTGCTAGAATAAACACTCTTCCAGGATCATTGTTTTGAGTCAATGGATTATGCACTTTGTCATGTGTCTGATATGTGATCCGGGACAAGCTGAAGCGACTGTTTAACGTGAATGTCTATAGCCTTCATAAACACACACGTGATTAGATTAATGTTATTTTTCTTTTGGTTGGCACTATCTTTTGGTAACTGTTTTACTCAATTTCCTAACACTAGCTAGGCATGCATGAATGTTAATTATTTTCTGCTACAGATCAGACTCTGAGCTATACCAGAAGAAATAATGAATGACACAACATGATAAAGTTATTATTTATTATGTATAATTGCAAATTTTAAGCAATTTTGTGTGTGCTGTAATGTTGTTTTGCTTTATGGTTACGCCTCATCTTTGCATATGATTTGCCTTCATACTGAGCACAATTATTGGAAAGAAATATTTAAATGACATTTACAGATCAGAGATGCAAATTTCCTCATATTTTAAATTATTTATCCTAAGCAGGGCTGTGGTGCCCCTTATTCAGGGTTTTGAAGACGCTGGGGATTTCACTGTATCAGAAAGATTGAAGAGTAGTGTCCATGTTAATTTGCTCTTCTATCTAATTGTGGGATCCATTGGCCTGTTTGGACTTATCCTTCTCATTTTGATGCACAAGACCTGGTTGGTTCTCATTCTCTTAAACTTAATTTTTTTCATGTTGATTTTAGTTTATTATAGTGTGAAGTTAGCACAAAGTTATTGCTATAGTCTTACACACACACACACACACACACACACATCAATTAAGAGCCCTGTTTTCAACTTTCTGACTTTTTATGGTTTCCTCAAAGACACACATGAAAACTATTTTTTTCTTGATTATTTACAGTGTCATATTTGGACATGTTTTTATAGTGATGCTGCCTGCACCCATTGTTATGACTGATGTATTCATGAAATTCAAGCCTATACTTGTCTATTTTTTGACATGATGGTCATGGATGACAACATGCAATAAGGCTTTTATTATTTGTATATGTGTTTGGTTTTTGGTTTCAATTGAAGTAATACTTTTGTTTGGGGAATGACTTCTAGTTGGTTGATACTTCTGCAAACAGGAGTGGAGGTCTTTTGGGATTTGCCATGGCTTGCTCAAATACTTTTGGACTTGTTACTGGTGCATTTCTTCTTGGCTTTGGTTTAAGTGAGATTCCTAAAAGCATTTGGAGAAATGCTGACTGGACCACCCGCCAAAAAGTTCTTTCTCACAAAATTGCCAAAATGGCTGTCAAACTTGATGATGCTCACCAGGAACTTTCAAATGCTATTGTTGTAAGTGGTTAATCAAGTTCTCAGAAAAATTTATAATATAATTTTACCACTAAAGGGAATATTATTCGAAATGGATTGATTGACAGTTTTGGTTTTTGATGGGGCCCAATGTAGCCATTGGTTCATTGGCTTGGTTTATCATTTCCTTATGTGCACAAGTTAGGAAATTTTGTTAATCTTTCACTTACATCCAAGATAGGACCAACTTTTCTTGTTTGTGATTCATGTCTTACATGAAAAACTGATCATACAACCTCTCCCCCTAATTGTCTCCCTCCAGTTGGATTGATCTAAGTTCTGGGTACATTGGAAATATAGTAATTTTAAACTTATATGCAAAGCAGGTGTTATTAATCATGGAGATAATTATGCTCTCTTTTCAGTGTCTAATGTCCTGATCCTCCACTTCTCTTGGTGAGAACAGTGATAAATTGTTTCTAACCAGTTATGGGAAGGTTTTTAAGGGAGTATTACTAAGGGATATTCCAATTTTTAACTTGGAAAATCCATTAATTCTAGTTGCCTTTGCCATTTTGGGGGAAGTTTTACTTGCCAGCTGTGTATTGTGGTGGTTTTGGTGTCTCTGTCAATAAACACTGTGTACTATTAGAATGGATCAGTTTTTTCTCTACATGTAAGATCTCATGTGCATTATTTTTTGCTTTGTTTTTGTGGGTAGGAGGGGGACGCAAAATAAGAATGGTTTGTTTAGAGGAAACTGTATCTTAATCCTGCCCTAAACCCTTAAAAATTCTTAGAGCTTATGAATTGTTTATTTCTGTAGGTTGCTCAAGCAACATCCAAGCAAATGTCCAAGCGTGATCCTTTGAGGCTGTATATGAATGTCATTGATGATATGCTAGCTCAAATGGTATTGAGATTACATTATTTGATTATGGATTTATATTACAAAACCTGGTTTGTTTTCTTTGGTTGGATACAAGTTATAACCTTCAAAAATTCAGTTTAGGGAAGACCCATCCTTCAAACCACAAGGTGGTCGATTAGGGCAAAATGATATGGATTATGATACAGATGAGAAGTCAATGGCAACACTAAGGCGTCATCTTCGAAGAGCTCGTGAGGAGTATTACAGGTGTAAAAGGTAAGAACACTATGAATTCTGTCTTCAAGTGGTGTTATTCACCGGAAAATTTGCTCCTTAATCCATTATGACAGATAGGGTAAATTCTATTTATAATGCACATTATGCGTCGTCTGATCCATGTAGTCGATTCCGCCTAGTGGGATAAGGTTCATGAGGCTTAGCTTCTTGTTCTTGTTGTATTATTCTTGAATGAAGATAAAAACCTGCTCATATTACTTCATTAGGCCTTTCTCTTTTTAATTATATATACTAATGAATCTTATCATTGGTCTGGTTAATTATTTCACTAATTAATTTCAATCCTCATGTTTTACTTGGAGATTTCCATCTTTGCTTCCTAGCTTATACTAATATGAATGATCTCATAAAACCTGGCTTTCTTAAGTTATCCAATGATTTAATATTCTCTTGCTTCTTATAGAAGGGTTGATATATGTTGGTTGGATATGCATGGCAGCTTGATGATTTACTTGTAGCTCTTCTGCTACATCCTTACAACTAAGGTCTCTTAAAACATTCCTTCAGCAATAGCCAAATTTTATTTGATGCTGTTGCTTATGCAGTGAGTATATGACATATATATTGGAAGCCCTTGAATTGGAAGATACTATACAAAATTATGAACGCCGCAACTCAACTGGATGGTTTGCTTCTAATTTTATTCTTATTCTGTTGTTTTGCCCTAAAACATTCTTCTACGGTATATAACAGGTTCTTCAAGCTCACCTTAAATCTTTTATCCTTCAACTTCAGGGAATATGATTCAAGCACTAGACCTGCTCGGACTGGCAAGTTGGGGTCCCTATTTGATACTTTGGGTAATTCTGAGAATTTTTAGTAACCCATGTATTCCAAACTTCACTGAGTATTTCTTTGCTGCATTTGGATTAGCATGGACTAATTTTCATTTTATAATGCTATTTCTAACTGTTTTCTCTGGTGTCCGGTTAACATTACCCTTTCTGTATATTAGGATATTTATAAAAAAAATTTGCTAATCTTGCTCAGTTGCTTCCTGTGTAAATGTGACCTCTATTGCATTTTTTGGGGCATATTTTAATTTTCTGATACACAATTGTATATACATCTAGAGAAAATTAAATTCTCTTCGCTGAGTTTTGAAATGAGGGGATTTGAATATAGACAAACTCGGTGAGAAAGCAATGTAATTTACTCATATGTTGCTTGTCTTCAGAGTTCCCTGAATTCCATTCTCACTTGTCTTACCTTTCCCAATTAGGTTTTTGCTACATCTTATGTTGCTTTATTTAATCATGCAAGTATAAGTGTATAACTCTACATCTCCTTCCTTTGATGAATATGGAATATTTTGGTTAGAGACATGGGCTTGAGTTCTGGGTTATTCTCTGCAGAATTTTTCTGGCGATGCTTTTTAAGGAAACAAGTTGAGAAAGGCCTGGCTGTTATACTGGGGACCATGTCTGTTGCAATTCTTTTAGCAGAGGCAACTCTTCTGCCTAGTGTTGATCTATCACTTTTCTCTATACTTATAAAATCTGTTGGAGGACAGGAGGTGTTTGTGCAGGTAGATTAAGTTTGCTTTGGAGATTTTGGTTTTTCTACTGTGGACATAAAGATGCTGTTTATAAATAAAATATTTTTTGCCTTTTCAAAAGAAAGTTTTTATGTGGATCTTAAGCCATGCATGTATAAGTAATTAAGTATAAACTGGTTCTTACTATGAAACAACAAACAACTCATTGAATTAGTTATAGTTTGTTTGATGGTATCTAGCAATTGGATGAACATAGTAAACATTGAATTTATTTGTTCAACAATTTCTATTTTCTTGTATTAGATTAAAGATCAAGGTAGGCTTGGTCTAGTGTTTTCATGATTTATGATAACTTGGATCACATGACCCTTGCATTAGCAATGCAATATCACTTTTTAAGGAAAATTGATGTCTCTCATATCTGTCTTGCTTTATAAAAATTAACATTAATAAAAATTAACGTTAATCCCTTTTGGTTTAAGTCTGTACTTAATGGAAACAAATTGGTTTTGGAATTTCACATGACATGTCCTTGCTTGGATAAAATGCTTTTGACTTTAATATATTATTTGAAATGAAGACAAGCTCCTTTTTGAATCTCAGCACAATGTTGTATTCATCTAATCTAGCATCACAGGCAAAGCTTTTCAACTACATACATGCTACTTTAATGTTGCTGTATAGTCAGATATTACTTCATTTATAACAATGTGAATCATGTATTATTTTAATACTTTTGTTTTGATCTTTGAATGTTGCATGACATGTTATCTTCAATGTCATGCCTAGGTCTTTGCTTTTGTTCCTCTCATGTACATGTGCATTTGCACATACTATTCCTTGTTCAAAATTGGAATGTTGATGTTTTACTCATTGACACCAGACAGACCAGCTCGGTTAACTTGCTTATGATATGCTCGTAAGTTTTTATTCATTTACTCCACCTCCCCCTCCTCTTTATGATTGTTTTTTAATTGCCTGAATCATTAAATAAATACCAGTTGTATTCTATCCTTATTCCCGACTTGTTCCTAGGATGGTTGCTCGTTATGCTCCCAGTCTCATACAACTTTCTCAATCTCATTCGCTGGTCCTCATAAAACAACTATATTAAAGGTAATTCTTCCTTATGTTATGGGTGTATTTGTTGTAGATGTTTAAAGAATGTTTATAAAACTTAAATTTTGGGTGTGTTTGGATGGACATTTTGGAGTGAAAATCAATTTTTCACTCAATCCATTTTCAACTTTTAGTTATATGCAAAACTTAAGTTTTATAATCAATTTTTTATATATATGTTTGTATATATTAACTTTTGCATCAGAACATGTTTGCTTCCTTTTCCTCAGTATTTCTTCTTAATATGGCATACAATGTGGCTATAATTGCAGCGGATGGGGAACATTGACAATGCTGTCCCTTTCTTTGGGGATAAGTTTAACAGAATCTACCCACTTATTATGGTTATATACACACTTTTGGTTGCGAGCAACTTCTTTGACAGAGTGTTTTATTTTCTGGGGAGCTGGAAGAGATATATTTTCAAAACTGAAGCTGAGGATATGGATGGTTTGGATCCATCTGGAGTAATTATTTTAAAAAAAGGTATGAATTGAGGACTTCCACTGCTGTAAAACTTTAGTTCAATTTAACTGACAGATCGTGTCTGAATTAGTGAGTACTGACTTTGTGATGTGATAATGTGCTTGGTTATTTTGCATTATTGCAGAGCGGTCTTGGCTTGAACAAGGTCACAAAGTAGGGGAGCTAGTTGTTCCACTGGCAAGGAATTTCAATGGTGTTGATATTGAAGCGGCCAACAATTTTAAGGTATACAGACATCCCTCCAGAAGCAATTTTGTCTCACGATTTTCATCTGTTGTGTAACATGTCCAATTTAACCTCTCATCATGCTTTTGACAGCTGCAAGATGTGTCATTTTTTACTACTATTTCTTCTTAATAAATTTACTCACCTTATCCCTTATTTGTTCAGGAGAGTAATAGCGTTGAAATGAATACAACATCCAATTTAATTACTGAAGAAAAAATAGAAGTCTGTCTAAAACTTCAAAGGAAGAGACAAGCAGAGATAGTTCGAGCAGGGAAGCCATCAGCAACAAGTATGCTGCCATAAGAGAGCAGGGTGGGCCAGCATCTAAATTGAAGCCAGAAGAGGACGACGTATCCTCTTCAAATTCAATGCTTGATAAAGGCAATACTACAGCTGGAGTACCATCTTCGGGTTTGGCTTCGACATGGCAAAACATGAAGACAGGCTTTCAGAGTTTGAAGGCCAACATTGGGGCCAAAAAGTTTTTACCCATACGGCAAATACAGGAAAATAATATCTCTCGTGCTTCATCGTCTGAGTCCCTTGATGAAATATTTCAAAGACTCAAACGGCCTTCGGACCAAGTTGGTTACCATGATGACGACTGAGATGGAGACCAATACTTCTGGTCCTTCTAGATGATATGATATCCATCATTTGGCAAGAGTTTGCGAGTGTTCTATTATATTGGGAATGCGGTCCTTATAATCATGTACAGTACTAATGGGAAAGTTTTAAATGCTGTGCTTTGAAAGAAAAAAAAAGGGAAATACTCAGTGACAATATCTGCTACACAGGAACTCCTATACATTAGAATTTAGAAATCAATCTCCCACAAAAAGCTAGCTAATCCTTAGAAACAATACAAATTGTATTTGTACCAGTAGACAGCGACATTGATGTTTTGCCTGCCTTGAATTTATGATTTCATTTTTCTTCCACTGACGTTTACTTGGGTCGGATACCACTGTTCTTTTTGTGGGATTTCTTTCATTCTTTGCTCTTCTATTCACTCCTGGTTCAATTATTATTTTTATTTTTGTTATTGTAGTTATACAACTTGAAAATAAAATCTCTGGCAGCCATTTTCTTGTTACAATGCAAAGGATAAAGTTGATATTTGTTTTAGTCTTTGAAATTGTATATATGATTAATTTAGTTCTTGAAATTAAAAAATTATAAATTTAGTTTCTGACAAAAATTATTCAAATTAATCCTTCAATAATTCAAGTTAATTTTTGTGAACATTATTCTAAGGATTAATTTAATTATTTTTAAAGATTAAGTTGATTAGTTTTTAATTTAAGGATTAAATTGTAAAAATATATAAATATACAATTTCAAGTATCAAAATCAACAATTACCCACAAAATATATAGAGGAGTTGATGTGGGGATGAGGTGATATGCTGAAGCAAAGGCAAAGCAACTCTGGTACTACTTGATCTCAGTATGCAGTTCCTATATTGGTATTACTAGCTATTTAGTTCTTGGATTTGATTAGAAGAGTTGTGCAGCAATAGCTTCAAAGCTTGCCTATCCATTGCTAAATGTCACAGATTGAGGGGTAGGTGCAAGAATATTCCGGTTTATCATAATGACTACAGATTGAGGGTAGAGTGCAAGAATATTCCGATTTATCATGATGACTAAACAATGATAATATTGTAATTGAAATCTAAGTAAAGACCCAGAAACCCCTTTAACGAGCCACATGATATAAACGCCACTCAGTTGTGATTACATCTGTGCAACACACCATCACCAGCCCTTGGAAATAGAAAATCTAAGACATGTTTGATTTAAGTTTTTTTGTTTTCATTTTAAATTTTTAGATTTTTTGAAGAAAATAATGAAAATTCTGAAAATTACAGATTTTAATTTTCAATTTTAATTTTTGTTTTCATATTTCTTCATAAAATTGAAAAAAATGAAAATGAAACTGAAAGTAAACAAAACAAAAACCAAACTGGTCCTAATTAAGCTCGTCCCTCCCTTTCGCGAAGCCTTCCTTTGCGTCCTTCTTTGTCAATTTAAGTACCTTAGACCAAAAGCCATCTTTCTTCCTTGCATATCCTCCACTGGCATCCCTCTCTCTGTGTCTGCTTCTAGAAGCAAAGGCGAGCGACCTGCTCTTCTTCAAGTTCAAATCATAATTGAAGCTTAGCATACACGCAGCGGGATCCGCGGCTTGAGAAGCGTTCCGGCGGAAGGCGGCGATTCCCTGGCACCGCATGATTTGATGAAGCATCAGAAGCAGCAGCAGAAGAGAAGTGCTGAGGAGAAGCAGGAGAACTAGGAGAAGGAGAACAACGTGGGGGATCAATAGCAGGGTTCTTGTTGTAGAGTTGAAAGAGCTTGTCCCTCAAGCAAGAAGAGCAAACACCAGGTAGTTGCTTATCATTTGGGTGATCCTTGCACGCTGCTCCTCTACTTGCCAGCTCAAACTCTGACAGCTGCATCTGATTTGTTGCTGCTTTTTTTTTCACAATGACTTGGATATGTTATGTCAATCCTCGTGTGTGTTGTATTATTTATATGATAGATAGATTCAATAGTCAAAGATGCAATGCACGGGGAATGTGCAACACAAAGGACTGAGTACACATCTACCCGGAAGGTTCCTGTTGCTTGCATTGCTGCTCTAAAATGATATATAATTAATTAATTCCTAATGGGAATAATAATAGGTTAATAGCCATTGTTATTGTTAGTTTATACATATAATTAAGAACGAGATTGGGTGTTATGACTGCGTTCAATGTAATCCGTCTTCTAGATTTTATTTCTTTAAAAGAACGGTTTTCTGATCCAGTCTATAATGGAAAGTGAAGTGCAAACAGAACAATATCAATGAAAAGTTAATTGATAATCTCTTCATGATCCTGATAATAATATTCTTACGTTTTCTTTTTATGTTTAAAGATTTTTTTTTTCCTTCTTTACTTCTGATCAGAAAAGGGCTTCTTTCTTATTTTTAGGTAACAGGGATTTTCTATCTTTCTTTTATTAGCTAACAAAGATTGTTCTCTTCATCACCCATTACATGTGGAACTCACGCATTAGAATTTGGGATATCGAATGGTAATTTTTCCATGTTATATAAGATTTTTTTTTAATTATATGTCGCAATAAAAATTCTTAAAGAAATAAGGTAGTATCATGGGTAATCAATTACTAAGTTAATCAAATTTTGAACTATACGTGGTCCAACCGTATATGTTTATAATATTTATTCCGGTGATTTTACTGATTTCTTTTGACCTTTTTTATTTTTTATTTTTCAAAATAAAGATTTCTTCATTCCATGACTTTCTACCGCAAATACGTTCTTTTTAGTATATTTTATTTTTGTGCGTTGTCCAAACTTGCAAATACAGAATAATTCAATTTCGCTGAAGTGCGAATGGCAGAATGAAAGACCAGATAACTTATTGTGTTGTTTTAGCTAAGAAATTAAGGGTAGGCTGGCGATGACAGTCGGATTTGTGACCTTCTATAGTTTTGAGATATGATTATATACTCACTTCCAAAAGAGAAAATAACTTGTTGGAGATTGGAAATTTTTAGAATATTTCAAATTTTGTTTAACTATTATCAAGGATATGTTTGGTTGAAAGGTGAAAATTGAGGTAAATTTTCATGAGTGAGTTTTATGTATAAAATTACATATAAAACTCAACCAAAAAAATTTACCTTCATTTTTACTTTCCACTCAAATATAGTCTAAGAGTTAATTACACGTGACACTAAATTAGAGATAGTATATGTGTAGTTATACATAACAGAATTTGTGGCACGGCGGTATCAGATTCAACTCGTGCAACTTGGTTATTCCACCTTTTCGTTAATTAAGTTAATGGTAAGTCATCCATATCATGTTAAGTTGATTCAAACAAAAAGTTCTTACAACTTATTCAAAAATATTGTCAAAGTCACTATTCAAGCTAACGAGAGTAGCGCACACGCTTACATACGCTTCCTAACCAATTTCTTATGGCTAATCACAAACTTCAATGATGAAATCAATTATTATTGGTTGATTGAATATGTGGACACAATATTACGTGGAAAATATTTTTGAAAATGAATCACGAGGCGACGGCAGCCTAATTAAGCTATCGCATACGAATAAAATATGATAACAATATATATCGTGTATCGTGTTGGTCCGCTGACTACTCAAACAACTAATCATTCAGGAATTGGTATACACAGTCAAAACAGTATTCGTATTTAAATGTGAATATACGTATTCGAGATAATCTTCCCAACAGTTTAAACACATGCTTCCATGATATCTTTTTCAAATGTTTGCAAATTTTTAAGTGAAGCAATGATATAATAAAAAAAAGAAAAAATCTCTATTTTCGTCTCATATCTTTTAGCGATATTTTGATTGGTCCCAAAAGTTTTTTTTTTCCAATTTCATATCTAACATTTTGATAATATTTTAAAGTTATCCTATTTAATAATGATATAAATTTTTTTAAATGATCATTGATATGGTTCATATGTGCTATTTTTATCTTATGCAGATATCATATTGTACATATAAAAGCTTTATTTTTATCTTCAATTCTTTAAACCTAGGTTTTGTAGTTAAAAGTTGTTTACAAATAAAATTAAATTCATACCAATAAGGATATTAAATAAAAATAGAGTTTCAACTTATATAATAAATATTCAAAAGCCGAATTGGTAATTTTGTTAGTAAAACTGATAATATTTGTAAATAGGACAACATATAAATATTATCAAAATATTAGGAACTAAATTGAAACAATTAAAAACTTTTGGGATGAAATTAAAATATTAGTAAAAGATGGGTGACGTAAATAGAGTTTTTGGCTAAAAATAACATTAATTGTACATTGACAAAACAGGATGTTAGCTAGTCTTAAGAGGAAAATAGCAAATATTGAGTTGGTATTGGAAAAGAGACCGGGAGAGGGGCAAGGCAACATTGGTGAGAATGTATAAATGATCACGATCCTATAGCTGGTAGGACAAAATTTGGTGGAAAAGCAAAGGAACGAGTGTCCCACACGAAGAGAAAATCAACGCGTTTGCCTACCCTTGTGCTCGTGGAGTCTATAATTAATTCGTGTGTGAATGTTTAATTATGTTGAATTGTTGATTGGTTTCTGAGCAAGGAATGAACTTGCACGTGGTGATGTTCTCTAAAACGGCAACGGGACCGTACATGAAACGGCGCGCAATGGTCTTCGTTTGCATGCGACGTCATGCGCATTAGAGAGGTATTTAGGCACTGTTACTCTGCAAATTTTTAAGCATTTTGCTCCCTAAAATTTTCTTTTCTTTTTCATAATTTGTTTAGTCAAGATTCAATTTATTATTTACTTATTTTTTTATGTGAAAGATTCAAGGCTTGAAAGACCCCTAATTTTTATATTTTGGATTTTGAACTAGTGCCTTAGGACAGTGATTAAGGTTTCCAATGGTGGAAATTTTTTGTGCTTCCAATACATTAAATGTATTGATAATTAAAAACTTTATTTTAATAAAAAATTTCTACTTTGAATTAGGGCACTAGGTAGCAATACTTTTTTTTTTATACCTTTTCTTAATCAAAATTTAGAACACATGGCAATAACAAGAATCAATAAAAAATGGGGTCGTGATGAAAATTGATGCTGGTTTTTACGGCTCAAGAACGTGAGTTAGCCTGCGGGCTTTAATCAGCCCACTTGGTATTTGAAACTCTCGGTCTCTTGCGTGATTACGAGTCTTTGAACCACGACCCAAAATCTATAACAAACATGCCGCTCTTCCTAGCTAGGGTTCTCTTTGTGCTGCCCCTTTCTTCCACTTTCCGTACGTCGTTTCCTTCTCCTCCTCTCAAGATAGCGCCTCTTTTCTGCCCAAAGGAGGAAGCCAACCACCTCAAGGAGATGATCCAATCATCCCTCATTTTTCTCTTTTTTTGGATATCCTTAACCAATCTTAGTTTCTTGTTTTAGAACAATTATGTGACTTGAATTAGAGCTTTTTGTATGAATTTCTAGCCCTTAGGTTTGACTATATATAGTAGATTTGATATATGGTGTAGCTATTTTATTATGTAAAATGGATGGTATTTATATATTTGGCATTGTCAAAAAATTTGTTTGAATTTAATTTGACAAATTTTATATTATTATGGTTATGATAGATTATATTTGTGTAAATTTTGAGTTAAGTCCAAGTTTAATGTGTTCAAGGTTGATTTGGAGTTGAAATAGTTAATTTCTAGTTAAAATTGTTAATTTTGGAGTTAAAATTGATAGGGGTATTTGGGAAAATTGTATATTCCTAGATTTGTTGGGGTCTCATGGAGGTACATGACCGATACTCATCAATGGTGCCTGACCCACCCTGGAGTTTTCTAACTCAATTGCACCATCAGGCGCACATGGTTGACCAAGAATGGTCCCTTCCATCTAGACTTTGGCCCTCCAACCATCAGCTTTTGCCCAAGGCTCATAGGAATTCATGCCCTCAGGGCTTCGTACCCAACATGGGCTGGTCATGGAGCACTTGGGCTGATGACTGCCGGTGGTGTACATGTATCTAAAAGCTTGGAAAACTCTACCAAAGGATTCATCATATCCCATCAGGAGAAGAAAAATAGGGAGTGTGGTGCATCCTTACCAAGTAAAGTATCATATGTATCTTCTACTAGGGAGTCAATGACATCAATGCCAAACATAGAGTGGTCCTTAGAGGGAATTTCATGGCATAGACAAACAAAATTGGGCTGAATTTTCCACACTTAATGGATAATGTACAGCATAAACATCAATTTTGGTCTGATTTCAAAAAGGGTCTACAAAATTAATGTATGGTGCCTGACCTAGTGTGATTCTCCATTCAGCACATAAAAATCAGCGGGAATATTAAATCATTTACCTTTACCAAGACATCTCCAATATCCCCTCTGGCCTTGTGATGCCTCCTAACCCGGTGGGCTCAGTTCCCCAAAGTGTAAGGATTTGTAGAGTGATTTTGGCATAACATTAATGTTTTCGGAGTCAAGCCATGGCTTGCTTGATTGCATGTTCCCAATGGTACAGGAACATTGGATATGCCGGACCTTCACTTGGGTGGCAGGTTGCTAGGCTTGATGGGGAGGAAGCATTCACTCATAGTCACCTTCTCTTCTAAGCCCTGTAGTCTCCTCTTGTTGGTACATAGATCTTTCAAAAATTTGGCATATTGGGGTTGCCAATTGCATCCAAGAGAGGGATATTCTTCCACCTTCCTAAAGTCTCCAAGAGGTCCTTTCCAACTCCAATTCATTGGACCTCTGGGTCTTGCAACTCCTCTGGGAAGGGCAATGAAATGGGTCTTTTCCTGCTCTCTTCTTGCTTTCTCTTGGGGTCAGGCTTCTGTTCCAGGTTCTGCTAAACTATCTCATCCTCCTGACTTTCAGCCACAACCTGCTCTGAAAGACCAACAACCTCGGGTAAAGCTACCAGACCTCAGAGTATATGGAGAAACGTTCCCTTGGGGTTGGAACCTAAGAAGGGAAGGTGGATGCACTCCCCTGGGATTGGGAACTCTAGCCTCACAATTGCATCTCATATCTTGCATGGCTTGTTCCTATTTCCTCTGTGTTTCAATCATCATTTTCATCATCTCCTGATGGTACATTGAAGGGCAGGGGGCAGGTAGTGCTAGAGCTCCAGAGGTGAACCTGGAGCAGGTGGTTGTTGGTAGACATGAGGTAGCTCTTATTTTGCTAGGGTGGAACATATTTTTCCTCCTACTGATAGTTCCACCTCAATTAGGGTGATATCTCCAACCAGGGTTATGTGGTCCTCTAAAGGTCATACCACCTGGTTCTGACTTGAGGTCTTCCAGGGAACACATTACTAGCGGCAACTAAGGTGGTCCTCCTGTAGCTATGGACATACATCAATCATATGGGTATTACAAGAACAAATACACAAGCTAGAACTGAGGTGAAGGAACCTACCTCGCTGATTAAGGCCATCTGTTTCAAAAATTATCATTCATCCAATTTCTTCTCCCTACTATCGCTGAAGAAGCTTCACCCACATGATGAATACTACTACAGAGCTGAACCAAATCTAAGAGTTTCTGCCATGTTTTCAATCAAAAGTCTTAGCAGGAGTCTTGTTAACTAAACCCCACTGGCAGCATCAATCATGCTTCTTCCATAACTGAGCAATCCCTCATAGAAATCCTGAATGAGAAAGCCTGAAATCTAATGGGGGCTGGCACACAACCTCTTGAACCTCTCCCAATACTCATAGAGAGATTCCCCCTCAGCTCCAAATGCCACAAATATCTTTCTGAGTGAGCTGCTCTGGAAGCTAGAAGAATTTCTCCAAAAATATGCGCTTCATGCTAGCCAAGCTGGTTCCATGGGGGATGTAGAAGAACTAATCCTTGGCAGCTCCTTCAAGGGAAAAAGGGAAGGCCCTTAGTTTGATTTGGTCCTCCGTTACCCTTTGAGGCTTCATTGTCACACAAATAACATGGAACTACTTGAGATGTTTGTGTGGTCTTCCCATAGCCCATGGAATTTAGGCAAGTGGTGAGGAGTCCTGATTTGAGCTCAAAGTCACCTCCTTGGTCAGGGTAAATGATCCCTAGAGGTTGGTAGTTCAGTCTTGAGACGGCTCCTTCAAAGTCTGTTATTGTCAGCCATATTTCCTAAACACTAGGCGTGATTAAAAATTTGGGGGAAAAATAAAAAGAATTATCAAATTCTCTAGTTATATCAGAAGAAAAGGGGTTGCTTGATAAATTAATTCTCTCCCTCGACCTTCCTAAGTTGTTTGGGTTTTCTAAATCTCTTGATTAATCGGTAGTATGGGAAAATTAGGAAGGGAGCGGGTCATAAAATTAAATTAGTAGCAACCAAATACACAGGAACAAAGAAAAGAAGAATAAAATTTAAACTAAACAAAACTGATTTTTTTTTTAAGGAGAAGCACAACCTGATAAAATAGAAGAAAATAAATAAATAAATAAAATAAAAATGAAAATAAATAAAAAAATCAATCAAAAACAAGAAGAATAATAGCACCACTTCCCGGCAACGCCAAAATTTGGTGCGAGTGTCGCTCGCAACAAATTAAAAATTTATAAAGTGCTAAGTTGCACAGAAATGTAGTAGAGGGCACAACTCAGTCGTCTCACAAGGAAGTGTTCTAATTGATTCAGAGATTTGGGGGTTTTAGAAATTATAGCAACTAAATTAAATTAAGAAATTATAATGAGAAAATTATATGAGAGATTACCTACAAGGAGTCTTTCAGGTCAAGATTATTCAATCATTCAAAAGATAAATTCATGGCGGTGATTATTTTCATTAGTTATGTTATCACACAACAATGATGCAATTCTACTTAGCAGGTTATATAATCGCACTTCCACTAAGGGTTTGGCTAACATATGAACTAGTAATTCACGATCGTGATTCTATGAACCTATGCCAGTTGATTACCAATTCCAGCAACCTAATTCCTAACGGAGTTAATTTCAATCCCTAACCAATTGGATGTAATTAAATCAATTGACCCAATATCCCAATGGTATTTAGATTATGTATGCAAACAAATGCACAACCAAACAACTCTTAAAAATACAATCACAAAAATCTTCACAATTGATATCAAAAGAGAAAGTAACGGGAGGAAAAACCAACCATGAATTGCAATTAGAATTAGGAACCTCAAGAACAAACTCAATCTCAGTTATCCTTGCACACGGTAAAGAGATTACTCCTCTATAGGGAGTTTCACAAGTTATTGAAAGAAAGCTGTAAATTATAATCCAACGTGAGCCAAAACAAAGATTGGGAACTCCCAAAACCTAGAGAGAGTGGGGGAGAGAGAGAGAGAAAGAGAGAGAGCCTGATCTTCCTAAAATTAAACCTAGATGCCAACTCCTTTCATTCCCTACGTTTTTCGTTCTTCCCTCCAAGGGGCCCCAAGAGTGACCCAAATAAAACGGCAACAAAAAACCAAGTTATCGTAGGAGGAGCGCTCATAGGAACGGGCCGCCTTCAAGATGAATTCTCTGCTCTGTTGGCGCTATGGCGCTCTAGTTGTAGCGCTTACCCGAATGGTGGGCTTTTGCTTCTTTCAATTCCAGCTCCTGCTCTTGATGCTTGCACTCAATGTAATGCTCCTATGCACAAAAACCTAACTCACGGAGACACGCTAATGGTAACAAGATTTAACTATTCACAAAAGAAAAATGGAGCAATTGACATTGATTTCTCAAAATCGTGCATTGAGGTTCAATTCATAAAACACTATTAATTTCCTCAATAACACATCAAAAACCTATGCAAAAACCTAAGGTTTAGAAGTTAGATATGCGTTACGAACTGTAAGTCATACCCAAGAAAAGTTGAATAACATTTCTAAGAATGATATTTATTTTTTTGGGATTAAAAACTCCACCTGCCACATGCTCCATTAGGGGAGGATGAAAAATAAGAATGACTTATTTAGAGGAAATTAAAATGTATCCTTAATCCTGACCTAAACCCTCAAAAAATTTCTTGGAACTTATTAATTGTTTCTTTCTATAGGTTGCTCAAGCAACATTCAAGCAAATGTCCAAGTGTGATCCTTTGACCTTTCTCTTGGTACTCAACTTCCAAGGTCATAACCTCGAGGGACAACTTGCCTTTAAGGAATGAATGACGATAATGTAAATCTAGGTTTATGTGTGCTCTAAAACGTGGTGACATATCAATGATTAATTTTTATAGTGTTTATATAATATTAAATTATATTTTAAACTATTGATATATTACCTGCCTATATATAGAGTCATCGTGAACCTAAATCTATACCAACATAACTCTTAACGAATTTGAGTAGTCATATCATGTCACGATCCTTGGTAATTAGAATAGCAAATGGAATTCAGATGGTTTGATCTCATTTTGTCAAGCTCCATATTATGGATATTGGTGGTTTATATATCCTAATGTGATGACAAACATATGTTAATGAATATTTTGATGTGTGTATTAGTGTTTAGGTCTTAATTAGAAAACAAACTAAAGAAATAACACATGATAAGAATATCTCTCATTCATAGAGAAGACATTCAAAGACAACAAATGAGCACTTTGCAGAATATAATGAAATTTGTACCTACTCTTGGAATGAAGCACAAATTTTCATCACCACAAAAGAATATTATAGAATGTTGGTGATATAGTACAAGGAATATTAACATCTCACAAGAAAAAGAAATCCCTTGTACAAAAGGGCAAAATGATGTGGACAAATTTGAATTTATGTCCTCCTAGTGACAACACATGAAGAGAGAGTAGCCCACACTAGCTGTCATCCTTGCCCCAACGATGGTTAGAATACTTCATTTTAGAGATTCAAAATTGAAAACTTCATTATGGCTAACAGTAAAGCCTTTGGAATGATGAATAAATTTGGGTATTTACTCTTTTGTTTGGTTGAAGCCATTCACGTTTTCAATAGCATATGACGTCACACTTTTTTTGGGGCCAATTTGTTTTGAATTTCTAAAAAATGATTATTAAATTTAAATTTTATATATAATTGAAAAAGGTAAAAATTATTTTTTTTAGAAGTTATATATTCCTTTTAACTTCTACAAAAGAAGTTAAAAACTAATTTTTTTATATTCTAATTATTTTTCAAAGTTTATTCAAATATAGAAAATATTTTTCTGTTAAAAAAGTGATTTTAAACAAAGAACAAAATCTCATCCAGATGCACCCAATCTATTTTACACACAGCCCAAATGTATAGTAGGAACCTCGTTAATTAAGTTCAAGTGACCAAAGAATTGGTTCTTGACTAAGCTAGTTTGACCAGCTCGTCTAATTTGATATTAAAAACAATGTCCTTGTACCAACTAGAAAAAATACTTATATACGCCTAGGGTGGGATCATGTCAAGCTAGGTAATCTTACGTCCTAAATCAGGCCAGGGCTAATAAGAAAACCGGGCCTAACCTGACCTATTACATGTTATAGGCTTTATTTTGGACCTAGCCTAACCTGAAGTATGCTTGCAAAGCCTATTTTTAAAATCCATTTAGATGAAAAAAATTGTCACAATTGCAATTTGCAATTTCCAAATAGCAACACAGATCCACCTAAGATTGCAAATAGATAAACTCTTTAGTAGACAAAAAAAATAATTTAAGATAACAAAATTAAGTGTAAATCATTATTGATCAGTAGTCATAGTAGAACAAAATCGCAAGAGCAGATTTGTCTAACTTAATAATAAATACATAAAATCTCAATAGAAGAACAAAATATTAGTAAATAGACAAAATTCCATAATGAGTCAAATAGTTGAAAAAATGAATCATCATCATCAACAACAACAACAAAGATGGAGAGCTCCTATAGCATCTCGAACAACACTTGTAGAGAACTACTAGGAGTTGCAGAGTCAGATCATGCCTTCCTTGTTAGACGAGGACAATGGTGGTTCGCAAAGTGGGTGGAGGTGGAGTTTGCATGGTGGCTTCTCGATGATGATGGCACTACAAAAACGGAGGTAAATACGACAGTTGTTTTTGTAAATTGTGGTGGTTATAACCGCCATTTTTCTTAGCAAATGGCGGTTCAAGGAACCGCCATAATTACCAACGCCATTCGGTAAATTACGGTAGTTATAAACCGCCACAATCACCCTGTATAACCGCCATAATTCACATGAATTGCGGTGGTTGAATTATGTCGGTTCAACCACCGCAATTAGTGAAATATTTTTAAAAATAAATTACGGTAGTTTGAAATCGCCGCAATTTGTGGTAATGTTTTTTAAAAAATTTATCATGGGGTTTGAAACCGCAATTTGTGGTGAAATATTTTGAAAAAAAATTTAAAACTATTTATTACAACAATTTTAAACCACTCTAATTGCAACCCTAATTTTTAAAAAAGGTTCCAATAATCATGCAAAATAGTTTAATAAAACCAGCTTCAATTTTATATTAAGCTAATTAGATAAAATAAATTAATCAAATGTGGATCAAGAATTTTAGGCACTAAAATGACTACTAGCTTTAATTACTTCAGAGAGGAGTTTTCACTATTCCAATCCATTGAGGTAATAGAAAAACATTAACGGCCTAATAAAATATAGTATATAAAACTCCAGCATAAATAAAAGAATATAGATACGAACAAGTATGTTCAGCAATCAAAATTATTAGAACTAGATCAGAAAATACTAGAAAAATCAAAGGAATGAGTACTATTTCTAAAAGAGTACAATGGTTAAGGATATTCAAGATCCATTGCTTTCCTAAACACTGAACTTCTAATTTCTCAACAACACTTCTCCTAAACACTTAAAATATGCTTGAGAAAGATATATATGCTAAGTCATATATAACTCATTCTCAACTTCTTTATTCCTCCCTAAAACAAAACACAGTAATAAATGTGATCAAGATGAAGACATCAGTTTGTGCTCAGCTGAGATTTGTTTAATCGATAGTAATATAGGCTCCACCATAAAGTGGGCCATAAAAACATAAGATCATCCACAAATGAAAAATAATATACTAACTAACCACCAAATACAAATCAATATTCAAATTCAACAAAATCCTAATAATGCATGCTCAAAAGAAAAAATTGTTGTCTTGGTCCTAATAATATATCTCATTCTTCAAAAAAATAAAATAAAATAAAATAAAAGGATAGGAAATAAGGAATCAGTGCTTTTAGAGACACCAACAGTTTTACCCCTACGACCAGTAGTCTTGGTATGCTGGCCACGTACACAAAGACCCCAGTAATGCCTCAAACCTCGATGGTTTCTGCATCATAGTTTCAAATGTTAGGTCTGGTCCTATGTTTCACAAGTTCACAACATCCTATTAAATCAAGGTTAATATATGGTTCCTACGATTCAGGAAACTAACAAGCAAACAGTGACAAAGGCATACAAATAAATTCATATAGGCCCTAAGCACAAAATCAGGAAAATAACATGTATTATGTATTAACAATTAATAACTTTCCTTCCTTTGATTTTACTATCTTTCAGCAATTTAAGTTTTAATCTGTATGGCTTAAAGCAGAGCCAGTCTAAATGACAATCCACTACCTTGAAACTACATTTTGCCAACACTACAGAATGGAATCGGGTTACGTGCCTTTAATTTCACAAATCTGTATTTGACTACTAATAGCATGAATCTAAAAACTGCAATATTAAAAAGGCACTTACACGAACCATAATGTGCATGTCTACTTAAACAAAAGATTGGTTCAAATAGCTGGACAATGGATTATGTTATTTACATGAAATCCTAGTTTGGGGATCAACCATTTGCAAATATGGCTAATATCAAGTTATGAACCACAATATGCCAATATCACATATTCAACGTAAGGTGTAAAAGTAAAACATAGCCTAATACCCACTAAACAATATCAACATTCATATTGGTTCAAGTAAAGCTAAACATATTTTCCTCAATAAAAACCACAATTTACTAGTTAATCAATCACCTAATTTTCTTGAGTCCCTCCAGGTCATCCCTCAATTTCATGTTGAGTGCATTTGACACCACCTGAGAGTACTTGCCTTCCTTGTAGTCTTTCTTCCTATTCAGAAACCAATCCGGGATCTTGAATTGTTAGGGTTGGCAACCATATTCATTAGATAATCTAACTCAGCATTACTCAGTTCACCAGCTCTACTAGCAACCAAAAAAAAAAAAAAACAAACCCATTTCAATGCAAAGCATGAAAAATCAAATGAATAGGAAGCAAATACAAATTCCAAGTCAATGAATCATAGCACTCTTATCTAACAATCAAGTAAAGAGCAGTAATGAAAGTGAAAATTCCTTTTACAAACCCAGTAACTAATAAAACACATTTTACAACCTACTCAGTGCAAATCAATCATCAAACTCTCAAAAGTTCCTCTATATGCTATGAAGATTTCAATCTAGCACACCACACCATGCATGACTTAATCGCTACAAATAATGCATTATTGCTATCATTATCTAAAACTGAAACAACCTAGACCAACCCATAATTTTTTGACTTTGCAAAATACCAAATTTAAATTCACATTTTAACCAAAAATAAATAAAGCAACCAAATTGATCTTACTGCTTATTTTTAAAATTTTGTTTTAAGATTGGTGTCATACATAAATAGACTAGGGTTTGGTTGGGTGGGAATGATACCTTTAGGTAAGAAAGGAGATTGGAAGATGTACCATAGTCACTCTTGAGCAAGGTAGCCTTGAAGGGATTGAAGAGCTAAGAAAGGATTCAAAAATAAGAAAGGAGAACATTGATTCAGACATTTCATCAAACACATTGCAAGATCAATTTCATAGAACAATTTGAAACAGGGCCAACAAAAATTTCAACCTATTTTTCAGAGAAACATAATCAACTTTTAGCATAAGAATTGAAGATCAGAGAAAGAGCAAATGAGAAAATCAACAACTCATGGAAGGAATTAGCAATGACAAACCTTCATCATATTGTTGTGCTAAGCGATCCTTTTATCGGTTGCGAGAAAGCAAGACAGCGAGGTGCTGGGCACGACGCGCAGTGGAAGGAAGAGGGTTAGTGGTGGTGGGGCTTGCCGGCATGGTGGGGCGCAGAGGATCAGGTGGCGTGACGCGGAGCTTGCGGTGGTGGGGCACGCAAAGAACAGGATCGCGACGTGACAGAAGGATATGGGGAAGGAGGTTGTGACGGAGAGGTGCCCACGAAAGAAAGAGAGAATGGAGGGGCGAGTGACGGCGATGGTGGTTAGGTCACTGGCGGCCACATGTTGGGCATAGCAGGAGAGAGGTTAGGTGGAGGGAGGGCTGTGTTTGTGGTGTATGAATGAGGGTGCTGTGTATTGTGAATGGGGGAAGGTCTAGAAGTTAGAACCCTTAACTCATTGCTTTTTTTTTTTTTAATTTCTGAAATGGCAACCCGCTGTAATATATCTTCCAACCGCCACTTTTTTACTAAAATCGTGGCGGTTGACAAAACCATTTTAATTCACGTATATTATGGCAGTTCAAAGAATCGCCCTAATCACCACAATTTACCTATTTATTTAATTTTTTTATAGTGTGGCTTCTTTGACACTTTGACAGTGGTGTGTGCGTGCGTGCGTGCATGCATGTGAGATTGAGGAGTAAGGATGGTGGCGACGGCGAGGCTGAAGTAAGGTGTATGGCCATGTGTTGTGCGTCATGTGGTTGTGCAACGTGCTTGGGGGGTGAGGATTGGGGGCGACTTAGAGTGAGAGGAGAAGGTTTCTAAATTAGGTTTAGGGTTTGTAAATTGTAATGTGAGTTGAGTTGTTTGTGATACACCATCTCACTAATACTAATATGATGCCTTTTGAGTCCTAATTCTAATTTTTTAAATTGCTGTATTAGTTATTTTTTAAAAACAAATATAAATGTTTGTTGAGTAATTTTATATCAAATAAGTAAGCTAGTGTAGTGGTTTGTAGTCTTTCACAAAATGCTTTTTAGAAGGTCTGAACATGGCTTAATTGTTAAAAAGGTTAGGCTAGGAGCCTCCTGACCTATTCCCATCCCTATTTATGCCACTGTTAATTCAACTGATTTTAAAATTCCTATATTATTTTGTAGTTATTGGTCACCTAATTCAAATTTAATTTGGTTATAACTTGTTAATTAAATATTAGGTGGATGAATTGTACTTCAATATTTTAACAATAATGCTAAATGGTACGAGAACGAATTCATAATACGACATACGAAGAGAACAATGTGTTTACATTATCGTGTTAAGCAAAAGTTTCTTTGTCTTGGCTTTTCACTAAAACCTGCCTTTGATAGGTTTAAGGGTCCGTAATACTAGTCAATTTCGTACCCTATAGCATCACTTATTTTAAATTTGATTCCATGATGCTTAAGAGATAGTAGTTTTGAAGCCAATGATATCATCATATATATCGCCACATTGGGTAGATGTTTTCTCAGAGTCGCAGATAAGATAAATTACGAATATTTGCATTGCCTAGTATACTCTACAAGGTGAGGCTAATGAATATTGATACTAATATTTTCTGTCCCTTATGTCATTCTCGTTTTCTCTTTCCTTGAACCTTCTCTAATGTTTTTACAAACAAGAGACGATAGTGTTACTGTGTTACAATTGCAAATATGACTCAAAATCAACTTAATGTTGAATAAGAACTGAACCCTATGTTTGTATGGACTTTACAAAACCAAACGAAGCCGTTGAAACAAGATCCATAAGCGCTCTTCCCTTTCCACGTACCCTAGGTCTCATTAAGGCTAGCTATAGTTCATGCACTGCTCCATAATTAAGTGCTTCAATTAATAATAGAAGATTATTTCACACTATAACGATAAAATATTTAACAATCACGCAAAAAATAGTAATAGACCCATAACAAAGTTTTAAAATTTACCTCTTTTAGTATCCTTAACTTAGGCCACTGATTACCAAAATCATAATTTTTTGGAATTTTTTGTTACCAAATTAAAATCAACAAATTAAATCTGACGTATAATCTCCTACTTCTTTCAAGGCATAAGCATAATAAACGAAAACAAAACACACAGAAATCCAGAAGCTCTACGTACATGTATCCTTTTATTACACACATTTAATTTGTCCACACATAACATAAGAACAAATTAAACCCATATGAAGTCACTTCTGAAATTTCAAATTGTTATCCAAAAATTTTAAAAATTTAAAATTTAAGAATTTAGAGAGAAAAGTAAACACGTACGCTATAAAATCAAGAAGTATCTCTTACATTATTATTTGCGCTGAAATTCTTGGTAGAATCCTTTCCTCCATATCCCTATTATAGCCTCCTCGGATTATTATGGAAGCTGCAATACAATGCAACCCAATTCTTGCACTCCATTTTTCAATGTTAGTATAGTTACAAAGAAAGTCACATACTTAAAGCAGACATAACTTCTGAGTTTTAATTCTGTTGCTATCCTGTTATTGGGTGTTCTCCTTTCCTGTCTTTCCTTTCTTGTCTTCTCCTTTCCTTTCTTAAGCCCTCCTTCCTTCTTTTCCTTTTTTCCCTTTCTCTCACTTTTCTTCTTCTTTCCTCATTTCTTTTCATTTCTTCTTCTTGTCCCTTCCTTTCCTCTCCTAGCTTCTCTTCCTTTCTTTTCCTTTCTCGTTTTTTCTTCTCTTGTCTTCTTCTTCTTAACACCTCTTCATCTTTTCTTCTCATTTCCTCTCTTCCTAACTTTATTTCCTTTCCTCCTTTATTCTCTAATCTTCTCTTTCTCTTTCTTGTTCTACTCTTTCATCTCTTTCCCACTCCCTTTCATCCCTCTTTTCATTCCTTCTCCTTTTGTCTCTTGTCTTCTCTCCTCCATTCCTTTGCCCTTGGACCGGATCAAGGAATAATGCGTTAAGCAAGTGTATCAAGAGAAGCATTGGGTTAGGGACAAGAAGAAAGAGAAAACAATATATTTGGAAAGGTAGAAGAGGAGGATCAAGTGGGGATTGCAGCATTCAGGTTGGGCTTATTCTTTATGATTTCTGAATGAGACAAGATTGTTATTAGGCAGAGTTGGAGTAGGTAATTGGAAAGTCAACGGAAGGAGAACACCTTTTTTTTATTATTATTATTATCACTTTGATGAACTTGACAAGCAAGCTATTTGAATGCACAATTGTTTATATTATATGCATTTAGGGATTTCTTCGCTACCTTATAAAATTTATGGGTATCGGTATTTTTAGATAATTTGTGGCTGAAATTTATCACGTGTCTCATTAACTAAATTTATTAATATTTTAAATATTCATGATTAAATCACATTTCTTAGATTCAAAAGGATACTGATACCCTTGGGTATTATAACAAAAACTTATGTATTTAATTTGAAATCATTAAAGTTCGACAAAATGCACAAATCAAGAAACATATTACTCCTTGTAAACACTATATTTTTATTGGATATCCTTCTATTTATTTTTTCTTTCATTTTTCATTAAAAAAATAAATAAATAAATAAAAATATGTGTGAAAAAGGAAAGTCAAGAAAGGAAGTGGCAACATCATCAAGATGTTCTTCTCCATCCTTTGCTAGAAGATAAATTTGTTTTGTGATGAGTTGGATCAATGATTTTGATCAATAGGGGAATGACTATATATGGAAGGGCAGAGTTTTTGGTTGGAGAGGGAAGAAAGATTAGAGAAATAAAAATAAAAAAAATAAGGAAATGGGTGAAACACAGAGTAATAGGAAGTCTCATTTAGATTATAGGAGATTAACAAGGCAAGGTTGGAGTTTCAAAGTGCATACACATGATTTAATGCATTTTTCTTTGCTACTAATAGTATCATCATCATCATGTTCATCTTCATCATTATTTTTTTTCCAACAACAATTATATTTCTTTTCCACAATAGTCATCACCATCATCACTCACAGAGAAATCAAATCTAATACCCACACCCCCTCTATCTCAAATCAACCCACCATGAACCATAACCCATAGCCACAGCCAAAAAACCAACCAAATAAACCATCTATCAATATCCAAGTCAACTTTTCATGAAACAGCACTTATACCTCCTACATTACAACCAAACCATTTCCAAACCCAATCAAAAAAATGATGCATAACAAGATAGACCAATAAGTCAAAATAAAACCCACACATATCCAACCCATAACACCCATGAATCAAGAATAAAAGGATAAAAAAGAAAAGAGGAAGAAGCTGGCGGTGCTACGCCATCCTCTCCAACCTGCGCTGATGCCATGTTGTCGCCACTGTTGCTTGGTCCTCGAAACCACTGTGATGCCGCCTTCCCTTGTACCTCTATCTAGTGGCCCATGCCTCGATACCTCTGCTATGCGTGCAGAAGCCACTGGTGCAATGGAGCTTCTCTAACCGGTCGCAACTGTCGTGGCATCACTACCTAGCAAGCCATTGTGCACCCATCCGCAGTGCTTGCGCTTCACGATCGTAAACCACCATTCCTTGCACTATGCCGGGTTTGCCACCGTCCATGGTAGCATGCGCCTCACCATCGCCATCTCTCTCTCCCACCATTTGCAAATCCTTTCTCAGCTCATTGTTTTACAAAACCAGTTCCTCTTGTCATGGCCTTGGACACACTCCAACGTAATCATGCCTGACACTTGGACTTACTCAACCTCTTGAGCTAAGCACCAAGTCAGTCTCACTAAAAAATGACTAGCAACGGAAGCAAATAGTACAAGAGAATAAGAGAACTTTGGAGAGAATACTTTGCACTACACAAAGAAAGCTTACAAATGACTTGGATGGTTTAGCAAAAAATGGCCACCCATATATATAGCCTTCTACCTCCTCAATAGACGGTGAAGATTGATTCTAATGGACGGTCTAATTTTGTATCCAGAACCTTCCTACATTCCACGCATATCTACATATTTCTAGAGCCTTCTGGATATATCTACTAAGGACTTTCTAGATAGTTCTACATGTCTCTACATGCTTCTAGATAGTTCTACATGATTCACATTTTAGAATTCTAGAGCTATCACTATTCTGCAATATTCTATATTTTTCTACGGTCTTCAAAATCTTCTAAAATTTTCAGTGAATTAACCCTCAAGAAACCGTCGTGACAATTTCCCTCACTTATTACGCAGACGTCCTCGTCGCGCTCTGGTCATGGTAGTGCTTAGGCGGTCTTGGAACCAGAGATCTTCTCATGTTTCCAGCTAACTTTCATCGGCTGTCCTTTCCATTTGGTCAAGTATTGAACACTTGGTTGTACCCCTTTTTTTCTTACTACTCGATTGGCTAACACCTCCTTTACCTCCTTGTCAAAGGACTTGATGACTATAGGTGGTGCTCGTCTTGAGTCGCTTCTAGCCATTCCTCCATGTCTTCATGGTATGGCTTAAGCATACTCACATGGAAGACATGGTGGATCCTCATGGATGGAGGAAGGTTTATCTTATAAGCCACCTCCCTTATTTGCCCAATAACTTCATATGGTCTTTCATATTTATGAATTAGGCCTTTATGCACCTTGCGAAAGGCCTTGAATTGTTAGGGAAGAAGCTTGATCATTACCTTATCTCCTATATTGTAGCTTGTATGTCTCCTATTCTTCTGTCCACTTCTTCATCCTTTTTGCTTCTTTATCAAGGTAGAGCAGGTAACATTAGCTTATTCCTTCCAAGACTTAGCCATATGATATGCTCGGACTCTTCCCTATAAGATGATGAAAGAGTATGGGGTGTGATAGGTTGTTGTCCATTCACAATCTTAAATGGACTTTTTAGACTCGCTCCTTTGCAAGTTATAGGAGAATTGAGCTACATCCATGAGCTTAGTCCAATCCCTTTGGTTAGCACTAACAAAGTGCCTCAAGTAGCATTCCAACAAAGCATTCACCTTCTCGGTCTCCATCAGTTTGTGGGTGAAAGCTAGTTGAGAAGTGTAACTCTGACCCCAAGAGTTTGAACAACTCTGTCCATAGTCGACCTGTGAAGCGTGGATCTCGGTTGCTAATGATTGTCTTTGGTAAACCCCAGGACTTCACCACATTCTTGAAGAATAATCGCGCCGCATCCTCAACAGTACAATCCGTAGGGGCAGGAATGAACGTAGCATACTTAGAAAATCGATCCACCACTACCAAGATAGATCCATACCCTCAGACTTAGGTAATGTAAAGATGAAGTCTAGGGAGACACTTTCCCATGGTTACTCCTGAGTAGGTAGCGGTTCTAACAATCTACTAGGAGCCTTGTTCTCTATCTTGTCTTGTTGGCACACAAGACAAGTCTTCACATAGCTTTCCACTTCATCTCGCATTGGCCAATAATAGGTTGTTTCTAATAGTGCCAGCGTTCGATGCTATCCAGGTGTCCGGCCCACTTCGTGTTATGACACTCCTTAATCAACTTTCTTCTCCTCAAGTTATCCCATTTGGGGACATATAGTCTTCTTTCTTTAGTGTAGAGTAGGCCATCCTCTAACCAAAATCTCTTAGTCTTTCCTTCTCTGGCCATCTCCACTTCTTTGCTAAGGGATCTCGATCCAATCCCTCCTTGATTACTTGTATAACATTCCCTTTGGCTATGGAAATGGCTGCCAACTCAGCCTTTCGATTAGTGCATCTGCACTATGTTAACTCTTCTCGGCTTGTACTCAACTCAAAATCAAACTCAGCCAAGAAATCTTGCCATTTAGCTTGCTTTGGGCTTAACTTCTTTTGAGTTTGAAAATAACTAGTGGCCATATTGTCTATCTTGACAATGAAATGTGATCCTAGTAAGTAGTGACGTCATGTCCGTAGGCAACGCACCATAGCCGTTATCTCTTTCTTGCACCGTGTAACGCCGCTCATGTCATTCAATTGCGGCTTTCAAATGCAATAGGATGCCCCTCTTGCATTAGGACACCTCCTATGGCAAAGTCAAAGCATCTCTGTGAACCTTCGGTAAGGATAACACGGGTTCTTCCATGATAGCAGCCTTATATCCATCAAAGGCCTTCTAACATTTCTCCATCCACTCCCATGAGTGATTCTTCTTGAGAAGATATGTCAATGGCGATGCCTTGGTGGAATATCCCTTGATGAACTGCCTATAATAGTTTGCTAGTCCAAGGAATGATCTTAGCTCAGACACCTTGCTTGGGGGTTCCCATTCTTTCATAGCTCTAACCTTCTCCTTATCCATCCAAGGGTTCTATCCTTAATCACATGCCCTAAGAAGTGAATCTCATCTTTGGCAAAGAAACACTTCTTCTTTTTCACATATAAGTTATTCTCTCTTAATGTCTTGAACACGATCTGTAGGTGATCCACGTGGTCCTCAAGAGAATTGCTATATATCACAATGTCATCCAAGTAGACCACTACGAATTGATCCATATAAGGATAGAAAATCTCATTCATCAATGTATAAAATGTAGGAGCATTAGGTAAGCCAAAAGGTATTACTAACCACTCATACGAACTGTACTTCGTCATACAAATGGTATTTGGTTCATCACCATCGGCAATCCTCACTTGGTGATAACTTGACCTTAAGTTTAACGTTGAAAACCACGTAGCTCTTCCTAGTTGATCAAACAAATCGGCTATTAAAGGAATAAGATACTTGTTCTTGATAGTTACCTTGTTAAGTGCCCGATAGTCGATGCATAGCCTCAATGAGCCATCATGCTTCTTTTGGAATAAGACAGGTGCTCCATATGGTGCTTTGGATGGATAGATAAGACCAGCATCCAACAACTCCTTGAGTTTTTCCTCAACTCTTCCAACTTAGGTGGTGCCATCCTATATGGTGCTAGCGCGTGGTTCGTACCCTTCCAATTTAATCTTGTGATCTAGCTTCCTCCTTAGAGGAAGTTGTTTTGGCAATTTGGGAGGCATGATATCCTTATTTTCCTCAAGGACTTTCTTGATTTGTAGTGGTACATCCCCTTCTTCCATCATTGGTTCTTCCTTGAGCAAGGCCAAGTAGGTCACCTCTCCCTTCTTGACCTCTTTCTTTAGTTGCATGGCAGACAACATAGGAGTTCTTCCAGGCTTGGAGAGTATAGGGATCATGCATGGAGACCCTTTCTCATAACACACACTGCATCGCAATATGGCATGGGCACAACATTCACTTTCCTCAAGAAGTCTAATCCAGGGACAATCTTGAAATCATCCACAAGTGCAACTGAGAAATCTACAAATCCTCTCGGAGTCAAGAGCCATTTCTACCTCTTTCACTATTCCTCTAAGAGGTTTTCCCTTGGTGTTGACGGTCTTGAGCCAACCATTCTTCTCCATGACCTTCAACCTAAGTCTTTCCACTTCCTGGGTGTAATGAAGTTATGTGTGGCACCAGTGTCAATCATAGCTACAATGGGCTTCTCCTTTATGAGCACTTCAACGTACATCAACCCATTCTTCTTCTCCATGGGGTGTACTTCTTTACATTTTAAGGCATTGAAGAGTTGGACAGATCCAGTATATTTAGCCTCTTGTGTTTGGGATTCCTATTCTTAAGCAATAGAAGCCAATGTCACTAGCTTGGGACAATCCTTTATTTAGTATGGCCTCTTACACACGAAACATTCTTTTTTAGGCACAAAAGCCTTTTTCTCCTCGTACTCTCTTAGAAGAGTACGTGAAGTCTTTCTTTGAAGGAATATTTTTCCTTTGTCTCCTCCACCTTTAGAGGAACTAGCCTTAGAAGATGGTTTGGACTTAAAGTCCCCTTGTTGGTACTCCGTGAGTGACTTGGCCACTACAATGGCTTCATCCACATCTTGGACTCTTCGTCTTTGCAACTCTTACTTTGCCCAAGGTTGGAGTCCATCAATCAAGAAGAATAACACATCTTCTGAGGCTAAATTAGGGATTTGAACCGTGAGTATAATGAACTCTCTCACATAGTCACCAATTATGGTTCTATGCTTCAATTCCTTTAACTTCTTTCTTGTTTCATAAACCACGTTCTCAGGGAAGAATTGTCTCTTCAATTCCCTCTTGAAGTCTTCCCACGTGGCTATGTTGCAAGTGCCTTTCTCTATGTCTGCATACTTCCTTCTCCACCACAAGATTGCATTATCAGTAGATAGAGAGAAGCAGTACGTACCTTCATTTGTTCTCCTGCCACCCTTGGCATTCAAAGTACCTCTCTATCTACCATAAGAAATTCTGCACCTCTTGAGCATCCCTCACGCCCTTGAATTCCTTTGGCTTTGGGAGATCAACCCATGGAGTTTCCCTTGCTCCACCTTGCATACTAGCAAGTTCGCAACCTAAGTTCCTCAAGGGATGCTTGGGCCTCTTCACGTAACTTCATGGCATCTTCAAGCTTGCCTTCAACTTGGTTAAGGCGTTCGTCCCTTTTTCTCCATTCTTGAGAGCATTCATGACATCTTCCTTCATGACATCTAGTTCCCCACATAAGTCTCTAAGGTTTCTTTATCATGCTCCACCCTTTGGATGCGTACACCATGACCAAAAATAAGGTTTCAATCCATTCACGACATGATTTAAAAGAAGCATTCGTGTCAAGACTAAAAATAAATAAATAAATAAGAAGCCACACACATTATGGTGAAGGAAAAAGCTGAATGGAATTCAACCATAAATCTATAACAAACATGTCGCTTTTCCTAGCTAGGGTTCTCTCTGCGTCGCCCTCCTTTCTTCCACTTTCTACGTCGTTTTGCTTCTCCTCATCTAGAACAATGCCTCTTTTCTGCCCAAAGGATGAAGCCGACTACCTCCAAGGAGATAGTCCAAATGATCCCTCATCTTTTTTTTTTAATTCGTTTCCTCTTTCTCAAATCCTTATTACATTTGGATATCTTTAACCAATCCTAGTTTCTTGTTTCAGAACAATTATGTGACTTGAATCAGAGCTTTCGTATGAATTGGTAGCCCTTGGGTTTGACTATATAGAGTAGATTTGATAGATGGTACTTATATATTTGGCGTTGTCAAAAAAATTGTTTGAATTTAATTTGAGAAAATTTTATATTATTATGGTTGTGATAGATTATATTTGTGTGTAAATTTTGAGTTGAGTCTGGAGTTTAAGTTGTTCATGGTTGATTTTGAGTTGAAATAGTTATTTTTTTAGTTAAAATTGTTAACTTTTGAGTCAAAATTGTTGATATTTGGTTAAATTAGTTAATTTTTGAGTTAAAATTGTTAATTTTGGAGTTAAAATTGATAGGGGTATTTGGGAAAATTGTATACTCCAGAAATATAAATTTCAACCAAACATTGGAATGTTTATTCCTTGGCCTATTTTGTAAGAATCTTGGAAGTTCAATGCCCTCAAAATGTCATGCCAAAAAGTAGGAATAACATTTCTAAGAATGATATTTTTTTTTTGGATTAAAAAGTTACTCCGACTACCACATGCCCTGTAAGGGAGGATGCAAAATACAAATGACTTATTTAGAGGAAATTAAAATGTATCCTTAATCCTGACCTAAACTCTCAAAAAATTTCTTGGAACTTATTAATTGTTCCTTTCTATAGGTTGCTCAAGCAACTTCCAAGCAAATGTCCAAGTGTGATCCTTTGGCCTCTCTCTTGGTACTCAACTTCCAAGGTCATAACCTCGGTGACAAACTTGCCTTTAAAGAATGAATGACAATAATATAAACTTAGGCTTATGTGTGCTCTAAAACGTGGTGACATATCAACAATTGATTTTTATAGTATTTATATAATATTAAATTATATTTTGAATTATTGATATGTTATCGTGTAGAGTTCACTATGAATCTAAGTCTATACTAACATAACTCTTAAGGAATTTGACTAGTCATATCATATAAAAATCCTTGGTAATTAGAATAGCAGATGGAATTAGATGGTTTGATCTCATTTTATCAAGATCCATATTATGGATATTGCTGGTTTAGATATCCTAATGTGATGACAAACATATGTTATTGAATATATTTTGATGTGTGTTTTAGTGTTTAAGTCTTAATTAGAAAACATAATAAAGAAATAACACACTGATAACTTTGTAGAATATAATGAAATCTAATGTGGTACCTGTACTCTTGGAGGGAAGCGCAAATTTTCATCACTATAAAAAAATATTATAGAATACTGGTAATATAGTATAAGGAATATTAACATACCACAAGAAAAAGAAATCCCTTGTATAAAAGGGCAAAGCGATGTGGGCAAATTTAAATCTATGTCCTCCTAGTGACAGCACATGGAGAGAATGAGTAGCCCACACTAGCTGTCATCCTTGCCCCAATGATGGTCAAAATACTTCTCATCTATATAAGGAAGTATTTGGGGCAGCAAACAATCAAGAAAAGGAGCATACATTGAATATCATTTTTGAAGAATATTGTTTGTATTTTCTTTCCTTTTTCTCCTCAATCTGTTGCATTCTTGTATTGAATATTTTGAGAGTTATGTTTGCATTTCTATAATAGAGCATGAGTGAGACAAATTTGATTAAAAAAACTGAGTTATATTTGTGAAATTTTTGTGAGTGATAAAAGGTAGGAATTTGTGGAAGCTTTTGGTCAAGGAACTTGGTTCCTTTGAAAAGAATATTATAGCAAATTAAAAAGCATTTGTGGTGTAAGGCTTTGAGAGTGATAAAAGCCACATTTGTATGATCTTAGAGAGGCTCTTGTCAAAGACAACTCTTATTGTAAGCTTGGTTTCTTGTAATAGTCTTGCAAAGACTTTGGAATTAATGGAACTCTCATTAGGGTGTGCATGGTTTGGTTAATAAGAAGAACCAAATCGAACTTCATTCAAACAAATTTTTAGGTAGAAATTTTTGAACCAAACCAATTTTAAAGTAGTTCAAAACTAGATGAATTAGTTTCAGACTAGTTCTAAATTAGGTGACCAATTTTGAGACGGTTTTGAATTTAACATGCCATTTTCTCACTTCCACCATTTCACTCAATTGCTAGCCAACACCAGAAATTGTGCTCACTTTCTTGATATGCGCAACTAGCCCCCTTCCCTTGATAGCAAACATATTGTTAAAAATTGTGAAACAGAAAATGTGAGGTTGCTTTTTTTTTTCCTATATTCCTGAAAACTCTAATTCTTTGAATTGGTGGAATGAAAGAGGAAACAATGTTGTGCAGATCGAAAGAAGTGTGAAAACTTCAAATTATGAGGTAGTGCCATATAGATTGCACGATGACATAAACCATTTACTTTGCATTTTGTGTTTTGTTGATAGAAATACAGTTAAGTGATCCATGGTGAACCACACTTTTGGGTTCAATGCACTAAACCATATTTGGAATTCAAGAGTTAAAATATTAAGATAAAAATCAGTTTTTCTCATAGAGTTTTGTTTAGTTACAGTTTGGATTTAGTTCAAATATTTTTTTTTAGCACCCTTAACTTGATGTCACAATTGGTAGGGACTAGATGTAAACTCTGCATTGGTATTCAAACCATAAGAAATGTAATATTCTAGATCAAAGTACTTTTAGGAAGGCCTCCCTAAAGCCCTAAAGAGGATTCTTCAAAAATTTGCAGAATTTACCAAAAACGTAGATAAGCATTTTTATTGTGTGGATGCGCATTTATTTCGAGCGGACATGCATTTCTTTATATGCAAACACATATTTTTAATGCATGCACACTTTTGCCCCGTTTCCTCTTAAGCTCTAGAAAGCCCTCGAATATTGGGCTATGCATGTAAGCGCTTTTTTATTGCATAGATGCACATTTTTGAAACCAACAAAAGCACATTTCTTCGCATGAATGTGCGATTTGCATATCAAATTGCCCAAAATTTCATTTAAGTGATCTCGTCTCCTATATAAACCCATCCCAAGCTTGGGAAATACACCTAACTGCGTCTAACATTCTCTCCACCTTTCTCTCATGTTTCTCCTCTGTTCTTCCTCCTCCCCAAGCTTTCAACGAGTAATTTTCATGATTTTTGTTAGTATCCTACCCCTCTCCATCAAGTTTATGGGTTGAGACATCCTTGTGCATGATTTTCTTATGTCACTCTCCTCCCTCGTATTCCCAAACTCTATTATTAGTTAATTTTATGGTTTTTTTTTTATAGTTTCTGATAACTCTGATAGTTGTGTCATTCCGCTTTTCTTAGTCAGGTTGACATTGGAAGCACACTCTCACCTGTCCAGGTGAGTGGGTTTAAGCACATGACCATATTTTTTTTTATCATTATTCATATCTTCCTACCATTGTACACACATTTGATGAAATTTAGAAGTGATTTATGCCTTGCCAAGACTTTTTATGATTTATGACAATTTTAGAAAATTATTATTTTTTCAGTTATTATGAAAATCATATTTTGGAAAATCGTGAAAGCATTATTGATATGCTTGTATGCCATGAAACAAATGTTTTATACTTCCAAGAAAAGATTTATTTGGAAATATTGAGTTAAAATTTATTTATTAGAATTGCTAGACATGTTTTATGAATTTATTGAAATTATCATGTATTTAAGATTATGGATTCCCCAATCATGGTTTCAAAATCTCAATTATCTATTATTGAAAGTGTTGAATTAATTATGATTCATAACAATGACCATGTGAGCTTCTGAAATCACTATATCTATAAGCTAGTGACCCATTGGCATGATTTCAGGTCCAATATGTTTGATAGTTAAGATTGTTAGAAGTATATGAATTAAGTTTTCATATTTATTTAGTTTAATTGTAAGTTAGTTTTGATAGTAATTATTGAGAAATAAAATAGTGAGTTAATTGTTATTAGGATCATTAACCTTGGTACAAAGTGGTTCACTAAAGGGCTAGCTCAATCCAGTTATAGTTATGGAACTTAGTGAGGAGCTCGCCTTATGGGACCTATTTAAGTGTCCTTCTTATTACAATTATCAGTTAGATCAAGTTAAATTTATTTCAATTTAGCTTGCTTATTTCTATATTAGTTACTGTTCATGAATTCAATTTAAATGCTTTCCAATATATCTATGTATTTAGATATAAAAAATTTTTTATGCCAGTTGCATATATGTGTTATATATATTTGTTTTTGTTCCATGTAGGTTAAGTGGAGACCCGCTACTGAGTTTGATGAACTCACCTCATTTTTCCTCCATCTTACAGTTCCAGTTGTAGATCTAGTTATGATCAGACTCATCCTAGTAGCTTTGCAGGTGTTCCAATGGTGAGCTTAACTTTGTGGTGAAGTTTAGATCAGGATCATGGTAGAATAAAATGTTTTAGTAGTTATACAGGTAGGATTCCAAACCATGCATTAGTTATGAATATCTTCTTTTGGATTTTACATTTACTTATTTACTATAATCATGATTAGCTACAACCTTGACTAGATTGTTTAGTTTGATACTTAGATTTTATGCCTTGGAAACATTTTAGATTTATGAAAGTATGTTGAATTGAATTATTGGTATTGGAAAAATTTATGGCGAATCAAGTTTTTGGAATAAAATCATATTTTATTATGTATGTTAGACATGTCATGTTACCAAAGGCTTCTATGGAGACCTAGTTTCTCACATGTCGATCCAAATCGGGTTGTGACAATAAATTTGTGGTGCACTCTTTTTAAACCTTACCTTTTTACATTATATTTATATTGGAAACACACTGCTTTCACATCGTTAAATATACACTGATATTTTAATTCATCAATTGCTTCTGTTTATGTTTTGCTTCTCCTTCCATGATCTTTAAAGGACATTCATCCAAATATATCCTAAAAATACAATAGATATTATGTGAACCTTTTAATCTGTTTACTAAGTGTGCAGAAAGTTTTTAAAGGGAGCTTGATTCAACCCCCTTCTCAAGTGCTCTGTACTATTAGATATAATGAGGGAACTTAACATTTGAGTTTACCATCTTTGCTGCCAAATTAGGGGCATTGGTATAGACTAAAGAAATGCCCAATATTAAAATAGGTCAAAGAAGGTTCGTCACAACTCATGACATGACTCAATTGAGGATTCGACTTGACCTATACCTAGCTTGAATGGGAAGCCACTCTGAGTGTAACTCCAACTCATTCAACTATTTTTGAAAATGATTCCACAAATCCAGGGATCGTGGAGCATGTTCTGACTCACATAATGGAACCTTTCAAATGTGAAAAATTCTATATATAATTGGGAAGCTAGGATCCCAAGTAAGTACTTTTGCCTCCTCCATGTACAACCTCTAGACTTTTAATCGTAGTCTTTGTAGTCACACTCACCTATAATTTGGACCTCAAAGAGATGCTAGAGCATCTTGTTCCTGGAAATAGAATCCACTCTTGGGTTATAATTATTTGCCACATTCAGTTCTGGAAAATGGAGCAGAGCCAACTATGCAAGTTTCATGATCTTTTATGAGCAACTCATTCTTTCATTTCAGTCATAAGAAGACATGCAATTAACTCATTCTTTCATTCAGTCATAAGAAGACATGCAATTAATCTATTTTCTTGACAATGCTATCGTAGAAACACATTTGAGGCATGAAAAGTCAAGAATAATTTTTTTAACATATATTTATTAGCAATGCAACACAATTGATATTATAGTGGGATTTTGAAAATATTGTCATTTTTTGTAATCATACTTCTCCTTCATACTCTATCAAAGATTAATAGAATCATTTAAAGATATTCAGATTTTAATCCTTTATAAAGGTAACAATAAAAGAAAATATCTGAATCAATTATATTAACCTCTTCAAGAGAATATGAACTTAATTTTAACTACTTTAAATTAAAAAAAATTAATAAACTATAATTAAATACCCAAAATGATACTTAGAGTTGCATTCGCTTTAAAGAATACATGAGAATATTTATCCTAAGAAATATACAAACTTATTTTAGATTATAATAACACACATTTTGGGTATATGAATAAAGGTTTATTCACTTTAAGGAATGACACTTTAACATATTAACTTTTAGGAATATGTAAATCTTCTTAAACAAAGAAATAATTATATTTTTTGAATAATTTTGAAAATAAGGGTCTATTTAGAAAATGATTATCCTTTGTTTTTAGGTACAATTACAATTCATTTCAAAAAATGATTAACATTCACTTCGAGGAATAATTTTATTTTTTTATGGGTACAATTATCACTTATTTTATTGAATGATATCCATGCTATCCTATAAAGGGGCTGAAGCACTTTAACTACCTCCCCCTTGGTCACATTTTCCCCCAAAAGTATCCCTATTTATATTATTATTTTCAAATTCCTAAAACATTTTCATGGCTAAATTTGTAGAGTTTAACATCTTGACCACAGCTGATAGTGGTTAAAAACCATGCTCCACGTTCTCCTCTTGGAGCCTAAACAGTTTTCTTATGCTTTACATTTTAAAAACACCTTTTACCCTTTGCTTGAATGAAAAGAGAGAGAGAGAGATAGATAATTTTTTAGGTTTTTTTCACTACTTGAATGAAAAAGAAAACAGAGAATAAAAGAAAAAAAGGTAGTGAGACCCATAAAAAAAATTTATCTTCAAAAGAGGCGAGAAAACTGATCTGTGAAAGAGATTGTTGATGAAATTACTGCTACACTCTCCTTTAACTCTGCTGACACGTTCGATTTTTCAAACTTTTTCTATTAATTTTACTTGCTTGTTAAAAAAAAAATCTTCTAACGCTATCAAATTGAAGAATGAAGGCAAGAGTAGCTTTTAACTTTTTATTTTGTTTTGAATATAAAAGAATGGCTTTTGGTTAGAGATTATTATAAGTTACCAAAAGAAAAACTATTAAATCGTGCATGTTAATTTTTGTTTGGTTGAATAAATTTTTTTATGCAACAATTCTTGATTCAACGTAAAATTTTTTATGACAATGTGTGTATATATAAATATCTATGTAAATTAAATAAAACTGGCACCATTAATTTATTATTTTTAATTTTAAATAAATAAAAAATTTAATTTATATGCATTTTTAATGTTAAAACTTTTTACACAAATATCCAATTTTGTAGTGCTAAGCATTAACAAAAATGTTTGACTTAATCATCTACTATTTTAAAAGTTTAATATATAGAAGGTGATGAGATGACATTGTAAAAATCTCTTACATTGTGCATCAAATTTAATCTCATAGAATATATAAAATATTTATGTAATACCCTAATTTTAAATAAAAAGGTTAGAAAATTTTTTTGAACTAGAAAGAGTGCCAGTTACCATTATCTGTCATTGCGGATCCTGAATTTCACTAAGTCTTGAATCCTACGCCCTTGAAGAGCTATATAATAGGACCACAATCTTAGGATTAAAATTCCAATAATGGTTCCCTAGAGAAAAATAAGTTAAAGAGTGATTTTTAATGAATTTTATGAAACCTTTAAGCACTTTGTTTTTAGCCAACAACTTTATAAAATCTTAACGATTTCTAATTTGAACTAAAACCCAAATTTTAGATTTTGAGTTGTTGAGATTTTAATTTTTATAATATTTTATTTGAATCCAAATAGGGATACTTCCTTATTTATATTTATGTTTTAAAGTTAAGAAATGTAAATAAGTGAGTATTGACACAACCCAGTCAAATAGATACTAGAACTTGAGTTATAGCCCAAAGATATGAGAAAGACCTCTGGAGACTGCCCTCGGCGGTCGATGAGAGTAAGGTGTGGGCTGGGGAAGGGATCGCCTCAGTGGTATTTGTTGCCCAGGCGGTCAATAGTCTTATAAAAGCCTCTATTTTAGGATTTCCAGACCAAAACACGCCCCTCAGCCCCATACGCAAAGAACTCATCCTCTACCCCTTTCTAACTCCATTTTTGTCAATCTAACTCCGATCTTTCACTTCCAAGGCTTCAAGGTAAGAGATTTTGATGTTTCTACTTCTATTCTTCCATTTCCCCTTTGTTCTTGAGGGTTGTTTTGCTATTCCTCCATGTTATCCAAGAGGTGAAGTTCTTCCTTGGTATTAGAGTAAATCTAGTTATCTAGTAATTTTTAGAAGTTAATCTAGAGTATTATGGCTACTATGTCAAATATTAATGTTGTTCCTCTCCAAGGAGCTTCGTCAATGTAGATCCTTCACTATCCACTCCACCAATGAATGGGTTCACACTTGTGATCTCTATATTATCCATTGGAGTTATTTTCATGAATCTATGACTTAAAGTATGATTTTAGAGACTACTATAAAAGGATTTGAAGTTTGCTGATAGATTATATGTTTTGAACGCTTATTTTAGAGCATGAAATATATTTTTGATAAAACTCATGGGACCATGTTTGTTGAATTGATTTTAAGTGTATTTGAAGATAATTGTGAATACGGAACACTTTTATGAATGCTAAATTGAAATGGTTTATGTATATGAAATAGTTCTATACCTAGATATGCAATTTAGAGAAGAGGATGGAATTATGATTGTAAACTTTGTTATTTTGAAGTATAATATTGAGTTTTCTAGTTTATGAAAAGCTTGACAGTTGAAAATATGATTTAGATAATCAATCAAAGAGTTTTAGAATTTGAATTTTCACGAGATTTAGAAAGGTTGGAGCTATACTTGTGGAGGTATGGAATCACAAATGTCTACAAAGGGTGATCCCTTGGACATGATTCTATAGACAGTTATGCTAAAGTCAAACTGAATAAGGGTGGATTCGAAGCTCTAGAGTACCACGAGTTACTGTTAATGAGAAATAATCTAGAAATTCAGACATAAAAGGATTTTAGAGCACGAATCTTCATATGACTTAGAACAATTGGCAGATACATATTCTGTGAACTTGAAATCACCATGTATGATTTCATAGTCATAGTTATGCTAAGGTCAAACTATTAGAGTTCCAGGGATTCAAAGCTCTCAGAGTACTTAGAGACCTTAAAAGTTTCAAATTTGCTTGAGTCATGAATAGATTAGTTTAGACAATAGCTATAGAGAACGGGCAGTGAGTTAAGCATGATCGTTAACCTTGGTACCAAGGCCCACGAGGGGTAATCTATCTAGAGAATAAGTCAGTCCATGAGGGACGTGGTTCGAGGAACTAATAAAATCTCAGTTAGGGGCTTTTGTTCACGAGGACTGGACACCCACTTTTCAATTATTGTTTATTGTTATGATATTTCAAACCATATATTATTGTTTCTCTAGGAGCTACTATACTATGGGCTTATATGATTTCATGTATGAAAGTAAATTGAGAAACTGTTTTTGAGTTATGAAATGACGATTTGCATATGTATATATATATGAAATGTTTAAAGCTTTATACTATTATTGTTATTATGATTTTATGCATTTTTCTTTGACGTCCCATGAAGGGGGGTTATAGGTGGGGATTCACTTACTGAGTTTTGAACAAAACTCACCCATCTTCTTTCTCCTATTTCACAATAGAGCAAGCTTGCAAATTCTTTCCAATCATCACCCTCCCACACTACAATTTCAATGGTGAGTTTCACTTGGGTGAAGTGCTTGTAGTTGTGTCTAGAATGCTCTAGGTATAGATGCAGGTCCAACCTTAGAGCATGTTTTGCATTTTGTTTCCTATGACTTAACTGTATCAATTTCATGGACATTTTGAAACAGAGTAGCTTATATTCATATGTTGTATTATGATTTCAAACCTCAGAGACAAACTATGACACTTCAAATTTGAGTATTTTACCTATTTTGAACTTACAGAATAGATGAATTGTATGTAGAAAAGAGAATTTTCATTTTAAATGGATTTTTATGAAGAGAGCATGCATGAGCAGTCAACAGTCTTTAGGCTTATGTGAGAATGAGATTTCTCATGCACGTGCCTAGATCGAGTCGTGACAATTTACAATATATTATTTTAAGGATAACAATGTCATTTTATACTTTTACAATTTCTTATCTCTTTTTACTTTCTCTTTAACCAAATGAAAGAAAGAAAACTGAAAAGATTTCTTTCTATTTATTTCTCTTCAGCCAAGCAACAGGAGAGAACTCTTGCTTTTCTCTCTCTATTCTCTTCTTCTCATTCTCTTTCTTTTTATTTTCTTTCATCAACCAAGCAAAAGGTTAATATATCCATTCAAACCCATTATTCCAATCCCAACTCTCCCTTCCTTCACTCTCTATACACTTTTGCCACACTTTGCACCTCTCCATACGTACTTCCGTTCAGAGTAATGCAATGATTGTGAGAGATTTCTCGCCTTTACATTGTTCAAGCATAAAAAAAGGGCGCAGAAAAAATTGAATGAAGGAAATCAATCTCTGCAACCATCTTCTCTTTGGTACTTCAATGGAAGCATCGCCATTATCGTCGTCATTGTCGTGATCGAACCACCGTCCACATTACCATTGACGATGATCTCCTCAAGTACATCGTCAATATTCATATATATTTTTTTCATCCTTCTTATTTATGATAGGATTTTTCCTTTTTTGCGTGTTCTATGAATTGATATATTTTTTTTTTTTGTACAGAGGGTTCCGATAGACGATGAAGGCCACTCACACAGAGCTGTGGGTTGCAACAACGTTGGCCAGTGGCAGTAAAGGATGTGAATGCGACGACTCGTAGTATTCGATCTATAATTTATTTTTTAACTATGAATTGGGTTTTTTTTTTACTAAATCATTGTGTTTTTTGCCTTTAGTTTGACTTTTGATTTCATTTGTCAGGCGCATGAGTCAACAAGAATGGTACAAGGACCACTGTCATTGCACAAACGGATGGCCACCGAATTTATCACTACTGGCTGCAACATCGGCAGTTGAGTTTACACTTTATTATTGATCACCTGATCATTTCTCCAAGAACCTTCTCTGCCATTGCCATTTATTTTTCAAGAATGTTTTGTTTGCCTTTTGATTTTAAGTATTTGTGGTGTGCTAAAATTTATTTTCTTGTTCTTTTTATTTTTTGCAAATTTGGGTGGCTCTTATTTTCCATTGCCACAATTCACAAAGCTTCTTTCACTATCCAACCGGTAAGTTCCCCAATATCGACCATTGCTGAAAGTTTATTTCAATTTCTTGATTTCAATTTACCAATAGTTATTTGTCTTTTGAGTTGAAGTATTTGTGATCTGCTATCATTGTTTTTGTTTTAGAAAAATCTACTTCGGTCTTTTCACCATCCAACTGGTAAGTTCTCCAATATCCAGAAATGTGGAATTTTTTTGTTTTCCAATTTCGTGGTTTGTATTTTCCTATATGACAAAATAACTTCCATTGTGAGAGAACAAATAAATGAATTTGTATTTCACTCTATATGTTATCTATACAATATAATCTATACATCGATACATCTATACAATATAATCTATATCTATAAAATCTATAAAATCTATATCTATAAAATCTATAAAATATAATAAAAGGAACTCCTCATTTAACTGGTTTTGGTGTCCAATATTCATTATTCCTAAAATGCCACCAGCTTTTAATTGATTTTGGTCTTCTATACATGCCAGCATTTTCTCCAACGAGGATAGATTTGTAATTAACATAATGAATTATAGAATAGTAGTTGAGAAAGCATGGGTAGTTTTTCTTCGAAAAAATTTTGTAACCGTGAAAGTTGACATAGGAGGTTTACTTTTCATCTCTCAAATCTTACTTCTATTGATCAATCCTCTTCACAACTATTATACATTCCCAAACATTCCGATTCTGAAACCTTTTTCTTATACCACTTCGTAGCATTGTAGAGCCCAGGCGCATAGCCCCGTCTTTTCTTTGTTTTCTTTATATCTTTTTATTTTTATATTTTTAACTATTTCCACAAATTATGTGCCACTCTTTTACGTCCAAGAAATTTCAACTTTTCAATCCACTATCACCATTGCAGAGGCTTCTTCAATTAGGTCTTAAAAGACATACTATTTTTTAAGTTTATTTTTTGATCGAAGACCTACCAATTTATTATAGCATCGCAATTCTTTTGATTCAACAATTCTCTTGGACTAAGCAGGTTTGTAAATTGGATGGATATACATTTCACATTGACAAGGTACAATAATATGGTTTCCATATTCTCTATAGATTGATGGCAAGGAATACTTTTAATTTACTATACGTTTGTACATGGACCATTTTCTCTCACAGAATTATTTTGTAGATGTTATGAAATATTATTCATTTATGAATGTCCATATCTTTAGCCGATTCAGTTAAGATTTGATTTGATTAGATAGAATCTGTTATGATTTGATGTGATATTATTTCTTCCTTTGGCTATAAATAGCCCTTTGGATACTCCATATAGAGTACTTTTTAGACTATCAATAAAACTATTCTTTCTCTTCTCCATTATTCTCTCTATTATTATTATTTTACAACACGTTATCAGCACAACCTTTGCTCTCAAAGTGAAGAAGCTTGTTAATACAATGCAAGCATGATTCCTTCTTCTAGGATTCTTTATTTATGGTGGAAATTGGGAGAACATTCGATACAAGCCATAATTCTTTTCTCAATACCGCTTCAGTTACGAAGGCATTTGTTTTTGGTTTTTCTTTCCCTATATTATTATTATAGTATCGGTATATGGTGGTGAATAGGAAGGTTTCAGGTAAGACATCTTTACCATATTTATCTTGAATATTATATGTTGAAATTCATCTTTACTCAATAAGTCTTGAGACTAATAAATAAGAAAATATTACATCAGAAGGATTGCACAAATCAATAATTATTAATTGCTTTAATTTTTAATTTATTTTTTGGACTATATCAACATTACTCCTTCTACTTTATTCTTTTATACCATTCCAAGAAGTGAATGACAATCATTCCTAGATGTGAACAATCATTCCAAAGCGAATGAGAATTATACAGAAAAATGGATAATCATTCCTTGAAGTGAATGCATCCTTATTATTGAATATTATCCAAAAAATATAATTGATTTATTCCTCTATTTGAGGAGATTTGCATATTCCTAAAGTGAATATGTCAAAAGATCATTCCATAAAGTAAATGGATCTATTATTCACATCACCTAAAGTGTGTGAGATTATATTTCCTAGAGGAACATTTTCATATTTACATTCCTCGAAGCGAATGTATTCTCATGAAGAGAATGATATAATGGGTTTATTTATTTTTCCTCTTTGCTACCTTTATAAAGGATCTAAATATTTTTAAAAGATCCTGTTGATCTTTTTGATAAAGTACAAAGAAGATCTATGAGCCCATATGGTACCACTTGCAGTTGCAGTATGATAAATATATGTTGAAAAATATTCTTGACTTTAATGCCTTAAATGTGCTCCTAGGTAGCACTGTCAAGAAAAGAACTTTACAAAATATCAAATAATAAGTTTTCATGAAAAAAAAAATTCATGAAACTTGCCCAGTTGGCTCTCCTCATTCCCTAAAGTGAATGTGATATATATATATATAACCCAGAAGTGATATCAAAGTAGATGGTTTGGCTGGCCATGGCTGTTTGTTTGCGCTCGGTGTGGTATCAACCTTTGGTTAGAGCACTGGGCCAATATTTTGTATTTGGCTTTTCTTTGAAAGCTTCCGTTAAGGGAACACACTATGTTGGACCTCACACTTTGGGGGAAATTATTGATAAATATGATGAATGTTATTGTCATGACATCAAAGTAAATTTGGCATGTACCTGTCGTACAATGAGATATTTATTTGATCTTTATTAAATATCGTTAGAGGAGAATTAGAAAATGCAAAAGATGATTCTTTTTCAATATATATTATGAAATCACTTCATGATTAATATGAGCCATTTGAATGTATCTTTTTATCTTTTATATAAATATTGATTATTTGATTTAATAATGAAAGTTTTTATTAGATATATTACTTGATACTATTTTCAAGGAATATTTTACTTCAAAACTTTAGATCCTGATTGTTCTCAATATTGAATAAAATAGCTATGCTATTCATGGCATATTTCATAATTATTAATTATATTTTTATGCGATATTGTTGAGATTTAACATATCATATACTTTATTGATTTATGTCACATAATAATCTTATTTATTATCATGAATATTATATCATGAAATAATAATATATGATACTGACATTTTTGGGTAATTGTGATACATATATTTATATCACCATTATGTCACGACAAATTTCTTTTCACTTACATGATATGTTAATATTTTGATGACATATTGTGATATTTTCATCTTGTAATAAGATAATAAAATGTTAACTCAATGATTAGTTTTGTAAATATGATTAAAGGCTAAAGGCTCCAAGATGAAGAGCTACTATTATTTGTTTCCTGAAGAAACAAAATTAATTAAAAATATTAATATCATTCTTGGTAGCAAGATGAATGAAGGCTCAAAAGAGCTACTATTATGTTTCCTAAAGAAACAAAAATATTAAATCATTCTTGGTAGCAAGATGAATGAAGGCTTCAAAAGATTTTGTTTCTGAAATGAGACTTGATGATCTCAAAGATATTGAAATGGATATCATATTGTATAATAAGTGAGAAAATAGTGAGTACCTCCATATCACAACTTATGCTTCAAATAAGAAAGTTGCTTTAGAAAATTTTGTCTACACTTTCTTCAGTCTATAGTGCTAATATGAGTACAATTGAATTATCATATGCTATTGTAAACAGATGTTTACTAGCCGGATGATTTTACCTTTTGGCATGACCGTTGGACATCCTGAAGCAATAATGATGTAAGGAATTACTGAAAACTCATATGAGCATTTATTGAAGAACCAGAAGATTCTTCATTGTAATGAGGTTTCTTGTGCTGCATGTTCTCAAAGTAAATTAATTATATGGCCTTCACCAACAAAGATTGGATTTAAATCTCTTAAATTCCAGAAGGAATTTAAGGTGATATACATGGATCAATTCATCCACCATATGGACCTTTCAAATATTTTATGATTTTAATAGATGCATCTATGAAATGGTCATATGTGTGCTCATTATGATTTCGCAACCTAAAGCTTGCGATATTAATTGCAAATTATTAAGAGCACAATTTCTTGATAATCCAATCAAACAGTTTATCTTGATGATTCTGGTGAATTTATTTCTCAAGATTTTAGTGCTTGTAGGCCAATGTTATAAATGTTTGAACATCTAATTATTTATGTTCACATATAGAAAAAGTTGGCTAGCATAATTAACTTATAAAAGACCTCCAGTTAATTGTTAGACGCTTGCTCATGAGAACAAATCTCTCAATTTCTAGTTGGCGCATATTACAGCATTTATTTCTATAAGGCTAACACATTGCTAATAATTCTCTCCCCTACAATTACTTTGGCCTGCAGCCAAAAGTTCCCATTTAAGAACTTCAAAGTGCAGTATATGTCCTAACTGCCATTTTTTCAAATGGGACTCCAAAAAAAATTGGAGATATATGTTGGATATGATTCTCCCTTTATGGTCAAATACATTGAAATACAAATGGGAGATGTTTTAAGTCTCAGTTTGTGAGATATAATGTTTCCAACATCAGGGGAGAAAGTAGACAACTGGAAAAGAAAAGAAATTAGAATGCATCAATATTCTATTTAGATCCTCACACAAGGCAATGTGAACTAGAAGTTCAAATGATTATACATTTGCAAAGAATAGCAATGAATTTCCAGATGCATTTTCTTATAATATGAAATGATAACTAAATCCTATATACCAGCTAAAAATGTCCCAATTTGAATTGATGTCCCTGTTGGGCAATTGGTCAATGTAAAAATTGCACGCCAGAAGCGTGTAGAAGTCGATTCCAAAAATAAAAATCCTTGAAAAGGAAGTGGGGCAAAGAGGCCAAATGATGTTATGGAGGCAAATGATACTCTTCCTGTAGAAGAGAATAGAGACATAGTAAGGACATTATTGTAGTCCAAAAACTTGATATATTTGAAACACCAGAAGCGTTTAGGTACCTGAAAATAATCATTGAAAATGATGAGATCTCAATAGACTATGTCTCTATAGGAAAAAGGATGGAATCGACGAGTAATAATTGTCGACAATATATTTGCATATAATATAGCGCTAAATATTATGCAAGAAAATGAGGATCTTGAGTCAAGAATCATTGAAAAATGTCTACGTAGAAATGATTGGCTGAAAATGGAAGAAGCCATCTAGGCTGAATTAGATCACTTCCAAAAAACGTGAGGTCTTTGGGCCTATAGTCCAAACACCAGAAGGTGTGAAACTCGTGGGATACAAATGGGTATTTGTGAGAAAAAAAATAAGAAAAAATGAAATTGTACGCTATAAGGCTCTACTTGTAGCACAAGGTTTCTCATAAAAGACCTAGTATAGATTATGGCAAAACATATTCCCCAGTAGTGGATACAACAATATTTCGATATTTGATTAGCTTATCTATACATAATAAGCTAAATTATATTGATAGATATTGTCACAGCCTATCTATATAGTTCATTAGATAATGATATTTATATGAAAAGTCCTTGAAGGATTAAAGACATCATCTAATGAATGTCCCAGGATATATACTAAATCAAATTGCAAAGATCTATATATGGTCGAAAGCAATATGGACGGATGTGGTATAACCGTCTCAACGATATTTGATTCATATGGGGTTTACAAATGATGTCATTTGCCCCTATGTTTATATTTGAATAGTTGTGTATGTTGATGACTTGAATATCATTGGAACTTCTAAAGAAGTTTCCATAGTCATAAAAGATCTAGCAGAAGAGTTTGAGATGAAAGATCTTGGAAAGACAAAATTCTATGTCGGCCTACAATTCAGCTTTTAACAAACAAAATGTTTGTTTGTTAATCAATTTACACAGAGATAACTCTTATGAAGTTTTATATGGATAAATCACATATTTTTTTCAGGTGTATTAGTATGTAGGATATTTATCAAATCTGCATAAAGGCAAATATCAAATAGGTTTATTTCACTTATGGAGACATGATCATATCTTGGAGATACACAAGATAAACTGTAGCCACTATTTCTTTAAATCAGAGAAATTAGTACAATATACAAAGCTCGTGAATTTTTTGGCTAAAGGCAATGGATCAACATGTTATTCAAACTATCATGTAGATTCTCTTAGAAGAAAGTTGCACAACTTTACATGAGGACAACATGGCTTAGATAGTTCAACTAAAAGAGAGCTGATATCCAATTTGTTCAAGTGATAGAGTTACTTCATATTTCTTCTTTGTAGAAGTGGTACACAAAATTAGAATACACTAATTATGAGATTTTAAGTGATACTTTAAAGATGGGGAGAAATACTGTACTCTTTTTCCTTGATCAAGGTTTTTATCCACTGGGTTTTTCCTTGATAAGGTTTTTAACGAGGCAGTTCTACATTCCCACTATGAGGATATTGTACTCTTTTTCCTTCACTAAGATTTTTTTCCCATTGGGTTTTTCTTAGTAAGGTTTTAATGAGACATATCCCTGATGGACATCCAAGGGGAGTGTTATGAAATATTATTCATTTATGGATGTCCATATCTTTAGCTGATTCAATTATGATTTGATTTGATTAGATAGAATATGTTATGATTTGATGTGATATTATCTTCCTTTGGCTATAAATAGCCCTTTGGATATTCCATATAGAGTACCTTTTTAGACTATCAATAAGACTATTTTTCTTCTTCTCCATTATTCTCTCTATTATTATTATTTTACAACAGTAGACAAAAAATTGTCCTTTTTCTTTCGGGTATTGAACACTTTTTCTAAATGGACAATAATAAAAATAATTCTTCTATTGTTTATAAAGCATAACTGTGTGTAATATCTATTCACTTATAATAAAGGGATTACTTTGGTTTTGTGTTTAACTTTTTCCTTCAATTTAATCCTTATTAATAATTCCGTCAATTACTTTTTATGTGGTTAAATATCTATGTAATTTTCTATTAAAGATGTCTATCTATGTAATTTTCTATTAAAGATGTCTACTTGTAGCACTGTTGCCCGTCAAGCTACATTTTCAATTTTTTTATATTAATCTATACACTATATAAAGGCGATTTGGCTTTTTGGTGTCCAATTTTTTTTTCAATTTTACCCCTACGGTTACTCAATTTACACTTGCAGTTTTTCAATTCAAATTAAATAGTTTTCTGCTATTTTATGATCAGTTTTGGGATTCTAAAATTGCTTTCACATTTCATTATTTTCCTTTCACATACTTCCCCCTTCATACTCCCACCATTCACACAATTTCACATACTAGATGAAGCAAAAGCAAGTTGACGTCTCTATCCATCATTTATTTTGATTTTCAACGATGTCACTGAGCTTATCAGGCTATCAGTGGTGGAGACCTTGAACTTCAAGAAGTTCCTTTCCTTTCTCAACTACGAGACTGAGATCTTGCCACAGCACTTCTTCATGTATGTTGCCATCGATTCTCCATGTTCAACTTCGTACTTCAGGCCCCAACATGGTGTAAGTACCCATTGATTTTATTTTTTTCCTTTTTGATTAAGTTTGATAGAAAGATAATGATTAAGAGTGTTATAATTTAGTTGCTCCTTGATTGCTCTTTTGATTGCCTAAGGATGTGCAGAGTAATTTAATCAACACTAAAAAGGAAAGGAAAATGTATGGCTTGAGACAAAGTGGCAGGTCCTAAACAATGACTTCTAAACTTGCCACTTTGCATGGCTTCCACTTGGAATTGCAAGGGTTCAACAATGAAAACTAATCAATTTTACTTTATGCACATGAATTAATGGAATGTGATATATATATATATAATAGAATGAAAAGAAAGATTATATGAGAAAAATATGTCACATTTCAAAAAATAAAAATATACATACTTATCTCACATTTCAAAAAATAAAAATGCGATTTGACGGGCATGACAGTGCCCGGCAAGTCACTAGTGTTTAATAAATAATGTTATACATCTACATTATAAATCTTTGTGTTTATATAAAGAGGATATGAAAAAATCAAGCCAAGATTCACCTTGGATCCTTCCCATGTGCATTATTAATTCCAAAAAAAAAAGAAAAAGAAAAGAAGCATAAACAACTCATCAGGAAGAAACATGAGCAGCCTTAACACATACACTCCCAACAAAAATGAATTATATTAGCCAGCATATGCATACCAAGCAGAAGTAGCACATAAAATATAGGTAAGATGATTTTCAAAAGTTTTACAATGTTGTTACACCCATTTATTTAGCATAATATTTTTTACAATTTAATGCCTAAGAAGCTTATAGGTGCACTATGGCAAAACAACGTTAAAAAGTAGATTATATGTAGCGAGCTAGGGAGGTTATCAAAATAACCATAACCATGTAACAGTGCATTGTTTGCATTGCGCATTGACGTATAACCATGGATACCTTCATGGGAAGTCTAATTCTATGAAGAAGTATGGAGACAAACACCTATAACATCTAATCCTGATCAAATATTAGTCAAAGATGTTACAATCGAAAATTCACGATAGTGCAAAACAACTTCTTATAAATCAAGGAATAAAGAAAATACTCTATTTTTGCTTCATAATTTTCTTCTTTAGGACCTTTATTTTTATTGATAAAGATTCCTTGTGCTTATCAATCCATATGCAGATAGTAGGTAAGGAACATAGCAACATAGCAAGTAGCTTATATGATATTTGTTGAAATATTTTCACACTAACAAATCAAAATCATAATTAGCAGTGTCCACAAAGATAAATAATAAATTGAAAAAGTGAACATTTTCACTTGCCTTTGAGAAGATAATGAAGTTACATTTGACTGGTTTTCTTCCAAAACCATATTCGAAGATGAATGTCATGTCTTCTTATGGGAACTATTTTCGAATGAGAAGGATGTATGGAATTAAAGTTTCCAAATGATAAAAGGAATAACATTATTGTTAATGTGGAATTAAGGCAAATATGAATATAACTTTATTATTTTGTTTATTATAAATATAACTTTAACTCGATAAATTTCAGTCCTTAAAATTCAAATCCTAAATTTCATATATTCAAATCTATATCTAGTTTAAAACAAAATTAAATTATTCATTTATTTGAGTTGCTGCATAAGAACAATGCAAATATATTAAAAAAAGAAGTAACTGTTAAATTGACCTATAAAAATAGATAAATTAGTCTTCATAGGAAAAAAATACATTTATGACATAGAACAATTAATTATTCTTTAATATTTTAGTGGATTTATACATTCTATTTATATTTTTATTGGAGACTAATTTGAATGATTTTATAAATAATTAGAAATCAATTTGTTCTGTAAATCCTTCAAAAATATTGAAGATGGACTAACTTTTTATTTATTTCTTCTTGTATTTATTGTTTTCGATTAATGAAAGTTGCTTTTTATTTATACTATTACTTCTCTTAGCTTAATATTTTCCAGTCCATTTCTATAGTGATTTGGAGAACCCATAGATTAAAGTTTTAATCTCTGGCTTTAGCACAAATCACCTCATCTCATGAGGTTTCTTATATGTTTGAGTTAATCGATCAAATTAATCTTAACCGATTAAATTTGGCTCAAACAACTTTTAACTTGAGAAAAGTTATCAAACAAACTATTTCAAAGGATATTAATTAGATATAAAGTTGGACACCAAATCCAATCAATCCCCTTTCTTATATGTAACAAATGTACGGAGTGGCTATTTCCACTTCTTTTTACCGATTGCCACTCCCACTCAAATTAACTTTAGTATAATTTTACTAAAATACCCTCTATTCTCTTTCATAATTATAACATCAATATATTAATTGTCACTTCTAGTTTTATTCAAACTCAATATTATTAATATTTTTAAAAAATTATTTTGATATTTATTAATTGTACTTCTGTCATATTTTTATTTCAGTAAAAAAAAACTTTTTATTTTTGGATATTTTGCTTATGAAATATATTAAATTTCATTTTCTCATAAAAATGAAAAATATAATATTGTCACAAATTGGTTCTCGTAATCTTAAAAATGGTCAATAGTTGAGTTATATTTTTTATTCCACTTAACTTTCTTTAAACATAACCATATTTTATACTTTTTATTTTAATGTTTTGTAAATATTATAAATGAAAATAACTTCAGTAAATTATTGTAAACATAATAAATTTTGAATTAAAAATAATCATTAATTAAAATTTTAATTATATTCTCCGTAAATGTTAAAAAAAATTATATTATCATCTGATTATATATCTTGTTATATTATTTAATGTGTTTGATATCTCACATATTGTCAAAATACCTTAAATGATTTGATTATATATCACCTCATACAACAATTATTAGCATAAAATTTTTATTCTAATAGTCCATAGTATACAACTTAATAAATAATTTAATATATTTTATTTCCTAGGTTCATGTGTAGTGATAGAGATGCGGTGTTTACCTAAGAAGGTTCCAAGTCAATGACTTCATTATGGTGATGTTTGAAAAAATAAAAAAGATGCAGTTTCAAGATAGTTTGAATAAATCATAGTCGCATTTTTTTGAAATCAATTTGGATTATTTTTACTTTGATAAGGTTATCATAGTCACTTTTGTCATTTTTTCTAATAGTTTTGTTGCAATTTTTGGGAGGAAAATATATATCTTAGAAATTGAGAAAGTGAAATTTAATAATATTATTTTTTAAGCTAATGAGGAATATGTTAATATAAAAAAAAAGTAAAAATGTGGTTTGATGGGCATGACAATACCAAGTTGCTAGTATTTATAATATAAAAGTTTTATACAATTATTTAATGGATTTAATTGTCATGTATTGACAGTGTAAAATTTTTTTACACAATCATTCAATCATATATTATCACATAAGTCATGATAGTTGACTTTTACACCCACTACCTGTTTTGATTGGATGAAGTGTAAAAGTTTTACACTGTCAGTAATCAAAATTAAACTCTTATTTAATTATATAAAATCATGTTAATAAATTATTTCCTTTTTATTACTTAAAAAAATTATGTAAATAAAGAGATTTAATTAAATTGTGGTATGTAACTGTTTTACATTGTTGTATCAACATCAGACTCAAAACTTTTATGTGAAATAACACTTTTCAAAATTTCCTTAAAATCCCGCTACTTAATTGTCAATCGTTTCAATGGTCTCACCTGAAAATTCACCAAATCAAACGTCAAGTTTTCTAGACGAAGGAGGATATCAAAGGACAATTAAAACACCGGCAAAAAAATTCCAGCATGATATAATATTGAATTTAATTTGTATGCTACCGTGTAAATTACTTTTCATCTAATATCTATTGGATCATTTTATTTGCATAATTTTTAAAATAGAGTTTAATTTTAATATCCTGACAATGTAAAAAAAATTTATACTGAATCTAATTATATCTTTTCTTTTGTATGATTTTTCAAGTAGTAGGGGTTGAAAGTAATTATATTTATCGATGTGTCATTATTTGAGTGGATAATGTGTTAAATTTTTTACATTGTCAATATATTCTAATTAAATCATTTAAAATAATAAAATAGAAAATTAATATATTTGTTGGCATAATAAAATATAATTAGGATAATTGTATAAAAAAAATTTCACAATTAAATGAATAAAAATTAAACTATATAATATCATGTAAAAAAATTAAGAATTTAATTTTGATTCATTAACAGTATAAAAATATTTTATATTGTTATCCAACCAAATCTCTTTTTTATATGACTTTTTAAGTAATAGGATGAAAAGTAATTATATTTGTAAATATGTTATTACACGATTGAATGAATGTATAAAAAAATTTTACACTTTCAGTGTATTCTAATTATAAACTCTATAATATTATTATGAGTTTAATCTGTCATCCAATCAAATTTTTTCTTTAACATGACTTGCGTGCTTACCAATTCATATTTTTTAAAAAAATTAAAATGTATTATTTTTTATTTATTTATTATATCTTTTTTTTAAAATTTATTACTTTTTATAACTTTCTTCAATTATTTTAACTTCCCTTAATTTCTATATTATGGGCATTTTAGAAAATTTAAAATTTGGACACCAAAAGGGAATAACTTGGATTTGGTGTCCAACTTTTTCTTTCCATTATTGCCCTTACAAATAATTAATTTAATAATTTAGTTTGGGGTTGAAAATGTAATTGGGATTATAAACAGCACTGATTCTATTAACTGCTTTTTTCCTATTTGTGCAGTTTACTAAATCAGTTTCTTAACTGCATATCACACGGTTTTGTTTCTTTTTCCCATCTTCATTATCCATTTTCACTCCAGAATCTTTCCATCTTCTTACTCCAGAATCTTTTTCCCATCCTCCATTGTTTTGTTAAGGGCTCCCTGCACATTAATTCTTTTCATCCTCCATTATAATATTCTATCTTGCAAACAGTAATGGATACCAACATATGTGCGTCAAGAATTGTACCAGTGTTTACATGAGTGCTTCGTTGGATTATCTGGGAAGTTTTTCGTAAGTAACTTAACTAATTAAGCCTTCATTATTCAATAGAGTCAATAACACAATTACTGAATAGGAAAATTAAATCGATATTTCATAGACTGCCTTTGTTTGGTGTCGCTTTCTATGTATTTGCATTTGGAAAATTATTATTATGTAGTCTACGAAAATTCCTTTCAATAAGCACGAATGTATAATCAGGTAGAATAGTAAGTATTTCTTTTTAGTATAATTCATTAGATTGAAAAATGTATAATATTACACAAATGGCATACATCTTATATCCAAACTCCTTGCTAGCCAGTACAACTTTTTTGCAAGAATTCTGTGATGTTAGTGTAAAATTATCATTCATATTAAATTGATGTAAGATTTGTTGATATGTAACAACAATGTAAACTCATTTTAATTCTCTTGGATGCAGTAATTCTTGGACACAAGTTTGTAAATTGGATGGATATACATTTCACGCTGACAAGGTATGATGATGCGGTTTTCATATTCTTTATAGATGATGGCATGAATTACTCTTCTTTCAATACTTTTATTTTTTTTTACACAAAATTGTCCTTCTCTCTCTTTTTTTTGGTATATAATAGTTTTTCTTATCACCACCCACATTTTGCTTCCAGACTTTTCTCACTAACGGCATTGAAAGTTGAATATCACTTCTATCAAATTTCTTACAACTTCATTATCTGAATCACAAACACTATACCAGCAGCATTCTTTGTGTTCAGGTACTAAGTATTTGATTTTTTCATAACCTATGTGCTATGGGTTTGACACCATTGAAACCATGAAAAAATATTTAATTTTTTACATAATTCAAGTTAATCCTGTGTGATTTAATTATGCTTTCTTTGCATTGCTTAAATTTTAAAAAAATTATCATAAGTGTCATTAACTTTTATCGATTACAAATCAACTTTCTTCTCCTTTTATTTTTCTTTAAATTTTTAAATAAATATACCTTTTACAAATTTAATTTTGAAGTATTCATGGATAAACTTTTAAAATTACGTTTTATTAAAGATGATGATATAATATAATGTCATATAATATTTAAATGTCACACTTACAAAAATTATGCCTTGGGAATTAATTTTCCTATGAATGCTAATTTTTTTCTATCTAAAAACCAAATACGGTGTCTTCTATTATCAAAAATAATTATTTTGCCCATGAATCATATGCCCCCCTATGTATTTATTTTGCTTTACATGTCAATAAAATTTACTAACATTCATTCAATTTACCTATTACATTACCCGAAAACCATAATAGATTTTTCAATAATTATACTTAGTTGTTGAACTTTATCTTATAATAATAATCTTAATAATCTTATAATATAATATTCTTATAATAACTTGACAAAGTAAAAACTCTTTTCTAATAATTAATATTAGATTCACATTTCATTAACTGAAGCTACAGTGATGATACAATTTTAAATATACATTTATAAATAGCCATATAAAATGCTAATAGATTTAAATAGATAGATTATATTAACATTTATTTTTTAAATTTATTTCATATGTTCTTTACATATTCTTATCCTGCAATTATTTATGACATTTGATCATTATAAAGTTTGCTTAGTGTTTTCAGTTATACAATATAACATGGATAATAAGAGAAATCATGAATCACAGCGACAACGACCAAGTTGGAAGGAATATGCCAGAAAGAAGACGCATGATGACCATAGAAGAGAGGGAACAATACTTAGCTAGAAGGCGAGAAGACTATCAAGCACGCATTCAACAGGAGAAACGAATGAATGAAACATGTACTACAACAAGATTGCCGTTACATGATATCACAAACATTCATTCCACAAGTATGATGCGATTGACTTCAATCAGAAATTTGGCACGATCCATGCACCACCAACAAGTAAACATAGGTAAAATCTTAAAATTGAAGTTTAGACACTATTGTTTCTTCTACATTTATATTCTCAACAAATAATTTGTCATTGTTTTTAATTGCATAATTCTTAAACATATTTCCAAACTTACTGATAGTTTACATAGGGTTATTGTTATTTTTTTAATTAAACATTCCCCGTTAAAATTTGGCTTTAACAGGGTTTCAAGGAGCTTATGCTAATGAAGCTGGCCCAAGTAATTATCATAATCACGAAGCTAAAGTTGGTTAGTGCAATACTCATTCATTAAAATGTGTTGTTATGTTTTGATAAATTATATCTTAAAGTGAATCTTATATGTTTTTGTACACAATAATTGCCTATTTTAATTATCATTTTATTATTAAACATGCAGACTACACTTTGTCCTTAACAAGTGTTCAACAAACTCATGACAATGAAGTCGGTCCAAGTAACCATCAAAATCGTCATGGTCAAAATGGTTAGTCAAATAATATTACATAATAGCATGTTTGTTGTTATAATTTATATTTAATTTTTTATTTATTGTTATATATACTTTATTGTTTCATTATAGACATTATAGATATAGATTATTATTATAGAATAGAATAGATATAGATATAGATTAAAGATTATTACATAATATTAGTTTTATTATTTTATTACATATTATTTTATTATATAATAATATAATATATAATATGTAAAAGTCCACACATAACGATAATTTGAACTACATATTATTCTCCCTTTCTCAAACTAAATATAACATAAGCTACCCGATAGAGAACTCGATGATGAAATAAAAAATGAAGCTATAATAAAGTATGGTTAAGATAATTATTACAAAAATAGGACTAGATAATGTCTACAAGGTACTTTTTCAGTTAATAAAATCATAGGTTGATATGATTATCTACAATGTAAATTACTTTTCATCTAATATCTATTGGATCATTTTATTTGCATAATTTTTAAAATAGAGTTTAATTTTAATATACTGACAATGTAAAAAAAAATTATACTTAATCTAATTATATCTTTTCTTTTGTATGATTTTTCAAGTAGTAGGGGTTGAAAGTAATTATATTTATCGATGTGTCATTATTTGATTGGATAATATGTTAAATTTTTTACATTGTCAATATATTCTAATTAAATCATTTAAAATAATAAAATAGAAAATTAATATATTTGTTGGCATAATGAAATATAATTAGGATAATTGTATAAAAAAAATTTCACAATTAAATGAATAAAAATTAAACTATATAATATCATGTAAAAAAATTAAGAATTTAATTTTGATTCATTAACATTATAAAAATATTTTACATTGTTATCCAACCAAATCTCTTTTTTATATGACTTTTTAAGTAATAGGATGAAAGTAATTATATTTGTAAATATGTTATTACACGATTGAATGAATGTATAAAATTTTTTTACACTTTTAGTGTATTCTAATTATAAACTCTATAATATTATTATGAGTTTAATCTGCATTCAATCAAATTTTTTCTTTAACATGACTTGCGTGCCTACCAATTCATATTTTTTAAAAAAAATTAAAATGTATTATTTTTTATTTATTTATTATATCTTTTTTTTAAAATTTATTACTTTTTATAACTTTCTTCAATTATTTTAACTTCCCTTAATTTCTATATTATGGGCATTTTAGGAAATTTAAAATTTGGACACCAAAAGGGATTAATTCCTTTTATATATAGTATAGATTTTTAAATTTATTACTTTTTATAACTTTCTTCAATTATTTTAACTTCTCTTACTTTCTATATTATGGGCATTTTAGGAAATCTAAAATTTGGACACCAAAAGGAAGGAATTCCTTTTATATATAGTATAGATTTTTAAATTTATTACTTTTTACAACTTTCTTCAATTATTTTAACTTCCCTTAATTTCTATATTATGGACATTTTAGGAAATTTAAAATTTGGACACCAAAAGGGAGGAATTCCTTTTATATATAGTATATAGATGTCTAATATTCATTATTCCTAAAATGCCACCAGCTTTTAATTGATTTTGGTCTTCTATACATGCCAGCATTTCCTTCAACGAGGATAGATTTGTAATTAACATAATGAATTATAGAATAGTAGTTGAGAAAAGCATGGGTAGTTTTTTTTCGAAAAAATTTTGTAACCGTGAAAGTTGACATAGGAGGTTTACTTTTCATCTCTCAAATCTTACTTCCATTGATCAATCCTCTTCACAACTATTATACATTCCCAAACATTCCAATTCTGAAACCTTTTTCTTATACCACTTTGTAGCAATGTAGAGCCCAGGTGCATAGCCCCGTGTTTTCTTTGTTTTCTTTATATCTTTTTTATTTTTATATTTTTAATTATTTCCATAAATTATGTGCCACTCTTTTACGTCCAAGAAATTTCAACTTTTCAATCCACTATCACCATTGCAGAGGCTTCATCAATTAGGTCTTAAAAGACATACTATTTTTTAAATTTATTTTTTGATCGAAGACCTACCAATTTATTATAGCATCGCAATTCTCTTCGATTCAACAATTCTCTTGGACTAAGTAGGTTTGTAAATTGGATGGATGTACATTTCACATTGACAAAAGGTACAATAATATGGTTTCCATATTCTCTATAGATTGATGGCAAGAAATACTTTTAATTTACTATACTTTTGTACATGGACCATTTTCTCTCACACAGAATTATTTTGTAGACAAAAAATTGTCCTTTTTCTTTCGGGTATTGAACACTTTTTCTAAATGGACAATAATAAAAATAATTCTTCTATTGTTTATAAAGCATAACTGTGTGTAATATCTATTCACTTATAATAAAGGGATCACTTTGGTTTTGTGTTTAACTTTTTCCTTCAATTTAATCCTTATTAATAATTCCGTCAATTACTTTTTATGTGGTTAAATATCTATGTAATTTTCTATTAAAGGTGTCTACTATCTATACAAATTGTGCAGTTTTTTAATCCATTTTCCTACATTATTTTAATATTCCTATGTATCTTCTTTTTCATTACTATGCGAGTAACAAACCAAAGAAGATATCTATTTCTAGGTACATCATTCCATCTTTTTGCTTATTCAATTTTCTTTCTTTACATTTGATTGTATTTTTATTGTACAGTTACCACTTATACGAGTTGCAAATTAAATTGAGAAGGGTTCATGATTACCTTTTACTGATTGGAAGATATTTTGATGAATTTTTCTTTTTAGGAATAAGAGTCATCGTTACAATCCTCGGAGGTCTTAAGGGGTTCTTGCCAAGATCATTGGACTAGACTACAATTCATAGGTTTCTGCAAGAAAAATTAAATTGGAAACCACTCAAGGACATGAATTGTTAGTAGTATTGATTTTTATTGTTAGTATTTACTAAAATTAAAATAACAAAAAATTATAAATTTCTCATCAATAATTTTAATACATATAGTTCTAGAGAAGTTCTTTTTAAGTAGTATACAATTTTGTCCCTTTTTAATTATTTTAATTTTTCTATATGTAGAGTGCTATTAGGATTTAATCACTATTCACTGATAGTATACTTTTTTTTTTTAGAATTATCTAACTATAGATTGCCACATCAATTGTGATAGTTAGTTCTCCTATTCATTACTTTAAAAAGAATACAAATTGAAGAGTTTGATTAAATGAGAGTGTAAAAATATTTTATATGATTATTATTATCAGTGCATTTAAATTGATTTCTTTATGTTAAAAACTCTAATTATATTATTTTGACTTTATATTGTTACAGCTCATTAGTTTGTGGTTTTTAACTTAAAAAATAAAAATGTGGATTGACAAGCAATAGTGCCCAACAAGTTGCTAGTTTATTATAAAAACAAATAAATTAATTTGTGTTAGTTATTTTTAATTAAAAATTTTTAATTCGCAACGCTTTATACGTTATCTTTACTAAGATTAATGTTATGTTGGATGTTGACTTAATGTTATGAAATTAGTTTATTTCGATATGAAGAAAGCTTATTGCTCTTTATATATATATAGTTTTTGAAGTTAATTTATGCATTTGATTAGGACTTAGATTATTTTGTTAAAAGATTTTTATTTAATAAGATTATTTGGCCCTTCTTAAGTTAATTAAAGTTTCTTTTAACTAAATTCCTTTTTGAAAAATATAGAATGAGTTTGATTCTAAGAAAAATTTGATTTGAAAGGATATGTTTAAAAGATGTTTAAAATGTTTGAATTGTTTAAAAAATATTTTTAGAATGAAAGAGTGACTTAAAGTGTGTTAAATTTTTAATTTTTCAATTTCTGAAATTAATGTAATCGATTACCCTATCATGTAATCGATTACCATGTCTAATTACGCCAAACATAAGTCGCCCAACCCCGTGCGTCTTATGTTTTGTATAATTCAACCCAGGTTAGCGTGACTTATGCACTGTATAAGTCTACCAGCTGGTACGACTTATGTTTTATACGTGAGCCATAAATCGTACATCTTATATGACTTATGTACAAAAACTTAAATCGTGTCATCTTTATATGACTTATGTATAAAAAAAGAACATATTTTGAGTTTTCATCAAATCCAAATAAATGTAAAGTTTATCATTTTTTTATTTTATATTGTAAAAAAAACCTATGTTTATTTGACAAGAAAAGGTATTACTAATTCAATATCGGTATTATATGTTTATTGTACATGTATATTTAGTTACACTAATACCCAGGAAAAATTAAAGAAAAAAAGGTCTACTTTTAACAGGCACTTGTTGAAAGAAAAGAAATAGGATAATATTGATATGGTATGTGCTGATAAAGACAAATAGTAAATGAAAATATGAATAAAAGATAAAAGCAATTAATATGATGAAGAGAGGAAATCATTACTTTGCATGCCCAATTTTCTTGGGATGCAACATTTCCTTGTTTTTTATTTCGATTAATTACAACTCAACGAACCAAAGCAGTTCTGAACAAACGAAGACTGAAGTAGTACACAAGTTCAAGGCCAAAGAATATAAACACTCCCTTGCAATTATTACACTAATCAAAGCAAGGATTGAGGCAACCATCACACCTATATCAGAACCAGCCAACACCATACACTACATATGTAGAAACCAAAACATACACCCCACAAATGGTGTCCCATTGAGTCAAGATAAATTTGCACATCTGGACTTTGAGATAAATCATTCTTTTCTAAAATTATAATGTCATGGTTAAAATCTTTTGCCACATGCCTTCACCTAGATGGTAGACGCGTTAAAACATCTTTGTTCAAACTTTCACTTAGACGATAGAGCTCAATGTTGATAATGTGTTGTGACAATAATGATGGAGAGAATAGAGGGATCAAGAAGAAGATAAAATGATATTATCGATAATCTCAAAAATCTTATACATAGAGTGCCAAAAAGACTATTTATACTTAGAGTAAGAAATACAAGATTACATCAAATTAAGATAAAAATAACTAATTCTATCTAATCATATCATATATGAGGATAAAAATTATGATATCTATATTCCAATAATATTTCATAACATTGTTCTCTTTTATGTGTCACTAATCAGTACTGTGTTTTTTCTTGATTTTAAAGCTCGGATTAGAAGAAAATTAAAAAAATGAATTATTCTCAACCAATATTCAAGGGACACAAATACAAATAATATATCTCATCTTATTTTTCATTCTCTTTTCTCTTCTTCCTTCTTCCTCTTTTCTTTTTCCTTCTTTCCAGTTCTTTATTCTTCTCCTCTTCTTTGTTCTTTTTCTCTATCTTTCTTTTCCTTTTCTTTTTTCTTCTCTTTTTCTTTGTTCTGTTTTTCTTTCTTTCTTTTTCTCTTCTTTTCTTTTCTTCTCTCTTTTTTCTTTTCATCTCTCTTCTTTTGTCTTATCTTTTCTTTCATTTCCCCGCATAAAGGAAGATTCAAATTACAGTTACCACATAACATAAAATTGATCATTTTTTCAAGGTTTTATATTAAGATAAAAGAGATAGTGCAAAAGAGAAAAGCAGATGATAACGAAGAGAAGGCAGTTGGGAAAAGATAGAACGCCTGTTTTGTGAGATTTGTTGCGCACGATCTGTTTGTTGATTATATAACCTGACAATATGAAATACTCTTATTAGAGGAAATATATAACCTAACAAACACATACACTCATTGATGAATGATCGTTTATTTTAGGAGTAAGTCTTGCTATATTTAATCCATTAAATAATTTTTCATAGATATCGAATTAAATCAATCAAACCGTTGAATTGCAAGTTCCACCATATAGATTAAGTGTATAAAATTTCAAAGGTTGATACTTCATCATTTTTTTTATTTGAACGTACAATGTTGTTTCATAAATACAAGTAAATCTTGACTAATAGATAATATATATATATTAATGTCCAATTTTTCTGAAATTTGATATTGATTATCAACATAATATTATATGATTCAATCGGATGAATTGATGAAATATGTTGTTAATAAGAATATATTCAATGGATTGACTATAGTATACTCAACTACATATGAGTTACAAATATTATAGTCCTTCCACTTCTATATAAAGTTAGACACTAGACAATCATATTACAAGCCAACAGAAATCAGCCGAACCTACACATGGGTCAATAATATTAGAACCAGGTTCGACTAGCTAATGCTATTAAATGGGATAAAAAGTGTATGATTCTACCATGAACAGAGAATATAATCAATCAATCGTAATTCCATCTTATAAATACCAAATACAATGCAATCAACACATCTGTATCAATGAAACACATAAAATAAAGGAACTTATTGAGAAAGTAATTTTGTGTTACCGAAAGAATAATATTGGGGCAGTAGGAACTCCTTCAGAAAAAGCAAAGAAAAACGGCGGAACCACGAGAACTGATCAGATGAGAGAGCTAGAGAACGACGGTGAAATAAGGGACATTAAGGTTGGGCTTTATATGGGTCTATGAATTGAGGGAAGAGTGTGTGTAGAAGGGTTCAACCCTATGACCGCGTAATGGATCGGAGAACAGAAGTTACTTGTAAAAGAGCTAGAAGTGTAACAAGTTAATTTTGTCAACGGTTGGACTTTGTCCTGTACGGATGTTTATATAGCAAATTGATGGTTACTACAATTTGCATTTTTAATTTGTTCAAAATGAAGGATATAGTATTTGGAAAAACTATTTAAAAAACAATCAACAACATAAAAGAAGTTAGAATCTAATTGTTTCAAAAATAAATATTAATAAATACTCATATAGATGTAAATTATAAATTAGAATAAATTTTCACTACAAATTATATTATTCTTTATGATAGTTATAAATTAAAATGAATTTTAATTATAAAATATAGCAAATTATATAATAATTACAAGTTAGTGTGAGTATTGAATGCAAATGCAGTGAATTTTACTGTGTATATAGATAGATAGACAGATAAGCATATTATTAATTATGCTTATAATTTATTTTTTAATAAAATTATCATATTCAGTTATCTTATCATGTCATTTTCGGTACTCAACCTCGGCATCAAAGATGCATGGATTTCTAGATGGGAGAATTGAAGGTACGCGGTGTGCTAGTCAGGACTTTTCTTTTGTGACTAAAAAGTTGGAAGATTATTGTGGCTTCTCAAGTTTATGATTATATAATCATATTATTAATTACACTTATAATTTATTTTTTTAATAAAATTATCTTATTCAGTTATCTTGTCATTTTCAGTACTCACCCTTGGCAACAAAGATGTATGAATTTTCAGATGGAAATTGAAGGCACGCGGTGTGCTAGGCAGAACTTAGATCTTTTGTGACTAAAAGGTTTGAAGATTATTGTGGCTTCTCATTATGATCATATAAGCCTATTCAGTAATTATTATTATTCTACGGCCTTCATCAAGTGATGAAACCCTACAAGGGTCTACGTACCATTTTCTTGTTGTTATAATGTGATGGAACTGTAATGTGACTGCGACTAAATATTTTATGGCTCATTGAGCCCGCTGCCAACGCTCTCTCAATTGTACAAGTCAACTCTGTTAACAATCTTCCACGAAGACGAGGCATCCTCCTAATAAAGCTGAAGAAATCAAGTTTGATTCCCATAATAGTTGTGATTGTGAATGCACCCGAATCCCCTCCCGGATAAAAAAACAAGCAATAATGAAAAGAAAAAAAAATCTTGAGTCGTATTCCCAATGTACTAATGGAGCAGCATATCAAAACTCATGCACCGCCCTTGAAAAAAATTGCAAACTTGCAACAACTAGACATTATGCTTAAGGCAAAATCTTAATTATGATTAATTTGATTGAAATAGGGCTAAGTGGTTTTTTAAAAGTCAATTATTTGGGTGCAATGGTATATGGGAAAGCACAAGGTGGTTTAAAGGTGAGAAGTGTTGGGAAAATTAAACCACTTTCCCTCCTTGAGAACCACCTTCAACAGAGAAATAAAATAGGAACACAATCATAACACAAGAATTTAACGTGAAAACTCCAAAACCGAAAAACCACCGTTGTCAAATGACAACTAGAATAACACTATGTGAAAATTATTACAACACATAGACTTCACTCTCAAACACCCACACCTCAGTACACCCACACTCTCAAAGCAAATATTTGAACTACTCTCACAACACTCTAAAACAAGAGTAAAGAGAAAAATAGTCAGATACAAGCTTAATGTGTTTTTGAACTGTGCATTTGAAATGGAGAACTTAGGCTCATATATATAGTCTTGACAACCCCCTCTATCTCAATACTAAGCAATGTGGGACTTCTCTCAACTCAATTTTAATCAACACCTAATAATCTCCACCTTGATTGAAATAAACAAGCTTCAGGTTCCGTTATCAACACCAACAATCCTTTGCCTGTCATTGTCTATACAACAATCATAGTTCAAAGAACTATCATACTCCACCATAAAAAGTAAAGTCACTTGGAATTAGACCAGTCCAAGCATTTTACCCTCACATGTCAAAACCACGCTGAAAAACTATGGTGCAACTTCCACATTGGCTTTTCTTGGAAGTTCTTCAGCCATCGACATAACCCCACCACACACCCTGATCTTAATGCCAATCAATGCCCATGTGCAAATGTGGATCCGCTCGCAACAACTTATCCTTTTCCATGGCACGGTAATGCCATGAGGATACCCTTCTTATCTTCTAGTAAAGATCATCCTCTCCTCCTAGGAGAATAGTGTTACAAGCATCTGATTGAGAACCTTTTTCTAATACCGCGCCACTTGGACAATTTTTCTTTACATGCCCAGGCTTTTTGCATTTCCAGCATGTCATACTCCTTCCACGATTCTTTTTTCCATAAGTGTCACTTCTAGCTACAAACAATGAATTAGATGAAGTGCTACCCTCATTCTTCATTCTTCTTCAGCAATGATTTTACTAGCAACTTCCTCAAAATTCAGAGTTTCCTTCCCATACATCAAAACAGGCTTGATATGTCCATAGGAAGATGGAAGAGACAATATAAGTCTTAGTGCCTTATCTTCATCATCAATCTTCACTCCAATAGCCTCTAATTCAGAGACAATACCATTGATGGCACTAAGATGGTCAGAGACTTTCATGCTGTCATCCATGTGCAGATTATGAAACTGCTCCTTCAATAACAAGATTTGAGATACCCTTTGCCTGGTATAATCCTTCGAGTTTCTCTCAAAGTTCCTTGGCTGTCGATATTTCTTGCACATTTGCAAGAACATTCTTAGCCAAACTTAGACGAATTGCACTTGCGCTCTCAAATCCAGTTCCTCCCAGTTTCATTATCCATTTCGGTGATCTTCTCTTTCAACGCCTTGTGCAAACCTGATTGTATCAACACATCCTTAACTTGTATCTGCCACAAGCCAAAATTGATTCTTCCATCAAATTTCTCTATGTCACACCTCACAACACTTGAACTTGAAAAACTTGACATTATTGCAACAGGATACAGGAATAGTGTAAATCAACTAAAATTGTACCAGGAGGGTTCCCAGGAAAGAGAGGTGGGTCACAATGAACACGCTTAAATACCAAGTCTTTCCTTAGCCAGAACCTTTCCAAATTGCACTCTCAGGTATCACACTTCCTTCCAGGAACAGCAACCAAGGATGATCCTCAAGCACCAAGGAGAAATTTTTCTAATGTGGAAGATTAGAAAGCTGCAACCATAGAGCATACTAAGAATAAATCCTACCGAACCAAAGCAGCACCAGGGAGAATTTTTTTCTAATGTGGAAGATCAGACTAGCTGAACCATAGAGCATACTAAGAATAAATCTCATCGAACCAAAGCTCCTGATACCAATTGTTGGAAAAATTAAACCACTTTCCCTCCTTGAGAACCACCTTCAACAGAGAAATAAAATAGGAACACAATCATAACACAAGAATTTAACGTGGAAAACTCCAAAACCGAGAAAACCACCCGTTGTCAAATGACAACCAGAGAATAACACTATGTAAAAATTATTACAACACATAGACTTCACTCTCAAACACCCACACCCCAGGACACCCACACTCTCAAAGCAAATATTTGAACTACTCCTCACAACACTCTAAAACAAGTATAGAGGAAAATAAGTAAACAAGCTTAATGTGTTTTCCGGTGCACTTGAAATGGAGAACTTAGGCTCATATATATAGCCTTGGCAACCCCCCTCCATCTCAATACTAAGCAATGTGAGACTTCTTCTCAACTCAATTTCAATCAACACCTAACAAGAAGAAGGTGGTTTGGGAAGAAAAGTTTGTTAGAAATTTATTTATGAGGATGTGTGCACTTCTGTAATTTTATTTTGGTATATGCTTCCAAGCTAAACCAACTGACTTTTAATGTTTGGAAAGTCAAGCAACAGAGTACTCTATGCGAATGACCATGTGAAGGTGACTACTTAATATTTTCATTGTTGTTATTATCCTTTGCTAGTTCTCCTTTACGGTGGGTGTTGGATGGTTCTTTGGATAGTGCTTTGTGCCCAATGTGTCTACCCAAGGTGTCTGTCCAGGAGTTTAGTTAGTATCTTTGAGCATTTTTTCATGCCCCTATCCTTCCTTGATGGTTATGCCGAAGAAGTTGTGTGGGGGAGCATCACGAGTGTTCATCTGTAATCATTTATTTCTCTTTTTTGGTTCCTTTGTGGTGTGTTGGTATTGTGTGGTGATATGATGTTAGTGCTGCCCATGTGCTACCTACCCTTATGTTCATGTTCTAGTTTTTCGCTCCACACTTTCTTTTAAAGAGTGTTGAGCGGTAATAACTTATGGGAAAAAAAATAATAGGAAAGCACAAGGACGTCAATCTTCCTGGTTTCTGATCGAATTTGTACTTTTAATTCCTGGTTTCTTGTTATAATTGTTGCTGTGTATATATTACAATAATGTTATTTGTGGGCACCCACTTAGCTTGTAATGGTACATATTTATAAGGATAATAATTATATTGTAAGAGGGAAAGAACTTAATTAGGTGCTAATTGCATCTTGCTCTTGATATTCGTATGCTAGCTACTTGCACACCTTGCTTGTGCTTCTAACTCTGGTTTCGTCTTATTGCTGCCACCTCAATTCAATCAATTAATACTTGGCAGTTCCTAGTTATTTGGGTTCTACTCTTGTGAACTTTATTATAAAAGTTGTACTGCTATAGTTGTCATTTCAATATTTTAAATTTGATTGCATATATGTTTAATGTTACCAAACAGTTTTAATAAATTATTTAATACAAGTAGAGCACTAGTTGAAGTCAATAAGGTCGTCGTATAACTGACAAACCGCGGTTTCTCGTGGCCGTGTGTTTTGCTTGTTATCGGCTTTCTTGTGTGCTTCGCTTCTCTATTTTGACGATAGTCTTGAAGATTTCTTCTAATATGTATGTATATTAATAAAATGACTAACAAACCGCGGATATTCGACCAGTTCCTCCTATGGGCTGTAGATAATAAGAAAGATCATGAATAGTGCATTATTACCCCTTTCACTTCGCAAGGGGAGGCTAATACTACGAAAAAAGTAAATCTCTACATATATAATAGGGGCAAATATACTATCTGTTTTGCTTGATTAGTTTTTGAAAATCTTGTGAAATTTCGAATATTGTCTTTCTCTCGAGCTATTTGTTGCCTTCTTACAGTTTCACCATTAATGATCAGCCGTTGCTGGTCTCTAAAGATTTATTTGGCTAGCATAACAGGACAAATCAATAGAATACATTATAATTTTATTATGAATTTAATTTCTATGCTTTGATAATGTAAATTTTTTTATGCAATTATTTAATCACATATCAACATATTAGTCATGATAGTTAACTCTTTTATCTATTACTTGTCAAGTCATGCAAATGAAATATTATGATTGAATGATATAGTAAAAATATTTTATACGATCAATGTATTAAAATTAAACTCTTTAATTTTATTATTGAATTACTGCAAACAATTATTGTATTTTATTAGATGTTTAAATCAAATTCAATTTAATCAAAATCACTGAATCGATTAAAAAAAAAAGAAAAACTGAAAATTAATCTAAACCTTGATATGAATTAAATCTTTTTTTTTCTTTCTAAAAACGACTTGGATTCCATCGGATTTTGAACCTATTTTTAAAAACAGGCTCAGTTCAATTCAAATAAAATAATTAATAATATAATATTTTATTATTATGTTTATATCTTCAATGATCATACTTTTTAATTTATTACATTTTTTTATTTATATATCATTCTCACTTGAATATCAATCTATGTATATAAAAAGAGTTATTTTTTATTATTAATCTTATTTCGTTTCATTGACTTAAGTTACTCTTACTTTGTTTATAACATTTTAAAATCAAAATTTTCTTTTATCCAAAACTCTTTAAACTGATCAAATCTAAATTGATAAAATTGGATCGTATTAGATTGAAATTTAAATCAAGATAAAATATCTAAATTGGTTATTCACATTTTAAAAAAGACAAATTAATCTTTCATCTAGTTTTTGTATAGTATACAGAGAGGTCAATTTGTCCTCTTTCATTGTATTGAAACTATATAGAGACCGATTTGTTTCCTTTTTTAAAACTTGAGGAATCAATTTCAGATTTTTAAAATTTGATGGACTAATTTATTTCCCAATATATTTATGAAAAATTAATTTGAATATTTAATCTTAAATTAAATTGATAGGATCCAAACTGCTATAAATTATATTATTTGAATTGGTTGAATTTTTCATCCCTAATCGTTCCAAACCGAACCACAATTATCAATCCTATATTATATGTATCAGATTATTCATCAAATCCCTCTATCTTTTTATGGGAATACAAAATTTATTCCATGTAATAATATTCCTCTTAAGAGGTTAGGAATACATTGAAGTTCAATTTCAAGCCAAAATCCTATGTTTTGGTCAATGGCAAGAGAAGCTAATCTATTATCAGTTGCTAAATTAAAAATCCTAGGTAGGGGTGGACCCGATAAAGTTTTCATGAAAAACTAAATTTTTAATTTGCTACAATAAATATTTATTGCAAAGTAAATACATTTGTCATCCCTCATTTGCGGCGGCAAAATCCTCCGTAAAAATTTCCTCAAATCTATTGCTAATATGCCATTTTTGCTAGCTAGACATCGAGCCTTTGCAAAGTTTTTGGCTGCTAATGAGTTGCGACAGTTTCTTTTTGCCTCTAATATGTGGTACGACTCTTCCTTCTCTAATTAGTGACGAACATTTTCCCCTCTAATTTGCTGTGGAATTGGCCACTGCAAATGGCTAATCCGAGAAAAAAAATTAATTTTCAAAAGTACACAAATATCACAAAACTAAACATTTTCAATCCAAATATTTAAAATTTATACAAATAAGGAAGATATATATGTATATCAATAGTTATTAACAACATAAATAATAACAAAATTAGTTGTATATTTTATAGAAAAATAAAAATAAATAAGATAAAATAAAGAACCTGTTACTGGTGGCGGGCACAAAGACGTGGCTGGAGGTGGTTGGGGAGGAATGGAGAGAGGGAGAGAGTTACTAGTTCTTTATTGAGGAATTTTTGTTTTATTCTTCAAGTTCAAGGCAAATTTCTTATCATTTTTAATTAAGAAATTTACGAAGTTTTCGTTGTATTGTAGGAAAATATTCTTATCAACTCAATAATAATTATGTGTAGGGTGAATATCTCTCCAAAAATAACAATTTGTATCATATCTTAAAACTGCAATATATATTCAAGTTGTTGGTTGTCTTTTACGCTACTTTTATCAACAATTCGAATATGGTTTTCTCTCTTGTAACTCTTGTTTGGATTATACGATTTGAGATTTCCAAACGAGAAATCAACATAGGTTGTTGTTTTATTTTGTATGGTTTGGTATGTATAATTGTATTGTACTAATATTCAAGTTTTTTTAATTAATAATATTTGTTTTTATAAAAATAAAATTATGAATTTGGTGGTCAGGATTAATGATTACATATGTCTTTAGATAATTGAACCATGTTCACAAGGTTCTGGTTCCCTTTGAAAAGTCAGGGTACTGAAGTAACCACCATCAACATATTAGTAATGGGATGAGTATAATTGAACTAAATTAAATTTTGACATATGATACGAGCCACGCTGACCTTGAACGAGAAGAGGAAATGGTTATAATTAAGGGACAAACTTTTAAAAGTACACATTGATTACTATAATGTTTATTAATCAATTCGTTCCATGTGGTTGTTAAACATTACCATTAAATTACTTCCATATGGTTGTTAGATATAACATTATTTACGAGTAAATTTGCTTCAAGTGGTTGTTAATGTTTATTAATAAATTCAGAACTGTTCAAATGGATCGGGGCGTTTGAATTCCAAAAGTCGCAAACATGCTTCAAGTGAAAAATGACACGGTCAAGTTAACGATGAATAGCCCGGAACTCTACTAATAACGAAAAGATTCATAGTGTCTCTTTCCTTTTCCCTACCTCAAGTCGTATGAGTATCTCTAATGGAAGATTAATTTGGATTCCAATTTTGGTGCCACTTTATCACACCAGCACTAGTTATTAATGTGTCATGAATGGCAGAAGTAGATTAAATTAGAACTCTTCTCTCGATAGAAAAGAGAAACTTCGATCCCAACTTTACATAATTCAATATAGGCTCCCAATTGTCTAATGACACTCGTGAATAACTGCCTACATTTACAGAGTTCCCAAAATAGAGTTCCCAAAATACCCTTAATTTTTTTAATAATGGATCTTTTTGTTTTATTTTTAAAATTAAGAATTCTAAAAATTCCAAGAGAAGGAAGAGCACCGAATCCAATCCCTCCTCCTCCTTATCCCATCCACAATCCCTTCCCTATAAGCTGGCAGCGCAACCTCTCCGCCACCATTCCAATGCCGGCTCCCCTCCTCCTCCACCACAATCATCATTCACTGCTGACGACGGGATTCCAATTCCAATGCTGTGTGCGGATCCCAAGGGAAGAGGTCACTGTGGAAGGTTCCGCTTCTCGCGAAGCCCGCCGCGGAAGGGCTGTTGTTATTGAAGAAGAAAAAGAGGCCAAGGGAGGAGGAGGAGGAGGAGGAGGACGAGTCGACGGCAAAGACAGCGGCGGAACATGGGAGAACAAGGTTGAGGTGTGCATTGCCATTGGTTGTGGTAGGCAGAGGAAGAAGACTTACAGAGAAGGGATTACTTCTTCATCAAAGGGGTTACTGTCACATCGACCAACCATTGGAATTGGATGCAGAGATCTGGAAACTGTGCAGGGGTTATAGCTAAATGGGTAACCAAACAGGGAGGATTTTTGGAATGTTGAGATTTGAAAGTTGGAAACTTTGTTAAGAAGGGAACAAGGGCTGCAAGAGAAGAAGAAAGAAAATTACAGCTACAGAGACAAAGGGGTTGAATCTCAACCTAAATATAGAATTGCATCTCATGACAAAAAGCAGAATCGAATTTTCTTTTGAAAAAAGTGTCTCTTACCTGTGATTAAAAAGCAAAAGATAATCAATCTTTTTTAATGGTCCAAATGTATCTTCTGTAATTGCTATTGGAAACATACCAAAATTTCAAATTTTGGTTCCATCAATTTACAGAGGTTTTGTTCAAAATTATATGCCTTATTCAACATGGGAGGGTAATGTTGCTCATCCAATGCCAGAAGAATTATGGTCCACTAAGGATGTGGTCGTGGTTCTGGTGCAGGAGGGGAGCTGGAATTGGAACTGGTTGCATTGCCTGCATCCGTGGAAGGGGTTGTTGCGGAGACGACCAGGAGGAGGAGATGATTGGGTTCTGTGTTGGTGGTCTTCTTCCCTTAAAATTCTTAGAATTTTTAATTTTGAAAGTGAAAAAGTTAATTATTAAAAATAAAGGATATTTTAGGAAATCTAGAAATATAAACGGTTAAAGAGGAGGGACATTAGTGAATTGAGAGTGATAATAGCCATTCTCTTCAATATATATATATATATATATATATTTCAAAATGCTACCAAACTAACGCATGTTTTCCTCTCATTATTATTGACAAAGTGGGAGTTCCATTTTATTGGGACACGACGCACTTGCAGGGGTTGTTCCAATGGTTTCAGACAATCCCTCTTTGTAGAACCTACATTTGCAAGGCGCTGCTGTAAGGCTAGCTACATATAGTTCACGTACAACTGACAATATATGGAGAAGAAATGCTTGAATTGATATAAGATTATTTCACGCCATAGTGGCAAATATTTTACAATCACGCTAATAATGGTCCGTTGTTCCGTATGCATTATTTGTACAAAGGACTCATATATAATTGGAACTTTTCGGCCTTCAATGAAAAGAACTATGACATATGATCTCCCAGATTCCAATTTCATTTTTGAGAAGCTTAAGAAACAAAGACACAGGAAAATCAAATGCCACACACGCGGAAGACCAGAAGTTCTACAAACTTATATAACACGCATTTATCCTCCTAACAAATTAAAGAACAAAAGCCATTAGAAGAAGCACTCCAAATGAGTGAGTTTGAATCTACATCTCAAACTTCAAAATCACAATATAGGAAAAAAAATTATAACAAACGAACTCTTACCCAAATTATAGTTCAAATATTTTGAAAAAATATATATATATATATATATAAAACACACCTTACACTATCGAGCTTTAAAATTTTAGAACAATGACTTCCTCCATATCCCTACTATAGCCTTAATTTCCTCCATAAGAGTTTTCCTTTCCTCTTTATCCTTTACCCTTTCTTCTCCTTTCTTCCCTTCCCTTCTCTTGTCTCCTCCTTTCTTTTTCTTTCCTCTCTTTCCTTCTCATGTCTTCTCTTAACCTCTCCTCCTTCCTTCTCTGTTCTTCTCTTTGCCTTTCATTTCTTCTCCTTTCTTCTCTTTCCCTCTCGTGTCTCTCCCTTTCCTCCCTTAACTTTTGTTCCTTCCTTCTCTTGTCTTCTCTTTCTCTTTCTTGTTTTTTCCTTTCCTCCCTTAACCTCTCCTCTCTTCTCCTCCTTTCTTCTCTATCTCTCTCTTGTTTTCTTCTTTCCTCTCTTTCCCTTTCATTACTTCCTCTCTCTTGTCTTCTCTCCTGCACTTTATTTTGCTTGGGTCTGGAGCAAGGAAAAATAAATGTAAATATATTTATCACGAAAGGCATGGAGTTAGAGGGATAGCTTGTATGTAGATCAGAAGAGAGAGAGAGCAATGTGTATGGAAGGGTAGAAGAGAGCAAGTGCAAATTTAGCGGCATTCGGGTTGGGTTATATAGATGCTTCTGAATTGAGAGAAGGTCATTGCTTGGCAGAGATGGGGAAGGTAACTGGAAAGGACTAGGAAGGACATGTCAAATGTTATTTTAACATGTAAGTTGGGTCTATTCCATCATAATGATAGATAATCTTTTTTTTATTTTATCAAAAATATTATTTTAATATATAAAAATGAATGTCTAATTGAGATATTACTCATTTTATTATTATTGAATATAATAATAGTTCAATTTCTCATTTATTTATTACATCTAATGGTGATAGGCATTATTCACTCAAATACTATTGAATGTGATAATAACTACTATTTTCTACATTTATTCATTCCATCTTATGGTTAGAAAATTGAACAACTTTAAGTGTTAGAATAATAATCCTTTTTTTATTAATATATCATATTTAATAATAATAGAGTAAATATTCAATTAAACACTTATTTTAAGTGTTAATAGCAATGGTGAAACTACATCACAATTTTCTATTCTAAAATACTTGACTAGAAAGCGAAAAGAGATTGGGAAGGTAACTGGAAAGGAGTAGGAAGGACATCACATTTTTCTATTCTAAAAGATGACTTGGATAGAAAGAGAAACGTGATAGGCTAAAAAATAATTGGCAATAATGGCAATTTTGAGATGATTTAACTTTAATAAATTTATTATGAAAACAATTTATACAATCATTCATATAATGTTATATAAGTTAATATGTTTAATTTTTATCTATATTGCTTAAAAAGTCATACCATAAAAGGGTATTGATAAATGACATTATCAATGAATCAAAATTGATCTCATTTTATAAAGAGGATTCCTAACCTCATGTGCACATTCTTGGGAAGATTAGCAAGCTTCACCTGTTCTGGATCAATTTAAAATTTTGGAAAAAATATCTAAATTGGTCCTTAAAAATATGTCAAAATACAAATTAGTTTTTAAGCTTTTGAAAGATTCAAATTAGTCATTCACATTAAAAAAAGAATAATTTTGTCCCTCTATATGTTGTATAATTAAAAAAATACAATATGGAATTATACAAAGGGATTAATTTGTCCCTCTTTTTGAAATGTAAGGGGCTACTTTACACTTTCAAAATATAAGAAACTAATTTATCCCATAATACATTTCTTAGAGATCAATTTGGATATTTTATCTAAAATTTTGGGTACCATAGTAATTTTAGATTACTCACATCTATTACTACTACTCTAACTTCTCTCACTCTAATTAATATCTACTCATATTATTTATCTCTAGATGAAAACTATTAGTTTTATTTTTTTACTTGAATATTATATAACCGATTAAAATTTTATATAATATTATTATATGCTAAATAAGCATATTTTAATATTTTATAAAGTTCATATGAATGATTAACATTATAAATTTGAATAAAAAATTTAGCATTTAAAATTTAAAAATAATAGTATGACTGATCCGTTATTAATAAATTATAAATGATTCAATAATTCAATAGTATTATATTACCCATATTATAAATGATTGTGTTTAGATTCACAAATATTTTATCAAAAAATATTTTATTAAAATGTATCTATAATAATATTATTAAAGTTTTATATCACTTACACGTAATTCACGTAAAAACTTTTTTTTTCTCAAAAAAGAATGGTATTCATATAGAAATAAATAATAGTGAGTGAATATTAAGAGTGAGAAGAGTTAGAGAAGTAGTAATAGATGTGAGCAATATAAAATTACAATACTACCTATGATTTTAAGTTGATTAAAAAAAAAGAAAAAGGAAGAGTGAATTTTATGTTAACACAAAATGTTGAGCTTACTAATTTCCATATGAATGTGTAGAGGTTAGCAATATTGTATTTTGATGGATTTAATTTTGATGTGAGGTTAACTTCCAAAGTCTTGTTGCCATATGTTAATAATTTGATAGATTTGGTTTTGATGTACTATTTATATTTTTAATTATGTTTTATTATAATAGTAAATATTTTCTTTAGATAATTCATCATAAAGAGAGGCCTGACCCCAAGGTAGGGAAGCAACAATAGAGGCATGGGAAAAAACCATACAACCTATCTGCACTTTTCATTATAGGGGTAAACACTGATGTTAATGAGCAAATAACAAACAACACCTATTTAGGAAGCTATAACAATTGACAGTAAATTTAGGAGTAAAGGTTCACTTTGATCCCTTAAAATTATATACATGATTCACTTTAATCCCTAAAAGTTTAAAAAGTGATTCAAATTAATTTTTATACTATCTTGAGGACTAACTTGAATTACCAAAAGGACTAAGTTGAATCACTTTTTGAAATTTTGGGGACTAAAGTGATACTTTCTTAATTTTAGGAACCAAAGTGAATTATGCATATAATTTCAAGGACCTTTACTCTTAAATTTAGCACCTATATATGTTAAAAGTAAACTTGGTCATCATCTTGTCAATTATTAGAAGCCACAAAATTCAAGTTGGATTATTCACTTGCATGTGTAAGGTTAATTTGTCAAAAATTTCAGCTAGTTTAGTTGTCCAAATTGCCACTTGATGTGTGTTTGCAAGCCGTAAAATTAGCCCATTGAAAAGTCAAAATGCTAGTTGTATTAGAGTTATTTTGTTAAGTTGCATACGGTTATGAGTTGTATTCTAGTAGCCTAGTAATTATTGCTTGAATTGTCAAAATTGTTGGCTGTTCAAGTGGTTTAGGAGGTTGGCAAACTAACTCCTCCAATTAGTATAAATAAGAGTTTATGTTTTGTAATGTGAAGCAGTAAGCATAAAAACAATAGAGTAAAAGAACTCCAATGAGTTCCATATTAGAGTGTTGTGTGTTTTGTAAAATTGACTACTAACAAAAGCCAAGTTTTTATGTATTATTGTTTTTTCAATACAAACAATTTGTGAGATTAAATTTTGTTCTTTGAGTGTTTATCTTTCTTCGCATAGCATCTAAATTTCAACAAGGCAATTTTAGTTTAATTGCCAACAATGTAGCACGCCCATCTAAATATATTCTTGCAACATCTCCTGGTAGAATGAAGTTTATTCAATTTTAAAAAAGTTTATTTTTAATAAAAAAATACCAACCCAAATATGTTAAATTATCTTTCATTTTTCTAATTTATAATCAGTTAGCTTCTGATATATATATTGATAAAATCAAAATCAAGATTCACAAAAAGAGTAAGTGGAAAGAAGTCAAAAGTTTTTAACAAGTATTAAAATATATAACCTTCTAATTATTACACTTAAAAAACAAATAGATATGTACTTATAATAATAAAGGGCATTTTCATACACGGATTCATTTTCAGAATAAAATGAGATTTGAGATTGTGATTATGCAAGCGAATTGAAGCGATGGCGATGTGCAAGTGTGACGCATTGCTTCTCCTTGATTGAAGAATAAAAATGGTGGTAAAGTAGTATGATGAAGTTGAGATAGAGAGTTAAGAGAGAAGAAACAAGAAAGTGAAGGTGCGACTATAAGCTATGGTTGGTGGTGGCTATGACTACGAGTGTTTGAGAGAGAGAGAGAGCTAGGGTTTCTATCTTTAGTCTCTTACTCTTATAGAGAGTTCAAATTGAAAATTGAATGAGGAGGGCCATGCTAGCCCTAAGGGTAAGGCTCTATTGTTTTAGATTGGGCCACTAGTGGGTCGATGACTATATATTAATATAACTTATATTTAAGCTAAAACAAATTATGCCAATTAGCGGGTTGATCCGCAAACTCATGGATTAGGCCCATTCAGCCTTGGTTTAAGTACCTGGGACCAAAAAAGTCCACGAATTGACTGACTAAAATTTTTAGGTCCATTTTTATGCGGATTGAGTTAAACGAATCGACCTATAGATCATGGGCCGTATACCTAACTCTAACATGATTATGAAAAAATACAACACCAAATCGAAATTAACTAAGAGCAATTATTAACACGCACGCACACCCACACACTAAACCACATGAACAAGTTGAACACACACCAATAACACATGAAAATTATGCTCTAATTTGACATCTCATTTATTTTAGAGTAAACACCCAAATTGATCCTTACAATTTTTGACGAACAAATTAATCTCTAATAATTGTAAATATGCAAATTGGTCCTTCACAATTATAAAATAGGACACTATAAGTCCCTGGTCGACCTCAAGGCTTGAAACAGAGAGGCAAAGATGAAAAAAGAATTCAGCTGGAAGAAAGTGGAGCTCGTTTGAAAGGAAATAAAGCTCTGCTAGGAAGGCGAGTTTGGCTAAGAGGAGAGATAATGACAGGTGGCTGAGCTCTATCACATGCCTATCAGTCTCAACCACCTATTAGTCAAACTCTGCCTAATTCTAGCCAAGCTTCCTAGACCTATCGAGGCCTATTTCCTCTTAATGAGCTCATCTTCCACTTGAGTTTTTCAGCTGTTGCCTGACCAATCATTGAGGCCAGGTAAGGACCTGAATGTCCTATTTTAACAATTGTGAGAGACCAATTTAGGTGCTTACAATTGTTAGGGATTAATTTGTCCATCAATGAAATTGTAAGAACCAATTGGAGTGTTTACTTTTATTTTATCAAAGATGAAGGGCCACGCAAGAAATTGTAATAAAGTGAGAAATAATTATAAATCACAAAGCAAAGTTATCAAAATATATATGAAATTGATAAAAGCACTTTTTTTTAAAAAAAAATTTTCAAAGCGTCTAACAACTTTGTTTGTGAATAAGTTCATTTGAACATTTTTATGCAAAATTTTATCTATAAAATATAGCAGCTTAATGGGCACTGTCGTGCCTTTTAAGTCGATTTTTTTTAATTTATTTTTTGGGTATTACTGTAACTAAATAAGATATACATATTCAACTTTGTATTGCATTGATGTTAGATTAGTAACACGGGCATTGTCGTGTCTAGTCGCATTTTTTTTTAATTTTTTGAGTCTTAATATAAAGAATTATTATTGACCCTTTTTTAATACTTTTTATATATTCTATAAGTAGAATTATGATTGTATATATTAATAACTAAAAATAAAATAGATAACAAAAATTATAAAAAGAAGTATGAGCATATACTATGTGTTTCCAAATATACCCATTATATTATATTGGTCATCGAAAAATGAGATATTTGATAATAAATCATCTACAATGAGATAATGACAAAGATGAACTGAGTTGGCTACTTCGATCAATAACTTTAATTTGGAGGCTGAAATGCTCATTCATATTTGGGTCCTTTTTTTATTTCCCCACATATTATCCAAAAAAAATCACAATGTTTAGTATTTTATTTTCAATCATAAGTATTTACAATAATAGCAAATAAATCTAACTTAGGATCTGGAAAGGATTTTTCTTAATCCTTTATACATTTCACCATCAATAATTTCTTGAGTTTTGAAAAAATACAAAATAACTCATATATATTAGAATTAAATAAAAGATCATGTCAGATTTTCAAATTAATACAACTATCTTGGGAAGTAAAGAATGTTCTTAAACCTGTAGTAAGCAGAGATTTTGTTTTGCATGGAATTTCCTATAGGCATGCATGGAGCAAAGTGTAACATTAAATTCATTATTTTTATCATAAAAAATAAGCCTTATAATTTTGTAGATAATTGACCAACAAAATAATAGCTTTAGCTACATGCAATTATGAATAACATTATCATCACAAACTTTGGGGTCTTCAAGTTTATTGCATTTTTTAGAATTTAGAATAAATAAAGTTATTTGACTTGTACTAAAAATATCAAATTGTTTAATACATTTATTATTTCATAATTTTTGGCATAAATGAATGAATGTATAGCTTATTCTAAGCATCAGTAGACAATATGGATAATAATAATTAATTATTCAAAAATAGATATGCACATTGCATTACCCTTTTTTTTTTTTTGGACAACAACTCTTTTTTGTTATCTTTCAAAATTGAGTTTTATCAGCTACTACTTGGCTCCCCATTAAAGAATAAATTTGGAGACAATGAACCTATTTAAATCCAATATAAAAAAAAATAGGAAACAGAATATGGGAAAATATAAAATGAGCATATGGTTGTATCATTTTTTATATTCCTTGTTGTCAATTTCTTTAATTAATAAGAGTGACTCTGCAATGCTCATTTTTCCAAATATTTCAGAGGTTTTCAAATTCTCCTCCTGTAAATCATATGTGAATTTATTTAATTAATTTTAAATAATTAATTAGACATAGAAAATGTAAATATAATTTAGAACTTACTTGTCGAACAAAGTACATGTCTAAATTTTTTTCTTATCTCTAGACATAGTTGTAAGATCTCATTGAATCTCAATTTGATTGCACATAAAGTTAATATATATAAGGTAACAATCATTCAATAAAGAATAATAATGTATGGATGAGCTACTATAGAGTATACATGAAGAAGTTATATTACCTGAGATTGAGATAGCAAAATTTCTTTAAAAACAACATTTTTGATGAATCCTCCATTTTTCCCTCAGCTTTTCCTTCTTTGATTAGGATCTTTGTGATAGATTGAGGAACACCTTAGGAGCAACATACAATTGCCCATAACTGAAAATATGTTTTTGGAGATAAATCCCAACATTAGGAATAGTTTGCTCTCTTGACTTATTTATTATCAATGCAAAGCTCAATTTCAGGAAATTGCTTTTGAATAGGCACAAATGATAGTCATGCATTTTCAAGTTGATTTGTGTTTTATCTTAGGCAAGAAGACTCATCTGGAGTAGTGGCCTGTTAGAATTTCCATCCAATATATTTAAAAAGTTCATGGCATAATAACCTTGTCCCATTACCTAATCCAGTTTTGGGTCTATGTTTCGTAGTAGTATCAATGGTGCACCTTTTTTAACTTTCAAAATGTGGGGTGGCAAACCACCTAAAAATGGAGTTTAGATATTCCTATTGATATAAATTCTTCGTATTTCCTTCAACCTTATTAATAGAAACCAAGTTTCACTCCTCTATGGGGAAATTGGTTATTATTGTGTCATTGAGCATATTAGTATCATGATTTTTGGGAGTTAATATAGCTCTTCTTCATATAGCATGCATCCCATCCATGAGTTTGTAAATTTGGGAACGTTTCTTCTATGAGATTTTGTACTGCATTTTCACCATCACATGGTATTCCTTTTGGTGGGAATTTGTACCATAGTGTCTACTTTGGTAGCTTCAACTCCATCTCCAATTGACATAAGAAATTCTACAAACTCATGATTTTCAAAAGATCGCATATTTTGGTGTAAAGGCAAGATCTTTGTATAAGCTCACATATGTGACTTTACTATACATGTTACAATCATTTGTGCCTTATTACCTTTTGAAACAACATGAAGTACTTAGTGAAAGTACTCTCCCATTAAAAAAAAATGGTTAGTATCTTAAAAAATTCAATTTTCAGTTTTTTTTTATTGAAGATAGAAAGAGAAGAGTACATAGCTTTTTTTTTTTTTCATTTTTTTAATTACATATAAAATTTAAGTTTTAAAATTATATTTTTTAACATCGAAAATTAAACAAATGCACGCTAAGTGTATTACATTCTAATAAAACAATTAAAATCTCAACTAATATGTAAATTTTGTTATGTGGCAAACTCTTGTCCGAGGAAGGATAATGTGATAGGAAGGATGGGACAGAAGATTTTCATCTGTTTCCCTTATGGTATAAACAAATTTCCGTCTTGGCTTTTCACTAGAACCTTACATTTGATGGTCTAGAGGGGTTCATAATACTAGTCAATTATGTACCCTATAGCATCACTTATATTTTAAATTTGAGTTCGTGATACTTAAGACAATAGTTTTGAAGCCAACGATATATATCGTCATATGTAACGAAGCAGCTGAAACAAGAAGATCCGTAAGCTCTCTTCCCTTTCCCTATACCCTAGGTCTCATTAAGGCTAGCTATATATTCAAGCACTGCTCCATAATTAAGTGCTTCAATTAATAATAGAAGATTATTTTATGTTGTAATGATAAAATATTTAACAATCACCCAAAAACAATGCTTCGTAGTTCTGTATGCATTACATTTGTATAAAGAATTATATAATCTTTATTGTTAGTTCCAAATTAAAATCAATAGATCCAAGGCATAAGCATAAGAAACGAAAACATCACTGGCAGAAATCCAAAAGCCCTATGTGTATCCTTTATTACACGCATTTAATTTGTCCAACTAATTAATAACATAAGAACAAATAAAACCCAAGTGAAGGCGCGTTTGAAATTTCAAATTGTCAACCAAAAATCAAAAAAAAATCAACAATTTAACAATATTTTAAAGAGAAAAGAAACACGTACGCTATAAAATCAGGAAGTATATTTCTCTTTACATTATTTGTGTAGCATAATCCGATCCTTTCCTCCAAATCCCTATATAGCCTCCCCAGGAATATTAATTGTGGAAGTTGCAACACCTACTTGGACTCCATTCTCCAGTTTTACTATAATTACAAAGCAAGTTATATACTTAAAGCAGACATATATAACTTCTGCAGTTTTTATTCTCACTGCTATCCCACATTAGCTAGTTTTTGTTAAATAGTTTGTAATATATTATTATTATATATTATATGAATGATGAATGGAGTATTGTCTGTTACTTTAAAAAAATCAAATGAAAAGTAACGTGCAATTGCTTTATGAACGTTGCAACTTAAACGTTGCTTTTTGAAGTGAAACCATTGAAACGATGCAATCCAATGGTTGGGTACAAGCAGGTTCTATTTCTGAAGAGATATATTAGTAACCTTTTTTATAATTAAAAGGTGTCTAAATATCTCTATAAATAGATGCTATGTTCATCAATTCATACACAGAAAATTACAGAATAATTATTAAGAAAGTTTGAGTGGCTTTGTTGTATCCTTAAAGAGACTTGTCTTTCCTTTCCATAAGAGTGTACAATATCTCTTTAAAGAGAGTGATATTTCACGTCTCAAAGTCTACCAAATATTCCATTCTTTGTATCCAATCTCTAACAATTTTAAAGAGATATCCCAATGGAGTCAAATTCATCTTCTCCATATCCTATCAAGCAAGATATCAAACTTGATCATTTTGATAGGACAATTTTACTCAATGAAGGGATAAAATGGTGTTCCTACTCACTGCATTGAAAGTCTATTATGTTTTAGATACAGACTTATCATCTTTACCCAACCTACTCTAAATGATTCTGATGAAATCAAGAGCAAGAGGAAGAAACGTGAAGAAGACGAATTAATTTGTCGTGAGCATATCTTGAATACCTTGACGGATCGTTGTATGATCTCTACTCCAATTTCAAGACACCAAAAGAAATTTGGATATCATTGGAGATCGCATATAAGAATGAAAAACAAGGTACGGATAAATTCTTAGCTTTACAATATTTTGTATTTAACATGTTTGATACTAAGCCAAATATGGATCAAGTGCATGAATTACAAGTGTTAGTATCAAGATTGAGAGATCTTGAAGTTAAGATTCATGATGCCTTGCAAATTGGTGCCATTCTTTCTAAACTTCCTCCATCATGGAATAATTTTATAAAGAAAGTTTTGCACTCTTCTGAAAAATTAACATTAGAACAATTTCAAACTCATCTTCAAATTGAATGTGAAACTCGTGCACGTGATGCACAATTTATGCCTTCAAGTTCTACTATTAATTTTGTCAATAAAAAAACTTCTGATGGAGGAAAGTTTAATCTAAAAGCATCCAAGAAAGGTGTTTCATTTAAAAAGAAAAGGATGTGCAATGCTTTCACTGGCAAGAAAGGTCATTTTTTTCAAGATTGCAGGCATAAGAAGGAGGAAGAAATTTCAATTCTGAAAATTCTAAGAAGGCAAATCTAGTGGAGGAAGCAGTCAAAGAATTGGTTGCTATGATTACTGAATTAAATGTGACTGGCACTTCAACCAAAAACCAAGATTGGTGGTTAGATTCTGGCAACAATTCACATATGCAATGACAAAAATCAATTGAAGAATTATATGGAATTGAAACAGAAAAACAAGTGTTGATGGGTAATCATGTTACTGCCAAAGTTCAAGGAAAGGAAACTGTTGAATTAAATTTCACTTCGAGATAAAAGTTAACACTACTAAACGTGTTTTATGTTCCAAAAATTCACAAGAATTTGCTCTCTACTAGTTTTCTTTCAAAGAAGGGCTTTAAGATTGTGATAGAGTCTAATAATGTAATAATTTCTAAGAGTTCTATATTTGTAGAAAAAGGATATTCATGTGATAGCATTTTAAATTAAGTATTAATGAAATAAATAAGGATTCTGCTTATATTGTTGAGTGTGATTCTTCTTTATAGCATTCTAGATTGGGTCATTTAAATTTTGGTTCTTTAAATTTTATGTCAAAAAATGGATATATTGTTTGCAAAGATAAACAAGTAAATAAATGTGAAATTTGCATACAATAAAAAATGACCAAGAAACCTTTCCTTAGTGTTGAAAGAAATACTCAATTTCTTGAACTTATATATTTTGACATATGTAAGTTAAATGGAGAATTAACTAGGGGAGGAAAGAGATATTTCATCACTTTTATAGATGATTATTCAAGATTTTCATTTGTTTATTTAATTAGGACAAAAGATGAAGCATTCCAAAAGTTTAAGGAATATAAATCTATTGTAGAAAATCAAAAGCATTGGAAAACAAAAATACTCCACAATGATAGAAGAGGAGAATATTTTCTTAATGAGTTTGACAAGTTTTGTGAGGAACAAAGTTTAATACATCAAAAGAGTGCACCATATACACCACAACAAAATGGTTTGGCTGAAAGGAAAAATAGGACGTTGTATATATGATTAATGCTATGTTGGTAAATGCAAATTTTCCACATAATTCATGGGGTGAAGTATTATTAACTGCATGTCACATACTCAATAGAGTACCTTTAAAAGTTATGAAAATTTCTCCATATGAATTTTGGAATGGTAGAAAATCCAACTTAAATTATTTTAAAGTATGGGGTGCATTGCTTTTTACAAAGTTCCTGACAATCAAAGAACAAAATTAGGACCAAGAGGAATCAAAAGTATTTTTGTGGGTTATGCATAACATTCAAAGGCATATAGACTTTTAGATATAGAATCTAAAGTTATTATAGAATCTATACATATTGAATTCATTGAAAATAAATTTTTGAATGATTCTTGTAGTAATGAGTCTATGCATGGACTAAATGTGCGTTCTAGTGTTGAAAGTTCAAAAATAAAATTTAATGATGTTCAACTAGAACCAAGAAAAAGCCAAAGACTAAGAAAAGAAAAAGATTTTGACTCTGATTTTATCTCTTCACAATCTATTGTTTTTCTTGCAGAAGGAAGTAGAGATTAAATTTATAGTAAAATACCCATTATAATGACCATTGAGGATGATTCAAAAATATTTCAAGAAGCTATGACTTCTAAAGATGCTGCATTTTGGAACGAAGTCATCAATGATGAAATGAATTCTATTATGTCCAATAATACTTGGGTATTAGTTGATCTACCTCCTGGATCAAAACTCATAGGATGTAAATGGGTATTTAAATGAAAGTATAGTACAGATGGTTCTATCCAAACCTTTAAAGCTAGACTTGTGGCAAAAGATTTTACACAAAAGGAGGGTATTGATTATTTTGATACTTATGCTTCAATGGCTAGAATAACATCCATAAGAGTGCTATTAGCTTTAGCATCTATATATAATTTAATTATACATCAAATGGATGTTAAAACGGCCTTCTTGAATGGAGATTTGAGTGAAGAAATTTATATGCAACAACCAGATGGATTTATTCTTCCTGAAAATGAAACTAAAGTTTGCAAGTTGATAAAATCTCTTTATGGTTTAAAGCAAGCACCAAAACAATGGCATGAAAAATTTGATAGTGTTATACTATCAAATGGATTCGTACACAATAGTGAGATAAGTGCATTTATGCTAAGTTCATCGAAGAATATGGCATTATTATATGCCTATATGTGGATGATCTATTGTTATTTGGCACAAATATGCTTGGAATTTGTGAAACCAAAAAGTATCTTACTTCAATTTTTAAAATGAAAGATATGAATGAGGTAGATACTATTTTGGGTATAAAGATTAAAAGGGAAGGCAAAAGTGTAACTTTGACACAATCTCATTATATTAAGAAAATGCTTACAAAGTATAGTCATTTGGGAATTAAGGAGTTTAACACTCCTTATGATTCTAGTGTCAAATTAACAGAAAATGATGAAAGGATAGTTGCACAATTACAATATGCAAGTGTAATAGGGAGTATGATATATGCAATGCATTGTACAAGACCGGATATTGCATTTGCAGTTGTAAGCTTTCTACTTTTACAATAAGCCAAGCAATGATATTGGAAAGCAATTATTAGAGTGCTTGGCTATTTAAAGAGAACACAAAATATGTCTATTTGTTATAATGGTTTTCCAATTATGTTGGAAGGTTATTCAGATGCTAGTTGGATAACTAGTATTGGTGATAATAAATCCACTACAGGATGGATATTTACTTTGGGAGGTGGTGCTATTAGTTGGGCATCCAAAAAGTAAACTTGTGTTTCACATTCCACTATGGAATTTGAATTTATTGCATTAGGCTACAGCAAAAGAAGAGGAATGGTTGACGAATATGTTATTAGATATAAAGTTGTGGCCACAACGATGCTAGTCGTTCCTATATATTATGATAGTGAGGCAACAATGTGTTTAGCCTACAATAAGATATACAATGGAAAGTCTAGACATATAAGTTTGTGATATGCCTATGTAAAGGAATTGATTAAGAGCGAAGTCTTAACTATAATTTTTGTGAGATCAAATAAAAATTTGGCTGATCTTACAAAAACACTACCAAGAGATGCATTACAATTGCATTCTAAGGGAATGAGGCTGAAAACCTGATATTAAAAATGCACTAGTAATGGAAACCCAACTTTGAGTTAGAAATTCTAAAATTCAACATAAGTTCAATGGATAAAAATAAGTTACTATGTATTGGACAAGCATTGATTTTACTTTAAGTTCCATTCTATGATACTTATGTATACTGTTATGAGAAGAGGATGACTAGATGTCTTAATGAAATTGTTAAATGTCTAGTAACAGGGACAAAATGACAAATTTCAACTATATGAATATTAAGGTGGTGCCGCCTTAAACAAGAGTTAAAGGGTTTATCTTTTTAAATATTCATGAATGTAGGATTAGCATATGGCCATAAAAGTGCTAAAAGCTTGTTGTTAAAGCCTCTTAATAATTGTATGATATCATGTGTGTAATATTTTCGATTTGATTCAAGGAGTTATGGTTCAATACTTGTATACCAATAACTTTGTTTAATCTTAAAATGTTCACACTACTAGAAAGTTCAAATCCATGAGATACTTTGTATTATACATGATATTATGGATGATATTACAAACTAGTGGGGGATTGTTAAATAGTTTGTAATATATTATTATTATTGTATATTATATAAATGATGAATGGAGTATTGTCTGTTACTTTAAAAAAATCAAATGAAAAGTAATGTGCAATTGCTTTATGAATGTTGCAACTTAAACGTTACTTTTGAAGTGAAACGATTGAAATGATGCAATCCAATGGTTGGGTACGAGCAGGTTCTATATCTAAAGAGATACATTAGTAACATTTTTGTAATTAAAAGGTGTCTAAATATCTCTATAAATAGGTGCTATGTTCATCAATTCATACACAGAAAATTACTGAACAATTATTAAGAGAGTTTGAGTGGCTTTGTTGTATCCTTAAAAGAGACTTGTTTCCTTTCCCTTAGAAGTGTGCCGCAATATCTCTTTAAGAGATTGATATTTCACGCTTTAAAACCTACCAAATATTTCATTCTTTGTATACAATCTCTAACAGTTTTCTCCTTTAATTTCCTCTCTTTCTCTTTTATTGTCTTCTCCTTTCCTCTCTTAACCTTTCCTTCATTCTTTTCCTTTCTTCCTTTCTTTGTTTTTTCTTCTTCTTCTTTCCTCCTTTCTTCTAGTTTCTTCTTCTCTTCCCCTCTTTTCCGTTTCTCTTGCTAGAAATAATGCGTTTAAGAAAATGTATCAAGAGAAGTATTGGGAGGGATAAGAAGAAAGAGAATAATATGTCTGGAGAAGGGTAGAAGAGGAGGAGCAAGTGGGGATCTATCTAGTGGCAATTCCAGGTTGGGTTTTATAGAGATTTTTGAATGAGACAAGATTGTCATCAGGCAGCGGAGTAGGTAATTGGAAAGCGAGTAGGAAGGAGAACTTCTTTATTTTATTATTACCATTCTAAAGAACTTGATAGGCAAGGAAAAATGATGGAAAAATATTTTACGTACAACACAACCCTATGCTATTCTTATATTATGCACAAGATGACGAATAAAATAATAGGGCCTGGTATACATAAAACAATTCTCAAAATGATAACGTCCGAAACTCGTTGCAATCATCATCATAATTTTAATTTTGTGGCAAAAGTACTTGACCAAAACGAACGTCATCTATTTGAATGCATAATTGTTTATATTATCTAAGTTCTTGACAAGTTGTCTATAAAGTTTGACCCTTTGATAAAAATGAATTAGTTTTGAGATTTCTAACAATTGCAACATATAGACATATAATACATTAGTAACTTACCACTTGCAATCAGCAAATAAATCCTCATTACCCTTGTTGCCCAAATTAAATGCCTTCACAGAATAAAAGCTCTATTTATATCCCTCATGTTTTAGTAGAGTTTCGATTTAGTCCCATTTTTTTTATTTGTTCTATTTACGTTCAAAATGTGAACCACTTCATATTATAAATGAAAACTTGATATTTTATATGTTCTTGTGATTCCTACCATAGTAATTTGATATGTTATATTTTATTGAAAATTTCTAATATCATGTTTGATCTATACATCAACTTTTTTAAGTTATAATTTGGATATTATCTATTAAAAGAGTAAAATTGAAACAATTTAAAAATATTAGAGACATAAGCAGATAAAAAAATGGATTAAATCAAAATTGAAAGAAAAAAGTAAAGGACATAGGTTCTATTTGGGTAAACAACTTATTTAGGCGCTCATAGAAAAATAACTTATGAATAAATTATTTTATATTCAAATACATAATAATAAAAGTATTTGTTTTTAGGGTTTGTTTGGATAATACAACTTATGACTTTTTTAATTTTCTTAAAATCAAAAATCATATTTTTACTTTTTGTTATATTTGGCTGAATACCTTATCATTTCTCTAAAAGTTATTCTTAGTGAATTTTGAGAAGTTAAAATATCTATCTTCTTAAGAAGTATTTCTAAAACACTAAAAACAAGTACTTTTATTATTATATATTTATATATAAAATAACTTATTTATAAGTTACTTTTTAAAAGTTACTTTTTTATAAGCTTAAATAAGTTGTTTATCCAAACTGGACCTTAGTGTTTTAGAAAGTGATTTAAGAAACTAGATATTTTAACTTCTCAAAAAGCACTAAGAATAACTTTTAAAGAAGTGATAAACTGTTTAGTCAAATAAAACAAAAAAAAATATAACTTTTAACTTTCATAAAATTAAAAATAATCACATAAGTTGTACTATCCAAATAAACCCATAAATTATTTTACCGAATTTCTTTTTGGGCTTCTTCAGTCATATTAGAAATGTAATTGACCAATTATAAAGTCACCTGATCATTAATGATGCACAACTCAAACTGAATAAAATGAACTTGCTTGATCTCCTTCAACATTAAAATGCAATAACTTACATGTCTGTTTCTAGTCCACTTTATCACCGAGTATTAAATAACACATCTATTTATTTCTTTATTTATTTTGAATAAAATTTTTGTGCGTCATGAGTGCTTTTACTAAAAGCTTTCGATAAAAAATTCTTTTTGAAAAATTTTAGTCATAAACTTTTAAAAAATAAATAAACAATCGAGAGTCGAAACATGTGTTGAATTGATTATGAGTTTATAAAAGCGGATAGTAATATTTATTAACAAATTTTTATATAGATGCTAAGTACTTTTTTAGTTTTTTTCGGGGCTAAGTTTTTTTTTAAAAGAAGAAAGAAAGATCGTAGGCCTTGTAATTTTCTGGGCAGAATCGCTCACTCTCATAGTCTCATGGATAGAGTTGGCAAGATAGAGGTATCTCTCAATGGGCCATTTTAACCCCAATCGCTAGGCATTGGGCCTACCCAAGTTTTACAAGCTGTTTTATCGCCGGCCCAGTTAAAGGCATTTGTGAGCTTGTGAACTTGATTGAAATGATCTGAGACTGCGACCAAAAACGGAAAATCTAAGACCAAAATAAAAAAAAAAAAATTGATTCAAATGAAAACCGGAGATTTTGAAAATGAAGTTTGTGAGTTTGTGAACTATTATACATCATTACAAGAAAACTAGCTGGTAGCGACCAATCTATTTCCTCCAAATCAGTCGCTAATATGGTTTGCGACCAAAAAGGTTAGTGGCCAAAACCATGGTTGCAAAATTTTTAGTGGCCAAAAAATGAGTCACTAATTTCACCAACCGATTTAGCAATCGTTTTTCTGACCCTGCAATTGACAATAAGTTGTTGGTTTGGTTAACTTTTTAGCGAACGAAAAATCGATCACAAATGCGATAAACTATTTAACTTTTATTAGTCACTAAATGCATTGCACTAAAATTCCAACCATTATATCAATTGCCAATTTCGTCGCTAAAATAGTACAATGTGAAAAATTAGTCACAAAGTCCGCTGCTAATTAAATTAGCAAAGCTATTAGCAACATAGTTGCTTTTCCTAAACGTATGAACATCACGAATTGAAAAAGACCTACTAAGCAATGCTATGATTTATTGATATTTATCTCTTTATGAGTCTATGAAGGTTTGTCTACATTTGACATTCATTTTAAATTGTCTTGCACTCAAACATTTAACTTTCATTTACATCGTCAACAAAATGTCATCTCGAATTGTCCAAACAATATTGGTAAGATGTAAAATAGAAATAAAAAAAAAGACAACTTTCATAGAATGGTTGGATACAAATAGAAAAATATGTTAATGTCAAACAACGACATATGTTGAATATCATAAGCATTTTATATATTCGGTTGATAAGAAAAATAGTAATCAAAGCAAAAAGGTATATGTGTTAGTATGGTATTGGTGAGTTGTTTTTACATAGGTAATTACTAAACATATGAAAAGGTTATATAAGCTTAGAATATTAGAATTGTTGACAATATTGTCATAGTTTATTCTAAGAAACAAGCTATTTAATGGGATTATGGGTGTCAAATGAGTGGTTTGACTTGTTTAAACTTACCAAATTAGCCCTACAAATTAATAATGGCCCAAGGGCCATGACACTATAAAGCAGCTTGACCTATTTAATATTGATCCATGAGCTTAAATGGGTTAGCCCATCTAACCTTTTTTAAATAAAAAAAATATGGAAAAAGGGGAAAAATTTAAAAGTAAAAAACAAGTTTATTTAAATAAGAATTAAAAGAAACACAAAAATAAATGAAAAGTGCATATTTAGCTTAAATATTATAATTTGTAAAGTAGTAAAATAAATAAACTAGTGACAAGTCAACCCAACGAGTTAGGCTTGGCCTATTTTAACCCAAGGGTCAAATGGGTCATATTGAAAACAAATTAGTTTAACTAGGTTAAGGTTTCACTATCAATACATAAAAATTAAAGTATTTTAATATTTATATAGTACTCATGTGCACTTATAGTCATGTGCATCAGCCATCCTTTCACCCTTTTTTTAAAAAAAAATTGTCATGTACATTAATAAGAGAAAATTTCATTGACCTTTTATTGGGTTTGGTGAAATTCATCTTGAATCCCTCTATTTGTAAAATTTTACTAGAAGGTCTTGAATGTGAAATCATTACATAGACCTCATGAGTTTCTAAAATTTTACACCCTTAATTGAATAATAAAAGTGTATCCTAATGTCAGTGTTCCTGGATAAATAAAGGAAATCAAAGTGAATTTTATTAAATCTCCAAGAAGATGTGTATAATTGGTTCTATTAATAATTTGTGACTCTGTCATAGGGTAAAGTGTTAGCAGTGCATTCTGCTAGTATAATACATATATGATACATAAAAATATTTATTAAACATGCACTTCAAGCTCTGAAACTTAAAAAAGATTATCTAAGCTCTAAAGATCATTTTATATTGGGAGGAGAATAAATAAAATAGGAGATTTTATGCTTTGTGAACGGATTTTCTCCATTAGTTTACTCTATTTATAATGATTCCTACATGAAGTTACCTTGTTATAGTGTGGAATCAAAGACAAGACAAAGTATTTGAGCAACTTTATGTGGAGGTAGCAAGAGATCAGAGAACAAAGATCATAAAACTTGCCGACATGAGGAATGGTGCACAAGTTTGGTTGGTGGGCGAAAACACAGAAATGAACGGAAATCAACCAAAAGAAAGCAAACTGATCAAATAAAGGAAGATCCACAATTCCTCTATGACGCCTCTTTGTGGCAACTCTTCAAAGTTCAAACGTCACTTTTGGAGCAACATGCATGGAACAACCAGCAGGTGGTCAAGAATATTTTTTTACCTTTAAGGTGAGTTTGATATGAGATCAAAATAGGAGAAACATAATAAATTGGATTAATACATAAACAATCATATAAATCCAATTTATGAATTTTTCCATCCATTTTTACCCAAACATTTGCTATGGATATAAAAGTAGAGGTGAAAAATTATGGGTTAGATTAATTAGTGGAACTTTATCGTGAATTTAATAAATGAATATTTCACCTTTTTTTACTTTGGAAAAATTGTAAAAGTACTTATATAAATATACACCTTTATATTTTTCAGATTTTGCTATATAGTTAAAAAAAAAAATTACACGAGATATGATTGATTAATATACAATTCAAAATTTACATTATATAATATATTAAAATTTAATTGTTAAAGATATCAAATTAAATATTTTCAATCTGAAAATTAATATTCGAACTTTATATAATAAGATGGCCTAGCTTCAACAGTTTCGATGACATAAATAGCTCATTTTACAATTTTTTTTTAAAAAAACAGCAATTGATTGAAGCCACTAGTCTACTTTGCAGAAAGATATGTGACATTTAATTAGCAGGTCCACCAGCGCCAGGGACTTGCGATGTGGACGTAAGTGAAATTAAACTTGTTTAATAAATTTATTAGTTTCCAGTGTACTGTCTTGGTTAATATAATAAATTATTATAAAATTAATAATTGGCCATTGCTTTAGAACGTCATATCCCCACTCCCGAATCCCGTTTTAAGGCGCATACTGACCAAACGACGATTTTATATACAATTTGGAAGTGGGAGTCCGTCATGTTTTCTTTTTCACTTCCAATCAAAATAAGCACAACAAGAGAGCACTGTTCATGCATGCATGTATTATATTGAAACGAATATTGATTTAAAAAATGTCTATTTAAAATATCTTAATAGCCACCTGGCTAAAATTGATTTTTTATGTTGCATTACCCAAAAAGTGATTTGAATACAATGAAAGCAAATTTTGATTTTAGGTTAATTTTACTTGTAACATCAAAAATTTAAAATTTTCATTTAAAAAACAATTAAGTCATGTTATTTTGACCTAAATTAAGCTGTATAATTAATTTAAAAAACAAAAAAATTACTTAGTAGTTAACAAGTTTATAGGTTGTCTCATTTGTGTTTGTGTTTGTATAAAATGAGTTTGACTTCTACTCTAACTATTTTTTTAACTGTTTTTTTTATATGAATTGAGGGTATTAATCGCTGGAAATAGTGATAAATCCCGCAAATTTAGGTGGGTAGATCTGATAGAATCTTTTCTATGTATTAGCTCTAATGTCAATGATCAATTAGACTTTGTGATGATCAGAGAACTGCCCTCATTAAGTGATGATCAAGATTCCACCTAAATCCTTTTGGACGGAAAGAAAAAGAGGAAGCAGGAAAAAGCCCTTTTATAATCCCAAGATTTAGGGTCTGATAGCCATGATTTGGAAGGGAAAGACATCCATGAGCCACATGATGATGGTCAATAATTAGGGAATAGCAGCGCAAATGTGAGGAAGAAATGTTTACAGAGCTGAGATTGAAGCCTATCAAGCATGGTATATGGGTAAGAATTTGGGCTTATATTCAGATAAGGAAGAAAATTTGATGAGCATTCTGGAATCGAACAATAAAAAAAAATGAGGCAAAAAGAGAGCAAAGAAGATGAAAACAAGCAGAAAAAAATGGCAACATTGGCAAACAAATCAAGTGTGCATGCTTACTCTAAATGAAAGTTACGTTGTTAGTTGGAATGTTAGATGGTTAGGAGGTGGGGGTAAGATGTCTATGGTGAGGAGATTGCTGAAAGAACTAAGAGTCCCATTTTGTGGTTTGATTGAGACTAAGAAGTCTGGGTGGGATAGAAGTAAGGATTCTAAACTATGGGATAGTAGCAACTTTGCATGGACGTACTGTTGTCGATGCATCTGGTTCTGGTGGTCTTTTGTGCATGTGGGAAGAGGATTTCATGGAAAAACTAGAACTTTTTTAGTATTTGGAGGATTTGGATGTGGCATGAGTTGAAAGATTTGAGAGACAAGGTTGAAGCTCCTACTATGTTTTTAGGTGATTTTAATGAATTTTCCATCCAAACGAGAGAAAGGAAGGGTGTCATGATCGTCTAGTAGTAGGGAATTTGGACACTCATGGCGGATTTGGACTTGCTTGATCCACTAGTCGGGCGTAATTGTACATGGTTTAGAGGTAAGTCTTGTAGTAGGACTGATGAGTCGGGGTTGACCTAGAATGGTTGGAAAAGTTTAGAAACTTGAGACTAGGCGGATTATCCCGTTCTCTTTTTGATCATTGTGCCATTGTAGTTGAAGAAACAAAAATTTATTAAGGACCTAAACCTTTTAGAAATTTGAACCTATAGTTCTCTCATGAAGGCTTTCATAAGCTTGTCAAAAAGGAATACAAAGGTTTGGATAATCGCCCATTTTTTGAAAAATTAAAGGGGTTGAAGGAACCTATTAAGGTTTGGAATAAACAAGAGTTTGAGTGTATTGATAATAAAATTAAGATTATTGAATATGAAATTTTAAGCATTGATAAAGAAGTTGAACATGGGTGCATGGAAAAGACCAAAATGGTGAGAAGAAAGGCATTATCAACTATGATGGAAAAACGGTTTGATTGTAGAGATTGCTAAGGATATGGATACAAAAATGAGATATTTCCATGCCATAGCGATTGCTAAAGGAAGACGTAAAACAATAACTAAATTGGGGATAAAAGGAGAGGATGCCCGATGCCCAAGAAAGATTAAAAATGGGATTTGAGCATTTTACAAGGAATTGTATAGGCAGGAACACGTACTCACTTGAAGTTAAGTTCAAAAGGGGGATGGTTAATTGCATTTCGAATGAGGAGGCTTAATTTGAGATTGGAAATTGAGCCGACAAGAGATGATATAAAAGAGACGGTCTGGGGATGCGATCCAATTAGAGCTCCTGGGTCTGATGGATTCAATCTAAATTTTGTAAGGAAAATGTGGAGCAAGATAGGTGAAGATTTTTGCCAAACTGTGGAAGGGTTCTTTAAGGGTGGTGAAAGCCCAAGCGTGCTAATATAAGATGGGTATCCTTTATACCAAAAGTCGAAGGCACTAGCAATTAAAGGGTTTACGTTGTGGGGTGTGAATACAAGGTAGTATAAAAATTTTTAGCAAATAGAATGAGGGGAGTGATGCCTGGTCTGTTTGGTGAAACCCAAAGCGCATTCATAGGGGGCAGACAAATACATGATGGAGCCCTTATAGTGTGTGAACTGGTTCATTGGATGAAAAGAAAGAAGAAATAGGGATGTATTCTTAAGCTAGGCTTTCAAAAAGCTTATGATAGGGTTAAATGGTGTTTTGTAGATCATGTCTTATTAGGGCAGATGGGTTTTGGTGAAAAAGGAGAGGGTGGATTGGCACATGCAATAATTCAGCCACAATGTCTGTTATGGTTAATGGATTCCAAACCAAGCCTTTTGAGTTAGAAATGTATCTTAGATAGGGTGACCGTTATCACCATTTATCTTCATGTTGGTAGCACATGTAATGAATAAATTGATATGTCATGCCTGTGGATTGATTGCTGCCAGTAGGTAGGGATAAGGTGGCCTTGTATTTTTCATTACTAATTAACGTTACTTGTATTTCTAACATTTGTATAGATGATGCATTTAATTCCCAATATGTGGCAATTAAAATTCAGCTACCAATTGATGTTGCTCTTCAGCTTGTATCCTAAGGCCCTGCCAGTGCTCACCCCACGAAAACGAGGTCAATATCCGACATTTACCTAAAACCTATGTGGCCATTGTGAATAAGTCTGATATTAATATGGTCAATCATGAACCTGTGTCATTCTCTCATGCCTTGTCTTGTCCTCATTGGCATAAAGCAAAGACTGAGGATTTAATGCACTGCTTAAGAATCATGCCTGTACTTTAGTCTCCACCACCCAATACCAAACCCATTGGTTGTAAATGGGTGTTTAGAGTGAAAAGAAATCCTGATGACACTATTAACAAATATAAGGCTGGATTAATTGCTAATGGCTTTCGTCAAAAGAAGGGCATAAATCATGACGAGTTTTTTAGCCTATGGTCAAACCTTCAACTATTAGGCTCATGCTCACACTATTGATCTCTGCCTCTCTCCAAAGGTTAGTGCATTTGTCAATTTAACTCCAGCAATCGAGAATTTGGTTTGCAAAGCTCAACACCACCCTTCACTAGTTGTCAGAGTACTAGCGATCTGATCCCTCTCTGGTCACTCTGTTCTCTGCATCAATCATCTATATCGTAGTCTATGTGGATGATATTTTGGTGACTAGTGGTGATCCTCTAGCAATTTCTGATTTGATCTCGCAACTTATCCATGCCTTTGTTTCTTGTGCATAGAGACTAATGGATCGATCCTCAACTAGTGTAATAGTATATACAATAGTTGTAAAGCATGCAAGAATGCTAGAGGCTAAGGCTATGCCTATACCCATATATGATTAGCAGTTTCAAGTTGTACTTGTCTGCTCCTGCAGAGCTTCCCTTATTGATCCATCTCTCTATAGTTACATTGCAGTGGGTTTATAATATGCCACAACAAACCAACGTCACATTTCATTTGTTGTTACTAAAGACATTCAATTTGTGAAAAATCCTTTTGATGTACATTGGAAGATTATATCAAAGGGGTTTCAATATATCTAAAGTGGCATCCTTTATCAAGGACTTATCTTTCACACTTGTAAAGATCTCAAATGATTATTAGCATTCTGTAATGTTGATTGTGGAAGTGATATTGATGACTGAAAATCTACAACAAATTATTGTGTTTACTTGGGGCCTAACTTGATCTCTTGGTCTAGCGAAAAAATAACGTGTGTCAACGTCCAACACTGAGGTTGAATTTAGAATTTTAGCATCTATTCTTGCTGAGCTTTTGTGGGTTCAATCTCTTCTCTCTGAACTCCACCTCCCTTGTTCCATTCCTCCAAAAAAAATTTGTGACAACTCGAATGTCATGTACAATTGATTGTCAATCAAATTTTACACAATAGATTTGTCCTCTGTTTTATTCAAGATAAATTAAAATTCTTCAGAAGCAAGTGTCTGTGTCACTTGTTCTCTCTGCATATTACATAACTAAGTAAATAACTCACTAAGCCTCTCTTTGCAGCAAGTCTTGACAAGTAATTCAAAGTGCAAACCTAGAGTTGCAAGTCTTTCACCCTTGAGATTGAGTAGGGATGGCAGAAGTGTTACATCTTCGACTTAGTTTAGTTTTACATCACAAGTTAGTTGTTGTATTTTCTTCGGGTGTGGAAATTAACCACAATAATTGGTTAGTTTTGGTTAGTATTTTAGCTGAGGCTGTTGACTGAGATCAATTTTTCCACTCTAGCACTTGACTTCCTTTGTGTATAATCAAGTTCATTAGTTGTGTACCAATGTATCATATGAGAATCATTTTCATCAATCCATTCTTCTTGTGGCTCTCTTTCTCTGCAGACTCAGGTTATCTCCTCTATCGGTTCTCTGTGGTCTAAATCTAATACTTAGCTAGTTAGCTACACCACCTGAACCACTTCCATTCAGATTCTTCAAAAGCGTTAACTACCTGTAAAAACTTGGAGGGTATTAATCTCTCTTCTGCTTCCCTCGACTTGATTTTCTTTCTCCCTCATTCTTTCTTACTTTATTGACATTTATTATTTATTGTCTGATCCCTATATCAAATATGTCTGTCATCTTAATCAATCTTAGTTTTAGTACTGATATGCAACAATTGAGAATTAATTAATTAACATTGGCATATATTTTTATGGCTGTTGTACAGAGATTCCGACTAGTGCATACCAGCATTTTGATCTAGAAGCTTGCACACATAATGTTCATTAAAGTGCACATCTACAACCACTCCTGGGCCCAGAAAAAAAAAGAAATTTTATAGGTGAGCAGTAGTCATACTCGAGCTTTATACTCACGACAATACCCTTTAGCTGGAACATATCTTACATCCCCGTCTATTTAATAATCCATATAATGCTTAATACGTGTCATTTATAAAAGTTACACACACATTCTAAACTTACTGAGACACTTTTATCTACCATTAGATGAAATATTACCCAAATTAAGAGATGCATCATTTAATGATCGATAGGAATATGTCAATATAGTATTCCAAACATAATGAATATAAATAATATTTTTCATAATTCTGTGCTTAGCTTCTTTAGTTCCCAAAATAAAAAAAGTTATTAAATTTAAATAAACTCCAACCGAAAAAAATTGCTTGATTTATTAATTCTCATACTTTTTTCTGCAACAAAAAGAGAGCATTACATTAATTCAATATTACTATTATCAAAGTGCCCGCCCTTTTCACTTTGCCAAAGGGACACACGCACTCCTCTCCTAGTCATGATCTTGTTCATGATTGAGCATCAACTCTAGCATAAAAGCTGCAAAGGTTCGTATGAGTATGGTGGACACACGAGAAAAGGGGTCTTTGGCAATCTTTTTTTTAAATGTTATTGCCCAAACCTCAACACCCCTACCTCCTAGCTTCCCATCATTGACTACATAAACAGTACCATCCCCACCCACAAACCATTCAGGGTGTGTCTATATTGGATGAATCCAACAATTTCAAAAACATAAAGAATATCTTAAAAGTCTCCAATCATAATATTATAAAGCAACACCTAGCTATGCACTTTGATTTTGGATTATTTTAGTTCAATATAGAAAATGAAGCTATATATAGATGCCAAGTATTTGAATCTAGGCTATCAAGCATCCTACAAGGTTTATAATCTGAATTAATATAATTATAATGATGAAATTCACGGTAGAGACTCTAGGATCTGATAATTTGGAGAATTGATAGAAAACTGAAAATGTGAAATTTTACAAATTAAATGGTAAAGATGATCATATTGGATTATGGATCTAGTACGTACAAGACTTAAACAGTACTAATTACAACTATCTAACTGATCTCAAATTAACGAATTGTAACAAACTCAACGGACTCCATATATTCTAACAACGATTTCATCATATACAATATGTAATTGAGATCGACATTAGCTAAATTAATTAAAAGTGTAGAATAATTTGATATCAATTTCCATTACACAGATAAAATTTGTACAGATATCTAATAAAAGATAAAAAAAAATTATAAAAAAAAAAGACGTAGGATTTGCTTATGTTATATGTATTAAAAACTAATAATCAAATGCGAAAAATGGTATTATTATTTGTTGCGATAACAAAGTGGAGCATGCTACCTCAGGTGTAACCTGGTCGACTGGCCGAGAATACCTAAAATAAAGAGGAAAAGGTGATAGAAATAATGGCGATAAATAATTCTTTAAATGGAGATAACGAAAGTGGGATTATAAAACGAAAAGCAATGAGGATTTGAAAAACAAGCAAGCAACGTGAAGCACCTGAAAGAAGCAACAAATTAAAAAGAGAGATTCTGTGTGCTGCTGCCAGTATGCAGAAAGTGATATAGTGAAGACTTTTGGAAGGAGATCGTCTACAGTTAGGTTGCATGGAACCCAGCTGGAGCAAAAGCTATCTATGGACCATGTACCCTCCAATTCCAACGTGGAATGGCACAATCTGGGCTCACTAAGAAGATATTTGCATCTTGTAGAGTAGGAATTTTTATATGCTCGTAGGAAAAAAATGGTTGTATTCATCATATTATTCAAAGTTTAACATATAAATTATTTTATTACAAATATCATTAAAATAGAGATAATACTGATTTATAAAACTAATACTGAGATATAAATAATACAAAAGATATTTATGTTCAATACAAAATATATTTTTGTTCTTGATAAAAGAACATACAAAAATTTTCTTCACAAACCACCAAAAATATTTATCTTCACAACTTTACTACTCGCACAACTAAATATATTTCCAGATTTTTTCTTTGTCAAAAAATATGATAATTATTAGATAAAATAAAAAAATTACTTTCAGCAATAATATTAAATGGTAGGAGAATTTTTTGTTAATGTTTGGTTTTCATCAAATCACAATTCATATGTGTTTAATTTTTTAATTTATATGTTGTTTAACGAAAGTAGTTTGAGCGCGGTATATTTTTTTTATATATTTATGAGTTAATGTTCATTTTAGTTTTCATTTTATATTTATGAGTCATGTTAATCTCTAACTTTTAAAATGTCAAATTAGTGACTTAACATTTAAAATATGAGTCATATTAGTCATTTAATCCAGTCTTATTTAATATCTATCAATTAAATGATGATAGGTAACATTAAGTGATATATTGACATACCATATATCATCTAAAGTAGAATAAATTTGAAAATAATTTATTTTAATGTCTAAAATTATACAAAATCAATCATTTAAATATTAATTTTAAATCTTAAAATGACTCATTTTGTGTAATTTTAGATACTAAAATGAATTATTTTAAATTTTATTTTACTTCAAATGACACATAGTATGATAAGGTATTACTTAGCATTGCACATCATCATTTAATCAATAAAATGTAAAATAAAATGAAATGAGGAATTAATTTGACTCATACTTTATAATATCATGGACTAATTTAATTCATTTTAAAAATTAAAGATTAAAATGATTTATGAGTAAAAAATCAGGAATTAAAATTAACATTAACTCTATATTTATTTATTAAAAATTAATGGACCAACAAATAAGGTGAAAAAGAGGACTCACTTATCCTTTTCGGATTATATATGTACAATTAAAATCTCGAATGAAGAGGAAGAGAGAATTAGGATTCATATAAAAAGGGATACAATTTTTTTTTATGGAAATTAAAATCTCATACTATTTGTTATTTTTTTCAAATATATTATTATTATTATTATTATTTAAAATATTGCATTACCCGAGATTACTTTTAAATGTATTTTTTGAAAAAAAATACTCACACATTTTGCTTAGTAATATTAGATTAATTTTTTAAAATATTTAGCACAGCAAGAGATTTATGTTTAAAATATTATTTTTTTTTCTTTTACAATTTTTTCCTTTTGGGAGATTTTGGTTTTAAAAGAAAATTTTTTATTTCTTCAATAAGACTTTTAAAAATCCCATATCTTTATAATTTTCTCACAAATGTCATATCATTATATATTTAACCTTCAAATATCATATTTAAAAAATTACCCCAACTTATATCCATGTAAAATATTAATTTACCAATTATTTTATGAATTAAATTTAAGCAAAAATTTTCACTGTCACAACATTTTTCTTGCCACTATTGGGGTAGATGGGGTGTCACGAATCCATGCATCCAAACAAGGAACTGCACTACTGTACAGCGTCTCGTCGTTCAGCTTGTGCGTTTGTTCCAATTTCAACGTGACAGTGGCCCATCTGAAAATGACATGTTCCATGCACCAAAGGGACCCACATCACATGGCTCTACCAATATACGGGTATCAAGGCGGGGAAGAGGGGAGGACCCACATGTAATTGTAGGACCACATTCTCACCCCTTTTCATAATATTTGTATTAATAATACTAACACACCAAGGCAATACACTCATATACGTTATTAGGTGATATATAAATTAAAAGATAATCACATCTAATTTAATAATAAATAAAAATATATTAATATAATATTTTATATATATTAATTTGAAATAATATAAATATCAATATATATAGTTTAATTTTTATATAATGATAATATAATTTTTTTCATATTATCCTCAAAAAAATTATCTCATTTTGATAATTTTTCAAATAGTAGAAGTAATATTAATACTCAACTATTTTACTAATATGATAATATATATTTATATAATAGTGTAAAATAATAAATACATGTAATATACTCACTTCATTTCTTATTAATAATTATATTAAAAAATTGAGACAATTAATTATAACTAGATATAATCATTTTTTAATATATTAAATTATTTTGATTTTTTAATATAATTATTAATAAAGAATAAATACAGTGTATGTTTTCCTTGTCATACCGCCCAGCCACTCATGCTAATGAATATTAACAAGAATTGAAGGAGTATTTATTTACCTTGCCGTACTGCACAGGCACAGCTACTCTAGCTAGTGCTAGTGGTCTACTCCTGTCACCAGAATAGAGAGAGTGGAAAAAACAAATTAAAAATGCAGAGGCACGGAATCTATCCATGTCTGCCTTTTTTTTCCCGTTGATAGCCTATTCTGTGCGGTGATATCAAGCACCCACAGTTCCATATTACATCATTAGCATAATGATAAGTAATGATGAAAACTACAAAATTTAACGTAATCTGACGGATTCAGAGGGTCTCAGCCTTCCAAGTTGGACTTGCTGAGCTCAAGCTGAATTAGGATTCGGCAGTTCTGAAAGATTTCCCATCACCATTTATTGGATTTGTTGGGAACTAAAACACTAGCACACTTTCAGTGACCAAACTTTTCAAACATTAGAAATTTCGAAGAAAATGATTTTTATTGACTTTACATGGTTTTTGGTTCAATAAGTTTTTTATAATATCATTATCATTTATTGAATATTTTTTGAATTAAAAATTTTAAATGTATTTCCAAATTTTTAGAAGTTTTGATGATGGTTAAGACTTTGTTAACTTTAATTTTATGAAATTATTGAAATATATTTAAAAATTAAAATAAAGTACGTGGACCTAATTAACAAATAGAATAAATGAATAAATTATCATTTATGCATACACAATTTTAAATAAATTTCTTAATTTAACAAATGTTAAGATGGAGATGTTGAGATAATAATAGGCTATGATTTTCTTGTTATTTACATTGTGCTTTTTAAATTATAATATTTTTCTATCAAAAAATATCTTTTTCATCTGTTAATTAGTCGGTACTCATATTAAGACAATAAAAGTTCAAATTAAAATTTAATCAAATACATTTTTTGCAAACAAAATTAAATTTCCACAATATTAAAGATCAAACATGCTAAAATGCTCGTGTTCCTGAAGAGGGACCAGGCTTGAATTTTCGAGCAGGCTGTGAGTTGGTCCCATCACCGTACACGTGTATGATGAATCGGTTCAAGAACTGACGTATGCACGTTCACAAATGGCAGCAGTACCATGCCATGTGAACCCTGCAACCGACAGAGGGAAGTGGTCGTTTCAGTTGAAAACTTATGCGGATTTTCAGTTTTTAATTTTTAATTTTAATTTTTTAGATTTTATAAAATAAATATTAAAAATTTTAAAAATTATAAATTTTAGTTTTTAATTTTTATTTTTAATTTTCATTATTTCTTTCATAAAATCTTAATAGCTGAAAAACTAGAAATAAAAATTAAAACCGAAACTCAAATCAAATAGATCTTTATTATTCATGAAGAGGAACCATGAAATTCAATTTTATTCATTATTGAACAATTGCGAATCTTACTTTAATAGATTCATACCACATATAATAAATAATAAGTGAATTGGTATAATATCTTATATCCAATAAATATGAAATACATAACTCTTTTGATTGAGTTGATGCCATAACCGTACACAAACACATAAAATGCTATTTTGTTTTCTATATTTTAATTTTCATATGCTAAATTGTCTAACCTAATTATTTTATTTGGATAATTTTTTAAGTAGTATGAGTGAGGTTTAATTATTTTTATAGATGTAATAACATATAATTGAATGAGAGTGTAAAAAAATTTAGTACATATAAATTAAACTCTATTTTATTTATCTAATTATTTTAAGAGTTTAATTTGAATATATTATCAATATAAAATAATTCTATGGAGACATTTAATCATATAGTGTCATATAAATAAATTAAAAATATTTAATTCAACTACTCACTAATTAAAAAATCTTACAAAGCATATAATTAGCTGATAGCACTGTCTTACATAAAAAAATCAAACTCTTCATTTTAAAGAAGGAAAATAAAAAGAAAAGAAAGACGACTTGCTTTTGCAGGAAGAAAGAAAATGCAGGGATAGGTGGGAAGCTCCATCCTATTGGTTCAGTGGTGGCTCGTGCAGTTGCTTTCTTTTTTCAAAAGAAATTTTCTCCAATCCTACACGATTCAAAATTGGAAAAAAATTGTGTTTTCTTAAACATAAACTTAATTAATTAATCAATAAATATTAGTTCATCTATTTTAAAATAATTGTCTATTTAAAAAAATTTATTTAAAATAATTATTTATTCTAACAATTCAAGTAGTATTAACATAAAAAGGTTGGGGGTGCAATGTTACGAAGCACTGGAAAGTTGAGGCCCCCAATGGACAGGTTTATTTGGGACCCAAACATGTGGCACTTCTTTTAAGGGACGGTCTCTCTTTAATCATCATTTATATTTTTTCTTTCTAGCATGGATTTGGTTAAAGCAAAGCTAACTAATGTTGGTGCTTTACAAAAAAAAAAAATAATAATAATTATAGAGCTCCATCTATTTTGATATTATTTATCAATATACACTATTTTTTAAATTATAGTAATATGATTTACAGTTAAACAAAATAGGTTATATAAAATGTTTGATAGTTAAACGTTTTATCAAGTTGCACGTTTAACAGTGCAGCATATTACTGCAACATGTGGCACATTTGGCAGACATAAAACAGCTATAGTTAGCCGTTTTATGTGAGATGATGCTTAGCCAAACGTATTAGTTTCCACTAGCTGCTCTATAAAACCCCTCTCAAATGAATACTGTGAGGACCAGATGTGAAGAATTTTTTTTTCTTTGCTAAGCGAGTGTATGGAAAAAAAATGGAGGTTTTTTGGTTGTTCATTGCAACTGTGAGATCATTCAAAACTCACAAGATGTAGTCTAGTTTGCTATCAAAATCTACCACTTATTAGTGTTCGTTTATCTATGACTTTTGTGCTTCATGCCAAAATTCTTCACAAGTTACATGCAAGAAACAAGGAAACAATTCAAATGGTGTATCGCTACCTATGTTGATTGCTCAAGGTGCAGTTTGGTATGAAGTTGCAATATTGAAAGTGACAATGACTTGAAGATAATGTTTGATTGTCATAGTCAATTTCATGACCTTCATATATGGAGGTATTCGAGCCTTAGAAGAGTTGCAAACAAGCTGATGGAAGCCCTCCCATTCAAACATTTGATGGATTGTCGTTAGCTAAACTTTCTCAATAATTTCGATGCCAAGTCCAGTTGGTTAATGAAAACCTTGAAGAAGTAAATGCGAAAAATGTGATGAGTGGCCTAACCTTGAGAGAACCGCAAGGTTGGTAGAGAGGTTCCACTTGACGGTCCACTTGCAGGGTATGAGCTTTATAATGAGTTGTTATGAGGGAACCCATGACGGCAAAATTTTAGTTACAATGTTATTTGTGAATAAATTTTTTATTTATAACTTATGTGATTAAGTTTTTAGTATTGTCTTAGGTCTAAATTATTTATTATTTTTTGAAGTATGTGAGTACTTGCCTCCATTGTTAATGTGAATTAATTTGTTATATTTTTCAATTATTTGTTGTTAAGTTAATATTTAATATTGCTTAAATCATTAATTATGAAGTAGTGCAATATTTTTTTATTTTAGTGGTTAATGAAATAATATAAATTCTTGTTCATGCATTAGTGTTATTAATTTTTATGATAAGGTGTGTGTGGTTAGTTTACTATTCAGGACAATTGATTGATTATTTACATTGAATATTATGATATTTTGATTTTACTTAAACTTATGCCACAGATGATGATGATGAGATAATATCTCCTACCCAGAGTTAGTTTTTGACACAATCTCTTGTGCGATCCAAAAGTCAATGGATAGACCATTATTCAAGTTTGAATATGGAAGCAACACATGTGACAATGGATGCTATGTTCAGGGGCATTGTCGGTAATGGGGATATTGTGCAATTATCTAGAGAGCACCCTTTGCAAGAAGACAGTTCCCAAATAAAGAGTTTGTGCTATTTGTAGTAAAAAACTATATCATCCGAAGAAGCTAGTACAAGGTCCACGAGTCAAGATCAAACAAAATATCAAGGAAAATGCAAGCATTATGGGAGTGGGTGTAATTAGAGCATTTGTGTGACATATCAACGAAGAATGGAACTGGGAGGTTTGAAAGTATAATGGAGAACATACTTGTTTGGCTAAAGGAGTTTCAGTGCAACCCTCACCTGGATGTTGATGTCATCACTTCTTGCATTACATGTGAGATAACACTAACAAATAACTCGATCCAACTAACACAAGTAAGTAAGTGTCGTGTTAACATACATGTGACAACTTTACCAAAAAAATATATACATAAGATGAATGTCCTCGCTATCCTGGTATGCTAGCCTCACCTCCAAGGGCTTGTCCATCATACCTACAAAAGTTAAAAAATTGGATTTAACTTAAGAATTCAAAAAATATAAAAAATTGGAAATTTTAATTACAATAAAATACAAGCCATTTATATAAGTATATACCTCGTGACCTCGATGACCATTCCGCAATGAATGGGCTCTCCATGTGGCCTCTGGTGTAACAACAAATAGGATGGATCTCATGCACAAGACTATTCTGTTTCCTCAATTTACGCTAATCCTTCGATTGCTTATCCTCCAAGCTGGTCATGCTCCTGCATAGGGTCCTTCCTAGTGTATGTGGGTGGGGAACCTGCCTAAGATATCAAATGTCGGAATAGAGGCCACATGCAAAGGTTACTACCATGTAGTGGAGATATCGAAGGCTATCAGTGGTGTAACATTTAAATCAAAATCACGAGCCATGGAGGGCTAGAGTCTATTGTCATATGGGGAATTGTGAAACCAGGGTAGGCTGATCAGGGCAATACCATGGCAAGGTAAAGATCATCAAGGTCCCCATAGGTCAACTCATGTGCAAGGTCAACACGATCATGTGGATAGGTCAGGCTGAGCGTGACTCGCTACGTGAAAACTGGCTGGAAGACCGAGTGAAAATCATATGAAATCTGAGTGCAACCCTCAGCCATATAGGAAGTGCTATCACCATACTCAAGTTAAGTGCTACCCTAACTCGGGTGATATCCGCCATGTGAATCATCCCATCACCATGACCAACCCCCACCATGACCACTTCCGCCTCTATGACAAGCATCACCGTCGTCACCTTCATGACCTTCATCGCTAAAATCACCATCATTTGAAATCTCTTGACATGGTTGGGCACGTCTAAGTCTGGTCCATACATGAGCTTGTCGATTAGCTCGTCGCCTGTCAGGAACGTGATCAGGCAAGGGAAGGACCAACACCATCGGCACATGCATGGGTGCATCATGTGGCAAATGTGTGTGTGCTAGGATGTCGGGGTCAAGCTTCTACGTACAACTCCATTATACCATGCAAAGTACTCTTGTGATGGAACCTACTAAGCCAAGCCATCGCTGGATCGCTACACATTTCTATAGTCATATTCCCCACAAATTGTACCAAACACTGTAATGGTTCCACCAAGGTGCCTATCCACGAGCATCCTTCCCAATCAAACAATCGATGTCTAATGGCTTGTTCGAATGGTTACGCACCAATTGTCCACACGATCCATATGGTGCCACTCAACTATGGGAAAGCAAAGGAGGGAAGTCATGGAAGCCCAAATATGTAACTCCTCATAAACCCAATCTGTGTGCGTGTAAGACCTCCTAGTTATCATACGGAGTCCATATGAATTGGAAGAATAGAGAATCTTGATCATTATTTCTATCCAAACTTAAATTTTAACGATAGATAACTGACACAAAAACCAATTACGTCATCATGGCTAATTAGGTCAATGCGCATTCGTAGCATTTGCAGTCATGTGTCTACACCGACAAACACCTACATTTGTGCAACCTGAAAATATTTACATACTCTTATGGTTACTTGTTTTTGTTAAATAAGATATTAAAATAATAATATAAGAAATAAAGCAAAAACTAACAATGGCAAATAAAATAATCATACTTCCTAGTTAGTGGAAAGGAAATACCAGCATCTACTTTGGGTCTTAGCTTTGGCAACCTGTATCAAATCCAAGATTGCAGAGATTCAAACATCTACAAAGATCTGTGGTATGCATGCCACATGCCTGGCTTAATCCGCTATATAGTACGCACAGCAATAGCCTAACCCTAACTAAGGCTGCCACAATATGCAAAGTCCTCCAGTAACATGAGAAATCTTACATGGACCCTAATTGATGACTTATCAGGAAGTAGCACCCCTCAAATCATCATCAAAATATATGCTCGTGCTGCCTGCATGATTCAAGCATTGGTCTCCTGGACCCAACTCGTACTCGTCTTGAGCCACGACACGAAAGCGTATTCTTATAACGCCTTTGGTAATCTCAATAGCACATCCTTAGCAAGTGCTCTCAAATGACCCATATATCCTTTTCAATATGGTCAAGCCATCGCCCGTGCGCTAACAAGCTCACCATCGACTTTAAGCCTAAGCTAGTGGATACATCCTGTGGAGTGATGGTATGCTCCCCTCTAAGCAAGTGGAATATGTGCGTCTCAGCGGTCATCGCTCCAAAAAGGCCGAAAGCAACGCATTATCGTACTCATAAAAGGGAATCTGTGACAGACCAAAACTTATCCTGAATCAGGTATGGCTCAATATGTGGATCACTGAACACATGTAAAATCATATTGATCGAGAGGATTCACTAGGCTCATGAAAGAAATAAATAATTTTTAATTTGTTTTACCATAAAATATAGTATAAACTAAACCAAATTTCTAAATTCCTTTAAACCTTATTTTTTGTAAAAATAAGTTATCATAAAATCTCTAACCTTATACTACACCAAACTAAACTTATAAACTATTATTAAACTTGTATAATCTAAATAAAGTTAGTTGAACCAAACTAAAGCTACATTACTAAATTGTTATCAAGCTTAATTATTCATAAATAAAACTTACTACAATCTCAAAAGTTAACATAATTAGTTAAGCAGAACCTTAAATTGCACCAAACTAAACTTACAAAATATTATTAAACTTGTACAATATAAATAAATTAACTGAAATAAACTAAAACTACATTATTAAATTCTTATCAAGCTTAATTATTTATAAACAAAATATAAATAAAATCTCAAAAGTAAATAAAATTAGTTAAGTAACAACAAACATAAACAAAAACTAAACTCAAGACTAAAAATAAACATGAATCAAAATAAATGAATAAATAAACCAAACACAACTAATTTCTTAGCAATCTCAAACATTTAAATAAATGTCGTATATTAAAATCCATAAGCTAAACAAAATTAATTAAAAAAATAGAGAATATAAACTAAACTTGCACACTCAAATTCAACATGCATAATATAAACTAAATTAAATTTATTGGCTACTCTAAATTAAATATGTACACTACACTAATTAAACTATATAAACTCAAGAAATTCATTAAACTATTTCAAGTAATTAGTTTCTATAACTACATAAATTAAAATAAATGCACTACATTATTCAAATAAAAAATACACTACTTAAATAAATGCATTACACTATTCAAATATAAAATACACTACTTAAATAAATGTGCTACACTATAAAATAAATAAAATTATAATATTTAACTAAAAAAAATCACATGCGCATCTAGATTCGTGGAGATATGCCTAATTCAGACGATATAGATTGTTTTTCCCCATGCATTTTAGATTACTTTCTCCCACTCCAACCCTCTCACCCTCTTTGAATAAAAAACCAAAAAGCAAGAAACAATGTGGTCCACCACAAAAAGGACTCCGCTTTATAATGGTCCACCACACCTAATTCGTTGGCTGTCAAACACATTACTAATACATTTGGCTATGGATTGTTTTAATAATACGACTAACAATTAGCCGTTTTATGTGATCTTGTCACCTATCCGTTCACTGCACACATTATGCTGCATGGCTAGCTATTTTGTACACTGACACATGCTATAATTCGTTTCACAGGCAAATGTATTATGAAGATCATTTGTCTCACTATATGCCATATTGCTATAATTCAAAAAGGGTATTTATTGGTAAATAATATCAAAATGAATAGCGATCCATAATTAATCATTTTTTTAATTTTTTTTGGTAAAAAAGCCACTAATGTTAATAAAGTAGTCTTCATTGAAAAAACGACTAACATCTTATTTGGTCTTTTAAAATTATTTTACCGAACTATATTTAGTTCCTTAAGAAAAAAAATTGAACTGTAGTCCCTCAAAATTGAAAATAATGCACATATTAGTCCATCAATTAGTTTTTTATCAGTTAACTTATACACGTGACATAGTACAATGATGATGTGTCATTAAAACGATGGATACAAGTAAAACAATACTATTTTAGAACATATTGCACTCATTTTGATATTTAAAATTACACAAATTTAGTTATTTTAAACTTAATTATATTTTAGATAACACACGTGTCACTTAATATGTTATTAATAGGTCAAGTGTGCAAATTCCGTTAATGTTTAAAGGATTAAATACATAGAGAGACTAAGTTGTACTATTATTAAAATCCTAGGAATACAAGTTTAGTTTCAGCTTTTGAAGACTATGGATGAGTTTGGTAATGCTCTTTAGCTGGTGCTCTGGCTTATGAAGAGCATAAGCCAATTTTTCTATTTGATAAAATAAAAGCCAGAGTGCTTTTGAGAACACCCCATGGAGTACTTTTTAGAGTTAGCTTCTGCTTTCTAAAATTCAAAAAAATTCAAAAGACTAATATAAACCCTTGAGTTTAATAAAAATCCAACTTTATCTTTTCATTATTTAAGGCTTTTAGTTTTTTATTCTTCCCACAAATATTAATTCCTATTATAGTCACTTCATAATATATTTACCAAATACTATTTCAATGGCTCTTGCTTATTGAGAGTAACTTTTGTATTAGTTTACCAAATGGTACTATTATAACTTTTTGAGAGTTTAAAAAGCTTAGGTTTTTAAGAGTTACAACAATACCAAACCAAACCTAAATTGTATTGTGAAATTTTCTTGAGAGACTATCTAGGATATTTATTCTAAAACAAATGTTAATGAAGTAGTAGTACTCCATATTATATCTTACAAAATTTTTATGTTAGAATAATACTATTTTAGCACCCATTTTTGGTGTCTCATCCAAACACCTACCTCATTACCGTTTGAAGAGATTATGATTTTTACTCATTCTCACTCATCTATCTTATCCAGCAATGATAAGGTGAATGTCTGAACGAGACACTAAAAAATTGGCGTTGAAGTAATACTATTATTTATGTTATCGGAGGTCACATCTCACCGAAACTCATGCACCGGAACGCTCTTGCCTTCTGATCCCTTTGGATTTAGTACGGGTAGTATGTGAAATTTGGGCTCCTTGATACTCTGAGCTGATTGGCGTCTCTGAAATGTTTAACCAATTAGAATCCTATGCACAAATAGAGACATAATTTTTTGTTTTAAGCAAAACTATATTTTAATTCCTGAAAGATTTGTGTTTTAACATCTTATATCTCCAAAATAATAATTACATTTATTTGAGTCCCCTAAAGATTTATAATATAATATTTTGGTCCTCAAAAGTTTAATTGCATACACTTTAGTCCTTGTGAGTGTGTTTGAAATCACATAAAAATGAAAATGAAATAATTTTTAAATCAATTCATTTGTTTAGAATTGAAAAAAAAGAAATAAATTGAATTGTAATTCCATCAAATGTCACCCTTTTAATTTTCAAATAATTGGATTTTGATAGGATTTGAATGAAAATATAATAATTTTAAAACTTACACACAAATCAAATTATTTCATTTCCTATTTTAATCATTTTAAACACAATCTATTATATTTTAAATATAAAAATAGATTTCCAAATCAATTCATTTTCAATTTCATTTATATAATTCTAAACATAAGATTTAACTGAAAAAAAAAATCATTTCAAATCACATCAATTCATTTCTTAATTTTAATGATTCCATACACTACCTAAAATATTTGTTGTTATAACACTTCAGTTAAGAGAAAAGTTCAATTGCATACACTTGAAACCCTTAAATATTTATTTTATAACACTATAGTATTGTTACCATTTTCTTTTGAACTAAAGTGTTATAATAATGGCATACAAGTAACAATGGACCATAGTGTTATAATGCCAAAGTTTTGGAGAATCAAAGTGTATATACTAAACTGTTGAGGACCAAATTAAAGTACTATAATTCCAAATCTTTAGGGGGTTCAAATATATGAAATTGATCATTTAAGAACTAAAGTGTTAAAACATAAATCTTTTAGGGATCAAAATATAGATTTACTCTAGTTTTTTCATAGAAAAAAATACACTAGAAGATAGTTGAATTAACATTAATTTGAAGCCCCCATCTCCTGCAATAACAATAAAGTTAAGGGCTCGACTGCATTAAAATTAATGGTAAGATTTCAAAATCAAAGAAAATAGCCGTGGAGTGATGACCGTTAACATCAACATGAAGGAGTAACTTACGCTTTTGACCTTTTATTATTAAGACATTTTTGTTATCAGACACTGTTACGATCAAGATACGTTTTTAACGATTATCTTTTAGTATATCTTGCTTACCACTGCAATTAACTTATGTTATTGCATTTTTTTCACTTGTCTAAGTTTCTTAATTTTTGATAAAATCTATCAACAATTTTGACAAATAATTTTATTTATCTCAATACTTGTAACCAAATATGCAAATTGAACTCATGATGGATTTTACAGCCATCCTCTATCGCTTAGAAGACTCAACTGTAGGTCAAGAAGCTGCGTTATCCAAGCTTGCCATGGTGACTTTCCCAAACAAGCTCTCATGAAGGTTTTGAAGATATGCAATTTTTTTGGGCTAATTTCTAACTTATTTTTTTGGTTAATTTCTAACTACCTGCAGTTTTATATAGCAGAGGAAAATCAATTCAAAGATACTGAAAATTTCAAGTGCGACTATAAGAACTGACGAGGAAAAGAACGCCCCTATTGTATATTATGTTGTATAACGTCAAAAATTCTCAAGCCCATGACCATCCATCTCAATTTGCTCGTTGTAATGCTAAATATACAACCATAAAGAGGTAAAACCGCATTTAAACTACAAATAAGGGCCTGTAAGAAGTTAATTTCTTTTGATTGTAGAACAGTAGTGTATCTTTAATTTCACACAGTTTGTATGCACTTCTATACTATATAAATGAGCAAGGAACGGCTAATTTGGTCCATGAAATTAAAACAATGTCAATTTAGTCTCTAAATTTACAGAAAATAATTTAAGTTAGTCCATAAAGTCTGCAGGGATTATTTTGAAACACAAAAAACTAACTAAATTACTTTTTATAATTTTAGGAATTAAATTGATATTTTTTTAATTTCATGAACTAAATTAAAGTGCACATATAATTTCAATGACTAAAATAAAACTTTACTATTATATAAAATATTAAAAACAGGAAAGTATCCTATTTACATGCTAGCTCTTTAAGGAGAAGCAAACAAATGCCGTTTACAAGCTTTGGGATTACGGATAGTACGTACTACAATTAGGCATAGTTTGTATACTGTAGCTAAATGACAATTCCCATCCCCAATAAAAAATATCCATCCTATAATTGCAAAACAGGATGAATCAAGAATGGAAAATTTATTTAGGCTTGTACTTTAGCCAGTTTTCACACATGATATCAGATAAGATAAATTAATTAAGTTCGTCCTTCAGCCTAGGCGGCAAACGTTTTGCGGAGTAGGAATGTCGTCAAGGCTTTAGGCGTGTGGTGTGGTGTGTGACAATTTCTTCTTCATACAATAGGAAGTTTTCATCGGTGACCAATTGATTCCGGTACTGTACAGGTAGAAACTTTTGCATGCACAGCACCACGAGAAAAAAAAAGGTTAAAAATAAAATTAAAAAGTGAGTCTTAACCGAAATATTATTTGGTTATTGGATACGGAATATATATTTATCTGATGTTCCACGAGCATCTAAAAGTTTTTCTTGAAGAGACTTTTAGCTACATTTAGAGTAAGGAATTTTCGTTTCTTAGGAGGCATTCAATATTTTATACGTTAGCAATTAGCAATTGTATTAAAAATATAATTTTAATAATAAGAGATAACAATGAATAATAAAGTCTTAAACATTAAATGTAGGATAAGAAAAAACTTACTTTATCAATTTCTTATTAATAATCATCTTGAAAAATCAAATAATTTGATACATTAATTTTTTTTATGTATAAAATTATCTCATTTTTAAGAGGAATATTAATAAGAAATAAGGGAGTAGATTGAGACGAGTCTTCTCTTAAGTTAATCTTTAAGAGCACTAAAAGAAATTATTACAAGTTTTCAAAATTCTCCGGTTACAAAGTTATACCCCGTGTAGAACAGAAGTTGCAATCAAGTTCTAAAGGTTTGATAAATCCTTTGGCGTGACAGCATTGACCTCCTATAGCTAGTGAAGATGCTGAAAGCAGCATTTACTTGTATTCTTTTTGTTACCATTGAAAAAACCAAAACCAAAAGGGGTCGGAGATAGATATGAATTGGAGACAGTGATTGACTTCGAATGAAGCATTTAGCTAACTTTAGCGCATAACCATGCCTTCATGTCAAGCTTGCAAGAAATTGCAATATTAATTATCTGTATTCTCATTGGAAATAAAACGAGACGGATCAACTTGATATACCTACACACTAGACATTAATCAATACCAAAATATTGGTCTTATGTTTCAATATGAGTTAATATCATTTTAGTCCTCACTTTATAAGGTAGATTATTTTAATTTTTAATTTTTAAAATGAGTTAAATTAATCCTCACATTATAAAAGATGAGTAAATTAGTCCTTCATCTCATTTTTTTCCTTTATTCCATTTTTTTACATTTTATTAATTAAACAATAATATATAATATTACATAATATTTTGACATACCATATATTATATAAAGTGTAAAAAAATTTAAAATAACTCATTTTATTTTTTAAAATTGAACAAAATAAGTTTATAATTTGAAAATAATATTTAAATAATTTTATATATTAAAATAAATTATTTTAAACTTAATTCCATTTTAGATAAGGTATTTCATGATACTTAATATTATATATTATTATTTAATTAATATAATATTAAATAAAAATAACCTGATAAATTAATATAATTCACATTTTACAATATAAGGAATTAATTTAATTTATTTTAAGAGTAGGACTAATAAAATGACTCACTAAAGTCAAAAACAAAGATGAACATTAACTCTTTTGATATTCTAATAGCAGCATGCAGTGATAGCAAAAATGTTATTTTCATCTAAATTTTGACCAATTGGAAGAAAGCATATAAAAAAGAAGAAAATAAAAATAAAGATGAATCCTCAGGTGCTAATAAAATTATTTTAATGAAATTTGGCTGTCTTTATTTTCAGGCAATTGCTTCGAATATTCTAGTTCTTTGTAGATTTCCTTCTTGATCAATAGACAATTCGCAGCAGTATCATGAATTCAAAATTTTTTTTAAGAGCACAGGTTTCATTACGACCTAGTAATATTATTTACAACATTACCCCCTTCAGAACAGAGCTGAAAGAGTCATAATTAACCTTAATCGTCGCCCTTGCATCTCCGACCCCACACTATGCAGCAGCTTGCCGATAAGCAGACCTAACCATTTCTCTTCTTGCCCAAGGAAAAAAAAAACAAGCGGTGTTCGTTTGTACTTTTAATTCAACACTTCAGCTTTTCGGGAATTTTTTTTTTTCACTTTTATTACATATTCAATGCAATATCGGAAGTGTTAAAATTGGAAAACGTTACTACCTTTTTCTTTTTCCTCTTGCTTTTCTTATACTTTCAGCTTCCTCTCCGATCTTCACCCTTCAACCAGGCTCTGCTGGGGTCCAAAATGAGAACCCCTGAAACCATTTTGTCCAGTTTTTCACAAAGATAATCAAACTCTCTTCAATGCAATTTTCACAACCTTGCAACATCCCTTATTGCTATTATTTTCCCTTGAGATCGAATAAACTTTTCCGTCCGAAGCCCGTTTTCATCTTCCAAGTTAATTTCCTTTTATTTTACTTCCTCAATTAATAATTATTTAACCCCACTGATCTGAACAGTACCAATGAAGGGTCGGAGCTTGCTCATCGGAGAAGAAGTTGCAGGCCTCATCCGCGCTGAAGAAATTGTGCTCTTCCATCTTCACATACTGCGCCTGCTGATGGTATGATTTCTGGAACTGCTGGAAGCAGTTCATAGTTGATGGGGACATCAAGAGTTGCTGATTTTGAAGCACCCCAGATGAGGAAACTGCGGCTTTGGGGCTGTTATCTTCGTTCAAGATTGCACTTGAGTCGCTATCAGAAGCACCGTCTTTGAGGTCTGAAGGGAAGAGTGACCCAACAACGCCATCTTTGTCGTTGAAGCAATCGTAGTTCAAGTGATCGTTGGACTCTGATCTGGGAATGGAGGCTTCAGGAGATGGGTCACCGGGTTGGTTCGCTTTGTCGACTTCGGATTCAGGCATCGTTATTATCTCTTCCTTCACAGAAACTACGCCGCTTGCAGTGTTCTGATCTTCTTCTTGCAGCCTTGACCTCAATTCCTTAATCTGAATACACAAGCCAGTTTCAAATTATTAAAGCCTTCTATAAACTTTCACAGTAATCAGTCAGTAATCATTATCTCTCATGTTTTCATTTACATAAACAGTGTGTGTGACTGGCATCTAGGCCCATTCAATCGGCCCAAACTTGAAATTACACCATTTGCACTAATTTCTCTAATCTCTAAGGACGATGTTACATAGCCTAAGAGTGATGTTACGCAGAAAGCTAAAAAAAGAAATGCTAAGATGTTAAACACAAATCATGACCATGGATTAAATAAAAGATTTTATTTTCTATGCAGTAATTGTGCAATTTTACAGCATCAATTAATAAAATTTAATTAAAATAATAAATTATATAAAATAACTATCCACTATCATACTCAACCATCATGATTCGTTAATTTGGAGAAATTATATTGATTGATAGATACAAATTAAACCCTATAAATAAAAAATATATACAACCCATTTATTCATTCAATTAATCAAACATAACTTCAACTGTCTTTTGTCTCTTATAAGACATCTTGATAAGGCGCCTACACCGAGCCCTTCGGCCAAACATGCCAAGGTCGTCGTATAATATCCAATCAATTTTCTCTTCTTTTTTTTTTTTTGAAGCATAGCTTTAATGATAATTTTTCATATGCATAACCTTAATGATAATATATCAAAAAATAAATTCTCTTTATATTTGCTAATTATTTTATGATCAAATGAGCTTGTAATTAGAATTTTATGACAAAAACAATTAACACGCATAATATTGATTATGGATGTTCAATTGTACCTCCTTGTGCAACGCTTCGTTGTCCTGTTTGAGGGCGTCATGGCTAAGCTTAAGAGCTTCATAATTGGCTTTGAGGACGCCAAAATCTCTCTCGAGCTGCTTTGTTTTCCACCTGGCTCGACGGTTTTGGAACCAAACGGCGACCTGTCTGGGCTGCAACCCCAGTTCCTGGGCGAGCTTCACCTTCCTCTCGGGCTCGAGCTTGTTCTCCACCTCGAAGCTCTTCTCCAAGGCCTTCACTTGATCCACGCTAAGTCTACGCTTCTTCTCCGAGTGGTGCCCTGGTTCCTCCACACACCCTTCCTCGTCCAGTCCCTCCAGCATCGACTGGAACGGATCCCTACCGTACACGTGGTTGTTCCTCGGACTGTGTTCCTCTACATCGATTACACAAAAAAATAAAATAAAAATAAATCAGAGATAATGCATGATTAGTAAAGCACTGATTAGTTGCCTCTTAACCAGGGTTAAAACATAACTTGGTTTTGGTTATGGTAAATTATAGAGATTTGTTAAGTGTATTTTTGACTTGGCACACCGTGTCGTGTCGACTCATCTATTTTTTCATGATAAAAGATGGATGAGTCGTACGAAATAGTATTGCAAATGAAACCAGTTTTAATAATACAACTCTAAAATAAGAGGATAGAAAAGAGACGGAATCAAACATGGCGAATTTGAGTAATAAAGTAACTTTGAAATCTTTATAGTGGGGTTTTGATCACAAAATAAGTTTTTGGACAAGAAGAACTCAATTTTGAAACAAAGCACACAGATGGATGTGTGTCTGAATTTTGAAACAAAGCAATATGAACAATTTTTTTTTTAAAAAAAAGTCTCAATTAACCTGTTGATGGACAAATTGTCATGAGAGCGCCCAAGGAATCTGAGCTGCCAAGTCTCTTCATGAGTGAAAAAAGCTGATCGGATCTTATTTAGATGAACAAGTCCTCTTGATCGATTAGTCAAATGCGTTAGGATCTCAAAACAAAACAGAGTGCAAGTTTTTCTCTTTTCTTTACTTTTTTTTTTCTCACTTAAAAGGAGGAAGCATTGAAAAAGAACACTCGTGTCTTAAACAGCACCAATTTTTACAGTACTGTAAGCAACTATACAAGTACCACTTATCTCCATCTACACCCCCATATTGCTGCTTTCTCACCACTTCTCCTCCCACTTCACCCATCAAACAATAAAACCCACACAACAAAGCAAATTCTTCTTAAAAACTCAACACACAAAGTTTAAGGACAAAAGCAAGCCACAACACAAGGCCAAGCAACAACTCTTTTTTTATGGCATGTAGTTTAAGAGGTTAGCGTAACATAGTATAAGAGCGTTGATGTTGGATAAGCAAGAAAGAGAGTGAGGGAGGGGAAGGTTTGAGAATTGAGGTGGGGGAAGGTTGGGTTTGGGAGCTAGTGTGAACTAGTTTTCATATCCGAGAAGCGTTCAGAAGAGGTGTGTCTTTATATAAACCCAACTGGGGTTAGAATCTGACTGGGGTTAGGTGGGAGTGCTACTGCGGTTGGCAATGCAAATGGAACCCAAATTCAACCCAAATGCAACTTCTATTGTGTTCCGGTGATTGCCAGTTTCCCAGTTGCGCTTCCGGTTTTTCGACCGTTTGGTGATGGTGACTAGTGAGTGACGTATTCGGGCTGGAGTTGGACCCAAAGAGCAATGTTATCCGGGTGAGTATGATATTTGTAGCATTAAGGATTAGAATAATGTTAATTTATATTTTATCCATTATTAGATCAGCTCATCAATGATTGAATAGAGGTAAGAGTTGACACATGTCCCACGTCCATGAATATAAATACCAATTTCTCTATTGGATATCTAAGTGTGTGTCTATTTAGACCTCATCAAATCAAAAGTGGAGAAGTAGACAACTAAAAATAAGTGAGCTCATAAGCCAATCTAATTATGATATAATGGGTGCCAAATATGTTAAGGCTTAAATATTTTTTCTCATAAATATAATAAATTTTAGTTTTAGTTCAAACTTTTTTAAAATGTTCAATTTTGCTTCCTATTGCATTAGCTAAGTTGTTGAGTAGTGATATCTATAAGGAAAATTCTTAAAATATTTATAATAGTCAAAAATAATTTTTTTCAATATTTACAAATACTAAACATAAATTGTTAAATATTTATAAGAATGAAAATTAAAACAACATTTCATGAAAAACAAACATATATAGACTAAAACAAAATTTAAAAGAAGATAAAAATAATAAAATATTTAATAGTAATTAATATCAAATTTTATTATATTTTAAAATATTAAAAACATAGTTGAACTTTAATTAAATATTAATAATTATTAAATAATAAGCAAACAACCTTTATGTCCTAATATTTTTAGTTTGGCATTAATTTGATTCTAATAGAAACTTTGACATCAGTTTGATCCTAAAAAAAATTTCAACATCAATCACTATAAGATTTTTGAGGAACACAAATGGATTTACAAACATATCTTTTACTTATTATTTACAAACAGATTTTTTACTCATTGCAGATGGATTTTAACATTATGGACAATTTACAACGCAACTTCTTCCGTTATTTTCGCATCTATAAAAAATATAGATGGATTTAAAGATCGTGTTACTTACATATATAAATAATAAATCCATCTATAATTTATATACTTTAGTTATAGACGAATTTATAAGTCTATAATGTGATGAAAAAATTCGTTAAAAATTAGCCAATTACAAACAAATTTTACTAACTATAATTTTATAGATGATAAAATTCCTATGTAATGGGCCAAAAAATTAGTGCAACAATTTGACATATACAGATGGATCTTTACATCGTAAAATCTGTTGTAATTAGTTGAAAATAAAAAATAAAAATATAAAAATATAAAAAACTTTTCTATCTATAAATCTATCTATAATATATGGGAAAAAAAAATAAAAAACTGAATTATTTCCCATCTAAAATTGCATTATTTTCCATTTATAAATCTGTATGTAATATATGGGAAAAATTGCATAAACCTTAATTATTTATAATTAGAGATTACTATTATTAATTATCATAAAGTCGATAAACATAGGGAAATATATGAAATAAAAAATTCAATTTCTAAATACGATTTAATACATACATAACAATAAATAAAGTAAAATGTCATAATAATAATAATATAAAACATAAAATAAGAAAGTCTGGATTAGGAGATAAATGATCACGAGTACTCGATGTCATGAATATCTTGCTCCATCGTCATTCACGTCATCATCATCATCATCATCATCATCAGAGAAGGAGGAGGAAAAATCCGCATACGCCCAAAAACTAATGGTGTGAAGCTGGAAAGGGAAGAGGAAGAGGTGTGAAGCTAGTTGCTCTCATAAGCTCAAAGTATGCATGCATCTCATTTGCATGTATTGCTACTAATATGCTCCTGTACCTCCCTTTGCATCCTTGATGCCACCTTTTCCTCGACATTCTTCCCTATCTTCTTGGCCTTATTCTTCTTCCATGTAGCCTTTCTGTTCTTCCACATCTCTTTATTTTTGCTTCTACAACTCCTCATTTAGAGTATAGACTTAGTGCGACCATGTCTATCACGACCGACTTAGATCATGATCGGCACGTGAGGAATCATGTCCCTACGTAAGCCTTATGGGTAATGTCTCGCTCTAAATGCATATAATAGAATAATATTCTATTTAAAATATGATTTTCTTCTAAATCAACTTAAAACTTGAATAAAAAATGCATATGTAGTTGGCTACAAAAATCTTTAATCATAAGCTACATCTCAAACACATACTTGAGCTAAAAAAAAAAACATAAATGTAAAGATTCAACTTTTGAAATCAAATACATAATCTGAAAATAAATCCATGATCGAGATCCGCACATCTCCTGGAGTACTCTAGTATTAACATGCACCTAACTAAGCCTTATTTCAAAATAAGGCTCACTATGGAACGGCTCCTGCTCCTAACAGAAGGCGGAATGATAACTGTCTCTACAACTATGAGAGGAAGGGAGAGGGTGAGTCAACGGACTCAGTGGCGGATCCTCACCCATCACTCACATGGGACAACCGAGGAAAATATATATGCAATATACATGCAATAAACATAAACTATTTGATATTTACATACATAGCTATATAAGTGTCACGACCCAATTTAGGCACGTGACCGACGTGGGAAGATCTGTTCCTACATAAGCCTCGTGACATGGATTTTCTCTATAGGCCTAGTTGATTATAAAATTATCCAAACACATTTTCATTCTCTCATACAAATCACCTGTTTATTAATCATCCTGGCTAACTGACATTTCATAATTTAAACTCTATAGTCTGTAAATCATCATGCAAACATATATGTATAAAGCTGCTTTGATATGAAACATCCATAAGTACTAAACTTTTCAATACAACCCAAAATAGTATTACAATATGCAAAAAAAACGCAAACATGCTCTATGGTCAGGGATCCTGTATCTATCCTGGAGCACTCTAGAAAAAACTATAAACATTTCACCCAAGTAAAGCTCGCCATTGAAATTCTAGTATTGCGAGGATGGTGGCTGAGGAATCCATAGCAACTATTCTATCTGGAATAAGAAAGGAGAGGGGTGAGTTTTGTGCAAACTCAGGAAGTGAACCACCTGTAAACCCCCTTCATGGGACATCAAGGAAGTATGCATGGAATCATAACAATATCAATAATATTCAAAAGTCTTATATAGTCAAGTATATACATATATTAATATATGTTCAAATCATCATTTTACAACTCAAACCATTTCCTCAATTCACTATCATACTTGATATTAACTAATCTCATAAGGTTGTATCTCCTAAAAACAGAAATCTTTGATCTGGTTATACACAATATTTATGACGCAACAAAACTCTGGATAGAAATCTCTGTCACAGTGTGACAATAAATTGTCTAATATCTTGGCCTAGGCATACTTGGTACCAAGGTTAACATTTCCTGCCATTAACACATAGCCTGTTCTCTATAGCTATTGTAAATAACTCTTAAAACCCTTAAAAACCTTTTTGTTCTCTTAGAGCTCTAAATCTATCTAATTCTAACAATCTGACCTTAGCATAATTGTGGCTATGAATTCATGCCCAAGGGATCATCCTTTGTAGACATTGTGATTTCATACTACCAGAGTATGTGGGCAACCGTTCTGAATCTTATAAAGAATCAGACTCTAAAACTATTTGGTTCACTATCTAAAATACATTTCAATTCCTCAAGCTTTCCATAAACTAGAAACCCAATATCATGCTTCAAATAGCAAAGTTTGCATTCAAAATTCTATTCTCTTATCTAAACTTCATATCTGGTTATAAATCTATAACATATACATGAACCAATTCCAGAATCCATTAAAATAATAATAAAAGCCTCTAACAATCACATATATCTTCAATTCTATATAAAATCATTATACCAAACATGGTCCCACGAGTTTTATTAAAAACAAGTTTCATGATCTAAAACCAGAAGTTCTAAACATACAAATCAACAGTAAACTTCAAATCCTTATACAACATTTCTCTAAAATCAACCAGTAAATCATATTTTTCATGAAAATAACTCTAATGCATAACATAGAGATCACAAGTGCGAACCCGCTCACCTGGAAGATGAAATACAAGTGCGAACCCGCTCACCTAGAGGGGTGAAATAGCTAGAATTAACACCAACAGAACTCTGAGAGAAGAAATGACACTCCTGCTAACATGGGAGCAACGAATTCTAGATTAGCCTCTAAAACCTCTAAATACCTAAGAATTCATCTCTAACAAGGTAGAAAACTCCTCTTCCTTAGGAAGCATGGAGAACCACCCTTAAACTAGGAAAATTTGAAGGAAATGAAGCAAAACTAGCAAAAGAACATACCTTTAAGCTTGGAGGATTAAAGATTCTAAGTTAAAATGAAAGAATTGGAAGAAAAAGGAGTTTTATGAGTGAAAATGGGTTGGGAGGTGAAGTTTTTCGTGTTTGAGAGGAAAAAGGTGGGAGGAGTTCTGGAATGGTCTGGTCCTGAAATGGGGGTTTTTATATTTCTATTGCGTTAGTGCTCATCAGAGCATGCAAATCATATCTACCGCCTTCTTGTTCTTTGACCGTTGCAGTGCTAACTAGAATATTTACATTTCTCAAGTTTAAATTAATTATTTATTTTCTTTCCATTAACTTTGAAACATAAATGTAAATAAGAAAATACCCTCCATTTGGATTCAAATAAAATATTGGAAAAATCAAAATCCTAACAAATTAAAATCAAATTTTTTTGTCTTAGTTCAAATTCGGAATCTCAAAGATTTTATAACCTTTTAGGCTAAAAATGAAAGGTTTAAAGATCTCGTAAAATTTATTAAAAATCACTCTTTAACTCATTTTTCTCTAGGGAATAATTACCGGGACTTTTGGTTCCAAGAAAATAGTTCTATTATATAACCCTCCAAGGGCGTGTAGGTCAAGACTTAGCGAAATTTAGGACCCGAAATGATAGATAAGGGTAAATGGCACCTTTCTTAGTTCGAAAAATTTTCTAATCTTTTTATTTAAAACTAAGATATTACAATAAGAAAACATTTTTCATTCTATAAATTCACAATAATCATTTCTAAACATATAATCAATCATGAAATCATTTTAACTAGAGTGCCAGAGCATTTGGAAACAGGATGCTGATAATAATAATAATAATAATAATAATAACAATAATAATAATAACTGTTGTAGAAGCATAAACTGTAAGGTGGTACTTAGTCCCTGGTGGATAGAGCATGGTTGAAATCACAATAGTCCCTGCCAGGACAAGCTTGAGTATCTAATTAGGTCCCATTTTTTGTAACTGCTAGGGCAAAATTGTCTTCTAATGGACAACTTGGTACCAAGGTTAACGATCACTTTACAGCCATTAACTAACTATCTGTTTCTTTATCTTACTGTTAAACTAGTTTGACGAAACCATAACTGAAAGATGGCTCAGCCCTAACGAATAAGAGCCCTTAAAAATCTTAGTACTCTAAGAGTTCTAGATTTATATAACTATAACAACCTGACTTTAGCATAACTATAGCCATGGAAATCATGTCCAAGGAATCACCCGCTTGTAGGCATTCCATTTCAAGCTAATAGAATATGTATCTGGCAATTGCTATGAATCATATTGAATTCCGTACCTCTTCATATCATAAAACTGAAGTTCTAAATCCATATCTTAAGCTAACATATCTTTTTATGTACTTGATAAATCTAAAATCATAGTTCAAAGTCCTGGGTTCTAAATCATGAAAACCCTACAATCATAATAGCATATTTCTTCATAAAGCTAAATCATACTTTATTCAACATAGCTCAACTTAACATTTAAGTAAAACGATTTCTGAAATTCCATGTCTTAAAGTATGGCAATGTCATAAATCCATAATACATATTTAACATCTTTATAAACATCTTAAATGATACATTTTTCTCAATGATCATTCCATGAGTATATAAAACATTTTCATAACATGCATCAGTCCAAATTATGGTCCCATGGTTTGGTAAAACTCATTCTTTCATGCTATCATCATAAATCATAATTTTTCTGCTAGACATAATCATGTAAAATCATATTCTATACTAATTCTTATATCAAATTTCATATTTCACAATCATAGTGCAAAAAGAGTGAGCATAATGATGAAACTAAGGCTATTGATCAAATCCACTCATTTGGAGAAGGAGAACAAGAGACAACTACACCGAGGGAACTTTGTGGAGTGGGAATGGCACCAACAATTGCCATAGAGCAATAATAAACTCTAAATTAATCTCTAACATCCTCTAGATAGTTCAAATATAACTCTAACAATATTAGGGGAGACCCCCACTTAACAACAATGGGAGAAAACAACAACTCATACCATAGAACATGAAAGGAAGGAGGAAAAGGAAGCATAAACCAACAATCAAACTCACCTTGAAGCTTGGAAGAGGCGGTTTGATGGAGGATGAGAGTGAGAGGAAGAGATCACCAAAAGGGGGTTAGGGCTTAGTTTCTTTTTGGGAAGAGAACCCAAGTTCAGGATATATAGGGCTCATTAAGCAAAATTGCGTCATTTTGCATTGTGCTAACATCGTCCTTCTCAGCGAGTAAAGCTTACCTGTAGCGACCAAAACTCACTACAAAGAGCCTCTCTATAGAATTCTAGGTAGCTTTAGCTTTACCCATTGACCCTTCACGCATTTGGGGGCTTCTCGGCTACACGAGTGGGTCCTGGGACCCTACCGTATGAAACTTGTCTGCGACACGTGTATACTAGGTATTACAATCTCCATCACCACCTAAGGCTCAAGAAAGGGAAGTCACGGCTACTTCCTTTACTAGGGTGCCAAATGTTCCTAATGTGTGAAATGTTGCTTCTTCTCTTGTTGGTTCTCAACCTCCATGCTCAAGCTCAAATCAATTGTGTCACGATCAATGGAAGGAAACCAAGATTTCACATAAGCATACTTTTAGTTTGGTAATCTAGTTTCACTTATCTTATTATCTTATAATTATCTTCAAGATTGATTTCTTTTATGATGAATTAAATTAATTCATGTTATTTATTTGTCATGTACGAAAGTCATTGAAATCGCATAATCATCAAGTTGCAATGACAAATGGGAAGAATCAACTTGATATATATTTGGAAGAACTAAATATTTTATTTCAATATTATGAGGATTTGGATGTCTTGCAATAGTGAAAACACATGAAAGATGCTTTCTAGACTTGTCAATTATAGCTCGTGACTTGTTCACCCTATCACTACTTTGGCTTCTGAATATGTGTTTAGTATAGGTAGACAGGTCTTTAACAAGTATAGAAGTCGTGTATTATGAAAATACATCCAAGCTTGGATTTGCACCCAAAGTTGGTTGCATGGATTTGTTAATTCTTTAAAATGTTATTTCTTGTGATTCTCCATATTATAGTATATCAATTGGTTTTTACTTATTTTCATTTTTGTAGATGGAGATGATGATGTTGAAAGAGGTCATCATGGTCTTAGTGGTGCAAGAAATATAGGACAATCCATGTCTCATGGAGCTTGTCATGCTTCTGATTTTGGTAACTTGGAAGTTGATGATGATGATGATTAGAGTGATTATATTTTTGTTTGATGTGGTTGACGTTATTGAAGAGTTGGACTCTATGATGCACTTGTTCTGAAGTTTATCCGTTTGTTTATGGCACTTGGAAGACCTTCTAATTTTTGGCATTTTTAGTTGTTGATTTGGTATTTTGATTTATGTTTAAGGCACTTGGAAATTGAAAGACCTTGTAATAGTTGATTTGGTATTTTGGTTTATGTTTAAGACACTTTGGAAGACCATGTAGTTGTTGATTTGGGTTATGTGTATGCCTTAATGGCACTTGTTGATTTGGTTTGTGTATGGCATTTGTTGATTTGGTTTATGTGTATGGTACTTGTTTTGTTGATATGGTTTATGTTTTTAAAAAATATGATATGTTTGTCTTTATGTAATGATTATGACTGATGATAATTGATTGCATGCTTGAAGAATAATGGAGCATTAGATTGGAGCAATAGTATTAAGTGTGTACATAGGATGTAGGCTAGAACTAGTGTAGCAATTTTTTTAATAGCTTTCAATTAGGGGTTTAAAGAAAGCTAAAAAAGAAGGGCCAACCCGCCAATCCAACATAAAACGGGATGAGTTGATAGTATCGAATCAACCTAAATAGCAAAAACAAGTCAACTCGCCCCACCTCGTTTTGTGGGTGACCCATGGAGGTCCACCCACCCCGTTTGCCACCCCTAATGATAACTACTTGGCTAATGTCGTTTAAGTAATATAATAGTGAGAATGAGTATCGTCTCACAGAATTGATGTTATCAAGTAACAATTCACCAAATCTATTCCGATTTAGACTTAAAAATTTTTAGATAAAAGAAAATCCTAAAAATTATAACTAAGCAAGAAAAATAGCAACTAAAAATAAAAGAAGACAAATTAAAATTAACAAGTGCTCAAAAGAATCTCGAGGTTGGGTTTGTATGGTTTTTCTGAAATTAATTGAATTCTTATGTACTTGAGTTGGGGATTAATATATTAAAGAAAGAATTTTATGTAATTGATCCATAATTCCTTGGTGAAATCAATTCTCATCCACTCACAAAAGTCAATTCTTAATCATGCTTTAGTAAAATGAGGGAATAAACAATCATACCAATCCATAATCCACATAATTTCAAGATAAATTTCTAACTCTTGAGAATTATGAAGTTCATCCCTAAAGCTAGAATGCACATAAAATCCTCAATTCATATATGGACCCTAAATCAATTTATGAAAGATCACATCCCAAATTGCAGTAAAAACAAAGGGAAAACTTGTAATCCATAAAACCTAACTTCAAAGTCATAAGAAATTCATGAACAATTCATCCACATCAGACAACACTCTCACCCTAGTGAAAAAGTATAGTTACACATAAAGAAAAGAAAGCAAAAGAAGAAAATAGCTAGAAGAAGGATGCATAAAAACCAAAGATTTGGAGTGACAATTCCTCAACCTCTCATCGTACGATTGTTCTTTGCCTCCTCCCACTATTGGAGAATGTTTATCCCTTATTTTCTAGTCTAGGTTCCTTTTCCCTGTATGTTGTCTGCTTTTAAAAAACAAAATCTAAACAGGTTGCGCCCGCACTCAAGAGGCAAAAAGTTGACATTGAGCAGTGGTTGTAGAATAGAACTTGAGCTGTTAGACCTACTAGTGCTCAAGCGATAGAGATTGCATGCTAGCGACGTCAGCAAAATATATTATCTCCTCTTATCAAGTTATTGTAGCTTTCCCATAGCCTACCGTTATAATCAAAATTTATCTTTAAACCAAAATGTATCTCAAACCAACTTAACAAAACCACTAAACTCCAAATATCAAAACTAGAAAAGAAAACATCCATCCAAGGTTTAATGAAGCGAATTTTTATAGCTTAAAGCTCTTTAAATTTCAACCAATTGATGGAACAAAAATTGACTTCTATGTACAAATTATCCACACACAAAAAATTTGACGTTATTTTATTTAGTTCACGTTGGTTTGATTTAACAAGCATTACTATTATGATTTGATAGGATCAATATTCAGTTCATGATGTCTATAATGAATGCAACCCTTTATAATTGATGTGGTTTTGAGAAATTTTGAAGGAATAAAATTACTTGTTATTAACAATTATAGTTTTTGGCCCATTACACTACACGAAGATTATTGATTTTATTTGACCAACATCACTGATAAGAGAGATTTTAATCTATTAATTAACCCTCATATTTAGTCTTTTGTGCCTTTTCTTTGCATAATGGATCAATATTGGACATGTTTTGTGCTTTTGGGTTCCAATTAAGCTTAATTGCAATTTTTTAGTATTATTGAGATTTTACACGTTTTTTTATTTTGGACATATCTTGAGTTATTAACATATAAAAATTAAATTACAAATTTTGTATTTCAGGAAAGCTAAGAAAAAGCTCTAAAACTTTTATGGGAGGCCAGAAGCTAATTCAAATGTCTGTTGGGTCGAATTAGGCTAGAAACTAAAACAAAGCTACTGCCACTAGAACCTAAGTAGCTTTCACTTATTGGACCATAACTTCCTCATCTAAAGTCCAAATAAGTCAAATAAGGTGTTCATTTTGAACAGAAGAAAAAGATATACAACATTCATATGGATATCAAGAGCTAATTGAACAATTTGAGACTCAAAACGAGCTTATAAGTTGCTAGGCAGGGCACCTAATTTGACGCCCCATTCTCTATTTTAGCTTTTGGGCCCCTTGGCCCATTTTGGCTTGTCTTATATGTAAAATTGAACCTATTTATTGATACTCTAGAATTAGGTTTAGGAGGAAGCTTTTGTTTTCGAATTTTGTAGCCGTCTTGCTCGTAGAATAGGATTATGTTCTTCTTGTTCTTGGGCAATTTTTCTTTCCACTCTAGAATTTTAGTGTGGATTCCTCCATATCTTATGTAGCTAGCTCAAGAAGTCTCTGAGAATACATGGTTATAAGCATGAAACTTTATTTTTAATTGTTAATGTTCTTGATATGTTTTTCAATTCCTCTTTTCTTTATCCTAATTGCTATTTATGTTGAGTAATATTGATACATTAATTTCAATTGGGACACCTTGAATGTCATTAATTGGTTTATTTTTAATATTAAATTAGGAAAGAGATTGAAAATTGGGTTAATGATTATTGTTCACAGTTAAGTTAAGTGGTTGGTTTTTAAGCTAACATAAATTTATTGGATGTTAAGATCTCAATTTGTCTAATCTATTACATGTTAGTTAATTGCCTAGGTCTTGTAGAAGTCACATGGGTTGCTTGGGAGGTATTCCATTTAATCCTAATTAACTACACATCAATTACATATTTTATGTCTATTGATGATTGTTTATGCTAGCATTTGATGAATTTCTTGGGTTAGTGTTTTTATTAATTTAATTTTATTCAGTTTAACTAATTTTATTGCGTCAAACAACAAACCCCCCTTTTTTTCAATCAATTAACATTAGTGTCTATGTGAGAACGACTTCAGTTGTACTATACTATTATTTTTACTAACTCAGTGTTTATTTTTAATTTGGGCAAGCTCGACACTCGCTTCAGTCACCTTAAGATTCGATGGACATAATGCCATAGGCAAATAAGGTTCAACTCTTAAAGAATAGGTGCAATAAGTACATGATTAGGTCATCTCAGAATGAGCCACAAAACATTAATAGTAATTTTCATAAAAAAACAAAACTTGTGGTATAAAACACTATGAAGTAATGTACAACCACACAAATCACAAAAAACTCAAAACTCGAGGAAAAACATGTGACACAAATTTTTAGATCCTCGAGGCATCAACACGAAGTGTAACAAAGAATAGACTCTTCAGCCAATATGGGTCTTCCAACCATAGTCATCAGACTTATCCGTTATTGATAAATCAAGGCACTAAGTCACTAGGTCATTGGGTCATTGGTTGAACCAAATTTTATTAAATTTAATTAACAAAATGAAATATGTGTATATATATATAATCAGACACAATGTCACAACCAAATGGTAGTGTTGAACTATCCTTTCCAAGACAATTAGAGTTTGATTCCCATGTTAGAAATTTTAAAAATTAATCAAAAGTTCACAAGGCGCAAAGCGGTTCAAAAAAGGTGCAGGCTTAGCGCGTTCAGCTCAAAGTGGTTCAAAACCCAGCCTATTCACCCCAGGTTTGATCGAATTAATTACTTGGCCGATCCATTCAGATTCGAACCAAACTAGTGACCAGTTATCGGTTTTCGATTCCAATCGAAAGTCTGATATGAGTTTAATTACTATGCTTGCAACTTTGTGGCTTCCATTTGTCATCATTATTCTCGTAATGATCTAACTTTTCATGGCCTTCTTCCAATCCCTGACAACATGATCATCCTCAACCACACCTACACTTAACCAAGACCAAAAGTTGTCTCTAGACATAGAAGGTGGTTAATTGTCCACCATGAGAGAGAAAGGAAGTATGCACACACAACAAACATCAACTGAGATAGTAGTTATAGGTAACCACCTCAAACATGCAAGCCTCAGAGTTAACAAACAATCAGGTTCCTTGACACCTGCAAAAAACCAATTGGCTTCCACCCGATTCAACTCTTTGACTTTCTCATCTTTGGATTCTTCTTCCTCTTTGATAGCCAATTTATAAAATCACTTATGGTAAGTGTACCAAGTCTCAATTAATAACAGAGTGAGAAAAAGGATTATTGTCCCACAAGGATTAAAAACGTCTAGTACTACTTCAATGTTGAGCATTTTACTATTCATGAAAAATTGCAATTGGAATAAACAAATTATTTGAATTATACTATATATTATTTTACTAAATAATATTATTAGGACTTTTTAAGAGCAGCTTTTAGAGAATTAAAAAAGCTCAATAACTCTTAAAAAGTCACAAGAATACCAACTGCAGTAGTGTGCTATATTGAATTATTTTTCGCTCCTATCTTATTTTGAAAGTCTTTTTGAGCCTCTATAATGATTTGTTACTTATCGAGGCAAAGAAAATGCGATGTAAGGCAAAAGTATATATTTCAATTGATTATATACTTATGCACGTGATAAATCTTGAACAATAAAATTTGTATAAGAAATAGTTTTAAAAATCTTATATAATTAGTCTAAAATATTGACTTTCTCTTATTTTTTTTTTCATTCAAGTTATAATACATTAAATATTTGAAATAAAAATTGTAATATATATTTTCTAAATGTTGTTTATATGATATGATACGACATGATTTTCTCTTTGTTATAGTTTCTTTTTAACTTATCACAACTCTACTTGGCGAGTTGGATACATCACGTCAGCAATGGAATCTAAAAGAGATACCATAGAATATGGATGATGTTGAGTGTGACAAATAATGTTGGAGTAAAGTGTCACTTTCGTCCCTTAAATTATAAGTTTGTTTCACTTTAGTCCTAAAATTTCAAAACTAACTCTTTAGTCCCTTGTTGGCACCAAATTTCACAAGTGTTAGGTTGACGAACTGGCATTTAACTTCGAACCAACAGATAGGTCAATTAAGGGTTTGGCATGTTAGGATTGACAAAGTTGTGTGAAATTGATAGAAATATCTAATTTTTCAGACAAGTTGAAACTCAAGGAATGCCATTTGTGAAAGCCTGGACAACATTGACAAAGTTTTTTATTCAATGTTTGACAAGTCGAAGTTGAAGTTTGTTATTTGAGACTTGAAAGATTTTGAGATCAAAGGGAGATAAGTAAGACAACTAGAAGCTAATGACAACTAATTCTTATGCTTGAAGTTCAACAAGTCGAAATGGGAGTTTGTCACCTGAAGACTTATGAAATTTTGAAGGTCCTAGGGGATTATCAGGATGACCCCAAGACAAGCGTTCACCAATTGACGGTCACTGACGATTACTAGCAGTTATTGATAAATGCTTATCAAAGACATGACAAAGTAGTGACAAAGAAAGAATGACAAACTAGAAAACCGTCATACCCACGTGTTCAACATCTAAAGATAGCCAAGGACAAGTGTCAAGATCCTAGAGTCTTAGGTTGTCTATAAATACTAGTTCTGCATAAATTGTAAAGGGTTGGAATTTTTACTCACACACTCACTCTTACATGTCTCCAATGACAGAACAGAGTCCTAGTTCACTGAATAATTGTTCTTAACCCATTTTCCTTTTCTAGGATGAATCTGTCTTTTAATTTCTATCATTAATTCCTTTACAATTTTTGTACTCATTTATATTTGTCAATCAATTTACATTCTACAACTTCTTCTTTTCTTCTTCTTCTTTAGTCTGTCAAACATTGCATTTACACTATCACACCACAAATCACAATCATGTTACATTTCACTCCATTCCATCCTCATTTCATTAAAAAAAAGAAGCATTTTGACACTCGATTTTTTTTGTGGGGAACCCAAGAGAAGTAGCTTTTCGTTCTCCGAATCGATATCTAAAAAGCAGAGGTTGTCATCCAAACTTCTGAGTTTGTCAATATACGTCTGGTTTAGAGCAATTTGGCCTCCTACATAAGGAGATCGTCAATTATTTGTTGTTAACAATATAAGTGTCAAAATTCCGCTATAAACAAATTGGTATGCCCGATGTGACACATTGGTTGAAAAGAAAAAGTGTCAACCTAATAAAAGACAAAGTGTATGCACTTGCGTAGTGGCACTATCATGTCAAACATGTCCAAAGCATCATCTTCGTCAGAAGATGGACAAATGAGGAGAATAATCCCCTTCATACGTGGAGCCTGAATTGACTTTTATCAATCAGACAAACGATAATGTACCATAGACAAAGTGTAAACACGACTATCGCAACAACATGGCCTCCATATGGTCTTCCTCCTTATGTACCCCTAGGGTACATACTATTCCCACTCCCAAATAGTGGAAATCCACCAAACGTGGGAAATCCATCAAATGTTGGGAACAGGAGTGGGTTTAACAATATATATTCGCATAATCCTCTCGTTTAGAGTCAAAATATGCCCTGTGTGTTAAATGTGTAACACCTATTCAGCTCTAATTCTTCCACCTTAGTTTTTAATATTATTTTAAATAATAGTTAGCTAACATAACATATTTAATTTGTAACTTAAAATTTGCAAGAATTTTTTTAAACTGCAATGATAATTTATAATTCATACTCATATACTAGAATAATATATATCAACTGGAAATCATGTATCTGGTAGACTCCAGGAAAGAGAGGTAGGTCACAATGAACACACTTAAATACCAAATCTTTTCTAGTCAGAACCTTTCCAAATTACACTTTTCACAGTAATACACTTTTTCTAGCAACCCAAGGGTAATTTTTAAATGACAAATAATACTTCTTTTCTAACATAATACTACTATTTGTTAATCAGGAATTCCTAGTTTAGACAACCATCATCTATTAAAAAAAAAGCATACTTTACTACCAACATCAATTTGTTGGTATAATACATATTACACATTCAAGATACATGAAGAAAAACTTTAATACAACAATATAATATAACCAAAGTCTGGTAAAAGATAGTAAAGATTCTATCTAGCACACATACTAGAATCTGATTATTTAGAAATTAAGTCCAAGGCTACATCAATTTTACCTGCTGACGATCTATGCTATGAAAACATCAAAGAAAGGGGTGAGAGAGTCTCCCAGTAGGGTGATATTTTTAGGGGAGTCCCACTTCATCCCAAAAACACAATAACGCGAAAGTGCAGCAAGATGCAATCTTTTATATTAACTCCAATTATATTTTATTAGTGTCAAGAAAGATGGAAGTGCATAATATCAATCATAATAAAAGTAGTAAAAGAAGTGTAACAAATAATCATGAGTGTACTATAAACTCTCTTTTATAATATCCCATTCCCTTTTAATGGTTATAGCCTGCAAGGTTTGTTTCATATTGGATCTATGAGAGCTTTCATTGCTCTGTCTCCTAGTCAAATCAGATGAATGCCAAGTCCTTGTTCGCTAGCATGGTGGGGCCTAAGGTATCACTATAGTGTACACCAAGTCCTTATCCGCTAGGCGGGCTTGAGGTGTCATTTAGCAATTGTAAGACTAAGTGTTCACCAAGTCCTTATCCGCTACATGACAGGGCCCAATGTGTCACTTATTCATGTATCCATTTCACATATATACCACAAGATTTTCCATATTAGCATATGAAGCCCAACCAATATAGAATTCCTAAAATATTGATAAAAACTCATATTTCTTTGTAATTATCGTTGAAATACCAAATCACACTATTATAATAAATTCATTTTTTTATAATAAAATATGCTTAACTTAGTTTTCAATCATATAATAATTCAATTTCAAGTATTCGTATAGTATTTTCTTTACTAATTCCATAAGCTTAACTAAACCTAAAATTATTTCAAATCTATCTTTAGAAAATATGTAGGTAAATTACCTTTACAAGTTTAATATAGGTAAAAAAAATATTTTCATTTATATAAGGATATAATCATAAAGCAAATAAAAGAGCAATAGAATCTTTCAAGAGATATCATAAAAAAAAAATCAAAATGGTACCTAACCTTTAGAAAATCACTTCAAGCAAGAAACTAGCTAATTTACATGTCATGTTCCGAATGGGACCTTAACTTAAATCTTTGTAAATAATATTTCTTAATGTTAATATATATAATCAAATCAAATATTTATAGTCTAAGGTCCATAGTCTAACATCCATAATTCAAGATCCAAAGTTCAAGTTCAAATATTATGATCATAAATTATCTCAATTAACTCCAGGTGAGTCTAAAGACTCATAATAGTCCAAATAATATCTATAAAGTCATAAATCCATAACAAATGTCATTATTAATTAATATAAATAGATTTTAGTATCTTTTTATATCTTATTAAGTCTTAATGGTTCCAAGAAAAATATAACTCATAAACCACCCTAAATATTACATGCTCAAAGGTTTAGAATCCATCCATTATAGTGAATTAAACAAAAGCTTTTCATAAACAAAAATATTTCACAATCAAATACGTAATGAGGTCAAAACCAAGCTATATCACCTTAAAACTCCACAACTTATGCACAAAACTTTATCAAGCAAAAATACATAGTTTAACATATTAAAACAAATTTATACAATACTTAGATATTTGATGGAAGCATAATTTAATTGCTACCCAAAGATAAACAAAACCAAAACTTAATATAACTTTTAGTCATGGTTTCAACTAGATCAGTAGAGAAAATTGACAAGTAAACATGCATCATAGGCACAAAGATTAAGATACTTTAAGTCAGCTTCTTTAAATCATTCAAAGCTATTAAAAATAATAAATGCAAGCTTTGAGTATCATATAGCACAACATCATACAAGAAAATTATGCATGAAACTTATTAGTGAAAGAAAAACCCCTACTTGTTTTTAGAGCTTTAGAAACTTAGTTGAACCAAGGATAGACCAGCTGCTTCTTCAATTTATCTATACCTTTTCTAAGGACTTAAATTCATGTACAAAGGCTAGAAAGTGTTGATATTAGATGGTGATAAAAAGAGGTGATAATCTGGAGGTGTTTTGCTAAAAATTTGTAAGTGTTTTTATGTGAAAACGAAGGAAATGAAGAGAGAAATGGTGGCTATAATTTTTGATAGATTTTGGGCAAAAAAATGAAGTGTGGAGTTGTGTTTAGATAGAAAAAGGCTAGGATTAAAAAATAATTATTTTCATCATTTATTTGGCATATTCAATTAGTTTAATTAGTTAAATATTAAAACTAATATAACACCCGGGACGAGGAGGAGTGATCGCTGTGCGAGAAGTTACGGACAAGGAGCGCCTCCAAGAAAGGTACATAAATGAACCAATTACACACCTGAATGAAAGGGATCCTGAGTCGTATAGGTATGAGACTATATAGTTAATGAGGGCTTATATAAATTGATCGGACTAACTATGCCACAAAGATGTATCTTTCTTTTTGGTAGCCCATCACGAAAGAACTCCACAATTAAGCGTGCTTGATTGGGGTAATTTGGGATGGGTGACCTCCTGGGAAGTTTTCCCAAGAAACGTGTGAGTGAGGACAAAGCACGTTAAAAAGACCCGTGTTGGTTTTGGGGACACGTCAATCCATAAAGCGGGGAATGTTACAAATAGTACTAGAGCCTGCACCTCTCCTAGTACGTGTGGTTTAGGGACGAACCAGAGAAGCTGGTGGGCATGTAATGTCAGGGATGGAAGCAGGAGTGATTGTCTGTTGAAGAAGAGCAAGGAGCGGTTCCGCCTCCAAGTGGAGAGGTACATGAATAAACCGATTACACACCTGAATGAGAGGGATCCTAGTCTGTATAGGTATGAGACTATACAGTTAAGGAGGACTTATATGAATTGATTATTACTACCTATGCCACAAAGGTGCATCTTTCTTTTCGGTAGCCCATCACGAAGAACTCTCAGCAGCGTGCTTGACTTGGGCTAATTTTGGGATGGGTGACCTCTAGGAAGGTTTCCAGGAAACTTGTGAGTGAGGACAAAGCACGTTGAAGACCCGTGTTGGTTTGTGGAGACGTCAATCTATAAAGCGGAGGGATGTTACAACTAACACTAAATCATTTAATAAATTCTCAATTATCAGTTAAAGACATACTTAAATATTAATGACATGATTTAAAGATATTTAGTAAATTTAAATATAATTTAATAATTAATAATTCAAAATAAGGTAAATTTACTTAAACTAGTCAATCTTAATTAGGTTAATTAATTAGTAAATGGCTTAATTAATTTTTTTATATCAAATATTATCATAAGGTTATTAGAGATATAATACAAGGATTTATAAAATTTACACAATTTTTTATAATAATTTTTATTTTATTTAGTATTTTACATTATTGCTAGTTTTATTAGGAATTAATTAACTAATGATTTATTTAATTATTTTTAATTATTTTTCTTCTTTAGTAGCCTAGAGGTCTGAATCCCATGTCCACTAGGGTTATAGAGGGTCGCAAGTTGTTTTGAATGATTAATGCATGAAAATGATAAATTTTGCATATTTATCTTAAAGTTATATATACTAGATAATTCATAAAATAATCATAAAAATTAATTTTCCTTAATCTATTTTTAAGAAAATGTTTTTACCTTATTTATACGCTATCTATAATTTTTATGAATTTTTTCTATAATTTTTAGTATTTTTTTATGTATTTTTACCTTAATTTGGTCTATTTTTAAATTAATTAAAATAATTAATTATCTATAAATAAAATACATAAACTTTTTGTAGCCTCCTATGTGAATTTTGAGTTGTTTAACAAGATAAGGAGATAAGCCCATCTTTTTTGAAATTTTAAGTTAAAAAAGGTTGGCTTTGAATAATATGTCATGTAAAATATTTTTGACTTTTTAAATATATATGTATATATATTAAGAGGCTGAATTCTAAACTATTCTAGGTGTAATTTAATTGATTTAAGAGTATCAATGAGATTAATCAAAATTTAGGAAAATTATCTTAAAGCTTAAATAGTTAATTAGGTATTTTAAGATTTATTTAAGTTAAAATTAATTAATTAAAGATCAATGTGATTTTTAACACTATCCGTAGTCTAATGGAGAGGCCCATTTTGTGGTCCTCTTTGTCTAATATCATAACTTAGTTAAAAAAAATTTTACAAGACTTGGAGTTATTTTTTAGGATTTTTCAGAGGATATTTTACACCCCACGATTGGTTATTTTTGTGTAATTATGCTAATATTATACAAACTTACAAAATATTAATATTTATTATTAAAATTATATTTTAAGTGTATTTATAATTTTTTTCATTTTTCTTTAATAATTTTTTGACACTCTTCAAGTTTTCTAAGATTTTTGTTGGCTTTTTCTTAGCTAATTATGTTATAAACTTTGTTTTTTAACATCTAGTGGCATATTTCTAATTTTAATAAAACCTAAGGGAATTATTAAAATTTCATATTTTGGTGCTAAGTTCCAGGTTGTACACTATTAGATTTTGTAATATTTCAAAATTTTGAGCCACAAGGGTACAAATATCATTTTACATATTCTATAGTTTATGCTTTAATGATTATTCCTGAATATTCTTGCCTAAAAATATCCTTACACTATCTAAATAAAAAAAATTGAGATGAAGTAATACTATATTAAGGAAAAATTGGGATGTTATAAAATGTGCCTCAATTTGGCACACATTTGGCACAGTTAGTTTGTCACCTTTATTGATGGGCCCTTCTGGTTGGAGTAGGGAATTTATCATCAACAAACCTAACCACCATACAACAACCAAACACTGGTCCAATTTCCTGACATACCTAGAATGGGTGTGAGGAACTCCTACAAACATGGTTGATTTGAATGGCTGTATTTCAGCAACAAATTGATGAGAGTTACCACGATCTAGTCAATATGTTGACTCAACAAATGGCGCAGGATAGACGTATTTGATAAAACAAACAACACAAGATTCGAGCAACTTGCTCAACAAATAGGCCGTGTGGCTCAAGCCACTACGTTGGATGCAATCCAAATAATCCATATGATGAAACTATTAACCTACCTCTAAATGAAAATGACAATGTTGACCCAACTGTCAGGGTCGTCAAGGACAAGATGCTGACAATGCCGTCAAGGGGCATCATGCACACCAAATCCAAAATATTCAACAAAATCAAAATATCACTCACGTTGTCGAAACAATCCTAACAGATTCGGCTTTAATGTTGGCTTTGCCAACCAACCTCTTTTTGTGTCTGCATTTCAGATTATATCCAATAGGCCGAAGTACCTAGAGGTTGGAAGATTCCCAAATCCTTGACAAAGTTCTTTGGAGAGAACAGGGAATCACAGTTGAGCATATTGCTCGATATACTATATAAATAAGGGAAATGACATCAAATTAGCACTTAAAAATGCATTTTTTTTCCCTTCTTCTTTAACAAAAAAATGCTTTCACATGGTTTTCAAATTGAGGCCTAATTTTATTTTAACATGGGCTCAATTAGAAAGTAGTTTTCATAATTAATTCTTCGAGGTGAAACTAAAGTTAGCCTGATTGATTTATTTACTATTCGACGTTTCTTGGGGGAAGTTCGATGACTATTTGGCCAGATTTAGGAATGCAAGGAATTGCTATTTTACTCTTGTGCAGTTCTGAAGTTGTCAAGATGGCTACAAACGGTTTAGACTATGATATAAGATAGAAACTTATTAATCTGTTCATAGATCATGGCCAATTGGCAGAAAAAGTGCGTCAAATAGAACAACTAAAAAGAGAAAAAGAAAGGATGAGAAAGAAAACACTTTGTCATGAAAAGGTGGCTTATGTCAAAGTTAACCAGTAGATGACAAGGTCAAAGGCAGTGGTGACAAAGTTAATGTGGCCGAATTAAAATCGAGACCGACCTTTGTCTGTCACCATAAGGCCTGCTAGAAATAAAGAAATTTTAAGGCAGACCAAATATTCGACGTACTTCTAAAGGATAAACAAATAGTCCTCCCTGAGGGAAGAAAATTCCTTCAATATAAGAACTGAAGGGACAAAAATTTTGTAAGTTCCATCAATCGAGCTGGACATGCAACTAATATTTGTGTTCGTTTCAGGGATTCAATCCAACAAGCAATCAATGAAGGATGTTTGACAATTTGAAAGGAAAGAAAAGCCCATGAAAGTGGACACGGACCCTTTTCATGTTAATTCAAGCTTTGTTGAACTAGCATTTATGGATATTAACGTCGTGGGTTAGGAATAATGAACCATGAAGCCGAAAGGAAGTTTTGACGTGATTATGAGCTCGAATTTTTGAAGCGTCGAACAAATAATATATCCAAAGGCGGGAAGATCTCTTGACATTTCTAATCAAGCAAAAGAATAGTGATCAAGATGTTTCTTTGTGTCCAAGATGTAGTGTTTTTTATCGAACTACACCTAACGTATAAGAAGCAAAAGATTGGAAAGATGATTGCTTAGAAAGAGAAAGAAAACCTGAACTAAAAGAAAAGTGAAGGTTAGTCGAAATTTGATTTTGGTCCTTTTGATCCTAAGTTTCTTAAACTTGGAAAAAGACAAGTCAATCAGAAAATGAAAACTGTCATGATGATGGATGGCAAGCCCAACAACATGTCGATTCGAACTCGAGTTCCTCCTGCCAGAAGTTGTTCAGAACCAATGGGTTAAGAACGTCCATCATGCTGATGAGGCTTCATCTTCAAAGAAGAAAAGAAGGCCAAGAAGGAGGTATAGCCAAGGACGAAGGATAAATTTGAATCTTTATGTTGGAAGAGAGTTGACAAAAAGAAAGGTAAAGTCAAGCCTCTCAAGTGAGCAAGCCCAAATCTCCTAATGGCAAAGGTTTTGTTCCTTTGAAAGAAGTCATGCAGGTCCAAAAGGCCAGATTGTCAAACCTTAAGGACCAAATGTTCAAGGTCATGAAAAACACCTGACAAGAAGTACCAATTGCATACTCAAAGACTGGTCAAAATGACAAAATAGTGCCAAAATACCACCCACTGTCAAAGGCTAATCAAAATGATAGAGAAGTGCTAGAATATCATCCTTTAATTGAGGATGACTGCTGACAAACAACTTCGAGAGAGTTTTGATGACGACCTCCATACCATTTTCAACACAAATTTAGTAGGAGTGGTCTTGTCTTACTTGGAGAATATGCTGTCAAAAGAGCTTATGCTAAGATGGAAGATGACCGTGAAGATTTTATTATAGGAGATGAATGTGTGTTTGTTTGTGAAGATTTTTGCAGTGATCGGACTTTTGAAAAGCCTGATAAAGTGACTAAGGCACACCTAAGGCCACTGCACATAAAAGCAACAATTGAAGAAAAGTTGGTCAATAAGGTGCTAGTCGATGGTGAGCAGCTTGCCTATTGCCAGAAAGCATGCTGACAAAGTTTGGCAAGAATGTCAAAGACTTGGTGAAGACAAACGTTGTTGTGACTAATTACAATGGCAAATCATCTATTGCCAAAGGTATGTTGGTTCTGAATGTTAAGGTTGGAAGTGTTAGTCGCAAGACAATGTTTGTTGTAGTTCCATCAAAAGTAAGCTATAATGTCTTACTTGGACGAGATTAAATCCATGGAGTTGGAGGAGTACCATCGACATTACATCAAAAGCTCATTCTTGGAATCAAGAAGGAAACATCAAAGAGGTGGGAGCCAATGATAGCTTTTGCTACGTTAAATAACTTTGTGTAGACTTCAAGATTTACAACAAGAAGATCAAGCCCCTGGAAGTCGAAGATGAATTCGACCCAAAGAAGATTGATAAGTGTTTCATTGGCAATGAGGGCTTGAAGTTGATACCCAAGATCGGGTCGAAATGGTCCCAGATTTAGATTAGTATTATGGATATGTCGAGTCAAATGGCTCCTTTGTCAGCCTATATGGTCGAACAATTTACATGCATTATTGATAGTGCATTGTTAGATGTATTTATGATTTAAAACCTTTAGGATTTGAGAATACTTCTATTTTATGACAATCTTAGGAGTAGAAATAAAAGCTGAAGTACAGGACCCTCTTGAAGAAATCGACTTAAGTGAGGTGGTGAGACAGACCAACTTATATAAGCCAATTATTGCCAAAGGATTTCAAAGAAGAACTGGTCGAATTGCTTTGCATGGGAATATGATGAAATGCCTGACTAAGTCGTCAATTCATCAGCATAGATTATCCCTGAAGCCCAATAGTCGACTTGTCAAATAAGCACCTTGACAATTTGCACTAGGGGTAATGACCAAGATCAAAGAAGAAATCGAGAGGTTGCTCAAAGCAAAATTCATTCGAACAGTTAGGTACGTCGATTGGGTTTCTAATATTGTTCCTGTTATGAAAAAGAATGGCAAATTAAGGGTGTCCATAGATTTTCAAAATCTAAATAGTGCAACCCCAAAAGATGAATATCATATGCTTGTGGCAGATATGTTAGTTGATGCTAGCTGGTAATGAGGTACTTAGTTTTATGGATGGATATTCTAGTTATAACCAAATTTTTATTGCTAAGAAGGATACGTTGAAGACAACATTTAGATGTTCTGTGCCTTAGGCACTTGTGAATGGGTAGTCATGCCTTTTGAACTCAGAATGCTTGGTGCGACATATCAAAGAACCATGAATACCATTTTTCATGAGTTTATTGGCAATTTCATGGAGGTTTATTGTAATACCCGTTTTAAATAAAAAGGTTAGACAATTTTTCGAACAAAGAAGGGTGTTGGTTACCCTTTCCTGTCATTACAAGTCTTGAATTTCGTAAGTCTGGACCCTACACGCCCTTGGAGGGCTATATGATAGAGCTATTTCTTAGGACCAAAAGTCCTGGTAATTGCTCCCTAGAGAAAAATGAGTTGAAAAAGGATTTTTAATGAATTTTATGAAACCCTCAAATACTTCATTTTTAGCCAAGTTTATAAAGTCGTAAGATTTTTCAAATTTGAACTAAAACCCAAAAATGAGATTTTGATTTGTTGGGATTTTGATTTTTCTAATATTTTATTTGAATCCAAATGGGGGATATTTTTCTATTTACATTTATGTTTTAAAGTTAATGGAATTAACTTAAAATTAAGAAATGTAAATAAGTGAGTAGTGGGATAGTACAGACCAATACATACCAATATTGGAGCATCTGGAGTTTCTGAGACCGCCCAGGCGGTCCTATGACCGCCCAGGCGGTTAAGAGAGTAAAGTCGATGTCTGGAGCTTCTGGAGACCGCTCAAGCGGTCATGTGATTGCCCAAGTGGTAAACAGAGAGTAAGTCGTTAGAGTGGCGGGGACCACCCAGGCGATAAACAGCGAACATAAAAACACCATTTCGGATCCAGAACACCCCAAAACGCATTTCTCTCCCCCAACCTCCAGAACCTTCACTTTCTCTTCTTCTTTCACCCCAAACTCCATTCCCAACTCCATTTTCTTCCATTATCTTTCAATTTTAACTTCAATCCTTCAATCCTAAGGCTTTAAGGTATGTAGTTCTCTCAATTTTGCTCTATTTTCTTCAGTCTTTCTTGTCTTAAAGTGGTTTCTATGCCTATGAGGGTAAAGGGAGTTTTCCTCCATGTTAGAGATAAACTTAAGGTTTTTAGTGATTCTAGAGATTAATTAAAGGTTCTATCACTTCTATGATAGAAGCTGGTGCCATCTCCACTCCAAGGAACCTTATGTTAAGCTTTCAACTTCTGCCACTCTAGGTGAGTGGGTTCTAGCTTATGACCTCTATGTTGGTCATTATAGTTACTTTCAACAAACCATAAAGAAGAACTATGATTCTATAGTTTATTTTGTAACAGTTTAGATTTCTGTTGTCAAGAAACGTTGATTTTTGAAAACAGCATAAAAGGTGTTCTTGAAAAATGCATGGGACCATATTTGCTGAGATGGTTTTATATAAAATTGTTGATAACTTGGAACTGTTGAGATATATGGTTTGTTAGCATGACTTTTATATTTAACCAATTATGAAATTAGTGACTATTGGAAATGCTGTTGAGGTTTTAATTTCCAAGTCTATGAAGGTTTGATATTTGGAATGGATTTAGAAACTTAGACATAAAAGAGTTTTAGCATATGAGTCTGTGTATGACTTGAAACGGTTGACGGCTACATATTAGGTGGATTGAAACTATAGTGTCTTTAACGGGTATCCCTTAGGCACAGTTTCACAACCACTAGTATGCTAAGGTCAAACTGTCAGGGCTACATGGATTCAGAGCTCTCAAAGTAATTAATGATTTTATGATTTTCAGAATTGTTTATTTCATGAGATTAGGATTTGAACCCTAGGATAGAAGACTTCATGAAACATTGTGAAAAGACTGGTTAAGAATAAGGAATTTCTGAAATGAGAACCTGAGTTAACGACAGCTAAATCGTTAACCTTGGTACCAAGGCCCACGAAAGGCAATTTATCCAGAGAATAAATCAGTTCACGAGGGACACGGTTCACGAGGAACCATTAAGATCTCAGTTAGGGCTCTTGTTCACGAGGAACTGAGCACCCATTTTTCCTGATAGTCTGTTCCTTTTTGGTAATTCTTTGAGAATATTATGCTTCTATGGTTTTAGTAAACTTATGATTTTATTGCTATTATGTGAAATAAATATAAATGTTTTGTGAAGGCTGCATTAATGGTATTTATGTATTTTCCTTCCCTGTCCCATGTGTGGTTGTGGGTGAGGATCACTCACTGAGTTTTGGTTACAAAACTCACCCTCTTATTTCTCCTATTTACAGGAGAGAACCTTGAGATTTTACCTAGACTCCTTCCTCTTCTCAGGCAATAGAGATCAGTTGGTAAGCTTCACACGGGTGAAGCCCTCTATATATAGAATAGGGTGCTTCATGTAGATGCAGGCAGGATCCTGGACCATAATGCATGATATATGTTATGTATATGTGATTATGTTGGACTGTAATATATGATTTTACTACTTATAAAGTTTTTGTATATGATAGACTTTCTTTATATTTGTTGACCCTATGAATTCAAACTTCAGAAAATAGGATATGAGACTGGATTTTGGAAAATTATGACTATATGTTTTAAAGACAAGTGATTTGTATGCAGAAAAGATTTTATGATTTAAATAATTTGATAATTTGCTGTGCATATAGAGGAATCCAGGTCATTAGGCTTACGTGGAAACTAGATTCTCACGTGCTGGTCACATGCCCAGGACGGGTCGTGACATTTATATAGATGACGTGGTTGTCAAATCTAACAAACAAAAAACACATTGCTACCATTTAAGGAAAGCCTTCAACAAAATGAGAAAGAATGGCTTAAAAATGAAACCTTTGATATGTGCTTTTGATGTGACTCAGGAAACTTTCTAGGCTTCCTAGTCCAAAAGAAGGGAATTGCTATCGACCAACATAAAGCTAAGGCAATAATGGAAGCTTTGCCCCCAAGGAACAAAAAGCAGTCACAATCTTTTCTAGGGAAGGTGAACTTCATGTGACATTTTATTGCTAATTTGTCTGGCAAGACAAGGATCTTTGCACCATTAGTCAAGCTCAAGAAAGAAAAAGACTTTGTCTGGATAAGAGACCATCAAAAGGCTTTCAACATCATCAAGCAATGCTTGACAAACACCCTGTGATGACATCACCTAATCCTAGGAAACATGTTAAACTCTATATTGCTTCCTCTTAAGCAACTATTGGAAGTATGTTGGCACAAGAAGATGACAATGACAACGAGCAAGTTGTATATTATCTTAGTAGAGTATTGACAGATGTCAAGCCTAGATATAGTCTTTTAGAAAAATTATGCTTGTCGTTGTACTTTGTTTGCACCAAACTCAAATGTTATTTTATTTCAAGAGAGGTCCATGTAATTTCGAAAGCTGATGTAATAAAATATATGTTGTCCCATCCCATTTTCCATGGTCGAATTGGTAAATAGATGTTAGTTTTGACTAAGTTCACAATTAAATATATACTAGCCAAAACTGTCAAAGGACAAATATTGGCTTATTTCCTCATTGACCATCACTGTGATGAGTTAGATGAATCAATGGTAAATTATGTGGGGCATAACTCCTTGGAAGCTATACTTTGATGATTCAAAACATTGTTGAGGTGTTGGGGGGTAATGTTGATCTTTCCAGATCACATTCCCACTAAGTTCATGTTCGAACTTAAATTCCCATATTCAAATAATGAAGTCGAATACGAAGCCTTGATTATTGGGTCGATATGCTATTGGCTAAAGTAATGAGAAATGTCGAAGTCATTGGTGATTCACAGTTAGTCATAAAATAGTTTTCGAGAAAATTTAGATGCATTAGTGAAATTTTGTTTAAGTACTTTGCAACAGCTACAAGGTTACTATATGAATTTGACACTGTCACACTTCGACATGTATCTTAGAACTTGAATTCAGAAGTAAATGAACTTGTTCAAATCGCTTTGAGATACAAAATAAGATCGTCGACCATGGAGTTGTTTGTCACAATTGAACAAATTTTGATCCCTTTTGATGAACGAGAAATATTTGTCATTGATAATTTGGATAGCAATGATTGGAGAAAGCCAATTGTCGAATACTTAAAGAATCCAAACCAAAGTGTACGAAAACTGAAGTACCAAGTCCTTAATTATGTTGTTCTTGGTGACAATTTGTTTAAGAAAGGTGTCGAAGGTGATTTATTGTCATGTTTAGGAGAATCCGAGGCATATGTTGCTTTGGCAGAGATTCATGAAGGGATTTGTGGTGCCTACCAAGCAAACAAAAGATGAGATGGTCCCTTCATCGACAAGGTTATTTTGGCCAAAAATGGCTAAGGATTGCATGCAATATGCTAAATCTTGTCAAGATTGTCAAAAGCATGGCAATGTACAACATGTGCCAGCATCTGAATTACATGTCATTTTCAAACCATGGCCATTTAGAAGTTAGGCATTGGATATTATTGGCCAAGTTTACCCTCCTTCATCAAAGGGCCATAAATTCATTTTGATAGCTATTGACTATTTTACTAAATGGGTCGAAGTTGTTGCATTAAAGGATGTAACTCAAAATGAAATAATTGATTTTATTGAAGAAATAATCATTTCTCATTTTGGGATCCCTGAAACTTTGACCACAGATCAAGGAACAATGTTCACAGGTCGAAGAGTGCTTGAATGTGCTAGCACGAGGTCAATTAAAATGATTACTTCGACTCTTTATTATGCACAGGCTAATGGTCAAGTCAAAGCTATTAATAAAAGTATTACTGCTTTGATTAAAAGGCATATAGGTCGACAACCTCGTAATTGGCATAATACACTTAAGCAAATTTTGTAGGCATATTGTAATTCACCTAAAGGTTTGACAGGAACAAGCCCCTACAAACTTGTTTATAGGCATGAAACAGTTTTCCAGTTTAGATTAATTTACAATCCATAAGGTGTCTAGACAAAATGAATTACTCATTGACGATTATTGGAGTTCTATGTTCGACGAGTTAAATGACTTGGAACAAGAATGGATTGTTGCATTAAAAAATATGATGCGGCAAAAGGAAATAATGGCAAGATTTTATAATCGTCATGTGAAATTAAAAATTTTGACATTGAAGACATAGTTTGGAAAACCATATTGCCATTTGAGAAGAAATCAAGAATATTTGCCAAATGGTCCCCAAGTTAAGAAGGACCATTTCGAGTTGACAAAACATTTTCTGGTAATGTTTATAGCCTAGTCGATGCTAATAGTGAACATAAATTAGTGTTAATCAACGGCAAGTATTTGAAAGCATATAAACCAGTAATATACCAAGTTAAAATAAATAATTGACAATGCACGCAAACATAAATTCGACAATGTTAGATTAGTCAAAAGAGCAAAATAAAAGCAAAAGATCCAGACTTTACCGAGCAAGCATTTGTCAAATTAACAAAGAACAAAAAAAAAAAAAGCAAACTTGACCAAGTGAGTAATTATCAAATTTACAGAAGAAAATAAAGCTCAACGTAGCAAGCAAACACGAATTAAAATCATACTAAGGCAAAAGGCTAGAATTTCAATTTTAAATCTTGTTGGAGCTAAATAGCCATGTCATTGCTCAACTCAGCCTTTTCAAAAGCTGAATTAGCCTCTTCAAGTTGCTTGTTGGTAGTCTTTCTTTTTTTTAAGTTCTTAAGCTTCTAATCAAATCTGCTTATATGTTGTTGCCCTTCTCCTAGCAATTTAGAAAGGTTTTCTTTTTTGGTTGATACTCTTAGATTTGAGTATGGAGATTTTGAATTTCTTCGACCAAAGCATGTTTTCGAGCTTCACCTTGTTGAAGACTGTCAACAATTTTAGCTTTTTGGTCACTGGTCTTTTTAATATTCTCGTGGACCAAGTTGATAGTCTCCAAGCTTTTGTCTTTGTTCAAAGGCAATGTGGCATGGTAAAGGAATATAAGGATTGCGTAACATGCATGACAAAGTTTCGCAGAGAGCTTACCAAATATTGGTGTTGATCTGGCAAAGTGACTTGGGATAAAGAAGAAGTAGCCTCAATTAGCTTTTGTTTTAGATCGCCATTGGAGATCAAGGTCTCGAAAGGATTATTGAGTAGATTCAAGATAGTGGAAAGTTGATTGACTGGAAGGTCAAACATGTGAGGAGCATTAGAGGTTGGAGTTGGACTTTTCAATATCTAGTAGTAGGGGTGTTTTTGACACTCTTGGCCTCGGAAGCAGAAGGGGTATCTTTAATGATGACGGCATCAGATAAGGCTTGATTTAATGTATTAAGGAATCCTATGTCGAAGTCTTCATCGTGATCACCATCTTCCTTGTCTTGAATTAGAGAAGGGTGAATGATGGTGACAAGCACAATGATCTAGATAATGACCGCCTCAACAAAGGTTTTAACGGGAATAGAAGTGGACATTGGTTCATGACTAGCTTAATGTTCAATGGAAGAAAGATTGGCAATGTCATCAACAACATAGTCTTCCACTGACAAACCTCCTTTATCCATCATAGCCTCATCCATTGTCTCGAGGATTGATTGTTGTATCCTATTCAAAAGGCACACTGCCAAGACAAGACAAGTTGGTACTAGATATTCAACAATATATTGCACTGACAACAATGTAATTTGAGGGAAAATACCTTATGATGGGTGGGGAGTTTGATGAATCGCCTTCTTTATCATCACCAATATCAACTAGATCATGATTACCCTTGATTGAAGGAGATTCACCTTGTCGAACAACAATTGACTAACATGTTTGACGTAGGATTAGCAAATAGAAAATATGTTGTCACACTCTTTAAAAAATAAAAACAAATCCAACTTTGTCAGACAAAGTATGTGAAGGCATTAATGATTGAGAGCAAGAAAGAACGACAGACTCGACACCTTTGAAGACTTTGGAGCCTTAGTCAACTTTCCAGCCTTAGTTGAAGCTCCTGCGTGGTCGAAGTATCTTTTGCCTTAGGTTTCTTGACTCTTAGGATGGTCGCTCTTCGTTGCGACCTTGACCATCTACTTCATGTTCACCTAGAAGGAAAGAAAAAGGAAATTGGCAAATTAGAATAGTAGGAAAGTAAAGTCAAGATAATGGATATAAGGTTATTACCTTGATCTGCTTCGACTTCAGTTCCTGCTGCAAAGCACTAGAAGAGTCACTTTCCGATCATTTCTAAATCAACATGAAGAGAGCCATAATAGTTGCACCTCCAATTGACAAATGATATCCTTAGGAAGAAACTAGGCCCTATTGCCATTAGGGAAAAATGTCTCTCCTTAATTCATTATCTGAGCCGTAGTTTAGGCCTTCAAGGGATGTAACTTCGAAGTGGCAAAGCTGTTCCTAGGATCGAGTATTAGTGGCGTTGGTATTGCTTGTGAAAAATTGAATTGTCGTACTATGAAGTTGGGAGTGTGAGAACAATGCTTAAGGCATTTGACCCTGGCAAATGAGAAGGAATAACTTAGGTACACAGAAAATTTGACCAAGCAGCATTAATTCAATTTTATCCTACCTCTGTATCTCAAATGATACCATGAGTGAACCATGGTGGACCAAGACCGCCCGATGAATGGAGTTAGATTCATTTGGTCAGGTTTACGAAGGAAGCTCCATGGAAATGTTGAAAGAAATGCCAAAACTCATTGAAAGGTTTGGAATCCTTAGGCTTCATGGGATAAAAAACATAGTCAAGGCCCCTCACAGCCTCGATGAGTAATGGCTGGTGGAGAAAACTTAATAGGGTCGAAAATAGCATTTAGCCAGAGTTGAAGCAACCATATTGGCCCCCAGGGTTGAGTGACTCATTGTTACCAATCTTAGTGACAAAGTAATGAAGTTCGTCATAAAGATGTGCTAGAAGGTTGGCAAGACAAAGTTTGTTGCCTTGGTGTAGTAGCATGGCCAAAGGAAGGTGCATAGCTTGCATTTTCACACTTTGGGAATAAAAGACAATTGAATTTAACTAATAGTAAAGAAGGGCGAGATGCTCACTATCACTCAGGACCGTTTCCCTTGTTGTTATCGACAAAAGCAATATGAGACATGTCAGACAAGTCTAAAATATACTTGGAAGGTTAGGTTCCATATGGGAGAATGTTGACCCCTGAAGGTCGAAGACTTGTTATAGCTACTTCAAAAAGGGTTAGACAAATCATACCACAATGAAGTTGAAAAGAATTTGTAGTTGAATTCCAGAAGTAGATGATGGACCCTAACATGCTGTTGTTAAACTTGATTGAGTACTTGGCCAATTTGAGGATGTCAAAAATACCTATGTGCGTCCAAGCAGTCACCTTTGTTGCTTCCATTCTTTGGAGCCATTCAAGAAATTGTTTGGAGTTCTTGGGTTGGTTTCAAAACAACCTAGAGTTAGAACTAGATATCTATAATGGAGTTGAGAGTGGCTAGCCAAAATCTCTTATGGCTTGGAGGAGAGGTAATGAGTACCTACTCTATTGGCTTGCCTATGGGTTTAATAGCATGATCTAGCATGAAGTGAGGAAGTAGATGGGAAGAGAAGGTGAGTTCTTGAGAGAGTAAGTCCATTCATTCCATATCTCCATCATTCTGGGCCTTAAGCCAACATTTCTTAGGATCATCAAGAGACGACCTGGTAAAAGCATTGCCCTTGGAAGAGTTGTGTTTTGGATTGGGAAACCATGGGAAAAAAGGGAAAAAACTAAAAAAAAACACAGGAAGAAGATGAAGAGTTTTGAAGAACGTTAGAGATGAAGCGAAAAAACTCGTTGCAATGAGTAGGTGTAGAGCTTGATAATGAGCATCCCCCATTAATAGGACCAATAATGCAAAAGTTGTAAGCATGATGCGAACGATCCCTGTGATCGTGTTAATCTAGGTGTAGTAATCAAAGAAACACCTAAACACATCATTAAACCACAATTACATGAAGAAATTATGGGGTTGCATAATTCATCACATGTTGGGGTGCTTTAATATGCCTTCAGATATTCCTCAAATATATATCAGCCTATATTGCAAAATTTCTATAAATACCAAGCCTTGAAGAACTTGGTTGCACTTTAGAAGTTTTGCCAAGTTTAAGTTTTCTTGCATTTTCTCTCTTTTCTTCTAACTTTCTTTTCATCTTGTTCTTCTTCCTCCACTATCAAAGAAACCTTTCCACCACCACAATCCACCACAAACAACCTTAAACCATCACTCCCTCACCTCAAACCACCTTTCAAACACTAAACCTTTCCATTTCTAAGCTTGCTTTCTGAAGGAAAAATCATCTTCCTTGAGAAACCTTGTTGGCTGAATCCTTATTGCCATCCAAGAGAAGATTTTATCTTCTCATTTCATCAAGGATCCAAGCTTTCTTTCATTTTTTTTCAAGACTTCCTTAGGTAGGGGTTTTGTTTGAAAGTTTTTACTTGTTTTCTTTAAGAAAGTTCTAGTTTTCTATTGGTTTAAAACTCTTTTTCTCTTCCTTTTACTTTTCGGCCATGAGGCCTTTTCATGAGAGAAACTTTGGCTTGATGATGAGGTTTCAAGATAATGGCTTTGTTGTTGCTATGTGAGAAACCTCTAAAGCTTGAAAAACTTAGTCTTGGACCATACATGCTCTTGGTTTCTTTCCTTTTCTTTGCTTAAGTTTTTGGTTCCCTTTCCTTTTCCTCTTGAATGGTTTCGGTTTCCTTTTCCTTTATTTGAACAAAGTTTGCTAAAAATGTTAAGTAGATCACAAAAGTTTTGTTAATAAAATTAATCATATGTTTTCAAAGAGCTCTAAGCTTACCCTTGCCAACTTTAAAGTTGGTCTGCCGTTTAAGAGTTTTACTCTAGATTGAAGCCCATGAGCAATAAAATAAAGAATATGACTTAGTCCTTTGTATGTTTGTTTAGAGAAAGTGTTGAGCTTTGTGTCCATTTTCTTGAGCTTGATGATGAAGTTCAAAACCAAAGGCTTCTTTGAAGACTTGGTGCTAAGAACTCTAAAGCTCATTTTATGTTGTTAAGATACATATTGGGTTAAGGTTATAATGTTCCTCTAAAGTCTTGTAAGAGCTCTAGTTAAGATAAAATGAGTTGCATTTGTGTTTATGTTTATGCCTTGCATAGCATGTTTATTTTGATGTCATCACTAAGCTCTCAAGAATAATTAAATGAACTTGCATTATCATGTTTAAATTTTCAAGCTTGCATTTCATGTTTATATTTCAAGTCATCACTCAATCTTTAAAGATAATAATAAGGTTGCATCTCATATTTATTTTATGCTCTCACTTTATTTTATAATGAAGAGTAAAAACAAGTATGTAGCATATTTAAGTTTATGTCATCACTTAAATATCCTAGAGCTCAAAGACTTGCCCAAGTATCTCACATAAAGTTTTAGAAAATGGAGGCATTTCAAGGATGTTATTTCGGCCTTGTGATGATGATGATGGACTTGAGATAAGTTCATCTAATCATAAGTGCCCATAGTCTAAGTCTTGGAATTTTTCTAAGCTTACGTGTATTTAAAGAACCTTATGAACAAAGTTTGATGTTTTAAATCTATGCCTTGAGCTAAACAATTTAGCTACTGACCTTACCTATTTATGTATGATTTTAATGATAGGAATTGATTTCTAAAAGAGTTTTTAGTTCCTAAAATGATTCCAAGAGAAACTAGTTATGCTTTTAAATCATGAGATTATGTGATTACATGATGCTTATATTTTCGGTTCTGCCTTGTGCTATTGGCCACTATATAAATTCTATTTTATGGTGTTAAAATGTGTAAAATTATGTTTGAGTGAAGTAAGGAACGATTTAAGGAAGCTATGAAAGAACAAGTAACAAGTAAAATGTGAATTCTAGAACACTTAGATGCACAAATTGTAAATTATATTCCAGCACAATTGGATTTAAGAAAAATGATTTATAATTAGTGGATAAGTGTAGGAACCCCTCATAATTGGTTTAGGAGTTGATTATGGAGTTTTAGGCGAAGAGGAAACTTAGAAAGGGTAAAGACGGAGATTCTAGGACCCGTAATCATATGACAAAATTCAGCCCAAAGTAATGAAGTGCTGTTTGGTTATGTTAGTAAGCATAAACATTAGAGGAAATTATAAGTGATGATCCCTTATGTGTGATAATGACCCATGATGAAAGTTAGAATCATTAGAACATAAGTTTAAAACCCGTAAGGGTCAAAGCATAAGATACCATGAGATCGAAGGTGTGATGTGAGAATAAGACCGAGTGAGTATACTCATGATGATGTGAATATGTTAATGCCATGAATATGAGACTATGTGTGTGTTTGAGACATGTTGCTATGATGATGTGGTATGCTGTATTTAAAATGCATGAAAATATGATATATGAATAGAGGATATGTTATATGATGTTCTATGGTTGTAAGCTCATGCTGCATCCATACAAGATATGATAAAGTGGAAGTGATCCCATTATGACTTCTCGAGTTAAGGGTTGTCGGGTGATCCAAGAAAAAGATGTGATTCCCCTCTTTTCCTGGATAAATCTTGCGACGGCTAGTTAGGATGAGCTCATTCCTAGGCGATGGGTGTATTTGGAGTTTTGATGACCATGAGAAAATCGCTGGATGGAGGTTGGGTGGATTTTGGTGACCATGATGAGGGTGGAAAAAGTTAAGAAAGGAACTCGATGAGTTCAATTATGATAAAGTAAAAGACGCACATGCATATGTTTCGTGGTTGTTCCATTGGTGCTTGTGATTAAGTGATATATATTGAGGATGTGAACTGTCATGCTTAAGCATTGCCATGCATACATAAAATATCTGCTGCATTCATACCATCAAGACTTATGCTAAAAGAAACCCACTTCGGATAATAGGATTTGAGAAATTAAAACTGAACCTATGCATGCACACCTCTTTCATAATGAAACCCGAAGTGGCTGGGGCGGCGACGATGACACTTGTGTTAAAGGCGGGGAGCCCTAGAGAATCTTGTATAAGTATTCTCACACCTTTGTTTTCTCTCCTGTGTCGTCTCGACAGGATTGATGCGGATGTTCGTGATCTACCTTGAGGCATGGGCATAGGAATCACGTCATCTAGCCAGATCAGAGGACGTAGCGGAAGTATGAAGACTAGTCTAGCTTTGTTAACATTCTGTTTTGCGTTAGTTAAAGCTGCTTAGTGTAATTGATACCCAGAAGTGCCTTTATATTTATAAGGACATCGTTGTTAAGTTATGATTATGATATACTACTATAATTTGTGTTATGATTATTCTATGGTTTATTCATGGCGTTATGATAACGTATGTTTGGCGTTATGTTTTACGTTTAATAGTCGGTATCTATGCGCATGCGCAGCTCGCATTTTTAAGTCTTAAGTTCAAAAAGAAAAATTTAGTCATATTTCTAATACTTGTATTTTAAAGAAAAGTAAGTCAAGATCTAGACAAAGGCGTAACAACTAATAACTAACCGAATGCGACTTTAGCGTATGAGGTTAAGAGTTAGGGTGTTACAAGACACGCTGGAGACTATCAATCGAAGAATGTTGACTAATTTCACCACAAAACAAGTCGAAATTGCTGCATTATGGCTTCAACAAGCAAACCAACACAAAAATAGGGAAAATTGTTTTTCCATAACCTCTTTGCCATCTCCCTTCACCCCTTGCACATCCTAGCTGGTAAATGAAACTTGCGACAAACCTTACATATCCAAGACCAAGACCTGAAAGATCCAGCTTAGCCTACAAGACAAAGCCACATCAACCACTATTGAAGCTGGCACGAAAGTCCTGAATTGAAATAGTGGAAAACAAAGGAACCTAAACTCCAAAATGTGAGGCATCAGCCAAGAACCCACAAGACAAGACCAAATCGAAAACAAAGCTAGCAAAGGAAGCAGTGGCTAGACAAGTTCAAATAGCACCAAAGCCCAATCAACCTCAACTAAAGCAAACATGAGGTTCCCACAACAGCCAAGATAGGAAGGGATACAAGGTGTTCATAGGGTTTGGTGATAAAGAGGGAGGGGAAATTGGTGAGGAGAGGAGGGCTAGGGTCACACCGCCTAAAGGAGGATGACGGTAGGCCCTAAACATGTGCTAAGGTTAATTTGAAAACTACATCAAGTATACATTAAAATTGTAAATAATATTTTATTTTAGAATAAAATGTATTTATCCCTTGAACTTTGGGTCATGTGCAATTTACAGGATGATTTTTCAAAATGTGTATTGGGACGCTCTAAACTTTCCAAATAGTGCAAAAGGATTGGACTTTCCAAACAATGGTCATAGACAAGGTGTCGAGTCACACACAACAAAAAAAAAATAGAGGGTTAAGTGCATATGACAATTAACATATAAAGTGTCAGGTTGCTGATTGCTTCCAAAAGAGAGTGACACTAGCAAGTATTGTCCGTTGCCAAGTAATAAAGTGAAAAAGAGGGTTGTCGTACCTACACTTCAAATACTGATTCTAGTTAATTAGATGACAAGTTGAACAGTTGAAAAGAGATGATATCAAAAGGAATTTAAACATTAAAATTATGTAAATGGAATATGAGAGTTGATGGACTAAAGTGCTAGGGTGATTTACTTCAACTATGTGTAAAAAATATGCAACATCAACTTCAATATGCCTTGTTCAAATTCAACTAAGTGATGGTTGGATCCCTATGTTGAATAAACGTATTTCTCAAGATCATCTAATGCTATTCAATTAGAACTAAATACCTAATCTCTTAGTATGCTTTATTCCAACTAGAGTGATTTAGTTTTCAAATCCTTAAATAACACATGAATCATGTTTGCCTATCTTTAGGTGTCATTCAATTCATGGCATTGTATTTATAAGCATGACTTAGACTCCTTTTTTCAAATTTGTAAAAAGCCCTAACATCCTAAATTAGTAATCAAACAATTCAAGATAAATAAATGCAAATGCAATGCTCACTATCAAATAAGAACAAGACATAAATTTATTCACATTAGTACAATATCAAACACATAGGCTCCATAAATCACACTTAGCAAAGAGGGTTTAGTTACAAGTCATGAAAAATGAAACAAAAGCAATATAAACGAAGGAATAATAAGAAGAATACATCAACAAAGAAAAATACACAAGTAACTGAAGAACAATCCAAGAAGAGTCTCCTCCTCAAATTCTTGATGCTTTAATCCTTTTGTCCTCAATGCTCTAGCCTCATTTTCCCCAATTTTGTGCTTATGACATAAAAGCTTCCCAATGCATTCTCATAGGCTTATCTGCCAATCATAGGTTGCCAAATTATGTACAGAGGCCTAGTCCACATGTCAGGTTCGTGCACCCACACTAGAGCGTGGGTATAGCTACGCTTTAGGTGAGAAGATCATAACTCTACAGCAACCACGTTGGAGTGTGGCCTTAGTTTTTGGACCTATGCTTTAGCATGGATTTCTATACTCTAACTTGGGTTCTAACATACCTTCAACTCCAATCCTTGTTCCTTTCCATTCCTAGCTCCATTGCTTCCCTAATTCTTCTTCAAAAGAACTACAAAACCAATGGAAAACACCACTAGAATCCAAGATTCAATTTGAGTGTAATTATGCAACAACGTGAACTAAAAGATGATAAAAGACAGCTAAGAAAACAAAAACTAAGTATCAGCAAGCTAAATGTTTCAAGTAATCTAAGGAAAAGCATAACTCCTAAAGGAGTTATCGCAACACCCAACTTAAGAACTTGCTTGTCCCCAAGCAACTCTCAAGACGAAACTAAATAAAACAAAAAGATATTTAAAATTCAAAACATTGTCAAGTTGTTGGTCCACAAAAACCTCAACAATGTTCCAATAGTTAACTCAAAAGTCACTGAGATCCACAATCTAATCAATTAACCATCTAATTGATCAAAACTTTGTGAGAAAATCAAACTAATGTGTGTGTATGTGTGCAAAAAGTGGCAAAGAACTAATTCACATCATGCTAATGCCAATAGTAAAGAGAGAAAACCAAAATGAAGCAAAATCCTCTTTATACATCCACAAAAAGTAACAACTAGCCAAAGATCAAAAGGACTTTTTTGAAGCTTGTAATGTTAGTCTAAGGTTGAGGTATGATTATAAGTCATTTAGGCTCATTAATTACCCTCCACTTAAGAAAGCCTTCATTTATAGCCCACCACCTTCAAGCAACCCCCAACTTAGATTATTGCTGCCCCATTTCATTTTTCTATCACAACCTATTTCTAGTTCTCAATTGAGCACCAATCAAATCCTAGCAAATACAAGCCAACTTTGCTTTTTTTTTTTCTTTATATACATAGGAATACATATTTCCTTTTTTAATGCTCTCTCTTTCTTTCTTTTTTTTTTTGAACTTCCCTTTAATCATTGATACATGGGGATCAAGGGTTGGTGTCAAAAAAAGGGGCCAAAGGTCTCTTTGTGGCTTTCAAAAATGGCCCAGATCACTTATAGACTAGTTCCTACTCATGTTTATCTATAGAGAGCATCAAATGCAAAGAATGCATGTCATAATTAAACTATGGCAATGAAATATGATGAACACTAACCCTAAGTCACTAATGATAGTGCAAGCAAAATGATCAATGTTTCCCAAAAATAATCATAGACAAGAAGATTTTCAACACTCAAATGGTCAATCCTAGCTGCTAAAGAGTATACAAATGAAACAACCAGTCATATCATTAGGATGGATCATAACAACTCACATTTTTTAGCATTTTTCATTTTTTTTAACTACCCCTAAGAAGAAAAAATTAAAGCAACAATTAAAGAAAACTAAAAATAGTTAAAAGCAAATTCAACCAAAGTCTCAATCCTTTGCCCCCAACTTAAAAATGTGCTTGTCCCCAAGAACACACATGCAAAACAGAATGGGTTGAGAGTGAAAGTTCACGCTTCTGAGGGTTTTATAAGGTGGCTTATTCTAACCCCCATGCCATAGTATGGCTACCTATGTTGTAGCGTGGATTTTTTTTCAAGTCATGCTAGAGCATGGACTCCTACGCTATAGCATGTTGTTACAAATTTAAAAAAAAAAAGTCACTAAACCTTGTCACACTATAGCGTATTGTCGCGAACCAAGATTCATTTTCAGATACCTCTATGCTATACTGTAAAGTGCCAAGCTCCAGCATACTCTTTTGTGGCATGCCACCCACACTAGAGCATGGTTAAATGAAATTAATTATGTAGCAAAACACCAAAAACTTTCTACCTCCTCTCACTTCAGTTCTCCACTTCCACCTCACTCCCTACCTCCGCCACACACCTCCAATGATGATGACGCTCGCCATTACTCCATCTTCTTTGTCCTCTGCCACCACCATCTCCAGCCCTTCTTCTTACTTACTACAAAATTCAGCCACTAGATTAAAAACCTACTACCTTGAAACGAGTTCCAAACCCAAATTTACACTTGAATTAATCAATAATATTTAAACAACAGCAATGACCAAATCTATGTATTCCCTATTACAAAAAAAACAAAAACATATGCCTTTATTTCCATATACTCTAATGAAATGTAAACATTAATGAGAATTATTTTTGAAAAAAAAGCCAACTACAATGTATTAGTAAATACTATTGCACAATAAAAGGAGAAGAAACAAAAAACCTTGATCTTTGCAAGCTTATCTTGGCAACCGATTGTTGATATCAAATCTTTTGCTTGTTGTTATTCATGTTGCTACTATTGCTTGAGTTTATGCTGCTTGGTTTCCACTGTTATTGGTATTGCCTTTGGACGTTCTTTCTTCTCTTCCTGCTCTCCTTCTTTAAGTTCTTGTTGGTATAGCTCTTCCACCATTGGTTTCCATAATCGAACCCTGGCATTAATGAACCAATTTATTACCTAAACACACCCAAAACAAAATTCAAAACCCATCTGTCACAAGAAAGGCTAGTGATGGTGGTAGTGGAGGACAAAGGAGATGGCGCGGTGGCGAGGGTTGTCGTCATTAGAGGGGTATGGTGGAGGTGAGGACTGAGGGTGGAAGTGGAGAACTAAAACTAAGAGGGGCAGAGAGTTTGGTGCTTCGCCACATAACTAATTTCAGTTAATCACGTTTCTAAAGTGTGGTTAAATGTGACTGGATATTAAACACGTGTGACGCCCATAGGATTCCACCTAGACAACTAGCAAAAGGTATTGACCAATAATTGTAGGGTAGTATTCATCGATTTTTATGTGGAGGAGTGTTCCTTCGTCACAGCGTATGCGATCATGTTAGAAGGTTTTATTTTGCTAACATCATATCTTGCTAAGTTTTCCAGCCCATGTTATGACAAGGGATGAGCTTATAATAGACTTGCTCAAGTGATGCGATGTTAAAATTTTAAGGCTAATCTTTGTTTCTCTATTTTTTGGTTGAATTATACTTATTGCATACTAATCTTCTCCTAATTAATGCATTTTGACATTTTCCTTTCTATATAGAATGGGAAAAAAACACACACACACACACATACACACAGATAGTACATTGAAGAAAAGTGCTTATGCTAGTATACTATGCAGGATGTTCTCATAAACATTTTTGCAAAGCCTTGTGATCCATTGGGAAAGCTATGAAACTCATAAGGCATCCTGTTAAATTATATAAGACAAAACATTTGATTTCTCTTGCAATGATGCTATAATTTATAATAACATTTCTTTAGAAATAATTTCTTGCTAGATATATAGCAACTTATTATATTTTCACACATTTTTAAAGTGCTCCCTCACTAAAAAACAAAAGTGCTCCACCCTAAATCTTGAATAGTCATCTTCATAAATTGGAATAGGCCCTTAATGTCAACACCCTAAGTCCCTAACTAATACCAGACATCCAATTTCATTATTTCAACAAATGCACATTTTGCTATTTAGACCCCATTATGGCCAATCATGGCTTTTTTACCAAAAAAATAAATTAAAACAATGAGTATTTAAATCTCCATCCATTTTGATAGCATTTACCAATATACATCATTTTTTGAATTATAGCAATACATCTTACAATTAACCAAAATAGGCATGTAAACTATCGCATAGTTAAACGTATTACCAAGACACGTGCCATATGCAGAGAACATAAAACAGCTAACGCTAACCATTTTACATTGTGTAAAACGTATAAAAGCTAAATGTTTTATGTTTCGTCAAATGTTTCCAAGCTAAACATTTTACTAACATGGCCCCTAGCCCAATGAACTAGATCTCATCACTACTTATAAAACGCCTCTCAAATGAACATTGGGAGAAAAAAAGATGTAAGGGAAAAAAAATTTTGTTAGCTGAGTGAAAGTGCTTGGAAAAAAATGGCAAGGAGGTTTTTTATGGTTGTTCATTACAACTATTAGATAACTCAAAATACACAAGATATAGTCCAATTTTACTATTTCGAATTAAGTTTTTTGGCCAATACGACGATCCTCGACTTTGGCCCAATCCCGATCTTAACAGGTGAAAGAAGGCCGACCGATATCAACTAGAATTCACAATGAAATAGATGAGGTTGAATCCGGCCATGGAAATTGTTGTGGCCTATGCAAGAGGCCAGGTCACAGCAAGCGTTAATGCCCTCAAGTTTTAGGTTCCACTCTAGTCATGCAAGAGGGTCAGTAGTCTTTATTTATTGTTACCTAAAATTTCCATTTCATTTGAGTTTATTTAATGTTTCCAAGTATTTACCTTTTAATTGGGTTTATTTTATTATTACTTTGCAGTTATATTTTTATTAGGTTTATTTACTCATTATTTACATGATGCGAAATAACACTAACAAATAATTTGGCCCAACTAACACAAGTATATAAGTAAATAAGTGTCATGTCAATATACATATGACAACTTTACAATATATATATAAATGTCCCGGTATGCTAGTCTCATTGCCATGGAGTTGTCCATCATACCTACACAAGTTAAAAAATCATATTTAACTTAAAGTATAAAAAAAAATTGGAAATTTTAATTACAATAAAATGAAAGCCATTTACATAAGTACATACCTCGTGAACTCGATGCTCGATGACTAGCGATCCCACCTGCGACGAATGGGCTCTTTGATGTGGCCTCTAGTGTAACAATGAACAGGACAGTCACGCCCAGGTCCATCAAATCCTTGCTCCGTTGATCTCCTGCACTGATGCTCCTGCGGTGATGATCTTGTGCAAGGTCCTCCTGATGTATGTACGTCGAGGGTGGAGTGCAACCTAAGATGTCAATTGTCAATATAGAGCCCACGTGTAAGGAGCTATTATCGTGTAGTGGAGATATCGAAGGCTGTCTCAAGTGATGTAATATTTAAATCAAAATCATGCACCATGGATAGATGAGAGTCCTCTGTCATTGGGCATCATCAAACCAAGGTAGGCTGATCAAGGGAGAGTCTTAATGTAAGGTAAAGATCATCAAGTTCCCTATATGTTAATTCATTTGCAGGGTCAACATGATCATGTGGATGCGGTATAGGATAAGAGCTAGACTCACCAACATGGAACTATGGCTAGAAAACTAGGTGAAAATCATATGAAATCTGAGTGCTACCCTCAGCTATATAAGAGGTGATGCCACCATACTCAGGCTGAGTGCTATCCTAACCCGATAATATCCGTCATATGGATCACCCCCACCACCATGATCAATCTCGCCACCATCACCACCTCCGCCTCCGCCTCCATCGTCAATGTCATCAACCTTATGACCTCATCACCATTATCTGGAACCTGTTAATGTCGCACGTCTAACTTTCATCCCTACACAAGTTTGCCGATCACCTCATCGCCTATTAGGAAAGTGATTAAGCAAGGAAGGGACCATCACCATCAGCATATGCATCGGTGGATTGAATGGTAAATATGTGTGTGCTGGAGGTCGAGGGTCAAGGTCTTATGTGCAACTTTGCAGTACCATGTAAAGTACTCCCATGATAGTGCCTGATTGAGACAGGCCACTAGATCACCACACATCTCTATAATCATATCCCCCTATAAATTGTACCAAACATCGTAATGGTTCAACCACCAAGGTGCCTATCCATGAGCATCCTTACCAATCAATCCGTCAATGTCTAACAGCTCACTCAAAGGGGCTGTTGTGCACCTAACTATCTCAGCACACGATCAACATGGTGCCACACAACTATAAGGAAGCAAAGGAGCGAGGTCACGAATGCCCAAATGCATGAATCCTCATAAACCCAATCCAGTTTGGCGTGTAAGACTTCGTGGTTATCATATAGAGTCCATATGAACTCCAAGATAGAGAATAGTGATCATTATCAAAACTTAATTTTTAACCAATAAATAATCGCCTGAAAACTAATAAACTTACATCATCATGGGTTAGTAGGTCAATGCGCATCCTCATCTGGTCGTATGTCTCATCATTGACAGAACACCTATATCTGCGCTACTTGAAAATATGTAAATACTTTTATGGTTAATTTTTTTGGTTGAATAAGATATTAAAATAACAAAATGTGAAATAAAGCAAAAACCAACAATGACAAATAAAATAATCATACCTGTTGGCCAATGGAAAGGAAATACTAGCATATACTCTAGGCCTCAGCTTTGGCTACTTATACCAAATCCAAGACTTAGCAATTCAACACCTGGCTACCTATACCAAATCCAAGACTTAGCAAATTCAGACACCCAGGATCTATGGTATGCATGCTACATGCCCAGCTGATCCAGGATAGTACGTAGACAGCTGAATCCTAACTCAAGCTACCACAGGATGCAAAGTCCTCCAACAATGGTAGATATCTCACATGGACCCTAGCAGGATGACTTATCAAGAAGTAGGAACCCTCTAATCAACATCAGAACATATGTTCGTGCCTGCATGATCGAGCATCACCTCCTATGGACCCAACTCGTACACTGCAATCCTAATGTCATATTTGTCACATTTGGCAGTTACGTATCGCTATCCCTAGTGTGAGCATAGCACCCTATAGCTTGGGGCCTAACTGGCCGCCCTCACGGATTTTCTCCCCCTCTCAAGGGGAAAATGCGTCTCATGCAAAAGATATCCACACCCTTATAAGGCATGCTTCATTCCCCTCCCCAACCAATATAAGACTATTTCCACCCCTTCTAAAGGAGCCAAGAGCCCTCATTGGCACACCAATCCCAGAAGCTCTATATCATTTGTAACATACATCACATCTGGGCGTTACGTATTACCGTCCCACTATAACATCTATCACATATGGGCGTTATGTATCGCCATCCTAGTCTGAGTGTATCATTAAGCATGCAAATATTGTCTGTTTTGGGGCCTAATTGAGCGCTCTCACGTATTTGCTTTTCCCTCTCTCAAGAGGAAAACGCATTTGTCACAATGTACCCAGAAGGAGTCGCAATGGAGAATGACAACCAATTTTAAAAGACGAAAATGGGAGTGCAACCAATTTTAATTCTGGCTAAAATTGAAAAACCTTTTTAATTTGTAAAGTGGTCTTTTAAAAGAGATTTGAGGTTCGGAGTCTAATTATGATTAGGGAAGGGTGAAAACTTAATCTCATTGCACCCCTAATACATCTATATAAATACGGTTACCTTAGAGCTCAATATACAAATTAATTATAATTTTAATAATATTTATTTTTCCCCAAAAGTCATAATAAATATACAAGCATAAAGTAAAAAAAAATTAAATAAAAAGAGAATAAAATTTAAAGAAAAGTTAATTTTGACTTAATAGTTGTTGGCTACGCCGACGTATCCTCTGTGCAATGAGAAACTCAAAGCTGTGTCATTCTTATAGAAAATGATTGTTGGTTGATTGATTTTATTGTTGAAAAGGGAATTTTAGATTGTCAATCTATCACGGTTAAAACATTTCAAAACATATAATTAATAAGTCATCACAACTCAGTTAATCCTATTTTAAAGATGCAATTTATCGATTAATTAACTAAAATATTTTTTTTTATAGAGCAAAATACTCAAGTATTTATTTTAAACCCAAAGTGCATAAAATATATATATAGTAGACCCAAACAAACAAACCCAAAAACTAAAAATAAAACAAACACTAACCAAACAATCAAGTCTGAATCCAAACAAGCAAACTTGAAATTTGATCCCACAAAAATAAAACAACACTAACCCAAAAACATAAATAAATAAATAAAATAAAAATCCCTAATTTCATTAACCTAATTTTACCCTTGTCCCTCCCCCTTTAACACACACACACACACACACACGGAAAAAGGAAGAGAGAGAGCGAAGGCGAGAGAGAAAGAGAGACCGAGGGTGAGAAAGAGAGAAGGAGTGGAGCTCGTGGACGCATGCCGACGAGAGGCAGGGCTGCCCTCAGCTGTTGCCGCCGCGTATGGAGGACCGAGGTTCGCAGAGGTTACCGGCATGATGACGAGACTCATGGCTTTGGCTGGATCATTGATCGGGAGAGTGAGATTGCGGTGGTTCGAGGTTGGTTCATGTTAGAAGAAGAGGTGGCGATGTGATGGCAAATCTAAAAGGAATGGTGGGAGTGGTTCGCCGGATTCTGTGCGATGGTGGTGTAGCGTGAAGGGTGAGGCGCTAGTGGCCATGCCTAGCAGCTGCAAAGAAAGACCAGCTAGGCAGCGGCACTGGTAGCAAATCACAACTTAGGCATGGAGAATGCGGTGGTTTTCGCGCCGGTGACTTCCGCGATTTGGGCGTGGTGCGGTGGCGTGAACGGTGGAAAGGAAAGGAAGCAAGGCCGGTTAGGGCGATCTCGTACAACAGAGTTCCATCGCCTCGTGGTAAGCTGCAAGCGAAGGGTCTCGCTTCTTCCTCCTTTTATTTTTTTATTTTTTATTTTCTAAGTTTGATTGTTTTGATCTTGGGTTTGTTTTGATTTTTTTATGTGCTGTTTGGTTTTGAGGATTAATTTTGTTGATCTGATACCGTTTGATTTTTTTATTGTGGAAAGAGATGATGTACTGGTTTCAGGTTATGGTAATGGTGATGGTTTGAAGAAAGTGATGGTTGTCATTTTCTCTCCATTTTCAAGATGACATGATGCAGGTGATGGAATAGTGATATGTTGATGAAAAGGAAAAATAAAAATAAACTAGTTTATGCTAAATGATACCAATGGGTACTCTCTTGAACCTTCTTGCTTTTACGCTTTTGTCAATCTCTCTATATGTCTATGAGTTTGCTATGTAACCCCTAGACCTTCCTCTTTTTTTTTTTTGTTTCCAATGGATCTATACATGGTTGTTCCTCCCTAACCAAAATCATATCATCTCATTTTTACAGGTTGGCTGAAGGATCCCAGCTCATCCCGCAAGATCATTCATCCTTTTGCAAGGAGTGGAGGATCATCATCATGGTGTTGCCAATCCTAGTACTTTCCTTTTCTTTTTCTTTTGTTTTGTTTTGTTTTGTGTTGCTTCATGGGCTGGTTTAGGACTCAGAGCCAACACACAAATATATTTTTATTATTTTTTATTTATTTATTTTTAATGATAAATAGAAGAAAAAATAATAATAAATAAATAAATAGAAAATAAATAGAAGGACACCCGAACAAAATATGGTGTTTGTAGTGTCTGCATGGGAGATATCCACACCCTTATAAGGCATGCTTCGTTCCTCTTCCAATCAATGTAGGACTATTTTCACTCCCCTCTAATGAAGCCCAATGTCCTCGTTGGCACACCAATCCTGGGATTCGACTAACATCTGGAATATCTGTCACATCTGGTCGTTACATAACACACATCATGCAGAGATTGTCCACTTTGAGGCCTAACTGGGCGCGCATCATAGATTTGCTCTAAGGGGAAAATGCATCTACATGAGAGAGGTATCCACACCCTTATAAGGCATGCTTCGTTCCCGCGCCCAGCCAGGCCCCAAAGTGGACAATATGTACATGCCAGGTGTTACACTCACATTGGAGAAGGCGATACGTAACACCCAGATGTGACAAATGTTAAAGATGGTATCAGAGGGTCCTGGATCGATGTGCTAACGAGGATGCTGGGCTCCATTTAGAGGAGAGTGGAACACCTGATATTGAGGAGGAAACGAAGCATGTCTTATAAGAGTGTGGATACCTCCCTCATGTAGACGTGTTTTCCTCTTGAGAGGGAAGATCAAATCCTGAGTAGCACCCAGTCAGACCCTAAGCGGACAATATTTGCATGTCAAGTGTTATAGTCACACTGGAGACAACGATATAGAACACCCAATGTGACAGATGTTACACCCACGACAAGGAAAGCATATTCTTATAACGTCTCTGGTAATCCTTAGATGGCACAATGCCTGCCCAGGCTACCATCACTCCACAAAGGCCGAAGCAACGCATTATTGTACTCATAAAAAATAATCTGGATGGCATGCTAAAGCCCAGCCTATATGAGGTATAGCTCAATATGTAGATCCAACTGAACACACATAAAATCAGATTTACCATGCAGGACTCGACTAGGCTGCACAAAAGAAATAAAGTTATTCCTTTTTTTGGTCAGAAAATAAGTTATCCCTTAAACTATACCAAATAAACTTACAAACTATTATTAAACATGTATAATCTAAATAAAATTAGCTAAACCAAACTGAAGCTATATTACTAAATTGTTATCAAAATTAATTATTCATAAATAATTAAAACATATTAAAATCTCAAAAGTTAACAAAAATCGTCAGAACCATAAATTGCACCAAACTAAACTAACAAAATATTATTCAACTTGTATAATACAAATAAAATTAGCTGAGATAAACTAAAGCTCCACTACTAGATTCTTATCAAGCTTAATTATTCATAAACAAAATATTTAAAAAAAACTGCAAAAGTAAACAAAATTAGCCAAGCAACAGCAAGCCTACCATAAACCAATAAACTTACAAACTAAAAATAAACATGAATCAATATAAATAATTAAATAATCCAAACATTAGTAATTTCCTAGCAATCTCAAACACTTAAATAAATGTCGTATATTAAAATCCATAAACCAAACAAAATTATTAAAAAAATATAGAATATAAACCAAACTTGCACACTAAAATTCAACATGCATAATATTAAACTAAATTAATCTTATAGACTATTCTAAATTAAATATGTACACTACACTAATTAAAATACATAAACTCAAAAAATTCATTAAACTATTTCAAGTAATTAGTTTTTATAACTGCATAAATTAAAATAAATGCCCTACACTATTCAAATAAAAAAATACACTACTTAAATAACTGTACTAGACTATTCAAATAAAAAATACACTACTTAAAATGAATATACTACATTATTCCAATAAAAAAACATACACTACTTAAATAACTGCAATACACAATATAAAATAAATAAAATTAAAATTAACTAAAAGAAAATTATTTGCACATTGAATTTATCTAAATATGTCCGCTGTCCTAACAATATAGATTATTTTTCCCCATGCCTTTTAGGCCACTAGTGCTACCACTCCAAGTCTCTCACTCAAATACAAAACAAAAAAGGGAAGAAACAGCATGGTCACTACGAAAAGGACTTCGCTTTTATGGTGGTCCACCATGCCTAATACGTTTGGCAGTGAACCGCTTTGGTAATACACCTGGCTATTTACCGTTTTCACAATACAGCTAACAGCTAGCCATTTTATGTACTGTTATCCATGCAACGGTCATTTGAATACACACATAATTCGTTTAGCAGTTAAACGTTTTATCAATATAATTCAGCTCACTATAAATAATCGGTGTATTTTGATAAATAATATTAAAACGGATGGAGATTCCTAAATAATCATTTTTTTTCTTTGTTAAAAAACTTAGCCAACCACCTGTATTTTGCAAATAGTTATTATAGACTTAAGTTTATGATAATTCTACTTACTCAACAAGTAATTTTATAATATATATTGAGAGAGAGAGTTTACTGTTAACGTGACACTATACTTTCATTACTCTAATTTGACAATCTATTCTTTTAATTTCCTTCTTAACTCAGGAGGAAACTGTTGCAATGGCACTTGACACGCACTTTCATCACTCCAGCTGAATCACAAACTGCTTGTTTTTACATGGCAGCAAAGGAAAACCCACAAAATTGTCACTGCAGAGGGTGATCCAGACCCACACCCACGTTCCCTAAACTTGTGTGGCACACATGTATAGGGTACTTGTAAATTCCCGTGTGTTTCCAGCTTTCATGTTGATCAGTTTGTACTAGTACAAATGTGCTCCATTCCAACGTCTCTTATCCCACGCAATTCAAGGCCTTTTTAAAGCAGTTACCGACCAGTGACAGGCAAGCTTGAATGGGTTTGAAAGGCGGGGTATCAGCAGAAAAGTATGCCCATCACTCATTATCACTGAACACTGATTAGGCCCCACTGCCATGAAAAGAGAAAAAGTAATATCAACAAATTAGCTAATATTATATACATTAGTATTGTTATTCTATTATCTAAAAATAGATATTTAATTAAGATATTTATGATAAAATAAATATTTCAATAAAATAAATATCTATTAAATATCTATTTTTAATGGTTAAATAATATTTTTATAATATATACAGTATCATTATTCCCTTCATTTTCATGCTTTTCAAATCAACAACATGCACAATATCATCTTTTAATAATGACACTTTTCATGGAAGTAATAAGTGTTTTGTTTACGGGATGCTCAACATCACATATTGTAATATTACCTAATACTTCTTTTTTTTTTTCTTTTTGTAAATCAAGAGATAACGTTTAATCTTGATGGAGAACGTTGCAAAAGTGGCCCAGTGCACGAGTTTTCCTTATGAATGATAGATGTATGTAGTTATATTTTCACTCTGTAAAGAGGATGCTTTCGGGATTTAAACGTGTAATCTTCAAGAAGGTTACAAGATAGCAATGTTATCATCATTGTATCGAGGTTCATCTTGCAATGGAGGATATTGTAATTTTACCAAAAAAACTGAACAGAGAATGTGGCTGCTGCTATGTGAAATGGGACCTAGTTTTGTTAAATGACAACTACACGTGTGAGGTGGGTCTCATTACACGCCTCAACTCCAACGAAAGGCAACAGTTATGGTTTGTGATGAGATGTGTGTGAGCATGTGGAGGAGCTTTGCAGTTGCAGCCACTGATCAGTAGTCTCACATTTAAAACTGAGGTTGAAACTTGAAAGGACTCAAAATCCAAATGAGAGGGCCAGGGCCAGACATGTCCCAGTAGTTGCATATGCAGCTAGAGGGAAGAGCCACGCAGTGTGTTTTATATCTGGAGTTCTGAACCTATATGGATATGGATTGATGTGGATATGGATATTTAGCAAAAATCATAATACAACAACTCTGAAGCGGGGCTTTTATTTATGCCTTGCAAAATGGGCACCAATTTCAAATACTGTACTTCTTTCACATGTCATTAAACCCTTTCATCTATGCAGCAGAACAAATAGTGTTAGCCGGATAAATTAATAATTCAATATACATACAGGATGTGAACATATCCTAAACTGGATGATTGAATCCTGCATGATCATTGGGCATGGGCCATATTCAATGGTGTCGCTGACTTGTGAAAAAAGTACCTGCACAACACGTTTTCTTTCCGAACACTAATAATTTATGAATGGTTACAAGAAGGATCCAACAACTTTAGTTTCCGGGTTTATTAGTTATGATTGATTATTCCCCATGAAAAGCTGAAAAAGAATCTCAAACTATAAATAATTATATTGGAGGATAAAGGTGCAGGTGGAGGTTAATGTGCTTCACCGAGGTAATAATTGAAACAAAGAACAACACATCCCGAAAAAAGACAAAGCGATCAACTATTTTTTTTTCTTTTTCATTTTTACTACATATGGCTAGTTAAATGGACAGTTTATTCAATTCTTAGTTTGCCAATCTGGACCATATGATCAAACTTCTCCCAATGCAGACAACATTTGAATCTTGAGAACATGCAGAAAGCCAGAAAGTAATGCTTAATTAGGAAGAAAGAAACGTCTTCTCAAGAAGAAATGCCAAAAGCAAGAGCGTGACCAGCAAGTGGTGGTGCATCTCAATATGGAATACAGTATGAAAAATGCCAGACTAACATATATTTATATTCATAATGAAGTGGTATAATTATTAGTATTTAGATAAATTAGTTAGTCATATCACTTTGTCTTATTTAATAATCATGTAAAAAATTATATACATGTCTTTTTAGATGCATAGCATTACTGAAATAATATCTGATTAATAATTGATTTGTCTAAGCAAAAAGCAATACAAAAAAACTTTTTAGTGATTCTTTTAACACTGCAAGGGCCTTAGAGCAGCTACAACGGGAGCAAATTTCAGTCCCAATTATTGTACTTTGTCAGGGACAGCACTAGGACACCGTTGGAGTACCTATATGGGACAAGGAGAGAAAGTGTAGAGTCCCACCAAGTTGGCACCCTCCCAACTCAAAATTTGAGCTCAATTTGTATTTGTTTTCCTATTTTATAAATGGTTAAATTTAAAAAAATATTTTATTTAATATCTCACTCTATAAATATTAATCCTTTTAATTTTATTTTCACATCTCATCCTAATCATTTCCAACATTATTTTTCACATCTCTTCTTACTCATTTCTAACATTTTCTAATTTTTTTCACTATTATACTCTTTTCTCTCTCAAACAATGAATCCAAGTTCATTTAATTTATTAAAATTAATTTTAAACAAAAAATTTAATATTTTTATCCAAATTAAAAATAAATTACATAGTACAAGATATTAAAATAAAATATTTCATAAATATATTGATTTATTTTTAATTTAAAAAATTATGTAGGATTATAATAAGAATAAAAATTGATTCTTTCTATTGAAGTAGAGAGGAACACTCTTATGACACTTTTATCTTTTTTGATAAGTTGATTATATGATGATGATATAATAATAAATAGAGTCACAAGTGGGATTAAAAGAGAGATACTATTGAAGATGCTCTTATTCACACATGGCAAAATACACATAGAGGCTAGGTATCTAGCCTGAAGAAGCCTTTGGCTAGATCTTTGGCCATTTGAGTCTCAACTTTTTCAATAAGACAGCCAGCTATAAGGCAGGACTCACAATCTTCCAAACACACTAAGGAAATATCCTTCAAACAATCAACTTAAAAATTATTTTAATTTAAAATTTTATATACAAATTATGAGTTATAATTTACATAATGAAGATTAGTTTATCTTATTGATCTTCCACTTTTGTATAGCCATGACTTAGGTTCAATTCTTATATTTTTCTATTTGCATGTGATTTGTAAATATCTTTGTAAGTGATTAATTTGCTTGAAAACATACTTTAATAATCCTGAACTAAGATGAGTCTTTGTCTCAACCTAATCTTTCTCTCACCAAAATAACTTATTTACATATAATCCAAATGTTATTTGATACATATGAGTAGAATTTTGAATAGAAGAATATTTAAACTTGTTTATTCTTATGTAGAATTAGAGAAGTGCCTTTGCCTCCCAAGAGCAATCCTTAATTGGAACTCGAGAGGCAGCATAAGTTTAAACGAGAGAGACAAAAGGCTGGGCACACCAGGAACCTCATGCACCCTTGAATTTTATTTTCAATCCATGATAAGGGAACCTAATTATAGGAATTGAAAGGAGAAGGCAACTCATCAGAGTTTGCTAGTGCATATGAATCTGAAGACTTAGCTAGCTAGGGGGACCAAAGCTAGCACCATATTAGCAAAAATCTGAAGTCTCACAAAACTTAAAATGAATGATCATTTCAGTCCCACGGCTTTTGCTAAAGTGATTTCATTAGTTCCAATGCCTTTAGAAAACGTAGGAAGAGAGAGACCTTTTTGTTTTTGCTAGCTCTTCGGGTCCTACCTAGTTGCTGTGCATAGAATCTAACAAGGACGTACAATAAAGAAAAAATGGGAGAAAAACAAATGTGAAAGTAACAGATGGAGAAAAGACTTGATTAGGAGTCAAGGTTTGTCGGACAGCGCATAACCCTTAGTGGCAGGCAGCTTTCTTTCTTTCTTTCTTTCCTTTCTTTTTTTTTTTTTTTTTGAGTGCTCTTCAAATTACAAACTAAGCATTATGGAGAAACAAAATCTTAACAATTGAAGTTGGAAAACTTGAAGGTGATTTCTATTATATCCTTTCAATTTAAAGGGGCTTAAAACCCTTCTTATGTGGCCCAACAAAATGTTAACCATGTGTTCAATGATTATCCAAGTTATTGTCATTGTGCCAATTGCCATTATCTTTATTACTTAGGGTTAAAATTTTTAATCATCAAGTTAACCCCAATGTCCTTATTTAATAAATTAAACAAGATCTTTTCCTTAATCAAGTGTGTGGGGGTCTAATTCTTATTTGCAGATAGAATAGCTTTAAAATCAATTACTAACATCTACTCTTTAAATGAGCTTATAAAATTAATTAATGCCAATGATGAATATGAAAAAAAAAAAGATTTCACTGAATTATGTATCCAAATCCTAGATCAATCCAGCTATCTCACTGACACTTCATAAAGAACTTTCCTCCCTTGCTCCTAGAAAGAACCCAAGCCATCGTGGAGAAATCGCCATCAGCCATCCATCTCAAGACATGTTTAATTACATGGTTACAATATCATACTTTAATTTGTCGCTTATTTTATCGCTTTTGTTTAGTATTTGAGGGGAAGAATCCAACCAGCTAGTGAAGATCACTAGAAAAATCTCATGCCGATATTCCATGCTTTGTTAAGGACGATAAAAGAGGAATAATTGATTATAAAAATTGTTTGCACAATGAAAAGGTGTATTAAATACGATATACGAGCCTCTCAAATTTGAGTTTAGACTGACTAATCAAACCAAGTATCGTGTCATTTATTGAGGTAATGAGCATTATTATATGTCGATATTCGGCTTGCACTTCCTATTGAAACATTCCGATCTTAGAATTCATCTCAGATTCTGTCAGAGTAATTGATATATGTGGCCATGTAATCAAACTCCTCTTGAGGTGGATGGTGACTGCTAGAGGGGATTAGGGGTCCTCACGAAAGAAACCCGAGAATTCGGTTCTTGATGAATTGTGAGTGACACAGTTGAATTGATTTAGTACTGGGTTACGGGTTTGCTGAAAACTTGTTCAGTTTTTTTCAAATAAGGACATTGGGGATAATTTAATAATTAAAAAGCTTGGAATCCAAATAATAAAAATAATATTGATTTCCCTACAAAATTAAAATAAACATGATAGTGGTTAACACATTTGATTTTGATAATCATTAAACACATGGTTAATATTTATTGAGCCATATAAGAAGGGTTCAAAACCCCTTTAAATTGGAAGGAGCCATAGAAATCACCTTCTCATAATATGATATACCCACAAAACAAAATTTATGAGTACTGAATAAAAAAGTAGTTTAATTTTATATATTGACAATATAAAATTAACTAAAAATATAATGATAACATGCATATAAAATAATCTCTAAAGACCACCAAGCTATTGGACAAATAGTAAATAGCTTGGTCTCCCTTAAGGATGCGGACTATGGTTCTGAATACCAAACCGAGCAATGTGACTAGTTGAACCAGGAACTATCCAGGCATCCAGTTCGATTACCCTTAAAAAATCAGTCTCAAACTGTTCGAACCGGTCCAAAGTAGTGAACTGGCTGAATCAGACTAGTTTCAATGGTCAACCGATGTTTCGTGTTTTTTTTTTTTTTTGGCAAAGAGGGAAGACGAAGAATGGAGATAGGAGAATGGACAATGGAGATGGGAATTCTTGACACAAAAGTGCATCAACTATCAACCCAAATCAAGGCCCAAAAAGAGACCTAAGAAAAAAAACTAGTCATCCTCCACTTGTTCCGCCACCCAACGCTTCCTACACCAACAAATCTGATGCGAAACTTTCGCCACAAACTTTGCCACGAGCTTTAGTTGTTGGCCACCTATCGTCATGGTTGTGCTACCATAAATATTGTCCATTGCCGCCACCTCAAGCTCAACCTCTAGTCTTCGTGGGGATGAAGACAAATGCTCCCCTAAAAAGGAACTGTGATGCAGGAATAAGCATGCTAAACAATTGGGGATAAGGGAAATTAGGGCTGCCAGTATCAATATGTTTCAGTTTGTAATTTTTAATTTCTTTTTATTCTTGTTTTGAGCTTTTGGGCTCGGAAAGAAAAGAAAACTGATTCTTTTATTGGATATGTTAACTTTTTGGGAAGCTATTGTACTTTCAGTAAATTCTGTTGTTCATGTTAACAAGCCTAATTCTTTCTTTTATCAAGTCTAGCTTCAGACCCAAAAAACAGAGTCTAGCTCATTTTATTTTGCCAAAAAAAAAATTACTTCTATAGATTATATAATTTTGATTAGACAAAGTTTATCTCATTATTATTTCATCACATATATTTTATTTTATATTTTTATATACTTATATAAATATATATTATTATATATCAGTTATATTTTGATTAAATTACTAAACCTCTGAACTGGTATCTTATATGGTTCAATGTTTGGTCCAATTTTATAACCTTGATAGGAACACAAATTTGAATCATGGGAAACACACTTGTTGGGGAGAGTAATCTTGAATGTCTCAAAAGTGAGGGCCTAACTTCAGAGGGTCCGTTTCCATAAAATACAGTCACGTGTAAAATTCCACTTTTCGGTTTATGTGTTTTTTTTTAAAAAACAAAATCACAAGCTATTTCGGGTTTAAATGAAGGCTACTTCCCGACCGAAAAAAACAAAAAGGCTACTACGGCCTTGAATAAGCTAAAGCTTCAGGCAATTGGGGCTAGGAAAAACCTATAGCCCAACAACAGTTATGATGAGCAAAAATTTGTTGGACAAGTCCATGTATGTGGACTTCGATCAAGCCGCGTGTTGACCAAAAACTAAACCGTCCATCTAAACAAAAACCGATGTGAACTAAGCAAGGTAGTGTCGACCAAAAGGAGAACAATAACTAAGCTCTGATAAAAATGGAACACTAAGCAAGGTAGCATAGAAAATGCAAGAGTTAATTAATGCCCAAATTGATTTTTTTTTTGTACTTTGAAAATTATATTAATCACAATAAGATTCAAACCTAAGACCCGTGTATATTATCAAAATCTCTTACCACTAGATCAATCCTAATGACTTGCTCAAATTGATTATTGAAATTGTATAAGTGAGTCATTTTAATCCCTAAAATTTAAAATCTGACTAATTAATCTCTGACTTTGTAACCATGATTTTTATTTTTTATTGATAATATATATATATAATTTTACTTAATGTTAATCGTTAGATGTAATGTTTGATGGTTGAGATTTTGTAGGCACCACATGATGGTAACAAACTCAATGTTACTAAGTCTCTGACCTTTTCTTTTTCTTGTTCTTCTCCTAGTTTGGTTGCTATCTTGAATGCCTGGCATCATCTCCATCTATATGCTAGTAAGAGTAAAAGATTGAAGAAGCCAAAGTTGATTTCACATGGCTTCGTGTTATTGTTGCAGTGCCGCAAGCGTTGATGCAAAACAAGAGAGGGAGAGAGTTGGAAAAATAAAATAAAATAAATATATAAGGGTGAAATGTGACTGGTTTTGAAAAAAATTAGGGTAAATAATGCAAATCATGCTTGAGGTTTAGCTGAACTGCACTCTATTTCATTTTTACTGAAAATTACACTATGTCCCATTAAATTTAAATAACAAATAAAAATTATTATTTTGATATAGTTTTCTTTCTTTTAATATAGTATATGATAAAAAAAATACTAGTAAAAAAATTAAAATACTTAAGAGAAATAGTGTTATATATTTTTAATTAATTAAATTAATAAATAATCATTAACAATTAAAATGAATAATAAATTACATGTAATGTAAACTATAATTCTAAATTATAAAAATTAATAAGATTAAAATATGTTATTAGTCATTAAAAAATACATGAATTTTGGTTTTGGTTCCCAAATTTTTTTTTATCTAGTTTTAGTTTAAAAAATTGTAAAACTATTTGATTTTATTCCCGGTCATTAAATTATCTTTGTTAAATACTGAATTACCTAATAAGAGGCCGTGTCTTTCTATTCTACTAATAATTATATGTGATAGGAACATGAACCAAGTAATTTTAAAAATTTTTTGTCCAAAATCAACTAATTTTCTTTTAAGAAAAAAATCCAATTAATAAATATTTACAGGATAAATATTTAATACCCTATTTCTCTTAGATATTTTAAGTCTTACTTGTTTTTTCATCATATACTATACATGAAAGAAATTAAAATAATAATTTTTATTAGTTGTTTAAACCCACTAAAGTGAAGTGTAATTTTTAAATAAAAATGGATAAAATATAATTTAATCAAACTTTCAGGATAATTTACGTTATTTATCCAAAATTTTATACAAACAAAGACCATCATATCAAAAACTCAACCTGGACTATGTAAGTCGTCGGTTCCCTTACACCTTTTTGGGGTAAAGAGTCATCGGCCCCCTTTAACTAGTTGAAAAAGTAACCCTTTAAACATGACTAGGGGCACTTACATGACATCTCCTTTGAAAATATTTACAAGAGAAATATTATTTGTATTTATATTTTATGATATATTATATTGATATATTCTCATTAATCATTAAATTATGTGTGAATTTCACTTAGTTTTAAACTCATGTCTCATTTAATAATAAATAAAAATATATTAATACAATATCTTAATCTTATAAAAAAAATGTCTTATAAAATGTAAATTCAAATATTATCACTCCATTCACAATTATATTGGAACTTGAACATGACGCGTCCTTAGGAAGTACAACAGTATCAGGGACCTATCAAAAGCAAGGAAAAGACGGTAAAGTGAGAAATAAAAATTAAAAATTAAAAAGCCAAGATTCCTTTCTTAAGGAAGATGATGCTGACATCAAATAAGAGGAAAAAGCTGTTGGATGAGCTTCAGGCAGCTTCTTTACTTCCCTCTCCTTAAGGAATTATTTAGTCTTCTTTCCCACCTGATTAAGTGGTGACCTTGGGTGTAACCCGTTTCTGTTTTCGTGTCTATTTGGACCTGATATTTTTATTTCATCAATAAAATAACTATCTTTGGCCAAAAAAAAATTAAAAAAACTCGTGAAGAGTCTAGAGTGAAAATGTTTGGTAATAAGGTTATATGAATGTCGGTGCTTGACAACATCCGATAAATGTTTTGAATGATGCGGTGTTCCACTAGCTCTCACCGTTAGATATGTTGAGAGTAACAGGGTCTTTCAAACATGGAGCAAGATGCCCCATGGTCCTTGGTCTGTAACCGTTTATTTGGTGTATAGGTAAGGAGTGTGATAATTTATTGTAATTGCACAGTTGCCCAACCTAAAAAGAAGGTGTGCTTGTTACGGATGTGATATTTTCTATCAAGGTGTGTTTGTATCATAAATTAAGCATGGTAAAATAAGTTAATATTATATATTATGTCTTTATTTATTATTTGATATAGTAACATATTATAAAAATTTATTCATCATAACACCTTTAAATATAATAAAATATTATATAACGTAACTTAATTTAGCTTGGGAGAATCATATTAAGTCTGATTAATTTTTAACATATAGTGTCATTTTTATTTTTTAATATTTTGTATTTATATACTTTATTGAAATAATAAATAGCTATAAAATGTTAAAATAAATAATAATGTCTAATATAAATTAAATTTAACTAATAAATATTTTATTATTTATTTTAAGTAATATTTACTTATAAAATTACAATTATTTGCAAATAAATAATAATATGATAGAATGTAAAATATAATATCTTATATAATATTATATCAAATAATATATAATATTAAAAATCTATCAGGCCTAATATTATTAGACATTATCTTATCAATCTTTATACAATCATGTTTATCATATTAGATTTGTCAAATGAGTTCTCAAAATCCACTTGGTACAACTAATAGGATAAGGTTTAATCATATAAGATATGATAAATTTTAAATTTTATACCTGTTTGATACGACATTGTATAAAATACTATCTTTTCTATACAAATAATTCTAACTATAAATAAATAATAAAATAAAAAATTAGTAATGAAATATTGTTGGAATTTTTCGTTGGCCTTAAATTTTTTTCATATTTGGTTAATTAAGTTTTGTACTACTCACTGTCCTTATTTACTTTTAGTTGGTTAATGAAATGTTGTTGGAATTTTTCGTTGGTCTGGTTCGTCGTTATTATTATTATTATTATTAGTTTGTCAACGGATAAGCATTTATTTTTTTTATTTTTGGTCTAGGATTGAAAAAAAAAGTAGGCAGGCCAAGTGCTAAGTTGCAGGGCTGAACTTGGATTGACAGTCTCTCCCTTTTAAATTCACAAATGCTAATGAAAAATGAAAAGGATTTATTTTTTTTTTAGATTTAATTAATCTGTAAGTCGTTATAATTTTACTCAATTTTAATTAGGTCCTTACAATTTAAAAGCTTATAATTGAATCTCTGTATTATATAAATTTTTTTAATCAAGTCCCTATTCCTATAAAACATTACAATAATATTAAATTAAATAGAATATTCCTATAATATTCTCTCACTATAATTTTAGATTAAAAAAAAAAACCACCCTACTCTTCCCTTCCCCCTACCCCTATCGCCACCAATATTGTTGTTCTTCAATCTTCTTCATCATCATCCATCATCACCACTACCTTATTCATCATCCATCATCATCACCACCAGCCCCAAATATTTAATAAGTTTTTGAATTGACAATTCATAGGGTATACCTTAGGGTTTAGAAAGAGTTCATTTTAGTTGTTTATGAATTCCATAAAATTGGATTGTAAAATTGAGATTCTAATTCTATATGTTACTCTAAACATAGAAATTGGAATTGAGTTGTCCAATTTCATTTCCAAACTTCAATCACATGCTCAATTTTATACGAGTGCCAAGCGGACCTAATAGTATAAGTTTTATTAACATTTTAATACTATATAATGGTTCACATATTGGTGCATAATTTTTTTTATATACCCTACTACCAACGAGTGACCAATACATAAGACATTACATTATGTGATATACTACTATGATTTTACTATTTAAAATAATTCTAATATTAAATAACCAACCCAGCAACTAATGCATAAGATTTTTCTTTTGTATATCCCATTACTAGGAGCAGTGATAATACATAAAATGTTACATTATATGATATACTACTTTGATTTCACTATTTAAAATTAAATATTTATCTTAACATTTATTAGTGTCAGAGTTGTTAATATCCACTGGCATTTTATCAAAGCTATTATACAACAATTATGCCACGCTAATTTCAAAACAACACTGGGTTCACGGCCTCTCACTCTTCTATATTTCCACTTTCCTACCCTCCCCATCATACTCCACAACTCTACCCTCCCTATCTTAGAATCCTCCTGAAGTATCATAGATGATAGAAGTAAATGATCATTAATAGAGAAAAACGAATAAAGTGAAAGAGAGTATTTTATATTTTTACTTGAATCTTTTAATAAGTTTAATGGGATAAGAAAAGAGAAATTACACTTGTTTCCTTCTTGATCCCGATTTAAGGAGTAAAAATATCATAACTTTGAGTGATAAGAAAGAGACATGTCGTCATGCCCCTTACTAATTTCAGTCACTCTCTTAAAATTGCTTCTAAGCAATTATCACTTAATTGTAGTTTGACTCGCGCTTAGATGTTACCAACTTATGGTTTGGATTTAAAGTTATAAAATTAGAAAATAAATCATAGATTAAAAGATTAAAGAAAATAACTCCTCTTCCACTTCAAAGCTGCACTACTACCATCTTTTACTCCTTTATTTCAGCCACAATTGGGATGCCATTGCCACTGCCGCTGCCACCACCATCTTCATCCTCCCCTACAGCAGTCATCAGCTTCATTGGCTCAGTGGCTCCCATCATCAGTGCTAGCTACTTTTGCCCTTACATATATTCACTCTCACATACACAAACTTCACATAATAATTATTGTACCAGTTTTTTGAAAAAATAATTTTGTCAACATAATTTTTTTTTTGTCAGTACATTTTTAGTGATCTTTTAATATATGTGTCAAAACTTTAAAAGACACTTATAGCTGGATGGAGGGAGTATTAAATATTAAGTAATATAATAAATAATAAAATATTAAATAAAATTTAAATTTAAAAATTAAAATAATAAATATATTCAATACTAAATAAAGATTTCATATAAATAATATTCAATATAAAAAATAAAAATAAATACTCTGTAATAGAAAAATAAATTATAAATTATTAATCATTTATAATAAATCACAAATAAAATTTGATATAAATTTTATTATATACGATATAAATAACGGCTTTTAAAGTGGGAATGAATAAATACTGTTTAAATATAATATTTATTTTAAAATTTAAATTAAAATAATTATGATATTAAAAAGTACAAAAAAATATTAAAAAAATGTAAAAGAAAGAGATTATTTTATATGTTTATAACTTATTTAAAATAATAAATAGCAATAAAAATATTGAAATAAATAATAAACATTAAAAATAACTAAAAATTTAAAATAATGAAAATTATTGAATATTGATAATAAATATTTAAAATTAATATATTTTTCAAATTTATATTAAAATCATTAATAAAACTTTATCATGATATTTTTCACTATATATTTACTTAAAATTAAAATTATTTGTGAGGAGATGAAAATATTATATAGAGTGAATATTGAAATTGATTCCTCAAAAAAAAAAAAAATGCAAGGCAAATTGGTCCCTCAAGAAAAGAAACATATTTTATGGTCCTTCACCATTAAAAAAAAAAAAGTTAGTTACGTTATGGGCTAAAGAACGACCCAATTTAGTTAGGCAACAAGGCTTAGGTAAAAATCGGCCAAGTCAGATATACCGCAACCAGCACTACAACCAAAATGTCCTATAAACTCGAAAGGCCATCAACGAAAACAGATGGGAGGCGTCATAATTTCAAATATGAATCACCCTTCTAGCTCGAAGTGGTCGTCCCACATTCGAAGATCCGCGAGTAACCTGCTTGGATTTCATTTATAAAAGGCAGGGAAAGATGAACAAGTAAGCATCTCACCATATACTTTAACTTGTTAGATCCGAAACTTATACAGGTAGTGAAGTCCTTTAGGGTCCCCACTGGTGTAAAGGAACGAAATTAGCCTTGCTGTGTACGTGTGTTCCCAAAGTAATGAGTTACTACGTAGAAGTTCCTTCTTAATATTTTGATTGACTTAATTGTTTTATTTATGCTTTTGTTAAAGAACAATTAAAAAATATTTTACAAATCATTGAGGATCAATCTATCCTAAAATTCTTTGAAAATATTGAGGGGGAACTAACTTATCCTATATATTTAATTGTTAGGGACCACGAAATATATTTTTATTTTTGAGGAGCCAACTTGTCCGACATTATTTTTCATGGTGTAAGTCAGGGTTTACTCTATTATATAATATAATATTTTATACATTGTCATATCAAATATTATATGGTTTATCAAAACTTAGATTCTCAGGCCTTATCGTACAAAGTCTTATACTATTAGGATTCATCTCATCAATCTTGCCAAACAAGCAATTTTGTTATCTTAAAGTTTTGAGTTAAGATGTGGCATTTGGCCCATATTTATGGTTTCTCACTTAACACATTGGTTTAGATCATTTTGGGTTTTGGACTCTACCTCCAAACATATGGTATCAGAGCTGATTGTTTCGTTGGATTGAGTATTTGAACATTGGATGCTTTGTGCTTATGTGTGGTCTCATCCTTGGTTAGAGCATTGATCAATAATTTGAATTTGACTTCTGATAGGTGCATATTATACAACCTTTAATGAGTAATTTGACATGATTTTATTATGCTTTACTTGTGAAGAAATTAGCTACTTTTATATTGAATTTGGAATTTGGTGAAATTATTGGAACTAATGTAAAATTGGTAGTTTTTAGGTGAATTTGATAACTTCAAGTGCAAAATACCATTAAAAACGGACTAATTAAGTGAAAAGGTATATAATATGAAAGGATCCATAGACTTGTTGCTTAAGGATATTTTGTGAGTTTAGAATTTAGAGGGAAGGGATTGAAAGAAAGGGTTTATAATGTGAGATTTTAAACATATCCTAAGTGTGCGTTTGGATAAAGTATTTCCAAAATATAATGGAATTTAAAATGCTAGGAAATTAAAATATTTCAATTAAATTTCCTTCAATTTTTAAATTTTTTGTTTGGATAGATAATTACATTCCCTTCATTTGTAAAATACTTTGTTTGGGTGAGGTAATTAAATTACCTTGATTTTAAGATATTTTATTTGAAAAACATAATGTATTTTTTAAAATAAGTTTTTTTTATTAATAATGAAAATTCAACTGATCTAAAATCAGTTATAATGAGTTTATATTTCATAAATTATCTTAAATTTCATTCACAAAGCATTTTAAATTTGAATTATAAAATTTAATTTTATATAAATAAAATGGAATAATATAACATCATATAATATAAACTGAATATTAAAAAATTTGAAATGAAACAAAATGAATTTAAAATAACATTAAATAAAAGTCTCATAAATATAAAGAAATTGTAATGGAATATAATAAAAATGAAATTGACCAAAATAAGAAAAACATATACTTGTACATATGGGAATTTTCAAAATCTCCTTTCCATATATGGAAATTAAAATATTTTATTTTAAGTAGATAAAATCCCTCTTTAAAATCTTTTAAATTCTGTAATTTCTTTTGAGTGAATATCCAAGCATGATATTTTATCATGATGAATTTGAAATCCTTCTAAGAATTACATTTCGCCTTATAATTACTCCATCGAAACGCACACTAAAGGTTTTGAGTTAAAATATGACGTTAGACTCGCTTTTATAGTTTCCCACTAAATCCAATTGATTCACATCTTGTTGAGTAGGGTGTAAATGGATTAAACCATCTTAATGAACCCGACCAATTGAATTAAACCAATTCAATTGGTTTGGGTTGGTTTAGGTCATTTGGTCAAATCACGTAAAAACCTATTAAACTTTATAGTAATTGGTTTGGTTATCGGATTTCAAAAACTTAAACCTGATTACCCAATGACCCAACTTGATATACATACAAATAAATGCATTTTGTTGTTATGTATAATGTATATGGTTAATAAACCATATTTTAGTTATGTCTCTTAATGTTATTCAGTAGATATTGTTATATGAAATTTAGAAAAAATAAAAGATTTAAAATTTTTATTTTTTGTAGTTTTAAATTTTTTATGATTTTCTTTTTTACATTTTAATTGAATGGAATAAAAAATAATAACAATTAGATAATCTGATCACTCGAAGTGAACCAAATTGATTTTGATTGGTTTGGTTTGACTCAAGTTTGGTCACAAAAAATTCTTAAACCTTAACTAACTGAACAAATCAAAATTGATTGTTTGAATTTATTTTCTCCCAAACCTTAACCAACAGACCAAATTACATCCCTATGATCTTAAATATTTAGACTTTCCTTCCCAACACAAAATTATAGATTATTTATCGTGACCCATCAACAAGAAAACAATATATTTTTTCAATATTTGAAAACACATATTTATTGAAGAAGTAAGTCACATGAAAACGATAATTAATTTACCATAGGTGTAAAAGATATACATATAGGGTGCATTTGTACGTGTCTCAAAATAGAAATGATGAAGATAGTGAAATGATAGAGAAAATAGTTATATACAATCTAATTGTTTCAATGTTTTTTTTTTTTAATTAGGGTCTGTTTTGTGTGAACAAAAGGATAATCCTATAGGTTGCATTTGGTACTTGTTTGTGAACAAAAAGGACAGAGACAATAAAACATTAGAGACATAGTCAATACTAGAGGTGAAGAGAGAACTGTGTTTAGTAGTGGTGTCCAGGACACAATGATTGATAAAAAAATGAAGAATATTAGACTATAATTTGATAAAAAAAAATTGAAAAGTGAGAAAGACAAAGATGAATTATGAATGTTTAAAGATATATTATTAAGTAAAGTATTTTAAACTCGTATCCTAGAGACATGTCTCTAGTATCCTTCCTTTTGAAATGACAAAAAATTTACTAAAAATTTGTCCAAATATGCTTATGTTCTCAATGTTATTTTTTTATCTAGACATTTACCAAATACTACCATGTAGTATTGATATGAGGCCTCTTTTGCTCATTGTATAAGGTCTAATTGTATAAGCTAATATAACATATTATAAATTTATTAATTGTTGGAGCAACTAATGCATTGTATTTGATTATTCATTAAAGGTGCTATTCTGTCAAAAATTTAAAATGATGTACAAATCGATCAATCTTCACTTTCATGCGTGTATAAGGACGCTCTTTCTTTTTCTTTTTTTATTCTATCTAATGTTTTATATGATAATAAAAATAATTATAAAAATATAAATAATATATCAATTTTCTTTCAGTATAAATCATATTGATATGTATTAAATTTAAAATTAAATTAAAATAGGTATCATTAAAATATCAATATTTAACAATTAAATTAATTTTTAAATTTATAAATAAATAATTAACAAAATCACTATTTTTTATTATTTTATTCCTTCTTGTTATATTTTATAAGAAGAAATACAAAATATCAAAATATATACACAAAGAGAGAATATTATGTATTTATTATTTTTATATTTTATTAAAGAAGTTTCTTCGAATACTTTTATAAAATTCAAGAATATTGGTACCTTTAATTATTTGTATCTAAAAATTTTATTATGCGTCTTACTAACCTATTTTATTAAAATATAAAAAATAAAAAAAATTCAATTACAACCATTAAAAACCAAAAGGATATAAGTACCCCATAGATGCCGAAAACCATTTTAAACCAACGAATACCTATTATAAATGTATAGATAAATAATAAATATTAAAAGCAAAAGTGCATTGCAAGATAATCGAATTGGCTACCAAAGCAATTATATAGGATAATACTTAAGTTAAAATGGGTTATACCAAAAATATTGGGTTATTAAATGGGTTGATCGAGTCCATTTAGAAGTTAAACAGATTGCTCCCTCGTTGACAATTTTTTTTAACTACCCAATCAATTTGACTTGTTGATTTTTATTTTCTCCTGAATTTGATCCAACCAGGCCTCTTTTGAATCTGATCCAAGTAAACCTATGAACACTGTGCTATTAAATGATAACATCCTCAAACAAAAGAGTAGCTTGGAGGCGTGGAACAAATGGCAATAGCAGCTTGCCTCTTGGAAGTGCACCCGGGTTTGACACCGGTGAAGCTGGTGCTCCGCGTGATAAAAAAAACTAAAGAGTTATCATTAAATAATAATAGAGATAAAAAAAAAGGAAAAATGGGCTGATTTCCCATTTTCTCCCAATTTAATTAAGAAAGAAGATAAGCTGTGGTAATTAAATTTGCTTTCCCCATATACATGGTAAAAGCAAATATTTTATTATAAGATTATGAGATATTGTTTTGAATTCAAGTTCATTTTGATAATTAGAATTGTGTAAATGCTTCATTTTAATTATTTAATAAATTAACAAATTAATCATTGAAATTGAAAAAAATAATTTAAATTCATCATACACATGTGAGGACTCACTTGAATAACTTTATAAAATAAATAATTAAATGCTTAATTTTATGGATCAAGGTAGGATGCACATATAATTTTAAGGATCAAAATAAATTATTACTTATTTTTATCCTCTAATTTAAAATAAAAAAGTTATTGATAATAAAGAAAAAATTGTAGATAAATTGGATGACTCATCATGTCACTATTTAACTAAAAAGGAGATAAGACAGGTTATATTTACATCCCACTATAGGATTATATTTTTTGTCCCATGTATTATCATCAAAAGAGTTATTGGTAATGAGTAAAAAAAAAGTATACCAAAAAAAAGCATAATAAGTAAAAAGAGAAAAAGATAAATGGGATACCTTGTGAGGCAAATTATAAGGTAAACTTCATATATTTAAGTCTATCATGAGTCTTATATTATTACTATTAAATAAATATCATTTTTATTGAATAATCTAATCCAATAATCAATAAAAAAATTTATAATAAATCTAAATATATAAAATTCACTATAAAATCACAAAATCACCTCCTTAATTAATGTCTCAGCCCCACTACCAAGAAACTAGAAACTTACGTACATACACATTGGGCATTGGGGTCATCGATGGGTCATACACCCAACACTCAAACCAAAGGTCATCACAATAAACATTTTCACCCAATCCATGCTCGCATTGCAGTTTCCCATTGCACGATAAGCCTTTTGTTGCAAACAAGGCTTTCTCACGTTTTCTTCAAGCCACCCACCAAACAAATTTATAATACTACTTGGCCCCAAAGTCACAAAGCACTAACCAAATTAAGTTAAATTTAAAAGCAAAATCCTGATAAAGAAGAGAAAAGATTAAGGGCTAGTAAAAATTATTATATTTAAACAAAAAAAATGAATGTCCATTAGGACACTCAATTTTTAAGTATTTAAATAACATCACTCAGTAAAAGTATTAACATTTAGATCTAAAATTAATTTATAATTGGATGTGATGTTAAATGATCTTCATTTATTCTTAAATATATTTTTTGTGTTACAATTTTTTTTAAAAGATGAAATGGATAACTTATATAAAAAAATGGTTATGATCTGATAGATTTTGATATCCATGGGATATCGATACCCTTTATGCAATCAAAGGGTTATGAATTGATAGATTTTAAAAAATTTGGATTAGTGGGACACATGATTCACTCATAGCTACAAATAATTAAGAGATATTATACTCTTGAATTTTATAGGACTCCTAAAAAAGTCTTGATAACTTGAATTAGGGGCTATTCATCGTTGGATCAATAACTTTTATCATGTATATATTATGTGTGAATCTATTAAATAATCTAAGAATAATTAACTTATCATTTGTACTCTTTACCAATTCCCTCGCACTTATGAGGAGCCAATTTCATAATTAAAAGACATCAATATTCCTATCCTGTTTAAATTCAAACCAAAATGACTAGTTATTGTTATTATTTTTTTGTTCAGAAAAACAATGATAGTTGTAAAATTTTTTATACACTTTCAAATTTCAAATAGAAAAAATTAAAAGCCTTTTGCTTTGAGAGTAAGGAAAAGAGCGAGAGAGAGAGAAAGAGGGAGGAGCTCAGTGAGTGGGTGAGTCGACGAAAGGCCGGACCAACACAGCCACGAGGGAAAAAAAAACCACACGCATAATAAAACAGTGAAAGTTGTAAAACTCTATATAAAATTCCATATACTACAATTAAAAAGAAAAAAACGTTTTTGAGTGTGTTTGAATTCATAAAAAATAAACATAAGCAGATTTACAAATCAAATTTTGTGTCTGGAAAGCCACAGGAATGAGGAAATAGTGAGGGGCTTGTGGTTTGCATAAGATTATACGTTTAATTTTGTTTGGAAAGTCATATGATATAATATCAAAAGATTTTGAGTAGTTTGTATAAAGTTGTAGATTCAAACCTTATTACTGATAATGTACCATAAACATTTTATGTTGGGATCTTTAACAAAATAAAAAATGATTTGATACTCAAATTCATGGAATTTCTCTCATTTGTTTTTTAAAATCTTATCTAATTTGAAAGGAATCTAGTGAAATAAATTTGATTTTAAAATTTAAATATGAATCAAATCAATTTAATTTTATTGTGGTAAAATTTGGTTCAGCTAAGTCAAGAGAAATAAACTCAATCGAGAACACAAACTTACCATTGATCCCAAAGTGCAGACGATTGCACCAAAGAAGGGAATTTACCTCTTGGTTATAGATAGAGATGTTAAAATGGGTTGAACCAAGATTAGTTTGCCAAAACCATCATTTTTAGTGGGTTGGATTGAATTTTTAAGCCTTCAAAAAATTCTAGCCTACCAACCCACCTGCTTAACTCAGGTTTTGGTGGATGGAGGCTTGGCCGGGCCAAGTCCTTTTTTTAATTTTTTTCACAATTTCTTGTAAAAAAATAGAAATATGTGACCAAAAAATAAAAAGTAAAAAATGTGTACACTCACCAACACAGTAACATTATACAGTTGACATTATTCACTCGACGTTAAAACTTAAAAATAAAATAGTATAATTACTCATAAACAATACTATTAACAATAAAGTTTTAGTTACATTTGGTGTATAGTTGTTATGGACATTGAAAATTTAGGTATACATATATAAAAAATATTTTTAAAAAACTTTTTTTAAAAAAAATTCAGCAAAATATTAGAAAGTATTTTTTTTGAATTTTTTTTATTTTTTGGCAGGTTGGCAACTTCGCAAAATCCGTTGGCTATTTTAGCTATTTATTTTGACAAGGCTTGCCCCATTTTTGGGTTTTTGGTAAAGGCAGGCTTTGACCTCTAGTTATAGGTTCTCCAAATACTTAATTAGAATAAGTTTTGGACTAATATTAAAGAAGGAATATTGATTAATAATAGATGAAATTGTACAACATCAACAACAAAGCTAAAGAACATGGAAACAAAATCTGAAGTTTGATAAATTACACTACCCTATACCTAAGAGGAAAGAAAAAGGTAAACTAAGACAAAAGTGATAAAAGATGTATATATGTGACTTGTCGTGTCTTCTTCCATCAATCCTTGATACTTTTACATTGATTTCAAAGTCATCTCAATTAAACAATGTCCATAGTAACTGTTCCTAAAGTAATTTGCATTTCAACATGTGCCAAACGGTTACCACGACTATAACCTTTCATTCTAAACGCACACTCCCAGATGTTAAAACTGTTCCCGCTAAACCTTGGCCATGGCTTACAACTGACATAACACGCTTTTCGTTAGTGCAACTGCTCCTGCCTAACCTTGCCATGACTTATGAATACCGTGGTATCTCTCCAGCCATTGTAATTGCTTCCATCCCACTTTGTTGTGACTCGTGGCTTGTACCGTGACCATTGAAGTTAGTTAATGAGCCGTGACATTGTTCGTAAGCCCAATTTGCTTTTAACAATATAATCCTCATGGGCCCTAATTACTTTGATTAGCCCACTTTTATTTCGGTGGTAACAACTTTTTTAATCGTTTCAAATATAATATAATATACTTTAAATTTAAATATAAAAATTGATTTATAAATCATTTGAATCTCATTTCCTATTTATGAGGGATAAAACTTGCAAATTAATCAATTCAAATTAAATTATTTTTAAAACTTTTTTGATAAAAAAATATTATTTAAGTTTAATCATCCCAAACATTGTCTTGCTATCTTGAGAGAGAGGAAGAAGTAACATAAGCGCGAGCGACCGAGAGATAGAGGGAGAACGAGAGAGAGACAGGGAAAGAGTAACTAGTGAGAAAGCTGAGGAGTGACGCGACGGAAGGTCGGCCCAACACAGCCACGAGAAAAACACATACACACACAAATCAAAACCCCAAACCACCAACAAGAAGAACACAATCTTTCTGCCGTTACCAGTTTTAGGGTTTTAATTCTTCTGTCATCCCCACCGCAAAATATTATGAAGAAAACCACCTACCACCCAAATCCCAGCTACCACCAAAACACCGCCGTTCGCCACCCCGATCTCCACCGTCGACCACCGTCCCGCCCCATGTACCGCCGCCCCCACTGGAAGCCCGGATTCCACTCCAACCACCGCCACGACGACCGCCCCCCTGAACCCAACAACAACCCCCCGTCGCCGCCCCTCCCCAATTTCGTCGTCCACCTCCGCCCCGGCCGCCGCCCGCTCATCCGCGATCAACTCCACTTGCTCATCTCCCAATGCCCATCCACCCCCGAATCCTCCTCCCTCTTCCCCCCTCCACCACAACCACCGCACCACCACCACCGCCGCCGTCCTCAACTTCCGCCAGTGGGTTGACGCCCTCAACGCCGTCGCCTACCTCTGGGAGGCTCGCCTCGACGGAGGCCACGACCTCACTCCGGAGCTCACGTCTAACGTCATGGTCCCCTCCGACATGGACGAGATTCAAGTACGCATGCGCGCAATCTTCGCAAGGCACGTTAGGGTTTTGATGGAAGGGAAAGAGGTGAAACGCTGGCTCGACGAAATCGATCGGTTATCGAAGGAGATCGCGAGCGTGAACGCAGTTCTGAAGACGCAGCTCCGGCTTGGGGCTTCTTGCCAGCAATTGGATAAGAAGAAGGTTCTAGAAGACGAGAAGAGCCTCGTAGAGAGGAGGGTGAGGGAGTTTCGTTGCGCCATGAAGTGCTTCCTGAAGGTTCTAGAAGATAACAATGAGAAGGAGGAGGGGAATGATTATGATGATGATGGTTTTGATGGTGTTGATGCGTTTAGGTTTGATGGGAGGCTGTTGTTTGATTGGAAGAGGATTCACTGCTTGATCATGAGGGAGCGTCGTAGGCTTGACGAGGCTTTGCCGATTTATGCTTTCCGGAGGGATATTCTCAGGGAAATTCATCATCAGCAGGTATCATGTTGCAGAAATTTGCGGAAAACAAGTTATTTTTCTTTTCTTCTTCTTTGTTTTTTTTACTGGTTTCAGTGTTTACATGAAAAATAAAAAATGGTTTTTAGGTATTTGCGGGAAACTGTGAGTTGTGACTAGAGAAATATTGTCCGAACACACCACATTTTGTATTCCGCGACACCCAATCTTTAAAGATGTGTTATTTGTCCTCATTGTGTAGCATCTTGACACACATCTTATCATCCAACATTGAATGTGACATGTATCTTATTCAAATAGGGTTTATATCTCATTCAACAGTGGATGATATGTGAGTTGGCGTCTACATTCTATTGAGGAAAAATATTTTTTTAAATTAAAATTCAGTGGGGTCACACTTAAACCAAAATGTTTTTGTTTTCCACCGATGAATTGGAGAGGGTGTCAAAATAATGTGACTGACAAGGCTGCAGCAATTATTTTCAGGAAGCAGTTGCAGGAGACAGGCTTAATTTTAAAATAATGTGTTTGGATTTTTCTATATGTTCTAAAGTTCTGTAAGATGGTTTTTGAAATGAGTTGGTTATTTATAGATTTCAACAGTTAAAAAGTATCTATTTTATTACTAGTGAATGTGATGAGCCTCATTTTTTTATTAACCTATCATATCCAATAGTAAAAAAATGGTGTCAAGGGACACCTTTTTAGTGTTGCAATAACACTTTTGACATTTGTTCTCCCAAAATAATCAGAACTAAACATTTTTTGAAAAAAATTCTTTTTCAATATATATATTTATGTTTTTGTTTTTTGGTACCCTAAGGTACTGGTATCTTTTTTGAATATAAGGGTTGTGATTTAATCATAATCATGAGTGTTTAAAATACTAATAAATTTAATTAATAGGACACTGATAAATTTTTAGTTAAGTGATTAAAGGTATCAGCATCTAAATTTTATAGAATAGGGAGAAATCTCCACACACACATATATATATTGTGTTTGAAGTTTGCAACTTAGTGACGTGGCCAAAGCTTCGTGTGTAAAATGTAGCAAGTAAGAATGTTTAGGTGACTGTACACATTAGATTAAATCAAGAGTAGATACACTATTTCATTCTTGCAATCCTTTTTTTTTTTTCACACAATAGATAAAACTCGTTTTAGATGAATCTTTTTGCTCGATTGTATCTATTGCCTTAGTACTCTTTTTGTCCTATTCTGCAACTTATGGTAACTGAGGTTTATGAACAGAAGATCGTGTTGCTGTTTAGATATCTTCTATTTTTTTTTTTTTTGCTGTTCTTCTGACTAATATTTATACAGATAGTGGTATTGATTGGAGAGACTGGTTCTGGAAAGAGTACACAGCTGGTGCAGTTTCTTGCTGATTCCGGGATTGGAGCTAATGAGTCCATCATCTGCACCCAACCCCGCAAGATTGCTGCCAAGTCATTGGCTCAAAGAGTACAGGAAGAAAGCAGTGGCTGTTATGAAGGCAGTGCAGTCAATAGTTATGCTACATTTTCATCCTTGCACGAGCTTGATTCCAGAATAACATTCATGACAGACCACTGTTTACTGCAGCACTACATGAGTAATAAGAACTTGACTGGGGTCTCATGCATCATAATTGATGAGGCTCATGAAAGGAGCTTAAATACTGATCTGTTGTTGGCATTGATCAAGAATTTACTCTGTAGGAGGGTTGAAATGCGGGTTGTCATTATGTCTGCCACAGCTGATGCAAAGCAGCTGTCTAATTACTTCTATGGTTGTGGAATTTTTCATGTGCTTGGAAGAAGCTTTCCGGTGGATGTGACGTATGTTCCGTCTGACTACACAGGATATTCTGGTTCTGCTATTCCCTCGTATGTTTCTGATGTTATCAGAATGGCGACTGAGATTCACAAAACCGAGAAAGAGGGAACTATTCTTGCATTTTTAACCTCACAGATTGAAGTAGAATGGGCCTGTGAAAATTTTGAAGCTCCCTCTGCTGTTGCTTTGCCCTTACATGGAAAGCTTTCGTCTGAAGAGCAATTTCATGTTTTCCAGAACTACCCTGGAAAAAGAAAAGTGATATTTGCAACAAATCTTGCTGAGACATCACTTACAATTCCTGGGGTTAAGTACGTGATAGATTCTGGATTGGTTAAAGATAGTAGATTTGATCCTGGCAGTGGGATGAATGTACTAAAGGTTTCCTGGATCAGCCAGAGCTCTGCTAATCAACGGGCTGGCCGTGCTGGAGGACTGAACCTGGTCAGTGCTATAGATTGTACTCGGAAGCTGATTATCAGTCCATGGAGCAAAATCAAGATCCTGAGATTCGAAGAGTTCATCTTGGTGTTGCAGTTTTGAGGATCCTTGCTTTGGGGGTGAAGAATGTGCAGGAATTTGATTTCGTTGATGCTCCAAGTCCTAGCTCTATTGAGATGGCAATCCAGAATCTAATTCAGTTAGGAGTCGTTAAACTGAACAATAATGTCCTTGAATTGACTCATGATGGCAGGTGCTTAGTAAGAATGGGAATCGAACCAAGGCTTGGTAAACTGATTCTTGGCTGTTGTCATCATGCTCTGGGTAGAGAAGGCATTATCCTCTCTGCTGTGATGGCCAATGCCAGTAGCATATTTTGCAGAGTTGGTAATGAATGTGATAAACAAAGATCTGATTGTCTCAAAGTGCAGTTTTGTCATCGTGATGGCGATCTTTTTACTCTTCTCTCTGTGTACAAGGAATGGGAAGCTTTGCCTCGAGAGAGGAAGAACCAATGGTGTTGGGAAAACAGCATCAATGCCAAATCTATGAGGAGATGCCAAGACACGATTTTGGAGCTAGAATCTTGCCTTGAGCGTGAACTTAGAATGGTTGTTCCAAGTTACTGGCGTTGGAACCCCCATGTGCCCTCTGAATACGATAAGTATCTGAAAAGGGTTATACTGTCCTCGCTTCCTGAGAATGTAGCCATGTACTCTGGATGCAAACAACTTGGTTATGAAGTGGCACTGACTGGGAAACATGTTCAACTTCATCCATCTTGTTCATTGCTTGTATTTGCTGAGAGACCTAGTTGGGTGGTTTTTAGTGAGCTTCTTTCTGCTTCTAATCAATATTTGGTCTGTGTAAATGCATTTGACTTTGACTCGTTGTACGAACTTTACCCGCCTCCCTTGTTTGATGTTAACAAGATGGAAAAGCGGAAATTGCAAACGAAGATGTTGACTGGTTTTGGCAGTACTCTTCTCAAGAGATTTTGTGGGAAAGCTAACAGTAATTTGCTTGGTCTTGTCTCACGTATACGAAAAGCTTGTGTGGATGAACGTATCTTCATTGAAGTCAATATTGACCGAAATGACATTCAATTACATGCCACTTCACATGATATGGAAACAGCTCTCCAGTTCATTAATGATGTTTTAGAACATGAGAAAAAGTGGTTACTTACTGAATGTATGGAAAAATGTTTGTATTATGGATCTGGTCTCTCACCTTCTGTAGCTTTGTTTGGCTCTGGTGCTGAGATAAAGCATTTGGAACTTGAGAAGCGTTTTTTGACTGTTGATGTTTGTCATCCAGACATGAATGCAATTGATGACAAGGAGCTCTTGGTGTTTTTTGAGAAGAAGACCTCAGGTAGTATCTGTGCTGTGCACAAGTTCGCAAGCATAGGAAATGATGTTGAAGATGGTGAAAGTGGGGCAGGATAACATTTCTCTCTCCTGATGCTGCTGTAAGAGCTGTTGAATTAGATGGAGAGGAGTTTTGTGGCTCCTCATTGAAAGTTTCCCCTTCACAAACAGCTGCTGGAGGGGATAAATCATTATTGTTTCCTGCTGTGAAAGCAAAAATTTATTGGCCTCGGAGGCTTAGCAAGGGGTTTGGCATAGTTAAATGTGACATAAAGGATGTCAGTATCATCTTGAGAGATTTCTATAACCTTGCAATTGGAGGAAGGTATGTACGATGTGAACCTGGCAGAAAAGATGCAGATAGTGTTGTGATATGTGGGATTGACAAGGAGCTCTCAGAAGCTGAAATTTTAGACGCACTAAGAAGTGCTACAAGTAGAAGAATTTTGGACTTTTCTTGATCAGAGGAGATGCTGTTGGAAATCCACCAGCCAGTGCCTGTGAAGAGGCACTCCTAAAAGAAATTTCCCCCTTTATGCCCAAAAGAAACCCACATGTTAGTTCTTGTTGAGTTCACGTGTTCCCACCTGAACCCAAGGATGTTTCCATGAGAGCTATAATCACTTTTGATGGAAGACTACATTTAGAGGCTGCCAAAGCTTTGGACCAAATTGAAGGAAAGGTGTTGCCTGGATGTCTTTCATGGCAGAAGATAAAGTGCCAGCATGTCTTCCATAGCTCCTTGACATTTTCTATTCCCGTGTATCGTGTAATTAAGGAAGAATTGGAGAAAGTACTGAAAAGATTCAGCAAATTGAAGGGTATTTTATCATTTTGTGCCTTTTCTTTTGCAGATGTTTGTAATTCATCTGTTTGTGCCACTTTTTTATGTGCTAAGCTTTTTACTCGTAAATGTACATGGCTGCAATTTTTCATATTCTCTAATTTTGTTTGTTTGTCCCAACTCCATTGTTCTATTGTAGTGAGATATTTTTTTTCATTGTTTTATCACAAAAGTTGCCATGGTTGGTTTAATTTCTGGATTATGTTTTCATTATTGGCATATGAAGATACTTATCTGCCTAGATTCCCCCCACGCCACCTCAAAGAAGTTCAGGGACAAAATTAAAGGAGAAATGAGTAGTGCATTGTGATTGTTGGGCCCATTATAATTTTTCCTTCATGTGCATTATACATATGAAATTTATCTTTATTGAACAATTCTAATGCTGGTTGAGCCATATAGATCACCTATTTAAAAGCTGTTGAAAATTTTTACTCCACAAGTGTAGTACATGCTGACTACCTGTGGCACTTTCTTGTTTAATAATAGTGTTTGTTAGTTTTATTATTGACAGTTGTTTCGAATTAAAATTTTATAGGTACTGTCGTTGCTAAGTTGCTGAGTTTCATTAAACATCACAATGTGGTTATTTTCTGGAAATAGGCAATCCATGGTTTTTTGAAGCCTATTTAGATTGTGAAAGTGATAAACTCTATTGCTTTTTATTTTAATTTTTTACTACAATTTGACTGCTAACAATCATAAGTTTTCTTGATTTAAGGTCTTGAATGGAACCTAGAAAGGACTGCTAACGGTGCCCACCGAGTGAAAATAACGGCCAATGCTACAAAGACAGTAGCAGAAGTTAGGAGACCTCTGGAAGAACTATCAAGAGGGAAAACCATTGAACATGAGAGTCTCACCCCTGCAGTTCTACAACTCATGCTGTCAAGAGAGGGCTTTAGTCTTAGAAGCTCATTGCAGCAAGAGACAGGAACTTACATTCTTTTTGACAGACACAACCTGAATTTACGGGTGTTTGGTTCTCCAGACAAGATTGTTTTGGCTCAGCAGAAGGTGATTCAATCCCTTCTCTCTCTCCACGAGGAAAAGCAGTTAGAAATCCACTTGAGGGGGCGAGATCTACCTCCTGACCTAATGAAGCAAGTGGTTAGGAATTTTGGGCCAGATCTCCGTGGACTAAAAGAGAAGGTACCTGGGGCAGATCTTGTGCTCAACATACGGCACCAGATGATCTTTCTTCATGGTGAAAAGGAGTTGAAACCAAAAGTAGAGGAATACATTTTTGAGATTGCGCATTCAACTTGTCATACTGTCAAGAGACCTGACGCCGGACCTAGTTGCCCAATTTGCTTGTGTGAGGTTGAGGATGGATTCCAGCTTGAAGGCTGTTGTCATTTGTTCTGCCGGATGTGTCTGGTGGAGCAATGTGAATCTGCTATAAGAAACCAAGGGACTTTCCCAATATGTTGTGCTCACGAGGGATGTGGAGATCCCATTCTGCTTACAGATTTGAGATCTCTCCTATTAAATGATAAGTTGGAGGAACTTTTCAGGGCTTCTGTGGGAGCTTTTGTGGCATCCAGTGGGGGCACTTACAGGTTTTGCCCGTCCCCTGACTGCCCCTCAGTTTATCGAGTTGCAGATCCTGGGACAGGCGGTGAGCCATTCGTATGTGGTGCATGTTATTCAGAGACTTGTACCAGGTGCCACTTAGAGTATCATCCATACCTCTCGTGTGAGAGATACCGAGAATTCAAGGAGGATCCGGACTCATCTCTGAAGGAGTGGTGCAAGGGGAAAGAACATGTTAAGTGCTGCCCTGGTTGTGGGTACACAATTGAGAAGGTAGATGGGTGCAACCATATTGAGTGCAAGTGTGGAAAGCATGTTTGCTGGGTTTGCTTGGAGTTCTTCGGAACTAGTGATGATTGCTATAACCATTTGAGAGACATACACATGGCCATCATCTAATTGGCCAAAAAATTTAACCGAGATGTTTCAGTTTAGTCTAGTGGTACATAGTGTACATTGACTTAGGGAATGTGTACAGCTTACTTCTGTAAATATAATATATATAGTTGCAGTTCTGAATTTTCCTTTTAAATCAAGGCTAATCGCGCAGAAGTTTCGTCGTCCTGTGTAACTTGCCTTATCTTTATTCTGGCTATGCATTTGTGATGCCATTTAGCTTTAAGACTATTGAATAGGGCTGTGAAAATGGATTTTTCCTTTGCAAACAGTAGCAATACCGGTTAAAGGCTTAAAGCGAATGAATGAAAAAGAGGGACACTAATACTAGTTGGTAACAAAATTAAATATATTGGTTTCGTCACTATATTTGTGTATAAATACAAAGCGAAAATTTGTAACTGCAGGTTGGTTATCTGTGTAACAGCACAACTTCAATGAAGGTTGGTTATCTGTGTAACAGCACAACTTCAATGGCAGCAGGGCTAGTGTAGAACAAATATTTGTGTATAAATTACAAAGCAAAAATTTGTAGCTGCAGGTTGGTGATCTGTGTAACAACACAACTTAAATGGCAGCAGGGCTATTCACACTAAGTATTTGCAAGCAAGTGCAGTGGTCACTCCAATCCCCAAGGTAAGAGCCAAAGCCAAAACCCATGTGACACTTGACCTTTCTTCACCATAACCATCTTCCTTGGATGATCCTATAAAAGCTTCCTCTGGCGGTGTCGGAGAGCAACAAGACGTTGCAGGTTGTTGCTGCTGTTGCAGCCATAGGGATTTCAAATGCAAAACTTGAAGCTCAAGCAACCTCACCTGCTGGCGATACGCGAACAACTGCATAGCCTCCTCCATCATAGCCACAGAGAGACCATCCCTTTCTCTCCTCAGAGCCGCAGCCTTCTTTTCAGCTTCTCTGGCACGCGTTTGCGACGCTCGCAGTGCCTTCAGAAGTTCAACCTTGTCGCCATCGTCACCGTCACCATTTTTGACTCCATAGGTACCATAATGTTTGCTATGTTCTTCTTCTTTGCCCGCAGTGTTACATATGACCCTATTCATGGACAACATGACAGTCTTATCTGATCCAACAAAAACCTTGGAAGGTGGAGGAAGATCACAGTTCTGCATAAGGTCCACCCCTGCAGGCATGTGAGCAACCGTGAAACCCATAATCTCTTCCCTTTCTCTCTGACCAATAATCTTTTTGGGCCTCCCATTAAAAGGAAAATCCAATCTTATTGTGGTGGTTGTGGTGGTGATGATGATGAGGTTGAAGGGGAAGGTGCGGTTATGGGGTAATTTTCTTAAAGGGCTAAAGTGGAGAGTTTCGGGTGGGAAAAGGAAGGAAAAAAATATGCAGTTGCGTGAAAGGAAAAAGTAGTTGGTTTGGGAAGTTGGTGGGGTGAAGGGGAAGCTGTGATGAAAAGGCAGTAATTTTCGTGATTAGGAAGTGGATTGGTGTGTAAGTTTGGGAAGTTGGGGTATTCGTTGCTTGTGCGTTTGGTCCAACTAGATTAAATCACAACGTGCCCCACCTGGGAGGAAAATATTCCCATCTCATTAAATTAAGGCCATCGAGGTGGTAGGCTAGGGACCTTACCCAGAGATCTTGAATTCGAGGTTTGGAAATTGGAAAAAAAAAATTTCATTAGAGATCTTGAATTCGAGATTTGAAATGGGAATTTTTTTTTTTTCACTAATAGACTCCTACTCCCTTTAAGAGATTTCAATGGATCATGTTAGATTGGTTGAATTTTTAATAATAAGATCCAGATATTGATAATTTGGTCGAGACAATAATAATAATAATAAGGGTAAAATGCAATTATATCTCTTTAGATTTTAAGAATTACACTCCAACCATTTTACTAAGTGTGTTGTGTTTTCTTTTATAATTTATTTTTTATAAATTATATACTAAATAATAAAAAAATTATAAAATAAATAATAAATTTAATTTCTATACACTAATAGTATAAAATAAAATATTGCCAGATACTTTTACCAAATTTGACAATTTTTTTGAATTTCTATCGATTTATGGTTAAAAATATTTTATACTATCAGGATATATAAACTAAATTTATAAATAAAATTAAGAATTATATCAAAAGTTAATAATAATTTTAAATAAATAAGATATAAAAATTAAATAAAAATTTGTTGTAATATTAAAATTTATAAATAAAAATTAATTATTTTTAAAAAATAAATAATACATGGTAAATAATATTAATATAAAATATAATTATATGAATGAGATTCAAAATATTAAAAAATAATTTTATACATCAATAATTTAATTACCATAGTTAATAGTTAGTTATCTAGCATGATTTGACACTATTTTAAATTTTTGTTAGCTTGAAGTGTAAAAATCTGATTTTACACAACACACTAATAAAAATTCAATAAATTATCAAATCATAATTAGTAGTTATCTTAATAGGCAGTTACTTAGTATGATTTAACACTTTTTAAATTACTATTACTTGATTTATTTTACAATTATTATTTTTATGAATTTAATTTTTATGTATTAATAGTGTATAAGTTTTTTACATTATTATCTAATTAATTATTTCATTTAAATAAATTTTCAAACAGTAAATATAGGAGTAAATCACTTTAGCTATGAGACAATATATACTTGAATATACTATAGAACTCATTTATACTATTAGTACATTAAAATTAAATTTATTCAAATAATAATTGTAAAACGAATCAATCAAATGTAAATAAAAAATAATCAATCAATAGAAATGTTTATTATTAATTTTTTAATTAAAATAATTATTATGATATAATTCTTAATATTAGTTATGAATTTAGTTTCTATAAACCGAATATATAAAATAATTTTAACTGTGAATCGATGAAAATTCAAAAAATATCAAATTCGATAAAAAAATTATTTGCCAATATTGTATTTTATGCTATTAGTGTATAGAAATATTTAGTATATAATTTATAAAAAAATAAATCATAAAATATAATACACCAAATATACCTTTAATAAAATAGGGTGACGTGTAGATTTTTCAAATAAATGAAGTTGAGTATCATTTTATAATACCTCAAAAAAATAAGTGCATTTTACCCGAATAATAATAATAAGTCTACTATGCTTTCCCTCCTCCTCTTAAAATAGTACATAATAGTGATGATAAATCTTTTGTCCAAATGTGATGTTAAGTTTTGGACCTTGAAAATAGGACCAAACTATGTCAGCTGAACACCCGTCCTAAATCTGGCTTTGATTCTCCGATTAATATATATATATATATATATATATATATATATGGTTGAATAATAGAAAATGGAACTGTGAACAGTGCACCAAAAGTGAGACTACTTCAGAATCAGAAGCGTCTAGTCCGCCCCAAAAGCCAAGTAAGGTGCTTATTATTTTTTGGTTGGTTGATACCACAAATTAACTGTCTAATTTAACAATATAATAGTCGCGTGTATAACTAGAGGAGCCATATCCAAATTTTAATTATGTCCGCAAAATGTATTTAAACGAGTTACCCTGAACTTTAATGGAAGCTGCCGCACAAAATACAGTATACACTATCCACCCATTATTTATATTTTTTGGTCTACCACCGGCCGTTAATAATTAATTTTGTTTAATTCGGCAGTTGAACACCTGAACTTATGTTATTACTGACTTTAAATTCTAAACTGTAGCCCAAGTTGAGTAAGGACACAGAGAGAGAAAATGACAAAACGCTTTATTAATTTAATTTGATATTTTTTTATTTTAAGCAAGAATTTAATTGACATGCACTAATATTATAAAAAATTTTACATTATCAGTCAATAAAAAGTTGCCACATAAATTATTTTATTAATAATGCTAATTCAACTTATAAAAATTGACCCATAATGGATGACTTATCATTTGATTATTGGCTACATTGTAAAATACTGTCAGTGCATGACAACTAAGCTTTATGCAATAGTATTATTAAATTGAAACGTTGCACATGGAGAAAATTAAGTTTAAATACATTTTTAGTACTTATAAATATAGACTGATTTTAGTTTAAATTTTCTTAATTGTTTTTTTTTTAATTTTCAGTTGATCTTTTTCTTATTATATGGTTTTTGGTCTTTGTCATTAACCCAATACTATTAAGTGGTGATATTTATAAGTATCAAAAGAAGGTTCTAAAAATACTTATAAGAAACAAAATAAATTTTTAATATTTGTAATGACTAAATGCATTTTCTACAATATATTTATAGGAAACAAAATTTAAAATAATAGGAACTAAAAAATAAAATATTTAAAAAATGAGGTCCAAAAACTAAGATTTTTTTTAGAAGAATTGAATCAAAATAACCTATATTTATATGAATAAAAACATATTAAGTCGAGAAAATAAAAATTAAAAAAGCTTTATCTCTCCAACTTGAATCAGATTAATCGATACTAACCAAAACCTTTGGTGTTAACCGTTAAGCCAACTACCACCTTTCGTAATGTATAGCTAAATTGGTACACGTAGAAATAATGATAATTCTGCTGTGTTTCTCTGATTTTTTTTTTTATCTTTTCCAAAGCTGATGTACCCAAAAAAAATCATCTGCAAAACAATTAAGTACTGGATTAGAAAATAGACCGATATCTCGGTCCAATCACGAAAAATTCGGCCAACAAGGGATTTCACAGGTCGCCTATATATATATATATATATATATATATATATATATGCATAATCGTAGAGATTTTCTGCTATATGAGCCTGATATATATACTAAATTGACTATTAGATTATATGGGATCTATTATTTTATCATATCTTCTATTTTATATCATATCTCCTACAAATACGGAATATATCTAATTTTTATCAAATTCTAAGAGTATCTCCCCTATTCAAGAATATTATCTTTTAACTTATCATGTGGTCACCTCTCAACATATAAGGGCTTAACACCCCAAATATCACAATATAAATACATACTATTCTTTTGCCACTCTATACCTAATTCATTCACTGACTTTAGTGTTAAATCTTTCAAGGTACCCACCCTTGTTTGGACGGACAATTGGATGAACCTGCGCTCTTCGGATTTCAGATAAGAACATTAGAGCCCACCATGGAGCCTAAACAAGCACATCCCACCAAGGTTGACAGAAGAGCCAGATCGAAGACAATAATCGTTACAAGGAACAAATCCTTATCAGGAGTGTCTCTCTTCAAACAAATAAACATAATTTTCAAGTGATATTTCACGATAATTCTTTCACCGTCGAAGTGAATTTCCAGGACATATCCCTCTATTGTTGCATCTTGCTATTATTCCATCCTTTGAACATTTTCAAGGAGAAGAAGAATTGTATGGAACTATACTTTGCACATTAATTTGATACAATTACTTGTGACATCCAAATGACAATTATCTATTCACATTATTTCAAATTGGGCAATACACTGCCTGCCACTACCAATAACAGCAAATTGTGTTCTCACATGATTACAAACATATTGCTCCACCATGATTACGTTTTTAACATAAAAAGTTCTTGGCAAAAACTTCAATCATGGTTGATAGAAATAAAAGGAGAAAAATAGGAAACTCAAACAATGTCCCATGTTTTACAAACACACACATATAAAATCCTATACCCATCAATGCTTCTCTAATAACCAAATTTCTTTCTAAAAGTTTTGTTCAAAACTTTCAAGTAAGGGATAGCATGCAAGAACATGGTCGCAGCAACTAGCGTTGACAACCCATTGCTACAGTACTTACCAATCCGTTGCTACCGGAAAACATGAACTGGCAACCCACCTCCTTCGTCGACGAACTGGCGGTCTAACCTTCTTCTCCAGCGAGCCAGCGGAAGTCGCAGGGACACCCCAGTCTCATTACCACTGGCCCTTGTGCACTGTCGACCTCTTGGTTTCACCACCACGAAGCCGCAGTGCTGCACGCAGCCACATCACATGTCGCCGCTGGTCCCTGTGCGCTGCCACCCTCCTTCGATCTTAATGCGCCACCGCATTTTGTCACCTTCAACATTCGCGGGCCAAAATACCTAGCTTCGCCGTCGCCGTCGAACACATGCCCCTACGCATGGCACCCTAGCACATAACCACTACATGACAAGTCTGGGACGTTATTATATTGCTGCATTAATATATAAATGACTCATTATTCTGGATTATCACCTGCAATAAGATTCCAGCAGCGGTAATGTTTCTCAGAATTAGTTTTAACCTGATCTCATCATATTCTCAAATTTAATTCACATTAATCTGAAAATTTTTAAAGTGCTAGATATACTTATGTTATTCTATACTCAAATAATTTCAATATGAAGGATTTTTATTATTTTAATCCATTAACTTTGATATAAATATTATTGGATGTCAAGAATTATCTTTGACATGCCGAGCTCTGTAGCCACCTCGATCGAATTATATCATCGTGATTAGATTAAAACCTAATAAGATATGTCTTTATTATTGTCATAACCTTATTATTTGTGGTTTGAAGATTTTTCACATCCCGGTATATCTCTATCAATCAATATCTTATTCTAGACTCAAATTATTTTAATTTGCATACCGAGTATATCGCTATCTTGGAATTAAATTAATTTGTAGATCTCTTGGATGCTGAACATACCTCCACCTCATAATCAACATGTCTTGCTCTGAGGATTTTTATCTGGTCCTGGGATACTATACATCTTGACATATTACTGTCATTATCGTCATGCTTCCAACATATTACCGTCATTACCCCTAAGAAGAAGGTCACAAATCACAAGGGAGTTTTCTTAAACCTCATTAGTTGTTCATAAATGCATTATATATAACTCTTTCATTTCTCATCACGAGCATATTCCTATAGATTTACTTTTCAACATAGATCAACGGACATTAACCCTTGGTCGGCACCCCTACCAGGCACTCTACCTTTCCAGACCAAGTTTCCAGACAAGCCTTGTTCGGTATATTTACCAGGCACTCTGCCTAATAAGCCGAGCTATGCTATTATCTCCCAAGACATGTCTTTATTATTCTTATAATCGTCTTATTTATAATATGAAGATTTTTTATATGCATGACATATCCTTTTACATCTCATAAAGATTCTTTTCATGCAAGACATACCATTTCATCTCAAGATTCAATTCATTTGTGATCTAAATATTTTTCATGACATATTTATACCATTTTTTATGTGCTAGACAAAGGCCGTCTCTAGCGCTCACTCCAGTAGCTAGAAGGCACTCAATAGCACAACAAAAGGCTGACGGTCCTCGGGTCCATCTTCGAGCTACCATTCAGTATTCTTTGATGTGAATATTAGGCCTTCATTGGATTCACATTCGAGTTGTTCAGGAGCATATAAGCTGACGGTCCTTAGGTCTATCCCGAGCTACCGTTCGACATTTTGACGTGCACGGGCTGTCCTTGGATCAACATTCAGCTGTTCTTGGAGCACATAAAATTGACGGTCCTCGAGCTAATCTCTCGAGCTACCATTTGGCATTCTCTAACGTGCACGTCGAGCCATCCTTGAATCCACATAGAGCTATCCTGGAGTACATAAGATCGACGATCCTTCAGTCCATTCCCAAGCTACCATACGACACTTTTTGACATGCATGCTGAGCCTTCTCTAATCCACATTCGAGTTGTCCCTGGAGCACATAAGACTGACGATCCCTGGCACTATTCCCAGAGCTCCGTTCGAGGCTGAGATGTGCATGTCAACCTATCCTTGGACTTACATCTTTGTCCCTGGAACACAATCAAGACCAAGTGTCCTTGGGTCCATCTCCTAAGCTACCCTCGATAGACTAAGAGGTACAACTGGTCCGTTTCGGACTCATGTCTAGAGCTGTCCTGAGCACAAACAAGACCGACTTCTCAGACTCGTGCTTAAAGTTGTTCTCGTCACAACAAAAGGCAACCAATCCTTGCGACCACGTCTTGTAAAAAATCCATCAAGTTTAAAAAGCAGTATAATGGTTATACAATCGATCTTTAACTTGTGTTTAACTCAGTATTCAACTACCTTAAATAGACTCAATCTGCAACATCACTAGTTGATCATAACTTGGAAGCACAAAAAGTAATGTAGACAGATCGAACTTTCACAATAACTTTGGTTTGCGCTCATGTAGCCAAGTCAATGCTCACATCATGACTTTGGTGCATGCCTTATATGGCCAAGTTGAAGTATAATACTCCCTAAAAGCACCAATTCCCTTGTATTTGGGTCTCATGGAAAAGAAGGAGGAGCACAATGCCTCACAAGTTGATAATGAGCTCATCTCAAGCCGATGTTGACTTGCCAAGATTACGACACTAAAGACCCATCATCTAAAAACCATCCAAAAACCCTAAGTCAAAAAATCAACTAGGTTTTCCATCGTTTTCCGCAAAGTCTTAATTGAACCAAAGGTCGATAAGGCTGATGCTCACTATACTCGGATTAACTCAAGATATGGATCCTAAATCCACGAGTTAGCTAGGAATATAAACAGATCACCAAGCCCTCAGTCCATATTTGGCTAGCCACCTCAAACTCTACAAATCAGAGTTGCAATCCCAACCAAGCACCGCGCCGTTCCTGGTCAACTTCTGAGTGACATAAATCCTGAGTCAACATTCCGACCTGGCACTCTGCCTTTTCGGGTTGAATCTCTAGACAAGTCCTAATAGGCTCCGCACTAGACACTCCACTTTCTTAGTTTCCATTATGGCGAAGTGAGCTCAAACCTACTAAGAGCCTAATTTTCTCACGATAAGGTCCTGAAGAAATCAAGCCCCATGTCCCTAGTTAACGAATACTGGAACTAAGCGGACTTAATTTAAACATCATTCACACTACGCGACCGAACTAAGACACAACTTTGCTCTAGGTTAGCATCAAAGCAGATTGAACATAAGACATCCTGGATCGAGTCCTAAATTTGCATCCTAACTAGAAACTTCATCATTTTCCAGACCCCTAAAGACCTAAGCTAGTGACTCGACTAGGCATCTTGCATACCTTGGGAGAACCTTATTCATCTCCTAAGACTCCAACCCAACTCAAAACTCCACAGCCCTGGTTGAATCCCTAAGTCGACAACTCGATTAGATGATTCACCATAAAGATTTAGTCACAAGAACACAAAGACCATGTTGACAACCAACTTAACATGAGCACTAAAACTACACTATTGCCGAAGCCGACAAGATTTCCTTTCATCGACCGCTTCACTCCTCGCTTCACTAAAAGATTGGTAGGCGTAGAAGTAATGTCTCTCCTTCCATGGCATAATCCCATACACTTGCATGGAGAAAAGATCTAGAAAATCTTCAAGCATGCAAGCTGAAGAAAGCTAACAAGCTCAAGCAACAAAAGGCTTAGATATCAAGCTTGGAATAGAAGTCCTGGTCCGAATCCCAACTAGGTGCTTTGTCGTTCTTGGCCGAATTCTACCAAAGCAAAGTTGATAGTCCAACTAGACAACTCGTCGTCCTCGACCAAATTCAACTAGTAGATCTCTTCAATAGAATACCCTGGCAAAATCTACAAACTCACAAACAAAGAGAAAAAGGAATAGAAAACTTTGCTTCTAATCTACACATCACAAAGTAAGATGTTGGAGCAATCAATGAACTAGGAGCTTTGATTGCCCATTGACACAGACTAGATTGTGCCACAAGACTAAACAATCATTTGACGCACACCATGTGAACATCCATGTTTAGTACCACTTTATAGCTGAAGTTTCACAATGGAGAGACCTCTATGTACTCAACGCATAGTTCATAGCCGATTACCAAACTTGGTGTTAGCTCTAGAACCCATTAGAAAGCTTTAAAGCTTAAAGTTTTGAATGACAACAAAGCAAATTCTAATAAAATGTGTTGAAAAATGGACTAATATTTCACTTGAATTTCTATAGTGTTTTTAGGACCATTCTTGTAGACATATTAGTTCAATTCAACGAGTCATTTTTTTCACAATGTCATGTTTCAACATGATTAAAATCTTATTCAAAGAGATTAGAACCCTAATTATGTGAAATATGGCTCTAAGAGTGAACATGTGTATGATGGATACACGAGAAGCAATTTTTGAAGAACATAAACCGAGTCCAGATCTTCAAAAAGATTCACGCGTTAGAAAGTGCTGCTCAATGGAGAAATCAATTCTTTCCTGAAGCAAGTTTGATTTTAGTCTTCAATCTTAATAACAAGATTTCTATTGAAATTAGATTAAAGAAATGAAGATGAACAAGAAGATCAAACTGAGAAAGCGCATCAGAAAACGAGTTTCAGAAAGGTGCACTTTGCTGAAAATTAGGGAAATTTCAAATTTCAAATTAAATCAAACACCCAAAATGGGTGACAGTGACATCTTACTTTTTCACTTAGTCAATTATCTCATTTTCTAGAAGAAAGAGTTTAGAAACCACAACTAGAAAGTAAAAAGTAGTTTATGAAGATTCACTCAGAAATCATATTAGACAACAGTCTTTGTAACTAAAAAAGTAACTCTGACATAGTCTAGCTACTTTCTAGATGGCTTTTCCCATGACACAAAAAGAAGATCTAAATGTGTCATAAGGAAGTAAAATCAAGGGGCAATGGTCTATTTGAAGATCCAATATAAAAGGATATCATGTGCGTACAACTCAAGACTTTTGCAAGATCTTTGATAGAACGCTGAAATGTGAATCCCTCATCTTCTTCTATAAAGCATTTTACAACTTGTAATCAGTTTCATCTTCTATAAAAATCTTATTTCTAAGTTATTGTTGAGAACTAGATGCAAGCAAGATTGGCTGAACAAGTATAAAAAACTTTGTGTAGTGTTTCTCTATCTTTTCTTATCTCTTCTATTATGTATTTGAGATCTGATACTATATATTTCTAAAAACATTTTCAAAATAGTTTTTAAGTTCTAACTTAGTTAAAAAGTAACTTTCTAAACCAGACTAACATTCATTTCCACTGTCTTCAAGTGAAGAACTTGATAGGATCTGTTTTAGTATTTCAGATTTTAAAAAGAAGTTAAAGCACAATTCAACCCCCTTCTCGTGCTATTTTCAACTTACATTTAGGAGTTTGCACAAATCATATTGAATCTACATACCAATAACTCGCCCCAATTAGTACAAGCTTAGGCCTTGACTCACCCAATTCGCCTTTAAACAACTGCAAAGCTATTCGAAATGGACCTAGAAATCGCTTCAAGCATGGAGAACAATACAAACATGATTGCAAAATAGACAGCCCACCTAATCAATGGTTAGGAGCTCATCGCTTAGATCTAATGACTCAATGCAGCTAAGAAAAAGTGCATCAACTTCATGCTTGCGTGATTAGGCAACTCAAGCTCGATCCATAATCCTCGACACTCATCGCTCAACCTATGATCAAAACCAAGAGATCTGAATTGCCCACATCAACTCCTGGTCACTTCAATCCAAGGCCAGCATATGAGCAACTATTGATGTTCAAATGCCGAGGTGATTACCTTCCATTCAGAGTGCGTCATGTGTCATAACACAATCTCTAATAGACCTTCATTATAGTAACTAAAAAGGCGTACCAAGCTTCGCACAACATGTTAACTAATTCGAGCTTGGAACGCAGTCCTTAGCGGATATGCGTAGATCATGACACCTCGACACCTACCCGGCCTATGACCAAGCTCGAGGACTATGTACTAGACTAGAAAATATGGACCTGATACCTTGGCCCAATCAGAGAACTCGGCCAAGGGGTCCTACAAATCGCCCATGTGGCATAATGGCCCCTAGAGTTTCTCCACCATTTTGGATTGAGATATCTCCTAGATTGACTATTAGATTATAGGATCTCCTATTATCCTATCATATCTCTTATACTATACCATAAACAGGTTGCAAGAGCATACATTATGCAATGGGGGCATGTTTGCAAGAGTTTCTTATGCATATCTAATGTGAGTTATCATTACTCACAATAAATTAAAAATATTGTAATAACTAAATTACACTAAAAATGTTCTAATCAGGTCGTCTCACATGGAAGTGTTCTAATTAATTCAAAGGATTGGGGGGAGGTGGTTTTAAGTTATTTGGAAATAAAATGAAATTGATAAAATATTATTGGAAGAATTACCTACAGAAATCTCTCAGATTAAGAGTTGTTCAATCATTCGCTCAAAATATAGATTTATGGCAGTGGTTACTTTCATTAATTATGTTTTCACACAACAATGATGCATTTATACTTAATGGTCTTACAAATGCACTCCCACTAAAGGTTTGATTAACACATGAATTAGTGATCTACAATCGTGATTCTATGAACCTAAGCCAATTTAATTATTAATTGTAATAACCTAATTCCCAAATGGAGTTAATTTCAATCCCTTACCAAATGGATGTAATTTAATCAATTGACTAAATGCCTCAATGAAATCCTAACTATGCATGTAGATGAACATAGAATCAGGCAACTCTCAAAATACAATTGTAATAATTCACACAACCGATATTAAAGAGAGATGATAAGAGGGATAGAAAAACCAACCATAAATTGTAATTAAAAATAGGAACTTTAAGAACAATCTTAATCTTCGTTATCATTGCACAGAGTAAAAGGATTACTCCTCCATAGGGGGAGGCTCACAATCGTTGTTAAGGAAGAATGCAAATTGCAATCTCAAATGGAAACCAAAACAAGGATTGGAAGCTTCCAAAACCTAGAGGAAGGGTAGAGAGAAAATAGAGGAAGTAGAGAGAAAGTGTTTGAGACAAAAATAAAATAATGAGCTAAAAAGTGTCTTACAATATTAGACCTAATTCATTTATAGTGCAGCAATACATTAAAGTGGATCCACTAGGTAAAAATTAAAAATCAAAATTCGCGACACTTATGATAGCTATAAATGTAACATATTGTTGCCAACATGCTCCCTTTGTCAACCGACCTATATTGCCAACATACCGCTATAAGGCATCCGTGCGTGCAGAAAAATATGCATTAAAGTGGCTCTAATCCACCTTAAGGTAAACAATAATTAGATAACATAATATTATTAAATCTGAAATTTTATGAGACTATGAGTTCTAAATAATGACAATATGCATGATAGGATCACAATGGACACTTAAATAGAAGGCTGACAAAGTGTTAATCATAAGTATAGCATAGGGATACATTAAGGCCCAGTAGCTCGACGCTAAGAAACATCGCTCTTGAGTATTTCATCCGAATGCGTGATGTCGCACTCATGAGCTAGTTATAGATGTTCTTTTGCCCAGGCTAGTCCATGCGTTTTTTAACTATTCCGTTTGAGTGAGTCCTTTTATAAGTGATGCACTAATATACATAAAGAATGGTTTACAGTATCAAAATTTTTCATATTTTTGCCATAAAACCCAATTGAAGCACCAAATCACACTATTATTATGATATAAACTTAGTTTTTCATCATATAATAATTTATTTTCAAGTAATAATAGGTAATCTATCAAATATAGGTAAATTACCTTTACATGTTCAATATAAGTAAATATATCGGATATAATCATGATAGCAATAAAATGAAATAATTGAATGCAGTTTAATGAGGATCAAATGTCAAGTCATAATGTCCAGTCCAATTAACACATCTAAATATTACATGCTCAAAGGAATTAAATACAAATGCAAAAAATATCAAATACATAATGAGGAGTTACTTGTGATGATGGTTCAACAAGGGTAAGTAAACAAATAAATATACATCATATACACATAGATTAAGTATTTTATGTCACAATCTTTAAATCATTCATATTAAAACCATAAACACAAACTTTGAGTATGCATGTAGTGTCTACGTTTAGCAATGATGTATAAACCTAATTCATGTATAAAGGCTGATTTGCTGGAGAGAAATGATGGCCCAAGAGGATCATATTTGATTAGAAATCACATTTAAAGACATACTAAAATGTTAATGAAATGATATAATTTAATAATTAATTATTCAAAATAAGGTAAATTTGCTTATACTAGTTCATCTTTTAAGTGATGTCATTATTAGAGTACTTCACACTTTTACACCTAATTATTAATTAACTAATAATTTATTTAACTATTATGGCAGCTATATTTGTCAAGTTGTCATGATGAAAATGACAAATTTTGCATATTTATCTTAAAGACTAAATAATTCATTCATCTCCTTAATCTAAGAACATGTATAAGAATTTTCCTTTTAGCTTAATTAGGTCTAATTTGAGCTAATTAAAATAATTAATTATCTATAAATAAAATATATAAATTTTATATTGTGAATTTTGAGCCCGACAACATCCTTGGTTTTGACCTTTACATTCCAGATCTAATTGGGATCACTTGTTTTAGGAAAATTTATCATTTAGGTAATTTAGCATTAACAATTTCAACAATCCATAGCCTAGACCTCATGGTTCATTATTTAATATCATAAAGAGCAGAGTTTTTCAAGTTTATTTTATAGCACAATAGGTTACATGCTATACCCTATGTTTAAGGGTTAATCATAAGAATATTTCAGTCAAATTTTCTATCCTCTGGCACTTTTGGTTTGGTGTTAAGCGACTATTAAGTTTTGTAATATTTTAATTATACATTTTTTTTCTAATTATCCTTAAATATATATACTATCAAAATAATGTAACAAAGCTATATTAAGAAAAAATGTTACAAATGCACTAATTTGGGAAGTTCCTATTGAACAGAGATCTTCAATAATTTTGCAAATGCACCAATTAACCATCAATTAAGTATAATTAAAAGAGTTAGGATGATAGGTGTCAACATCAAATTTAAGAGTATAAATTACCTAATAGTACTATAGGATATATCATTGTTCAAAGAAAATTTCCATAATGAGTCAATTGACCAGCTTCTTTAGAAATATCGAAGCACAACTCGAATACGTTCAGTCTTTGGACACTTGTTTTAGAACATAGCAAATAATTTCAAAACAGCTAGACCTATGGTTGATTATTTATTTAAAGAGCAACGCACAAATTACACTAACCCTTGTGAGGTTTCATGAAATTCAGTCAAATTCTCCTCTATTCAATGATATTTTCTATGATAATGTGCACTACATAAAAAAGAGTTGGGATGAATGTCACCAATTTTAAGAGAAATTCAATGTAATTTGTACAATGACCAGCTTCTTTAGAAATTCGAAGCACAACTCGATCTTGTACGGTGCTGAACCATGTTCACGGCTATGATTTCATACATAAAAAAATAGAACGGTTGTTAAGCGGGTCTATCACGCAGGCTTGAATGATTTAACTAAAGGTTCTTTTTGTTTAAATTTTTATAGAATTGTTTTTGATAAATTGTCGTTGAAAATTTTGATTTTAAACTAATTAATTTTGAAAAAATTGATTTATGTTTAGAATTTAGAAATAATGTAAAAAAGTAGGTTTAAAAGAGATGTATAAGAACAATAGTAACTTTTAATCTTACAATTGGATTTTCACCAATCAACTTTCAGAAATGTGTTTTGGGCTAAACATAAAATTTGTAAAGCATTTCTTAAACTTTTCGAAACATCTTCACTTGTCACAACCTGACCTTTGGAGAGAGAGAGAGATTAATTTTTCATTATTGTACTTTTTTAGAATCTTCTTAAATAAGATTCAAAATTATTCTATTTAGCTTTAAAAATGTCTCAACTAAAATATTGAATAATTTAGAGGGTCAAATCCAACATTTTTAGCTTTTATTATGATCAATTTTAATGAAAATAATATACTTCTTCCACCAATAAAAGGCCAATCCAAACCATTTTATTTCTTTTCAACCTACCTTTTTCTCACCTCAAATGAGAAATTTTTGGGTAACCAAACAAGCTGTAAGTCTTGGATTCGAGTGTATGAATATGAGAAAAATGATACCACCAAGAGCTTTATCGTCAATCATAGTGATATGATCTTCTCTGATCAGATTATTCGACGCGTCTTTATTAGAATTAGAACAAACTATTAATTTGTTTATTTAAAGATACATGTGATGTTAAATTAATCCCCCAAAGTTTTGTAACGTCGTATAAATCATTCAAAGATTTAATTTGAAGTGATAACAAGATCGTCATTTAAAGATTTGTGACATTAAATAAATCCTCCATAGATTTTAAGCAAAGTTATTACAACTGAACTAGATTGAAAACTGATGAACAGTCATTAGTTCAATTCTTTGATCAGATTGAATATGCACTTGAACTAGTTAAACTTAATTAAACCTCGGCAATAGGCAGGCTACCATTGAATCAACCATTGAACCATGTGTACAAACCAACAATGAATTGTGCATTAAGTGAATTTATGAAATTGCTCAAAAATTCTAATGGGCCACAATAAAAAATAGGTTTAATTATTTTACTGGTCCTTATAATTTTATTCAATTTTTTTATAATTGAAAAATTTACATAAATGTTTCTATAGTATATAAGATTTTTCAATCAGATCTATGCTATTATAAAAAATGAAATATTTTATGAATATTCTATTTCTATCTCCTTCTTCACCCTTCTATGTAAATATAATATTCGATAAATATTCAATTGTTTATCATGATAAGACTTGATTAAAAAATTTTATACATTATAAGGATCTAAATATACATATTTTTTAAAATTTAGAAATCTAATTAAAAATTGAATAAAATTATATGTAGATAGGACATAATTAAACCAAAGAAATGAAAAATAGGCACCGCAGCAATGATTAGTATTAAAATAACTTGAAGTCGGAAAATCCCACCCCTTCTCTCTCCTTCCAGCTCATGGCTTTCTCCAAACTTCTAGCATCTCATTTAATTTGTCTCCTAATTTTTCCAATTAGAGTACTCCTTCCGATTTAGAATATAGGTTAATTTTAGTTTTTTTTCTCTGCTTTAAATTTAAGTCATGCTCACTTTTCATATTTAATGATTTATGAATTATTTTATACTAATTTTACTTTTTATTTACTGAAGAAAGAATTAGTGGATATAAATTTATTGAAATATTTAACTGAAAAAAGAATGAGAGGAAATTGAATAATAGAAGATTTTTTTTGTCTTTTATTTTTATTTTTTAGAAGATCAATAAAATTTAATCATATTCATTATTTTAATTTATATACTTAATTAAAAAATAATTTATATTATGAAATGAATGGCGTATTTTTTAAGAGGGAGCGGAGGGGAGTCAAGAAAAATGGTGAGTGAACCGTTTTTTTTTTTTTTCTCTGTAGCTTTGTTTTGTTTTTTTTTTTTTTCACGTTGCCATAAGCGCAGAGTAAAGAAATCAAGAATAAAACTGAAAAAAGGGAAGCAGGGAAATTTTACGTTAAATAAAACGGCGAATTTTGTTCTAAATGATGATGTGTTACAATTAAAATTGTTGATTTGCCTTTGTAATACTTTTACGGATCAATTTGTACTCGGGTTTATCCTGGTCCCTTCACATTGCTATAGCCACTCCATTTCTTTGAAACTCGTATCTCAATTGTAGCTACGATTGGCAGCTCATGATCAAAGACCAAATGCATGCACTTTCTTGTAGTCCAAAAGTAATTCAAGTTGAATAAGAGTTTAGGCTTAGGATGAAAATAAGAGATTGCAACCCTGAGTGCGTCAGTGAGGCTTGAAATTGCACAGACACATACCATGAGAAGAATATAGCTTTCCTCGAACGTCTCAAGCAAGAAATGATGAGGGGCGAAAGTATTTGGATGGCTTGGGGACCTGTGACCTAGTCTATATTCAGCCTATTTTGACCTAGTTTATTTAGTAAATGGCCTAGACTTAAGTTTTTTAAAATGTTTTTGTCATTAAATGGGCTAGATTCAAGGCATTTAAAATAATCTATTAAATTTAATAGACTAGCCTATTTATATTTTTATTTAAGAAAATTTGGTGATAATTTAAATATTTCATTCTATATAAAAATATTTTTTAACTTATTTAAGAAACTCTTAGTTAATTTTTAAATATATTTTTAATATTTAAAAGTAGATTTTTTATTAAAATTATAATTAAGTAAGCCTTTAAATAGACTTTTGAGACTGATCAAGATTTCCAAAAGATCAAGTTAATGCAACCTAAATTAGGTGATAGATTCAGACTCAAACATTTTATTGAAAATTTAAATCAAATCTATTTAAATTAAAGCCTAACCTATTACCCAGTTAATTTCTACCTCTAGATAAGATAACACGTCTGACCAAAAGATGTGGAAAACACGAAGATAACACGGCAACGACCTGATAAAGTCCATTGACTTGGATCAAAACAAGGAAAAAATCAAAAAAGTGAAATTGCCCCATGAAAGCAACCAAATCACGGCCCAAAAACATGCACAAAAGACAAAAATTCTACCTCAACCACGTCTAATTCAGAGAAATTCTTGATGCTATGATGAAAATAAGAAAAAATATTTATTCTATTAAATTTATTTATTGATATAATAGTTATTATATTAAAAACATATGAGAAATAATATACAATAATAACTCACAAAATTAATACACCACATAATAAAGGATTTGATTAGTTAAGAGATTCATAAAGTATAAAAGTTAAGGTTTAATTACCTTTAAATTATTTAATGGAATCCATTTACAATAGAAGTTATTTATTATTAACCCTTTACTTTTACACTTTATTAATCAGCTCACTTTGGAGGAGTCAAGTTACATAATAAATTATATAGAGCAAATGAGTATTTGTTTTCATTATCATACCCAATCAATTTCACTTTATCTGTCAAGTTTATGAAATTTTTTATTTTAAAATATTTGTTCATTTGTAATATTAAGAAATCATTTTATTATTTTTTACCTCTACTATCCTTAGTGTATGTTTGATTGGGAGTAAAAATGAGGGTAAATTTTTCATGAATGAAGTTCATGTGTAATTTTACATATAGAACTCATCTATGAAAATTTATACTCTATTTTCACCCCATAACCAAACATACTCTTAATATTACTTACATTAGTGGAAATATATTTATTTCAATAAGAATAATCTTGTCCATTTATATAATTCTATACTATTAACAAGATTTATTTATTTTTTTCTTCATTTGTTTTTTATTTTTTGGGACATTTCACTAATGCTGGGAGTTGCTTTTAAGAATTTCTACCCAATCTAATCTAATCTAATCAGTGGCCACACTCTATTCACTGGGCACACTCTAGAGTGGAAAATACGCTTCAAAATTTTCCATGTTCTCATTGTGGCTCTTTTTCCCTTGTTCACACATGGTCTAAAATTTTCCATACCCTCCTATTAAAACTTTTAAGACATTTAATATCTGCATCATACTCTACTTAAGTAATGGGTTTCCAATTCCATAGGAAACTGTTTCACCCTTACGATGGTTCAATTGATGCCATAATCATCATGCCATGCAGAACCCATTGCAGCCCAATACCTTCCCCTCTTCACTCACCAATCTCACAGCCAAATGCTGCAAACGCCTTGCTTTCTTCCTTCCTTGATGGAAATCACATGGATTCAAGCTATTTTCTTCATGTTACCATGATTTCCATTGCTGGCACAATTGGCCTACTCATGATTCTCTTCACCATGTCCAAAATCGTAAGGCACTTTTGTTCAAGGAGACACTACGTTAGCAGGAGAAACCCACCAATACTTTTTGATATTCGTGGCGACTCTCGCTTTTCTGATGATGAAGGACCGGCCATCGGCCACGACATATGGATCATCCCCGCCGTAGGTCTCCAGCAATCAACCATAGAATCCATCACGGCCTTCAAATATAGAAGAGATGAAGGGCCGATAGAAGGTACCGAGTGTCTAATTTGTCTCGGTGAGTTTCAAGAAGGTCAAAGTCTAAGACTCTTGCCAAAGTGCACACACTCTTTTCATATCCCTTGCATTGATACTTGGTTGATATCACATAACAGTTGTCCAACGTGTCGTGCCCCTATTGTTCATGAGACTGGCAATAGTAGTGGTGGTGGAGTGGAGTTGGTAAGAACCACTGAGCATGATTCAATTTCAAGCTTTTCCAGTGAAAATGAAGAGACCCAGATGGAGAATTTGGGTGGTGAAGCAGAAAGTCACCATGTTGGAGAAAGTGAGAGTAGTGGAGTGAGGGTTGGTGATGATGATTCTTGTGTATTTTGTTGCGAAGATGGAGAGGACAGTGCAACAATCCCGGATAAAAATTTGATTTGTTCTGAAAAGATGAATTGCCATTCTTCAATTCCAATTGGTTATGTTTCTAGTGCAAGGGAATTCCAAGAGGAAATTATTCAACCCATGAGGAGGTTAATCTCGGGGGATTCATCATGTGATTCAATGATGTTTCATGAGGTGGTGGATTCAAATTCTGATGTTGAGAGCACAGACACCAACTTTGATGAAAACAGAGTTTCAAGTAGCAAGGATTTTGCTACTGCAAAGCAAGATAGTGAAAGTTCAACCATTCATAAAGTGGCTTCAATTGGGCATGCACTGCAGAAGAGGCATTTCTCATTGAGAAGGTCTTCTTCACATAGAAGAAAGTTCATGTTTTCCAGACGCTGCAGGAGCCAGAGCTCAACTCTTACCTTGTAAATAACTAGAAGCATGCATTAAGGATGATTAGTTTAATTTCTATGCACTAGATGTAAAACTACTTTACAAGTTCAATAAAATGTCAAATTTATAGTTAATAATTATTTATCATGATTTGATACTTTCTTAAATTTCAATTACTTGATGATTGTTTTTTCACTTTTGGTGTATAGAACTTAATCTTTATATGAGGTTAGTGTCTAGCAAAATCATGGACTCCCGCTTGTGTATGATAGTTTGGACTTGGACTTGAGAATATGATTGTGTTTTCAGGGTAGAGAAATAATTATTTGATAAAAAGCAATGCACTGTATATGTCTTCGAGTATTTCTCTTACAAGTAGCTTATATGTTTCAATATACTTGGTATTAATTTGGTCGGAAACATAGTATACAAAAGACTTTTAAGGAGTATTTGCTCTATATGTGCCCTGTTTTTCTCTGTTTCCAGTTGAATATGAGCTTGCTTCATGTGTTGGTTTGCTTTTGCCTTGTTTTATTTTGGGATTTTGTTGAAAAAGTATTTTTGTTACTCGTTTTATTATTCAAGGAACAAGAAATGTTTTCTTAAATATATTAACACATTATAAAATAACAAGAACATAATGAAAGATAAAGGTTGTCATGTTCTCCACAAAATAGGGAATGCCACACATTTAAACCATGACATAATTTCTCTTTGCTAGACCTACCACTATCTTCAACCTTCTCGTTCGCGTCCCTGGTCAGCATCCCACCTCCCCACTCTTCCCCCGTCGCCACTAGGAACTTCAATCACTGATCTCTGACCACCGTCTCGACCACCAACTTGCCTTTAATTCCCACCTTGCCATGATGAGAAGCTTTTGTCTATAATAAAAAATAAAATAAAATTATACTAATTATAATACAACTCTTATGTATTCTTTACCTTTCATGCTTGTTTTTTATGGTAAAAATTAGTTATTTTGAGTGATTATTTCGAGAAAAATAAAATTGTAAAAATGAAAAAATGTTTAGAGAAAAGTTATTGTCGAAGACAAAACTTTGATTTTAACATTAGATTGTTTTTTTTTAAGTCGCTAAACTTCAAAAAATGGTTAATATCTACCTGAAAAATTTTAGAGATACACCAAAAATTCGAATACAAATATATTGTACAAATTATATATTAGTATCAAGTATAACAATTATATTTGGAATATCCTCGCATCATAGGTTTTAAGATTATATCATTGGCTTCCTTTGCTTTGTAGAGCCTTTCCTCTGAGCCCCCTTTCATTTAAACCACTTGGATCATCACCAGTGGAAAAACTTGAAATATTTGCAGTTTGGGGGAACAAATATTGTTTATCTTCTTTCTAACAGCTGAACTGTACAGATTGGAATCCAACTTGAACCAAGTAATTTGGTTTGGGTGATCAAAACTTAAGGTTAAAAAAAAAAATGCTGAATTTAAGATGTTCCATGGAAGTGAAGTTGGTGATCCAGTGTAAGAGAATGAATATACAGACAGACCGAATATTATTTCTTCGGGGAACTCATCCTCAACAAGTGAGAGTCAGAACGGTTAGTAAGATTGAGACTTACCTTCACCAGAATTTTAAAAAAAAAAAAAAAAACAAAGGAAAGAGGTGGTTAGCCACCGTGAACAAGGTATATTGAAAGAATGTGTGCAAAGTGGTTCTATGGTGTAGTGGTTAGCACTCTGGACTTTGAATCCAGCGACCTGGGTTCGACTCCGGTAGGACCTTGTATACATTTTAGCTAATCTAAATAACAATTCTATTAAAAAACATACCATGCGTAATATATTTTCTTTTGAAATTGGAATACGGTAAACAATTAGATATTTTATAAGCATATTGTATCAAGAATGATATGTATAATGATTAGCATTAAGATAAATTAATGAGTCATACTATTTTTTTTCATCCAACAATCACTATGATTATAAATGGTAGCATTACTCTTTGTGTATTGGTAACTATCTTTTGGTGTCAAATTGTATTGAATTTCTTTTTTTAAGATCCACACACATATTTAAATGGCTTCAAATATCATAATTAAATTCAATAATTTCTACTACTATGTATAGAACTATACAACAACTTGTAACATTATTCTATAAGCATTTGGATCAATAACTTATATAGCTTATATATTTGAATTAATTTTTAATCAACAATTTAATTTTTTTTCAAATTTAACATTAAATTTGAAAAATGTAGATAATCAATCACTAGTATTAATAAAAGTGGTTGACATTTTACATCTAATACCTTAAAAATCTTGCATGAAATAATACATGATTAAATAAGAGTCTAAGACTCTATTATACATCAAAATTAAATTCTTTTGTTTATTATAAGAAAATTAACTAATGTTTCTTTTATTTAACATTTAAGACGATATTTCCTGCCTCATAATGATGGCTTCTTTTAGAAGATAAATAAAAATCATATCTCCCTCCTCACACTAAAAAATAAAGAGATAAAATCTCCCTCACATCCTCCATATATCAGTTCAATCCCTGCATGTCATTGGTCAATTCCTTGCAAGAAAGAAACAATTCTAAACCTCCAAGTAGGAAGGAATAAAGAGGTAAAATCCCTGGTCTTCCACTTTTTTTTTTATAAAAAATTTAAAATGAGAGAATGACGTTAAGGCAGGAAAACCTTTAAATTAAAGAATCCACTATATCAACAAATCTTTTATCATGCCTATCAATTCCCTTTAAAAAGGAAAGTTGAATTCCAAATGGATTGCTCCCAACAGCAACCATCTTTCAATTTGTTTGGATGACATATACGAAGAAGAAGAGAAAATGAATGATGGGAATGAAATTTCTTCTCTAGTTTGAGAGTTTAACAATAAACAAAAAAAGAAGAAAAAATATTTTCTGAGTTCTCTTTCTCTTCCTTAAAAAATCAATCATCTTTCCCCCTCACCCCTCAAAATTGAGATGAAATAAGAGGACTTGAAAATCTTAGAAGCTAATAACTATATATAAATGTTTTGTTCCTTTATAATATGATTCCAAACACGGTTAACGAATAGTTTGTAGATAAATATTTTGGTAAATGACAAATGAACTTTTAAATACGTTTTAAATTTGAGTTTTTCTAACAAACGCCCTTAGAGCAGTACTTAAGGATTCAAAAATTATATTATTCACGTTTTCACTATTTCATGAAAATTTTATATTTGAAAATTTCAGCATGAAGTGAAGGCGATATTAAATTTCTAGGTAAAAATGTTTTTATTACAGCCATTAAAATTGAGTTAGTGGTAAGAGCCTAAATAATTATAACAAAGTTATTGATTCAAACATCATTATCTTAATCACTCAAATGTATCTAACAAAAACTATCTTCTCAATTGATTGGCTCAAAAAATATGATTTTCCAAAAGGACGTACCTTTTTATCGTTGTCTGCGTGCTTCAAGCCCTCAGCTACCATTCTCCTCCACTTCAGCTTCATATTTATTTGCATTATTACAAATCCGAAAAGGGAGAAGAAAAGAGTTGCAGCGAATTGGAATAAGAGGGTGCTCAATTCACCATTGAAGTTGTAGAGATAAGGTGTTAAGTTGAGTTGAGCCAAATGGCCAATAACGCGAAAAAGCGAAGCAAAGTAGCAAACAAACAAGTGTGTCTTTCTCAGTTTTTCTTTACCCTTTGATTTCGAACCTGTACCTGTCTACCTTGTCACTCACTTCACTCATACATTCTCACCGACCATCCTAGAATCTGTCTCTTCCTTTTTTTATCTTCCCAGTCCAGCCCGTGATAACGAAAGACAAGACACTAATTAATTAGAAAATAAAGATTAATAGTGAAAGAACCCACTAAGTGAAATTTTACATAATTTGGTAATATGAATTTTTCTTTCTATAATTGATGCTCATGCTAGGTAGAAATACACGATAAAATTTAATTAACAGTGAAAATTTGGATATAACAAAGAGATTAATTCTAATAAGTGGACCGCTAGGAGTTTTATAAAAATATTTAATCACATATTAACATTTAAGGTAATGGGTACGAGAATCAAATATTTTTAATAACATGTTAATATATAATTACATGTATTTACAAAACTCTTTTACAGGTAGAGTGCATCAAGATTAAGGGCTGGTTTGGATGATGATCTTTTAGAAGAAAATATTTTTTAATTAATCTTTTAAAATAAGAGCTTTTGAGAAAACTAAAAATTATTTTATATTTAGATATAACATTAATTTATATTTAAATATAACATTAAAATATCTTTATTTATTATTAAAAAATTTGTTATAAAAAATATCTTTTTCCTTAAGATAGAAATTATAGCTTTATTCTATAAAATATTTTATAACTTTTGGAGTAATTCTATTTTTACTTGAAAAATTTTGTCCAAACATACTAAAAACATGAAAAAATTCCTTTTTTATTATTTTTTTAATCAAAATAATGACATCTAAATGAGCACTAAATATCATAATAAAAGGCTTTCGCTAATTAGTGTTTTTAGAGCCTTAGTTGAAAATCAAGAGCTAAAAATTATACTTTCAAAATTTTGTGAAAGAAATAACTAAATCAAAAACCATTTTTTTTTTACTTTTACAGTGTTCTTTTAAATAATTATTATGAAAATTTTAGGCTGAATTTACTGGTATAACTTCAAGTATAGTTTATTGATCTAATTATTTAATTATAATTATCTATTATAAAGATATTTGTACTAAATTTCATCCAAAATGAATATTAATAATAATGCAATTATATAGTTCTTATTCTTATTATTTTAAACATTAAATTAATTATAATTATTATGTACATGAAAATCATGCCAAACAACTTTAGTTTAATTTAAAATTCTATAGACATAAGCTATCTGGCATCAACTTCTTAATCAAACAACGTCTTTGTAAAAGATATATCAATACCAAATTTGATCAACCATATAACAATCACTTTAAAGTTACACGTGTGTACCTTCATTCTAATACAAGTAAGAGCATAAAAATTCAAAATTGAAAATAACAACAGAAATCAGAGATACCCGTAAGTTTTTCGAAAACTTTCTAATAATTTCTAAATGGATGTGCATTGATTAACAAAACCGGTAATAATAAAATCATAACAGTAAAAAAATTGGTGACAGCAAAAGCCATGAGAACTTTTAACTGGAACATCTAATTCCCGACCAGCACCTCCAAATATCCAAGCAAAGTTGCCCTTTTTGGATTGCACACTGCATGTGACCACCTTTTCCCCTACCCTTTTCACTCTTCTCTTTCTCACTCAACAAGATTGTTCTTTTCTTCCGCCCCTTCTTTTTGGCTTCGGTTTTCACTTTTCAACATATAGATATATAGCTGGAAACATGTTTCTTTAATCAACTAATCTGAAAGGAATGTAATTCAGATAAGCAAAAGCAATCCCAAAACCCAATCACCTTTTGTTCACAGAGTTGAATTTGGTATTAACTTAGTGATAAGGAAAGGAATTGCATAGATTCAGCACTTCAAGTGGGCCTTTGCCTTCTTTCTTTGGCTTTGGATTCTCTTTCTTACATATTTGAAGGCTCTTGCTTTTTTTCTACCATGATGGATTCTGCATTTTTGCTTTCTGGGTGCTTTTGAAAAACTCACATTCTTTGATGGGACTTGTTTTTACCAAATGGGCATGTCCATTCTTACTGTGTTGTTGGGTCATCACCTCCGGAGTATATTCAGGTAAGGTAAAAAAATTATGTTTATAATTTCAAAGGCTCTTTGCTTTATGGAGTATTTATTCTTCAAAATGATAATGTTATGAACACAAAATATCTTACCTGCTTTGTATGTTTTGTTGAACTTGAATTGTGCTCTTCTCAAGTGGAGGGGTTACATAGGGGTTCTAAAGTGAGAGGAGTGAACTTAGGAGGGTGGCTGGTCATCGAAGGTTGGATCAAGCCTTCTTTGTTTGATGGCATTGCCAATGGAGACATGCTTGTGAGTTACTTCACATTTTGTTTCCTCATTTTTTTTTTCTTTTTACTACTTTATTTTATTTTATTATGTCTTTTTTGGGATTTTATTGACTTATCTGTCTTATCCATTTGTTGATATTGAGCAATGTAGGATGGGACGGAGGTGCAATTTAAGTCAGTCACATTGCAGAAGTATGTATCTGCAGAGAATGGGGAGGAACGAATGTTACTGTTGACAGGGATGTACCATCTTCATGGGAAACCTTCAGGGTAAGGTGGAAGTTGTGTTTTTGTTTTAATTTTATATCCAATGTTATATGTTGGCAAGCATCTATTTCTGCACAGTAATAAAAATATCCTTAAGTAAAATGGTTAATCCTTATCCAGTGATGAATTTATCCGTTTCCTGGTGTTATCAGTGAGCATCTGTGTTAATTGTATCTTTTGGATAAGCATGATGGCGCTCAAACATAATAATAAAAGTAAGATTTGAAGTTGTTACAGCCAAGGGTGGAAAACAGGGGGTTTTATTTTTTCAAAACAAGAAATCTTATTTCTTTTCTGTTGCAGTTATGGAGGCTATCAGAATCTGAATTTCAATTCCGTACCTCCCAAGGTCAATTTCTTACATGTGATGGTGATGGCTGCTCTGTTTCAGCAACAGCAAAGTCACCTTCAACATCAGAAACATACGAAATTGAACGGAATGTGGGAAATAGAATTCATATAAGGAAAAAGAATGGGGCCTATCTGCAGGTATTCACTCTTCTTTTCTGCTTAATCTGAAGTAGCCATTTTGGTTGCATTGCATGTAAAATATGAAGCTTGTTTCCACAACACTGATTTTCATTATGCCTAACAGAAGAATGAAATGAAGGAAGTATAACTCTTGTATTTTGAACAGAATGCAATGTGCCATGTACTCCACTTTGCCATGCTCTCTATGAATCATTTATCAACATTTTGTTACTTGGTTCAGCTTCATGCACCAATTCTATATTTAAGGACCTTCTAGACGGCACATGATATTATTTTACAGTGTAAAATCATATTGACATTAAACTTTTAACAGATTCACATGATTGAATATGCCACTATATTTATAGGCTACAACAGATGGTCAGCTTACAGCAGACTACCCAGGTTCACCTGGATGGGATGATAATGCTGCTACATTTGACATGGCTATTGCATCAAATCTTTTACACGGAGATTACCAGCTAGCAAATGGATATGGGCATGATCGCGCAAAAGATGTTCTTAGGGTAAAATCATATGTTTCAAAGATTTTTTGTATCATTATTTCATGGCACAATGACCCTAACAATTTGTTTTTTATGAAATCAGTAATGGCAAGATGTGCTAAAACATTTTTTTTTATCTAGGGTTCACAGTAGTTTTTTTGGGGTCATTCTTTAGTTTTTGCACTGAGATTAAGTCTTGATATATTTGTTGTGACTTACCCCCTCCAACTGATCCATATTTCACTTCTGCCAATATATTTTCTCAGCAAAAGCCATAGCATTCCTGCCAGAAGTTTCTTCTTTGCTTTTTGATTCACTTGCAAAATGAAGTAGCAGATTATGTTCCTTATTTTGCTTATTCATCTTTCTGTAAATGCAGAGGCATAGAAATAGCTTTATCACCATAGAGGATTTCAAATTTCTATATAAACATGGAATAAATACTGTGAGGATTCCAGTTGGTTGGTGGATTGCTTATGATCCTGATCCTCCAGATCCATTTATTGGAGGAAGTCTTGATGCTCTAGATAATGCATTTTCATGGGCACAGTGAGTTCTACTTCACTGCATAATCTTAAGATTTTTAGCACAATTGGAGCTGTATTTATCTTTCTGACAGTATGAACAATTATTATGGTGCAGAGAATATGATATAAAATGCATAATTGACCTTCATGCAGCTCCTGGTTCCCAAAATGGGATGGAACATAGTGCAAGCAGAGATGGATTTACGGGTTGGCCCAATTCTACAGATTACATTTCCGAGACATTGAATGTTATTGAATTTTTAGCTTCTAGGTATGTTTTAAGTGTGCAAATATGTTTTGAGATTTTTTTTTTTTGGTATTATTGACTGTCCAACTTTCATGCTCCCTAGTATTGACTGGATGATAAAGTTTCATGCTTGCCATCATTTTATCAGTAGAACAAACTTCTTGCCTGCACCTGTAAACACTGAATTTGATATGCAGTTAGTGTCCTAGTAGGGTTCTCATCCAAGGTTAGAAGCATCATTCAGATTGTAGCTTCTTTTAAAATATTTCCCTCATTCTTGACTGTCCCTTTCCTTCTTGGTCAGAAAGTAGTACTCCTCAAAATGCATCATAAAGAACATATCATTGCTTCTTCTTTTTCAAATTTTTTTTGTCAAAAATTGCTTCCTACTAGGAAGAGGAAATGCTCTATTTTGTTACATGCTGGTATCATAGTTCAAAAAACATGCTGTTTGAATTCATGTGCTGGCTTCATGGTTCAAAAAAATGCTGTTTGAATTCCTGTGTTATCCTTACTTCAACTGATGTTCTGATTTGCAGATATGCTACACATCCTGCTTTGCTGGGAATTGAGCTTCTAAATGAACCATCTGCTGCTACAGTTCCATTAGATACTTTAATGTCATATTACAAGCAGGGCTACGAAATTGTTCGAAAACATTCGTCGACAGCTTATGTAATAATGTGCCAAAGAATTGGCATTGCAGATCCTTTGGAACTTTATCAAGCCAACATAGGATCTCACAACACAGTTTTGGATTTGCATTTCTACAATCTCTTTGACACATTTTTTGTTAATATGAGTGCTGGAGATAATATACAATACATATACAATAGCCGGGAAGGTCTACTGAAGGCCTTGAACAACTCAAATGGCCCACTTGTTTTTATTGGTAAGACAAATCTACCTACTGTTTGTTTTAGGGTGCATTAGATGCTAAAGTTATAAACCTCAGCTTTGAAAATAAACATTGAAGTTTGATACCATACTTAAGAACATACAATATAAAGAGTTACACATTGTCACCAATCATTTATTGTCACATTAGTAAATATGGTTTACTCTCATGTTGACTGCTTGAAAAGTCATGTAAATAAAATGATTTGATTGGATAGCAGTTTAAAAGTTTTCTATATTTAGGGCATCAAAATTAAAGAGTTTTTTTTCTGGTTTTTGGTTGTGTTGCAAGTCTTGTATTTATCATCCTCAGGGTGACCATAAGTCCATAACTTGAAAATGAACTAATTTCAGGAGAGTGGGTGAATGAGTGGAATGTGACAAGCGGATCCCAAAAAGATTATCAGGAATTTGGAAAGGCACAGTTAGAAGTCTACAATGCAGCTTCCTTTGGATGGGCTTACTGGACCCTAAAAAATGACAGGGTGCACTGGGATTTTGAATGGAACATTAGGAACAACTATCTTCAATTAGGTAACCATTATAGATTTTGTGGCATACTAATATACATAAATTTTGAGTAGGAACATTTTTTCATAATGGGGGATAATAAAAATTGAATCCTTATCTATTTGTTCATGGAAGCTTTGATATCATATCAACCATCTCTCCAAAAGCTTAAACTGATGGGTAGAGACATATTGATGGTTTTACATCCAACAAATTTTAATGCACCTATTTATTTATGCAGGAAAATCACCCAGAAAACAGAGCCTTTACAGTTTAGGATTGATAGGATTGGCATGCACCTGGTTTTGTCTCCTTCCCTTTTTGTGACACAACCTTTGCCTGGGCTGAAAGCATATTTGATGAAGCTGTTCCTTGGTTTTTTTTATTTACTTTTTCCATCTTGTTCATCTGGGTGGAAATTATAGAGTGCAATAACGCTGGATATATACGGCTTCTTGTTTGTATTCTCAGCATGCAAAAGGAAAATTTTCTGCACAATGTTGGTTACATAATTTTCATAGCAGCATTTCATTCAAATAAAACCGAGAAGCCAGTTTCATATTCAAATAAATATAGTTCGGTATAAATCTAATAGTATAAACCTATTCTTAGTTATTAGTGAGTTGTATATTCATATAATTGAATTTTCCACTTATTTAAGCTACAATCACCATTTTTTTTTTTTTGGTCTGGGCGGGACAATCACCAAATGTTGAATTGGACACACATATATATATATATATATATATATATATATATATATATATATATATATATATATATATTCTATTAAATAAATGTCACTTTCTTTGAATTTTTTAGTAAACTCAAGTTCAAAACTATAAGATGGGAATTGAATGCACTCACTTTTTTTTAATTAAGATATTAGGAGAAGGGGTTTTAAGAGCAGTATTTCATTCAAATAAGGCAAATTTTGTGGTGGTCCGTGTTGGGTTAGTGACCAAGTTGGTCACTGGTCAATATTAAGAGAATAAAATTGCTTGGGGTAAGAACAAAATACGCATGGGGTGAAATCATAATTTTAAAAATATTAAAATCGTGTTTTAACAATACTTCATCAACACAAACTATAGGTGTACACCAATAATAGGACAGTGTCAGTCCCTCTCCTCCTCATCCCCTCCATGGCCAACTGCTCACCACTATCCACCCCACCACAAGGCTTACTCCGCCACCACCACCCATGGAACTACCATCGCCCTTGCTCATTGTCCGTGGCGGTGCCATGTTGCAGGGGAAGAGAACTACTTCATAGAAGGCCATATACAATGCTGCTCAATCTTCCAAATATTAAGAAAGCTGGTTATATGGAATTGGAAACGTCCCCTTCAAGGTTAAATATGAAGCTTCGCTGATGTTAAATGAAGGGGGAAGACAAACCCCACCCAGCACTTACATTTTTTTCCTGTGTAATTTGTTCCTCGTTACAACCAAACTGCTTCAAAGGATGAGCCCAATATTTTTTATGGGTCACCAATATATTTGTTCCCCGGCACTTATAATTTGTTCCTCATTATCAACAGCCTAAAAAAAAAAAAAAAAGATGATTTTATGGGTCAAAATGAGGTTCAAGTATTTTAAATTTGAAATTTGCGTGGGGCACAACTATAATAAAACAAAAACTGAAACAAGCTTTTAAATCCAACCGTAGGATGACAATGTCAATGGCACACATTCAGTGACCAACTTGATCACCTACTCATAAAGGCCCATGGCAGAATTCGCCCTAGCTATCAATGAGGACAACAAGGGCGGTGGGCAAAGTGGAGGGTGGTGCATTTTGCGGGCTAGAGGAGGAAGTTGCTATTAATCATAAATAAATTGAGAATTTTTTAGTTACTTTCAAAATTCTAGTTTGACCCCACAATTCTTTTCTCTTTTCAATATTCTCCATGACTAATTTGATCACTAACTCGGTATTGACCATGACAGAATTCGCCACAAATCTAATAGTAGACACCTATTCTTAATTATTAGTGAGTTGTATATTAATTCATATAATTGAATTTTCCACTTATTTAAAGTATCCATCACCAAATGTTTTTTTTTTCTTTTTTCTTTCTTGGTTTGGACTGGACAATCACCAAATGTTGAATTGGACGTCTATATATCTTATACTCTATTAAAAAAATGTCTCTTTCTTCGAATTTTTCAGTACACTTAAATTCAGAACCATAAGATGAAAATTGAATGCACTCACCTTCTTTTTTCTTAACTAAGATGTTAGGGTAAGAGGGGTGGGGATAGGAGTCGAATGCGCGGCTTGCTTTAACTCATTGAGATATATAAGAGTCTATCATTAAACTTAAGCACTTGCTAAATGCACTCAGTTTTCAAGCCAAAGTTTTGCCTTTATATAATATTTTGGTATTAATTTAAGAGTAGCTAAATTGGTATAACTGTTATGTACTCAAAAATAAAAAAATAGTACGACTGTTTAATATAATTACACAAACTTGAAAGAAGTATTTTACAATTAAATTATCCAAAAAGTTATTAAAAGTTAAGACAAACCAAAAAAGTGTATTCAAAAAGATTTTTTCCTAGTAATAGGTGATTAATCAAACCATAAAATTAGTTAAGTACCGAGAAGTTATATAACCTTTTACAGCGCGTTTGTTTCGGGATATATTTAATTATTCCCGATAATAGATAATTAGGAATTATGTGTTCCTACGTTTGTTATAAGTTTTACAAAATTTTTCCCGAATATTAATTATTCCATGGAAAAAAATTGAAGGGTTAGGAAAATAATTCTCATAACTCACAATTATTAAACACAATTACTAAATTATCCCTCAATTTTTTTTACTTTTTCTCTCTTTATGATTGTTTTTTTCTTTTCTTGGTTGAAAGTGTAATTTTTATTTGACACAATTGTTATTTTTAACATTTTATTTAATTATTCAATCTAGATGAGATGAATAAATTTGAAAAAGTTAATTATTAATTTTACATTAATCTGGTAACATTTCTAAATTTATTTTTTTTCTAGAAGTTAATTTGTTAAGAGCATTTTAGAAATTATGGCATATATTCTCAGGAATATAGATTATAAAACAAACAAGTTTTAAATTTATTTTTGGGAATCTTAACAAATAATCTAAGAAATGTTTAATGCTAAACAAACAATTTTTAAAGATATCAAAGAATAATATTCTAGAAATGCAATTCCTGGAACATAAGTTCAAACTTTGAAACAAATGCCCCCTTAGTTTATACTCACTCTGCTCCTGATGTATATACATGAGTTATAAAATTTGATTTTAATTCTTAACTTTGTAATTATGAATCACATCAGCCTTTAAAAATATAAATGCTTCATATTAGTAAACATACATTATTAAATCAAATAAACTTATAAAAATGATAACATTAACTTAAATTAATCTAACAATTTGTTAAGATTTATCTATTAGGGATTAATATGATTCACGATTATAAAACTAGGAATTAATTAATCAAATTTTAAATTTTAGAAACTAAAGTGACTTATGTGATTGCCTAGGAGTGGAAGCACTTAACTTTCTACAAATAAAACAATAAATGGAAACACTCCAAATATAATATGACACCAACAAATAGTAGCAATAACATATCACAAAAACATAAACAATATCAATAACACAACAAAATTTTAACGTAAAAACCCTTAAGGTGAGATGTAAAAATCATGAGCCATCCGGACTAAAAATAGCTCCACAAGAGTCTTAACTACCTGCAAATCGTGCTTACAACAAGCAAACCAAGTATCAATGCTTATAAATAAAAATAAAAAAATAAAAAATACATCAAATATAGAGCTATTGTGTGAGATCAATTTCTCATACTACATACCTCATCTTGACAATATCAACACACTAATAACGCCTAAAAATATTGGGCTTGAGCCTCACATATAAGAGGGAACCAACCCAACATTATGATCCTAAAATAAGTATTAACTCGGTTGTTTGAGATCATTTCGATGGATTTGGTTTATCTAAATTGCACATTAGACTTTTTTAGCACATCATACTGATTTTCGTTAATTACAGAAACGCAAAGGTGATACGGTTCCTCCACACGAATTACTTTGCTTGCATTTGAACTCATCTTCAATTCCATTGACAAATTATATTTTTCTTTACACCAAATTTCTCTCCCTTGTTCATATTGTTCTAACTGGAGTTTTCAAGAATTCCCACAAAAAATGATAACTTTTTGCGACTTGTTAGCCGTTGATAAAAACATTTGAGTATTATTATTATTATTATTATTATTATCATCATCAGAGATAGATATATATTCTATAATCCAAAACATCGGAGTATCATGATGACGAAGTGGAACATTGCATGTAATGGAAAAAAAAAAAAAAAAATTCCCGTACTTTTCCACTAACCTTACGGCCAGTAATATGACACGCGTCTATTCGAATCGAAGGAACACAGAATCTGAAACAACTCATGCAACCAGATACCCATTTTAATGGATGCCCCACAAATGCTTCTTTATGAAGTTTAAACAACATTCCACTCATCTCCACCCTCGATATCACCATCCAAAAAGAAATCAACACCTCTCAAACATTAATGAGTGAGGGAGAATTATATGAATCAATCATTGTGGTATCTGAAATTGGATTCTCTAGTTCGATCGTGTCCTTTGGCTTCGGAGTCAAATATAAATTGCTAACGCTATATGTATGGCTATAATTTCTCCAAGTCTGCTTAATGCTTATATAATTATTAATAAGGATAATATTGTGAGCTGTCAGCTAATTATACGTAAGGGTCTATTTAGCAGGCCTACTATAAGGCCTAAAAAGATAAGCTCTTATAAGCTTTTAATTTTATATAATATTTGATTTAACATTATATAAGATATTATATTTTATATTCTATAATATCATATTTATTTATAAATAATAATTAAGTAAATATTAAATAAATAAAATATAAATTTTTATTAATTATTTAAATATAATTTTTAAATATTATATTTATGTAAATATTTATTAATTAAAATTTAATGTACATTAAATGTCATTATTATTTGAATATTTTATAATTACTTATTATTTCAATAAATCATATAAATAAAATGATATTTTATATGTTAATCATAATTATTTAAATTTAAATTATTAATCCTTACTTTATATATTACATATTATTTATTTATCAATTGAATTTATTTTTTATTATACATAACTAAATCGATATCATATATTATTTATATTTATTTATTATAAAATAATTTTATTAAAGGTAATTTTAAATTTATAATTTTCTTTTGTTATTATTTATTTAAGAATTATTTATTTTAATAAAATATTTAAAAAATAAAAACGTCTTATATGTTAAAAGTTAATCAAGCTAATATAGCATAGGGATGCTATAATAAGTTATATAGTATTTTGACATATAAGGTGGTTATGATGTCCAAGATTATACATTAGATTGTCCACACCAAACAAGATAAAGACATAACGTATAATATTAACTTTTTTTTATAAGAAAATTATAGGAGACATTGTTCTTGCAATTTCTGGGTAGAGCATTTACCTTACTCCCAACAAGCGCACTTTCTAAGCTTTGAACTTGTGTCCTTATCTTTACGGGTATAAAGTTACTTACCACTTGTCCAATAACTTGTTGACATATAGTATTAACTTATACTATCATATCTAATACATCATATCAAATACTTCCTAAAAGTTGCTAAAATTATTTTATCTCCTAGCTAATGTTGAATTTTTTTTTTGTGTTATAATTTTTTTTTAAAGTGAGAAGAAGAAAGAAAAGGAAGAGAGGAGAGAGAAAGAAGGAAGAGGGAGGGGTTCAATACAATCACCTATAGATCAATTAAGCAACAATGAAAAGCTAGCTCAAACTTAAAGTGGGGCATATTGATCAATTGTTTTTAAATTTATATTAGGCAATTAAAAAGCATAGATACTTTAAAATAATTGTGTTTTTATTGAGTATTTTATGAATACTTTAGATACTCCTAATTATTTCATAAAATTTTACTCTTAAGTTTTAATTTTTATATCTATATAAAATATAACATCATAATATTTAACCCAACACGCCTAAGATTCATTTAAGTTAATTATTAAAATTTACTCTTTTGTTCAGTCTTTATTGTTAACTCCTGAAAATACTTTAGTAGAAATACGGTAAATTTTTTTTTTAAAAAACTTTGAAAACAAAACTTGAGTTGTACTAAATAAAACCCATCATCTCACACATAGAGGAGAAATAAAAACAAGTCACAGCATACACAAGTATAAACACAACAATCACATGAACATAATCACATCATCATATATAATTATAGCATAAGTATTAACCATTCCATATCACGCACTAAAATAAACTACTAAAAGGGTATCATGCCCACCAAGAGAGGTTAGGTTAGGTATAGTCATCCAGAAAAGATAAAAATAGTATATGGATAGAAACTAAAACAACCTACTAAAACATCTCCTCCCACTACTCCTACTAGGACATGCCTAGAGTAGATAACTTCTAACAAAAATATCAAAAGAAGGCTATCATTTCCAAGAGATATGCACAAGCACTCCAAGAGGTCCACCATTAACACTTACTAACAATGCTCCTGAGAAGGGGGAAGGTATAGGAGCACACGAGCAATGTCAGGAGTAGCGAGACGACCCACAAAATGATAAGACTGGTTGGCAGGATCGAAGTACATCTCCCAGGTGGGAACATCAACGTAGATCACGAAGGTAGCCATTGCCCTTTGAAGATGGGATAGAAAAGAAAGAAAGAGGAAATGAGAAACTTGTACAAGAATCTCACTAAGGCTTTCGCCTCCAAACAAATGTCATCATCTTCGTCCTCAGGATCTTAGGTTTCATTATGAAAATAATAGACATAAATAAGATTCATTTGTTAAGTTCCAAATACCATTATCCAGGCCCGTATCTTTTAGCATGAATCTTAATGTCATGAATGCATCATACCATATTATGAAATGCATGCCAATGCTTATGCAACATACCACAAGACTTGAATGAATTATCATCACATAAGGAATATAATTCATTTTAATATAATCTTTTCTCTTTACTCTCTTAGGTGACTTAACTTTCTTGTTCTTTTCTAAGGGCCGCCCTAATACTCTCTCCTCTTGAGAGTTCTAGGTTATGAGCTCATACCTAACTAGTCGTCACTAGTCTACACTTATCCTCTCAATAAGCTAATTCTCGACTCCTAGAGTGCGGGATAGGGGACATAGGATTATCTTTCATAACCATTAGTTCCTAGAGTCTAAAGGATCTCCTCTTTGGGTTACCTCTCATAACCATTAATTTCTGGAGTCTGAAGGATCCCTTATTGGATCACCTCTCATAACCATTAATTCCTAGAGTCTAGAAGATCATTTCCATGTATCTTATGTCATCTTTAATCTTAGCATGTCATTTAGATATGCAAACATGAGCATATAAACATGGCCAACATCATAACCTATCATTCATCATTTCATGCTCAAAATTTCATAATTTTTCTAAATCCACAAATTTGGTGGAAATCTAGCATAAGACTGGAAACGGAATTTTTCCAAATTTACTTCCTGTCATATAACATATCAAACATGCATCTCAATCAATCATTCATAATCACAATATGCCTTAAATCATCATGTAATTAATCACATAAGCATACATCACATTCTTTGCATATATCCATAAGCATGTTATCATCAATATCTCATTGAAAAGTAAACATGCTTCTACCCAGGATACTAAAAATCAAGGACCGACTAGCTAATGCACTTTAAAATATTATTAGAGGTTTTTTATATATTTTTAAGCTTCTTCTTATATATATATATATATATATATATATATTTTCTTCTTGAAGATTATTGCAATTTAAATTCTTAAAATTTTCTCTTTATAAGACTTTAATATTCTATTTATAGTTTTAACATCTTTTATATGAAAATTTATAACTTTCTATATACTTAATATCTCATGCTCTTAAAGTATTTCCAGATTCCTAACTCATCAAACTTTTCATTAAGGGTAACTTCATTAAAACACGTTTATGATTATACCATTGTATCCTTGCAAAGGTCCCTTTCCAACTCTTCACCATATGACCAGCATGTTTATTTCTCATTTAGTATTTTTGTAGTAAAAAGATTTATGCATACCATACATGGATGTGTTTCTATGTGTCTTAGCCTTCCAATGGAGTTGAAATTAGTCCATTTACACTTTTATAGAGTGAGTTACATCTATTTTACTACTAAGGTCATATTATAATTTCAGTCTTTAGCTTAGCTTTGGAAATTTATATCTTGAGTTAGAGAACTCTATTTTAAGTGATTATTTTTTGGAGAATGTTCTTTATTAAGTCTAATTTGTAGCAAAAATAGTTTTATTTCCAAAAGCTTCATATTCTGTGAGTTTCGCATTTCGAAGTAACTACTCCAAAAATAGCTAAAAATCTAGCACCTATCATTTTCATGTTTGATGTTACTTCCTCAACATAAGAACCATCTACCATGTTTTTAAACCATATATGAGCATGAAAACATCATAAAAACATTTATAACATAGAAGTGAATGCATTGATTCATAAAAATATATTTCACAAACAACCATTTAAAACTCTGTCAATAACACAAGTTTGAGGCATTCTAACCATGGACAAGATTAGAAACTAACAATGCTTGAACAAATAAAGAAGAAACCCCTACCTCTTATGTAGGATCTAAAAAGAGTTCTTCCCTTCTTCTTTGAGCTTGAGCAAGAGTCCTTGGAGTGGATGACCCTCCTTGTATCTTGGCTCTAAAACTTGAGTGCTTAAGAAAATATTTTTCACTAAAATTAAAAATTATAACTCTTGTGAAGGCTAGTGAAAGTTTGGATTTAGAATTTAAGTGTTTGGATGAAGTTTAGAGAGTGAAGAGAAGTCTTTGAAGAGAAGAACATAAGAAAAAATAGTAGAAAAAGAATAAGAGAGAAAGAACACCTAGGGAGTTTCTAAGGCTTGAAGACTAGCAAGAGTGTATGTATTTTACAAGGGTTAGAAGATATAGCTCTTACAAAGCATGGTGAGGTCTTTTTGTGGATTAGAAAATGGAATGAATAAAATAGAGTTTGAAGAGTATTTATAGTGAAAGGATCAAGAAAAGAAGAAGAATGAACACTTGGAGAACTGATGCTTTGGGCATAATTTATGCAAGCATGTTGACCAAATTTTGGGATGAGAAAATGCTCCATGGTATATGCAAATATGTAGACCTAATTTTGAGATGAGAAAATGGTCCATGTTTTATGCAAACATGTTAGCCTATTTTTTATAATTATTAAAGTAGTGGCATTATAATAATTTTTTAACCAAGACAAGGGTATTTTTATAATTGACAATGGCAGTGGTATTCTTGTAATTCCATTTATAGAATAAAGGTGTCTTTGTCATTTATTGATAAAGCAAGGGTAGTTTGGTAATTTCCTTTATATAGCAATGGTATTTTCATAATTTCACTAAATAATGATATTTTTGTAATTCTTTACACATTTTTCTAGACATACTTAATTATTCTAACATTATTTATTATTTTTCATGATATTTATCTAATTTCTATTAGTTTTAGTCTTTTTTTTACCATTAATTAGGATTAATCTTTTAAATCAATTTCTTACTATTATTTGATTAATGTAATTTATTAATATTGATTATGGAATTTAACCTTGTAAATAAATTGTCTTTATCCAATATGCTTAATTTAGGGTTTATGTCTCAATAGTACTTATCATTGCTTATTCTTGTGTGTCTTCTAACTATGCTAATGTCATTAATCAACAATAGATCACCAATATTGACCTTTCCTACTATATGGCCAAGATCAACCGTCTAGTCGGTAAATCAATTGCTCGAGTTCATGAATCAATTAGCTTAGATGAAATTTGGATGTTACATAAAGAGTAGTGCTCTGCCCAACAATATTCCCAATTTAATTTGCCAGAATTAGCTGGCAAGCCCCCAATTAATAAATTAAGTAAATTCATGTCATTATTAATTATATTTATTTCTAAAATAAAAGTAAAGATGGGTAAAATCAATTCACATATATGCAATAGCCATATTATCTTTATGCAAATGCCGCTGCTTTCTTGCTACAATTTGTAGAGGATTCAACGTAGTAGAAGAAAGGAACATGATTTGGCGCTTCCCTCTTGCGTTTTGGAGAATCTGACTTGTGGAAACTGAAACATGGAAAAGAAGAGGCTTGCTGGAGATATATTGTTTTTCCTGCCACAGTAGGTAAAAATAAAATAGAAAGTGGAAGACAAGAGTGGGCTTTGTTTGGATGATCAAAAATATTTAAAAAACAAAAAGGGTGGAATTTTTACTCATGGAGGAAGATGAAATGAAGTAATGCAATACAGAAGTAATGATGTGGACTGAAAGAGTGTAATGTGGAGGAATCAAAGTGAGTGTGTTTGCGCTGTGGAGTGTGGAGGGAAAGAGCAGTGCAGGATTATAAGGCTTTTTTTTTTCTTTTTTGGTTGGAGAAAATTAAGGGAGATAAAAGTAGATTGATATGGAAGTTACACATTAATGCCACATGTGTTGGGCAGAACCAACTCGGGCATCTTTTCTGGAAGAATAGGATTTTCCCTATATAAATAAAATTAAAGTTCTAAAATAAACGAAATAACTATATATAAAAAATTTAATTTTTATACATCTCTTTGTTTATTTTATATATATATATATAGAAGTTTTATTAATTAGTTTTGTATTTAACATATTATTATGTTAATTCCATTTTAAAATAACTATCAAAAACAAAAAAAAATACAATTAAGAAAAGCAATAAATTGATTTAATTTTATAATGGTACAAAATTATATAAATAGAAGAAATTATCCCTGTTAAAAAAATTTACTTCTATTAATACAATTAATATTACAATTATTACTTCCATTAAATGAATGCTATAATTATAAAATCAATATTATTTTGATATTAGAAATTGACAGGTATTTTAAAATAATAAAATATTAAAAATTTGACAAACATATTACAATGAAAGAAGTAAATTGACCCTAACATATTAACTAAATGCATTTCTTGCATACCGCATATTTACTAAAATTAAATGGCAACCGCCACGTTCTAATATTTGCACCAAAGGCTGCCAATTAACCTTAGTAGTTACATTCATACACAGGGGTGTATGGGATCAGATAAACTGAATGAATCCAAATCAATCTAATTAGATTGGTCCAATTAAAATAAGGTCAATTGATTTGGATTCAATTAAAACTTATGAAATACGAACACTGACATGAACAGAGACACACCAAACTCAAAAAATTACAGGACATGGACACAACATATATATATATATATATTTTATTTTATATATATATATATTAATTTTTTTTTAATTTTTTTTTTGTATTTTTATAATTTTTTTTATCTAATTAATTCTTCTTTTTGTTTTTTGTGATCAACTAAAGAATTTTCAAAATAATCCAACTAGTTTTTTTTGTGTATAGTGCATGTCCGTGCTCAAAAAAATATTTCAATTGGACGTGTTGGACGCGTGTCCAACGCATGTCGTGTAGATGTAGTGTCAAAAACGTATCACACATGGACACACCACCAAGTTGATGTGTCCATGCTTCTTAGATTAAAACCAATCACATAAGGTGTTCATAACCCGTCTTGTGGCCAACAGGACAGGCTTGCCGAAGCTCATTGGAATGAGTTCGGGTCTTGAAATTTGACTTGGTACATTTTCGAACTAGATTCGGGTCATATGTCAAGGTTGGCCAACCAACCCAAAGTCAAATAATTCTTTTATATATATATATATATATATATATATATATATATATATAGATATAATAATTTGTTAAAATTATAAGATTTTAAGGTTCAATTAATATTTACATAACTTGATATTATTTCTATATTGATATGGTTTATTTTGAAACCTATATCATAAAATATCTCTAAAATTTTGTTTCTTACTTGTAAAGCTTTATAATTTTACTATGTACAATATTCAAATTCCTATATATTGTTCGAATGTTGGGTTAACCAGTACGACTTATACATAATTAGGTCGTTATCGGAATAAGTTTGGGTTTCAAGAATTGACCCAGTTAAAAATTGGGCCGGGGTGAGGTTTTGTCCAACTCATCCCTTATACACCGTAATCACATATTGGTTTGGTCATTATGAATTTGCATCCCTCAACTAAGATCCAACCCAAACCAATCATAATATGTTCTTGTTACATATCAAGGTAGCCTTTCTAGTTTGCAAGGTCAATACTTATATGTCATAAGTCATTGCCAAAATAAAATATTTATTTAAAAACAATTGCAGGAATTAGATGAAATGCTCAAAATTGAAAATTGGATTTGGAGATGACAAGCTTATTTTATATATCTCTTTCGAATATCTACAATTTATAATGTATTCGAGGCTTTATGGACATATAATATGAATTGAGTTGTTTAATATTTTGAATTTAGAATTATTCTTATATTAGAATTCTATTATTTGGGTACTATCTCGTGATAATGTGACATCTAGAAGCTTCAAGTTTAAATGTTGCCATATTATAATTGTGTTATTTGGGTTGCTATGTTATATATATGTGTGTGTGCGCGTGTGCAAGTGTATGTATGTGTGTTTCTAGTTTGTGGATATTAAAATACCATATTAACATATGAAAATTTGCTTTAAAAAAGTTTCAATTTTAATGTTTTACAATTTACATTATTTTTTGTTGATATTTTTGTGGCAAAAATTGAAAAAAAAACAAGCTAAGTAAATCTAATGACCCAATTCAAACCCCAACTCAAATCTGATTGGATCAATTTGGTTTGAAATTGCAAATTAAACAAAAAAAAATGAATCCAAATTAATTGAAAAGTGATCAGTTTAGATGCATTTTTCCCCAAAATTCAATTTGAACCAACTTATTTACACCCTTATTCATACAATTATGACCAAAAACTAAAATTCAGGTCATTCACTCTTACTAATATTAAAAGTATTGCAAGATCTTAAGTGGTTGCAGATGAGTTGGCGATCATACGATCTCAAATCACAACCACTAAAATTTGAATGGTTAAAGCTAATCAAAATTAAAAGTTATACGTAGAATTTAATAAATATAAAAAATAATTTTATGAGAAGTTTATTAATAAGCCCTTATTCCTCGCGTCTCATCACCTCACCCCCACCTCCTCTTTTTTAGCAGTAGTGCAAGTTTTCCATGACTAGTCCAGGCTCAACGTGATGTGATTGTGGACTAAGTGATTGGTAGAGATGATGGTGGTTGGATGTGGAGACCGATGAGTCTTCCAACTATGCCAATGGTGGTCCAAGTGTCGTCGTTGCGTCACAGATGGTCATGGATGTCTGATGCAACACCATGGTTGAGATGGAAGGCTGACAGAATGTGGTTTGCGACACCGACACCTTTGTCACTCGCCCATTCGCCTCCTTGTACTCTAGCTCTTGTACCACATTGAGTTGCTCAATGTCAAGTTCTGCAACTCGCACTACTAGAAAAAAGTGAGTTATCGGTGAATTTTACCTAGGGATTTTTTCGGAGAATATCCAGAAAAACTTCTATTAAACTAAAAAAATAGGAAACATTACTGGCAGATTTTTTTGCCAAGAAAGAAAAAATCATTCTAATTTTTTTCCCTAGCAATTACCAATGGAAAAATCTACCAGTAATAATGAATTTTGTTTTATTAAAAACTAATTTTCAATAGATTTTCTGCCAATAAGTGTGAGATTGTTCTAAAAAAATTTTCTCTTGCAATTACGACAAAAATTTCTGCCGATAATAGTGAATTTTTTAAAAAAACTAATTATTGGCGGATTTTTCCATTGATAAAGGTGAGACAATTCCAAATTATTTTTCTTTTACAATTATCACTAGAAAAATCCATTGATAAAGGTGAGACCATTCTAACTTTTCTCCTCTTGCAATTCCTGATAGAAAAATCCGCCCTTAATAGTGGATTTTTTTTTAAAAAAAATTGAAATTACAGAGGATTTTTTCACCTATAATTTGAAAAATCCGCTAGTAACGAAGTCAATAAAATGCAAGGTTTTTGGTCACCACTCTGCAAATTTTCTGTTAATAATTTGAAAAAATTCGCCAATAATAATCTCTAAATCATTTACACAATCAGCCTCCCCTCATTCTCCCACTACCACTCTCTCTCTTCCCTTCTCTCTCTCTCTCTCTCATCGCGCACTGTTGCCACCTAGTGCTCTGTTTCGTGTTGCCATTTTTGGTTGTGAGACCTCAATTTTCCTCTCTTGATGTGCTCTACTCGTTAATCAGTTTTATTTTTTGATTTGATTCATTATTTTCTATTTCTGTGTAGATCCACCACCGCCACCATTGCTTGTCGGCACCATAGAAAAGCTAGCAGAGGAAATAGAGGTCATGTGGTTGTGGAAGGGTTGTGGAGTGTTACGGATGTTGTTGGCATAGCTTACATTTTTAGGAAGCACAGAGGTGAGCCTTGCGATGGTGGTTGGTTGGAGATGGTGGAAGGAAGGAGGAGGAGGAGGAGTGATTATTGTTGTTCTTATTATTATGGTGGTGGTTAGGAGTGGTGGAGATTGTGGTGGTTGGGAGCGACGAAGGTTGTGGTGGTTGGAAATGGTAACATTAACGCAAAATTGTTTTAATAGAAACTTGACTTTATTGGCGGAAAAACCAGTTGGTAATTAGAGAATATAATTTTTTTTTAATTACCGATGGATTTTTCCAACAATTATTTTCTTAGGGTTTTTCATTTTTTAATTTTAGGCCCATTACTAGGGAAAATTTGCCGATAAATCCAAAAAATCCATCGATAATTTGTCCCGCTAATGAATTGGTTGACGATATTTTTTAAAAATCCACCAATAAGTCCATTGAAACTTATTGGTAGAAAAAATCTACCAATAACTAAAATCCGTCGATAACAAGTATTTTTCTAGTAGTGTTGTCGAGCACGCCTTCCTACCCATGTGGATACATGTAACTCCATGGCTGATATGGAGCATTGAGGGGAAGAGGGAGGAAGTGGCGCCACGGGGAAGGTGATGGGAATGAACATGGCAAATGTCGAGAGGAAGTAAGGATGGGAAAAAGGATTGAATAAAAAGATTAGGGCACAATAGTATAATGTTATAAGCGACATGTGGTCACAAACTCACTTTTCTCCATTTAATAAGTTGCCTAATGAGAAGAAATATCTCTGTATTATCATTTCTTCAGAGAGAGAGAGAAAGAGCACCTGTAGCCTGAAGTCCGCTCTTGAAAATTGTCATATAGTCTTAGTCCAGTCAACCACAACCTTTGAACGTGAACACTTAATTTTGAAATAAAATTATTGACTAAAATTTTTAAGCAGTTCAAGAATTATGGGATATTGTTGTTTTTGTAAAAAATTTGTGATATTAATTTAATCTCCAAAAAGATTAATTTTTATTTCACTTAAACACATCCTTTAGACTTCATTAAAAAAAATGTCTAATTAATTCATCAGTCCTCTATAATTTTCCTGAATTTTTAATTGGATCGTTACATTTTAAAAGCTTTCAATTAAATTAATATCCTGAAAATAAATATTTAATTAGGTTCTAACCAATCATTCGTTACAAAAATATGAAAGTTAAAAGAATATTCCTATAATTTTATATTAAAAAGAAAAATCCCACATATTCTAGAAATATTTTGGAATATTCCTATCCCCCCCTTTTAGTGCCATCACCATCACCATCACCATCACTATCAGCCCCATGCCATACTCTCCCACTCGTTTCGCGTGCTCCTCCACGAGTGCGGCGGCGTCCCACAAGGAAGATAGAGAGTAAAGTATTTGAAAGAGAATGACAGATAAGAAAATTTTATTACCACAAAGATATTCTGAAGCACCAAAATCAACTACCCAGGGTCCAAGTGATGATTGAGAGAAAATTTGCAGCGGGATTACTAGCTTGACAAATATCTGTAGTCGATGTTTAAGACTGTAAGGTGGCTTAAAGCGAAGGAAAGCCTCATGATCTGCCAAAATACTCTTTCTGATCAAGAATGTCCTTGGAACTTAAGAACTCATTGCTAGAAGAGCAAAAATAAGGAGCTGAAGCACTCAGGGGATAAGTAATGGTGTGGGGAGCTATGAACAGAGAAATAAGGTCAAAAGAAAAGCTCAAACCCCCCAAAACAGCAACTAAAAAACTCTGAAACACAACGCAAGGAAGCTCCAATCTGAAAAATAAGGGCATATCTAGAACCTGGAGACTAAGGCAAGTCAGACGAGATCAGTAGCGATGGAAATGACGGCCAGATGCGCCAGCGGCGGTGACCATGGGAAGAAGCTTTGCAGCGTTTTATTATAAAAGAATATTTTGGAAATATTCTGTTAACTCTCACGTCCTTATAATGGATGATGGGGTTAGGAATTAAATATTTATCTTATATAGAGATCTAATTGAAAATTTTTAAAATGTAAACGATCAAATTAAAAATTTAGTAAAATTATAAGGACTGATGAATTAATTAAATAAAAAAGAATCAACAGATTTTTTATCTCACATGATGAAGTGCCATGTTATCTATTGATATGAACTCTGCTTTACCGCTCAAAAGAGTTGAGAGACATATATCAATTTAATGTTTGAGAGAGTAATTTTCATCTTTTTAAAGACTTAATTGATGTTTTTTGCAACTCTAATTTTAATGATCAATTTGAGTCTATCTTAGCTTATAACATGCCTAGCTATTGGTTGATGTGACATAAAATGCATAAGGCAATGCATTAAATGCTAGTTAGTGGTCTTTTCACGAAAAAGTATTTGAATCAATATAAAACAATTTAGTTTTCAACAACCAAATTGCTTTTGCAAATCTTTTGAAGAACAAATTGCTATCCCACAAATATTTTGAGGACTAAGCTAACCACAATAAGGCACAGCTCAGAAAAGGGGTAATTTGAAAGTTGAAACGGCTTTTGCATTAACAAAAAAAAAGGAGGTCATCATCATCATCACCTTGACCGAAAGAAGAAAATACTAAGCTCCTGACCAATGCTTCCCTCTGGATCAATCAAATGGAAGGATTCACAATTGGACTTCGATGAGCCACGAACCCTTTGAAAGTTTGCTCTAAGGTACATTAGCTCATCAACAAGATCTTGATGCCCATTATTTATAACCCCAGTTCCCACAACAACCGAACGCATCAACCTTAGTGCCTCAAAATCAGCATCAGAAGGCCTGCGCTTAACAGCATACCCCCCTTCCTCCCATTGCAATACATAGTCCACAGAGGCGTGGAAAACAAGTTGTCATTATCACTGGTGCCACTACTCTCTAGCACGATTCTGAGTGTTCCTCCTCTCATTTCCTTGGCCAATATGCTTGTGGGAACTGCTAGCTCCAAGAGGAGAATTGGGTTGGTGGAGTTTGCGTCTGATTGGATACAGAAGCTCACCTTCCCGGCCTTCCGGTACCCAAATATGGTGCCTGTGATGGTGGTGGAGGTTATGAGAGGAAGGTACTTGTTTTTTTTGTGGAACGTTTCTGATTTTGTGTTGTCTTGGTCTTGTTCTTCTGCTTCTACGAAGGTGCAGTTGTTGCATGTGGGGATTAGAAGGTCCAAGAGAGATCGTAGCAGCCTCCATGATCGAACTTGTTTGTGGCAATCTACTGTGGTGGCACCATTGGTAGTCATGCTGCTAGTAGCACCAACCGAGGTAGTGTACCCCATAATATTTATATTGGTGCCTTAAATTTTTCTTTCTTTTTTTTGTATATGATAATTATATATATAAACAAATTTAAATGAATTCGGTGCCGGGCATCTGTTAAGAACATGACACAACCCTTAAACTCAAAAAATATTTGTAGAAGACTTATTAAATTGGTCATTAAGAGAATTTTAACACAACAACAAGAATCGAACTAGAATCCTTAGAAAATTTGAAGTCAATTTTTTACCAAATGTGTGAAACTTTATTAGGAGATGATTATTAATTCATACTTTTTTTTAATCATTTAATATTCAACGGCTGACATCGTGGTCCTCGTCTACAGTTGTTCCACGGAAATCCAATGTTTGATTAGTTTGAATTGAGGCCCTGCTTTCGTTTGGACCACCAAGTAAAATGTTTACTCTAATTCAACCCCATCTTCCCGGGATTCTTACAAAACCAATGCAATAATGTCTCTTTGCCTTGCTTTCATATGTGTGGATTTATCTTTTATCTAATATACACTATTTCGGGTTTCTTTTCGTTTGTGGACGACGCAAGTACCTTAAGCACGATCAAGCAACCATGGCTGAAATTTGAAAATTAATTATGTCCAAATAATTGGGTTTGTCCTTTTTTTTTTAATTATTTATGACTCACCTTGTTTTCTGTCTTTGAGAGCAGAAAAATTGGAATATGGATATTTCCGTACCACCATATAAACTACCAATCCCCCATCATCTAATCATTAGCCTATTAGATTTTGGACCATAATGCTCCAAATATACAACTGTTCAACGACTACTAAATATAAGTATCTTAATGCACATCAATATATATTCCAGCATCTTTTAATGCTCTTTTTTTCTTTCTCAATTACAAGACCCTACTTCTCCAAAATAAAAGAAAAGAAATGCTTGTGGGACTTTAAAGTATAGTAGATCCACACAAACCAGCACTATATATATCTTATGTCTCTGTCTTGTTTTAATTTTCATAATATAATAAGCATGCGAGAGAAGACTGTGGGGGCCAAGCGTAGTATGTGGAAGCCAAAAAGAAATTTGTTGGTTTTAGCTTTCTAGCCTGGTTACTCCACTCTGGTCCTCCGCTTTCTATTATCATGCGTCCCTACTACTCAAAAAACGACACGAGGGATAACTTGTACTTTCATATTTTCCCCTCATTTTAGAGACAAGGGACCCTTTGCTTTCGTGTGTTCCCTAATTAAAAGGTTTTTACATATCTTGATGAGTGCAAAAACAATCTCTTATTTTTAAGTTATTAAATACTAATATTTACTTTATTATGTATGAATTATTTAGTTCAATGGAATTCAACAGTTGAAAAAAATATATAATATGCAGATTTTATCATTTATATTGATTAAATTTTGTATTTTACAAAAAGTTACACGTTATTATGAGTGTTCAAGACTTGCTAGCTAGTTACTAGAGTGTAAATAGATCTTCTCTCATGCTCATATAATTTTTTTTTTTTTGTTGAAACCATGATATCGATTGTTAGAATCAGTAACTAATCCCCATAAAACGTAGAGTGTATATACGTAGGTTTTGCCTTTTCACATGACCTTTTCAATACACATTGTTAGGCAATCTTCTCTCATATAGTGTGTGTGTGTAATAATTTTCCATTATTTGGCATGTATCATAAATTTGGTTAAGGATTTTTTTTAGAGTACTACTATTTGAATATCAAAATAGAATATCATGAAGAGACACTTAAACAAAAATATAAGGGTAAAAAAAAAAAAAAGAGTCCACAATAAAGTACATTTATCTGTTTTTTTATTAGGGGATGGGTTTCGCAGCCTCCAGCATTAATGGCTGAAACCCAAGGTGCACCTTCACCAGAGGCAATGCTTTAGCCAACTGAGCTACACCTCATGTGCAAAATACAATTATCTTTAATTATATCACAAGTCAGAGTCTTCCAAATTCCAATTGATGTCCGAAAATTGTGTACAAATATATCTTTTGAGTGTACGATAACATGGGCCCTGCATGTTCCGCGCCTTTTGCCTAAGCAGTACCAGCCATAGACAACAATCTTTGGCACTTTTTGCAAATTACTCCACAGCCGTGACTCACTTTCTGTAGTCTATTTAGCATATGGACGAGACAAAACAAGGTGTGCCGAATCACTGCCTGGTTCTCACGCTGCACTTTTGTTGGTTTTAGTTGGTGGAGACTTGGACATACAGTAAATAAAACATGTGTTATATTTCAAGATAAAAACTCCTTTTTATTCTGTGTGTTATTGCTTGCACTCCACTCCTAGCTAGGTGGACAAGTTCAGTTATGCATGCATGAGAGTCCCAATCACAAGCGACATGAGACATTACAGCTTAGAAGATTAGTCTAAAAGATTGAGTGATAAAACTGTGTCTGGGATCTCTCAATGAGGTCTCCTCCCTTATTTTTTTGTGCTTTCTAATTAATCATATCCTTTTTGCATTTTCGAGCTGTACTCAATATCAACACCAAGATGAGCTGAGATATGCTTTGTTGTTATTAGTATTGTTGAGTTGTCAATTTGTATGTATCCATCCAAACTGATTGTGGAGAATCTGGCTGGAACGGTTGTTCCATTTTTTCCTTTTGGTCACAGGACCGGTTTCTGCTGTGTCATGTAGATGTTTCATACTATTATGAACCATGTACTCTCACCGTATTTATGGCCAGTGTATTCAGGCCCAGATTAAGTCTCTGGCCCATTTGGAAGTCATTATTGTTCTCATGGGAGGGTTGAGTTATAGAGCATGATGGAAAGGGTAGGGTAATGCAATTTTGCAAGATTGGAGGCATTTGTGAATTTAGAAAACATAAGTTATCAATATGGTCAATTGTCACCATTTAATATATTAAGATTTGATGGTTCAAAATAAACTAAATACCATCTTACGTGTGTGCCCTTAATCTCTCTTACTCGTGACTCTCCAAACTCCATGGATGTAACATCGCATGCAGCACCCATCTTCGCCTTTACCAGCCACATAGGGAGTATTTCTCAAGCAATATCATGACGTTGTACAGACTCCACTATTGATATAATGATGTAGATAAACCAAAGTGCAACTCTAGGCATAGTAATGTAACCTGCCCAATTATAAATGCCGTAGCAATCCAAATAAAAAAATTAAAGAAATCCATTAAAACCAAATAGAAAAATAAAAAAATCCATTCAACATAATTGCTTTTATTTTTGTCAATTGTGAATCATTTACAATTAAAGGCGAGACTCATATATCGGCTCATTTTCCTGTGTTTTCAATATCATGTCCAACAAGCTATTCAGGAGCGATGCTTTTTTTCCTCCTTATCTCTTCATTGGTTATCTTGCCTTATGTTCTACAGCAGCCTAACATTTCAAAAGTTGCAAGAGAGTGGGTGCTAATTTTGAGCCATCAAATCTTAATAAATAAATTAAATGGTGAGGATGGGAAGTAAGTCTTTACACTTACACCCAGAGTAAACGGATCTATATATATATATATAACTCAAGTGAAATGGTGGTTTATTGTGAGATTAAAATCAAGTTATATTGGTGTAATTTTTTTTATAAAATCCACTATTGGATTAGAAGTTCATATCATTAGATCATGTCTATAAAATTTTAGGGTTTAGGGTTTAGTAATCCAAAATTATTTGGAATAATTTTTATATACATTAAAATTAACGTAATGTATATGCTTAAATGAACAAGAATAAGAGTTATATGATTGCATTGTTATTGATGTTCAATTTTTATAATATATATATATATATATATATATATATAGATTCATGCTCAATTTATTTAAACCATTAAACTGTAATATTATAACACTAATTAAGAAATAAAATATGGGATCAAATGTAATTTTATCATTTTTATTCTATTCATTTTGGGTCATTAATGCAAATTCCACAAATTTACCAATAGTTTGATAATGCAAATTCCACAGCCCTTACCGCTGGCGGCTATGTTCAATGTATAGGATGTTCAGTTATATAATATACTATTATTATTCACATAATTCTAATATTAAATTATCCAAAAAAATTCTTCATTGTTACTTATTTATGAATTATAATTAAATATTTTTATCTCAAAATTTTTCTCACACTTATCTATGTTATTAAACTACAAATCTACATGTTCGTGTGTACTGTGCATTCACATCCCAACTGCCATTTCATTCTGTCCATTAACACTAATTGAAAAAGCTAAATATGGATTGCAATCATAATTCAAACCTTTTGCTTCTTTTTGTGTTGGGCCATTGTGCAATTCCAAGGAATTACCCCACTCCTTACATATAAAACAAATATTTGCACACGGAGAAAGGAGCATGGAGGTCCTTGCCCCTTGTTAGAATGACCCTTATTTTGTGTTGTGGCAGCGGAATTTCGGTTGAGGTGGTGATGATATATGGGCAATGGCTCAATCGGTGCCAGGCTAGGAATTGAGTGCAGACGGATTTGGATTTGGCATTCATTGGTAGAAGAGAACTGAGAGCTCAGCCTATGAGAGCGATGAGACCCAAACTCATGGCCTAGTGTGGTCCTTGCCTTTTGGTTCGCTTTGGGCTTTTGCCTTGCTTTATAAATCACTCCAGAAAGAAAGTGTGGTCACACACACTTATTGAGAAATTATTAGGTGTTTATGAAGGATAAAAGAATTATATTCTAACTACTTCTAAAGTGATATTGTTATGGTAGCATAGGAGAAAAATATCAAATAGGAATATTCTAAGAGTCCATTTGGCATACTTAATAGGATAAATGATAGTATAAGATTTGATAAACTTTTAATACTATATAGTATTTGGTATAACTCTATATTAGATATTATATTTTATATTTTATAATATTTTCATTTATTTATAAATAATTATAATATTATAATTAAGTATTAAATAAAATAAAATAATAATAAAACAAGAAATTTGTATTAATGATTTAAATATAATTTTCAAATATTATATTTATATAAATATTTATTAATTAAAATTTAATTTATATTAAATATTATTATTTATGTATATATTTTATAATTATTTATTATTTCAATAAATTATATAAATATAATTAAAATATAATCTTTTATATTTTAATAATGTATATTTTTAATCATAAATATTTACAATTTTATTAAAAATAAATATTGACTCAATATATTTTTATTAATATTAATTTTATTTATTATATATTATTTATTATCTATTTATATATTTTACTAGTTAATCTTATAATTTTTATATTATATATTATTTATTTTAAATATTTATTTGTTATTAACAATTTATTATTTATTAATTATAATTATTTTAATTTTTAATATATATAGTCAAATTGATATCATATATTATTTTTTATGTTATTTATTTATTATGAAATAATTTTATTAAGAATTATTTTTATTCTAAATTTATACTTATTATTATTTATTTAAGAATTATTTTATTTGAATAAAGTATTAAAAATAAAAGTGACATACATTAAAAGTTAATCAAATCTAATATGGCCTCCCTATGCTATAGTAAGTTATATAATATTTTGACATATAAGTGGATTATAATGGATAAACTTATACAATACGTTGTTTGTATCAAATAATAGATAAAAGCTTAACTTATAGTATAAACTTATACCATCATACCTAATACAACATACCAAATACACCCTAAAATTAAGATAATGGTTGATAAGGACAAGAATGAATATTTATTAGGAATATTCTATTATTAAACCACTATATTTATTTGAAATGAAATAAGACAAAAAGAAAATTGTTAGTCATAGCTTTTAGTATCATTTCATTCTAAAACTAAACTAAAAATTGATGCTAATAATTTTCTTTCTTGTCTCATTTCATTTCATTCCAAATGCTTACATATATTATGATCTAACAACAAGATATTTTTATTAAATATTTTTTCCTGTCCTTATAAACTCTTATTTTAATTTTAAAATATTCATATTAGATGATAGTGGTGGGTCCTTTCACTAAATATAGCTTAAATGTCACTCTATAAGTAATTTGAGCAGTTTTACTTGGCCCTTCATATAATGATACATCCAATAACTCTATCACGGATGATTTGCCAAACAAAAGGGAATTGTTGGGACCTCAACTGTAGTTTGGCTTAATTTCTTCTAGATGACTTCGAGTACAATGTTAGTACGCTGAGTTATGAGCTTGGGCAGTGTGGTCCAGTTCAATATTAGTTCTCAATATATTTGGATGGCTTATATTAACAGAATTGAAGGGAAACTAATAAAAAAATGTGCTAGAAAAGGAAGAAAATGAATCGAACAAAGTTCATTTTTGTTTTAGTTTGAGAGATAATACGGGAACAGAATGAAATTTCATTGATATTGTTTGAAATTCATTTCATAAAATGAATTGAAACATTATATTATTTAGATCTTAAAATTTTTACTTTTCTTTTTTCTCATCCTTCATTCTATCAGAAAGAAATAAACTTTTTTTGTTTTTATTTTTTACTTTCTTTTATTCCTCTTATTATTACAATTAGAGGTGTATATGTGTGAAACCAAATTAAACTAAATCCCAAATTTTTTATTAAATCAATTTTTAAAACTCAAATCATTCGATAATGACATTACTAATAAGGGTCAATTGGGTTAACCTAACTTTCAAACACATATGAGGATTTAAATATTATATATATTAAAGTTATGAAATTTTATAAGTAAGAAATAAAATTGGAAGATATTTTGTCATATAACAAATTATATCAATATAAAAATAAAATCAAGTTATATAAAGGGATCTCTTTGATACCTTATAAAGTTTATGAATACCAGTACCTTTAGATAACTGTGATTAAAATTTACCACATATTTCACTAGTTAAATTTATTAATATTTTAAATATTCATTATTAAATTACAACTTTTAAATTGAAAAGAAAATTAAGATACCAAAGTAAAAACCAATTGAAATATAAAATTTTATAATTTATCACTAATTATTATAAAGTAGATATATCTATAAAACTTACTTGACTCTCAAAAAAGGATTGAGCCAACTCAAAGTATAAATCACAAATTGTAAGACCAAAATCTATTATAACAAAATCTATTCTAATAAGCTTGGGTTGAATTAAGTTGGAGGACCGATTCAGGTGTGAATACCCCGAATTACATCAGTGTAAAGGGCTACTACACTTCAAATAACATTATGAGAATAGCGTTAAGACTTAAGATTGAAGCGGCGGGAATTAACTGCAAAGCCGCCATACAGTCGCCCTCAGTCTCACAACGTCACCAGATCTGGCCCAGAGTTTGCAGACTCCAGTCTGTTCTTAATTTCCTTTGTACAGTTTGTTATTTAGCAATTAAGTGGCGCCTTCATTCTTTTCGGCTTCTTTCGTGTTCTTCTTCTTTAATTTTTGTTTTCCTTTATTGAATTAAAATTAAAATGATAAACATATATGTGATTTTTTTTTATGAGATTACGAGTTATATATATTAAATCCATCAAAAGTAAACTTCTCCTTTGTTAACTTTCTCCACGATGATAGGGAAAATAGTTGCTGTTTTAATTGGGTGATTTATTATGAGAATGAGAGAAATAAATTTAGTTTGTTGAATCTTATATAAATTGTCAAGATTAAAGCATAAATAATATGATATTTTTAAATGATAACATGATCAACAATTATCATTAGGATTTAATTGAAATACATTGACAACATAAAAGAGTTTTATATATTTATCCAATCATATAATGTCATATTAATAAATATAATTACTTTTCATCCAATGCATCAAAATTTATCTTTTATTATTAATTAATTTTAATCATAATTATTTATATATGATTATATGACTCATGATTAGTTTCCAGTTACTAAAGATGATGGTTATTTTAAGCAATATATAAATATAAAGATAAATATATATACATTTCTACACACACACAAATATATATATATAATATATATATATATATATATATATATATATATATATATATATATATATATATATATATATACACACACACACTTTTATACATACATGAATGGGATGATCACACATACACTACAAAAATTCATGTATGTAAAAGTATTATTTTATAGGATTTATCTAACGAGTACTCTTAAAGCATTGGTTAAGAAGTTAGAAATGAAAACTTTTACTTGAGAAATGGAAATTTTATTTTCCAAGTACTAGACCCATTAAAAAACTTTGATATTTACTCTTTTAAGTATCTTTAATCAGTACTCTAAAAGCATCGGTTAGAAAGACCTTTTTGATAATCCAGTAAAAGTATTCATTGTAAATGTGCATGTGGTATTCTTACAAATTAAATTTATGAGATCTAATAGAAGATGTTATTATATTTAAAAATGCTAAATTTACCTTATCACTGTAATACTCACTCATTTCTTAAAAGACAAGACTAAAATAGGATTTAAATATTCAGATCATTTTCTTTGTGTCACTCTCTCCCCTCAATAAAATTTTAACATATCATTCATGATTTCTTAGTTAACTAATTTTTTTTAACTACCCACGATTTGACTATATGGTAAAATTTCATTGGAGGGATAGAAGAGTTTTGTTGACTAAAATATATGCGTGTAGAAATTTAAAAATTAAATGTCTGTAAATTAAGTATAAGAGATTAATTTCTAATAGTGTAAAAAAATTTTACACTTCATTTAATCATGTATTATCATATCAGTAAAAGTAGTTAAGTCTAATACTCACAACTTAAAAAGTTATACAATTGTGATGATTTAATAAGATGAAGTGTAAAAAAATTTTATTTTTTTCACTGCAATGCATTGAAATTAATCTTTAAATAATCAAAGAGTTTAATGTTGATGAATTATATTATCATCCAATTAAATCATTTCATTTTGATGACTTTTCAAGTAATGTAGGCAAAACTTCACTACTTTTAGTAAAATGACTATGTATATGATTGGATATCAATCTAAAAGCTTTTGTGCTATAAGCATATAAAAATTAAACTGCTTTTTTGTTATATGTCATAATCTTAAATATCTATCCTAACATTAATACATAAAATATCTTCAGCATCTCTGTTGAATCACGTGAAAAAAAGTTAAATAAAATCTCTATTGAAAGAGTGAAAGTTCCTAATAACGTGACAGCAATTCGCCATACAGTACCCTACACAGATCATTTTAATTTCCTTCTTCAAGTTCAAATCAACCATGTTAAGTATAAAAAAAAAAAAAAGGTTTTTTGATCTTTTGGTGTCTGGTAGTGTGAGTTTTTGTTCGGTTGCATGCAATCCTCATAAATACGTCCCACTTTCACCAATGTTGGAAAAAAAAACACGGCCAACCCTCCCAAATAGAAACAAAGCACACCTAAAACGCAATCAAACGTGTTTAGAGCAGCAAATGCAGTCGCCACCTATGGCCACTTTGCCTCGTGGCTCTCCCTCATGCTGCCACCGCCAGCACCCTACTCAACCCGGCCAGCACCTAACCCTCTAAACCCCTCCCTCTCTGATGAATTCCCTCTTTGTCATGCCATAAGCACTATAAAAAAGTAATAACCCTTCAAATCTCTCTCTCTCTCTCACTCACACACACACACATGATAATGCTAGCTGTTCCAGTGCTCCCACTATAATCCCTATAGTTTTGATGATCGATCCTCCCTTTGATTATTATCACATACTCACTCCATTACTTCAATTGCAAAATGGAGTGGACCCACTTGCTCTTCCTCGTAGTCGTAGAGCTGCTGATGTCCATGTCAGTGTTCTATTGCGTGGAAGCACAAGCAGGCACAACAGCAAACTCCTTTGGCTACACCATAAGAGAAAACCTCAAGGCAACAATGAGTGTCCTGTTAGTGGCGTTCTTCGCAGCCTTCGTATTCATGGGAATCTTCTCACTCTACCTCTACCGTTGCTCCTACAGGTACTCATACAATCTCTCCTCTATTCGAATCACCAACAAAAACTCCTTCATTAAGTGCTCAATTGTTATTTATATTTAAGTATATAATATCACAATTCTATCCTTTTGTGTTTTTCTTTATTTTGTTCTCTTGAAAAATAACACCCATCTTGTTAAATTAAAAATATCATTTATTTTATGAATTCATTATAAATTCATCTTTCTTTTTTTTTCGTGTGAGAGTAAAAATTAATCATAAAATGAACACAAGTAATACTATTTCATATATTTGTGTACCCGATAAAATTAATTGGATTTGGTTTGATACACTCACATTATAAGAGTTTTACTTATTTGTTGATATGTCATATATCAATAGTAAAACTCAACTCTTTTATAAAACTCACTCCAACAAACTTAAACTCAAACTAAATTAATAATTATTATACAACTCAATTGTATCAGGCACGGCACCCACCACAGCCCGTTGGGGGCGGCGACGGAGCTGTGCCACCGCGGCGTAAACCGGCAGGTGATCGACAAGTGCCCGATCTTGGTATACTCCGCCGTGAAGGACCTCAAGATCGGAGGAAGCGCACTGGAATGCGCCGTATGCCTGAGCGAGTTCCAAGACTATGACAACATTCGGCTTCTCCCGAAATGCCACCACGTCTTCCACCCCGACTGCATCGACGAGTGGCTCCTTCCTCACATGACCTGCCCTGTCTGTCGCACCATTCTCTCCTCCGACGTCTCCGACATCAACACTGCCACAACAACAACAACAACAACAACGTCTGCGTCCAACACCACCGAAACTGAGCAACAACGGCAACAACAACAACATCATGCGGTGTGTGATGACATGGCGACAGGACAGGGCCGCGAAAGCGACGTAACGGTTGTTGTTCCTCCGTGTGAATGGAGGATGTTTGACAAGTTTCCGAGGTCGCATTCGACGGGTCATTCTCCGGTGGAATTACCCGAGGTGGTGGACAGGTACACTCTGAGGCTGCCTGACCATGTTAGGAGGCAGGTTCTAGCGAGTCACGGCAGGGTTCTGCGCTTGGCGGCGTCTAGCGACGTCGTTTTGCCTGCTGGAGTGTGGAGTTCGAAGAGAGTCTGTTACAGAGGGGAAAGCAACAACGTGGCCGTGTCGATGACTCCTCTGCCGTTTGTTTCTGGTGGAATATGGGGCATGGGTTCTTGTGCGAATGATGATAATTGGGCGAGTGAAGCTAGAGGAGGAGGAGGAGGAGGTGTTGAGATTCATGTGAGGCCACTTAGAATTTCGTTTAGCAGGGTGGAGGACGGAGCTCAGAAACCGGCGCATCGACACTCGGTTTGAGAGTAAAGATGCTATATAATAAAATTATATAATAAATATATGTCACATATTATTATTAAATATAATAAATAAATAGAATGGGTGAAATCTTATTATATTTAATAATATTAAAATATATAATATATATTTATTATATAATTTTATTGATCTTATAATATTAACCTGGTTTGATTGTCTCCACTTGTGCTTTGTTTGTGCATAAAAGCTGACTGTTCCATTTAATTCAGTGTATTTGGTGAATTTCTTATTTATTAGGCAAAACACTCTATCCGGCCAATCCAACTATAAGGACATTTGTCTTGAGATTTGAAAATACGTTATGAAGAATCACATTTTTAAGAATGATGTTTCAAGAAGTGTTATTTTTAAATATTTTAAATAAATTATTTATTTTGTATTAAATATTTTTAGCATTATTTTTGAGATTTTAAGAAATAAATTTAAAATTTATTTATTTTATAGTATATATTCTTAAAATATATATTATAATTTCCAAAACACTCCTAACAAATTTATTATTATTATCATTCAAAATAAAAATTATACTTCTAGAAAAAATATAAATTTTGAGATATTTCTCAATCAATATAAAATTAATAGTTAATTTTTTAAAATTTATTCATCTCTTCCAAATCTAATTAATAATTAAATAAAATGATCAAAAATATAATAACTACGTCAAATGAAAATCATATTTTCAAAGAAAAGATAAACAATTATAAATTTATAAATATTTTCTAATCAATATAAAATTAAAATCAATGTTTTAAAACTTATTCATCTCATCCAAATCTAATAATTAAATAAAATGTTAAAAAATAACAACTACGTCAAATAAAATTTACACTTCCATAAAAATTAAAAAATTAATAATCATAAATTTAAAAATATTTGTTGATAAAATAATCATGGGTTTGAGAGCACAATGGATATATGAAGTATATATATGAGCATAGCTAAATGAAAATTATGGAGGAGAAGTTAGACAATTGAAGGATATTTTTATATTTGTGCTTACTAATTTTTATTCTCAAGTTATCTAAACTTTTTATTTTCACATTTCATCGTAGAATAAGATCTCACTAAATAAAAGAAATTTTTTTTAGGAAATAATTGATGTTCGGGAATAATTTTATAAAATTTGTAATAAATATAGGAATACATCATTTCCAAGTTGTTATTTTCAGGAACAATTAAATATACCTTGAAACAAACTCTATAATAGTCACCTAGAAAAATTGAGAGAAATTAATATAATAAAAATTAATATATTTTGAATACAATGTTAATTTTATTATTATATTATTTTTTTACTAAACTATTGAATTCATTTTAAAAATATTATTTTTATTAAACTTGAAGTTGTTGAATTCTCAGAGCCATATTTTGGTAAAAAAAAATTCAGAATACCACAGCTAGGGGTATATAAGGTGCAAACCCCATGCAAAAAAAAATCCAATAAGGTCATATCAAAATTTAAAATTAGAAAATTCAATGTGCTTTTTTCAGTTTTTAAGAAAGTGATTATGAAAAATTTATATATAACTGAAAAGGTTAAAAACTAATTTTTTTAGAAGCTACTCTTTTGAGCTTTTATAAAAAAAAGGTGAGAACAAATTATGTTTTAAAATTTTGGTTATTTTTGAAAAATTATCTAGATATAAGAAACATGATTTTCTTTTTATAAAACAGGTGATTTTCACCCAAAAAATCTCATCCCATCACCCTCACATTCTCATTCACACATTATTTTATGAATTTTAAAAGCGAAATAGATTTTTTTCTTCCTTTACATTTACTCAATTTTTCAATTTGATCCCTTAGTTTTATTTTATTTTTTCTCAATTTGATCATGTATCAAATTGTTTGTAATTTGGTTCTAAGTCATTGTTTTGTTAGAGAACTGATAGAAATGTCAATGTGTCACAGTCTGCGTCAAATCCACGTGTATGTGACATCAATTTCAATTGTGTCATGTTAGCATATTCTTTCAGTTATGATATAAGATAGTGATTTTGGATCAAATTAAAAATGTACAACAAATAAAGATTGTGGGTGTGTGGGTCTTTACTAGATTTATTCCTCCACACATAAAGATTACTACTTACCATAAACTTGGAATTGGTTAAGGCAATAATGCCTCTTTCCTTAACTAACCCTTAGGTTCAAGCTAGGAATGAAAAAAATTTACATTGGAAAACCCACCCCTTAATTAAAGATTCTTTGTCTAGTTAGATTGGATTAATGGGTTCATAGTAATATGGTCCAAACATCGATATATACTTTCATCGAGCATACATATTACCTCCATTCTTGAGGCAAAAACACATATATACTATCTTTCAAATCATACTATTTATCTAAGGTGGTTACTTTGACAACCATGGAAAATAAGGGGTTTGAGACTTTGAATACCCTTATTAAATGTACCAATAAAAGTGTGCCATGTTTTTAAAATAAAATTGTTAATCCAACACTCACTCTATCATTATTGGATGAGATGGTGGTCTCCTACTATTTTTACCCATCCATCACATTCCATTGTGATAGAGTAAGTGTTCACTTAGATACCCAATTTTGGGTGTTAGAATAACATAACTCTTTTTAAAATTATGCCATGTAGTTGTTTGTGTCATATTTTTAAAAATCATAGTGTGGCCCAAATTTATATTCAGCGATAATTTTATAAATCTATTTAAGTTCTTACTATTTCAGAAAAATAATTTACCCATTAACAAAAATAAAGAAACAAGCTAACCAAAACGATATTTTTAGCAAAATAAATTAAGAGTCGAGGTACACATCGTGCACCACCGTTACCCACCATGAACTTACACTCAATCAACTTAATGTCATCTTTATAATAAAGCATGCAACCTTTCGAGCGGCAGTCAACTTTTATTTTTTTCAACCTAAGTTTAGAAAACTAATTTTTTAGATTGATATAAAAAATTTTGGAATTACGTAGGATTCAAGCTTAACTCATTGATCATTATAGCCCACTGATCAAAAGAACTTTGGTTTTAGCTCCCTTCAGACTTAATGCTCAACATCCAAACTGCTAATGACAACTAAGAGTGCACACAAATCCTCCTATACATGTTGATTGGCAGGCTCAGGAGACTATAAAACCTAACGGCATCTTGGTTGGGCTCCTCAACTAAAGGCTGTGAATAATAAGCTCAGATTCAAACAGAGGCATCAAAAACTATATATTGATGTCTAACAAGATTATCTTCCCACAACATATTACCCACATCATGTTCAAGCAATGGATCCCACTAGAACTACGTCCAGTCTGAAACATACCCACTTGATTCCATGCATTAACTACCTCTCCATACTCGATCCAAATCCAATAGTCAGGCATGAATCCTCACTTGTATAAATGAACCCTTATGATATCATAATCTAAATACTTCCTACATTTGCACTTATTACATAGACATCTAACTTTTACCTCATCAACGACTGTTGTGTTTGACATGCTACCCTCATAAGTTCTTCAACACTACTATAAAATTTTGGTTTAGTCTCGTTCTATAAGGATGCAATCTATTGTACATCCACGACAAGTTTGAAGGAAACATTGTGTGAGTAACTCTAGACCCTATAATTTTTTAAAGATATCAAATTATTAATTTCAAATACAAATTCAATTGCTATTTAAATTTTTAATACTACTTTTAATCTTATTTACTTAACAAAAATTTCAACAATATCTCCACTTAAATTAGGAGCTTCCATCATCATATATTTTAGTGCAACCCTAAACCATCGGCATTCAATTTTTTTAAAGACATCAAGTTATTACTTTCAAACACATTCAATTGGTCTTTAAATTTTTTTAGTGTAGTTACCTTTAATCTTTTTTTCCCTAACAAAAAGGTTTAACAAAATTTTAATAGCATCTACTTAAATTAGGAGTTTTCGTCATTAGATATTTTAGTGCATTCAACAATCATCATAGATATTATTAAAGATCAACAACATAAAAGATATAGTTAAACAATCACATACAATCCTAAAAATCATTCTAGAGTGCATCTCGTTATAACTCCACAATATGTATTCTGCAATCTCTCAAACACAGAATCTCACAACAAACAATGCAAACAAGTTGGAAGAACCTCTACACCCTTCCTCCAAGTCATGTAATCCCCATTTTCTACAACTCTATCCTATATACATATTAAAACATATAAATAATAAAGATTTCGTTACTAACCTCTAATGATGAAAAAACACATAATCAAAATGCTCCCTGCACTCAACCAAATCCAATCTTGAAAATTCAATATGAACAAATATTTAATTTTACGCACTTCATAAATTAACAAAAAAACTAAACTGATTAAAATGTTCACAATGTTCCTAGATTACAATGGTAGTCTTCGTTTCGTGAACGAGCTAAGGCAGCGGTGCATGGTGGCAAAGAGGGTGGCAACGTGGAGGAGAATTGAGAGAGTGAAGGAGAAATGGGGAAGAAGAAGGCGCTTCAGTTAAAATGTCTATAGGCAACCGTCGGTAACCATTTAATGAAATGGTGCGTATCGATTTGCACTTACTTACGGATTTATCGACATGTATGCGAGAATCCAAGAGTTGCGTGCCAATGGACAAAATTTTCAAACATTCGTCGGCAAACTTGTCGGTAATGATAAAAAATTTTAAAAAAATTACTATATATATGTATATTAATGATTGATCGTCGTAAACCAATTATATATTTAACAAAATATTAAAAAATATAATGAAAATGAAAAAATATTTTTTTAAACACTTGTCGGTACACCCATTAATAAACGTAAACATTTAAAAAAATTACAATTAAAAAATTATTTTTTAATAACCAGTCAATAAACCCCTTGGTAACTTAAGGAAAAAATAAATAAAAATAAAATAATAAAAACTTCGGTAAGCCCGTCAATAAGTTTGCAAGTGCCAACGGGTTCCAGACGGGCTATGAATTGCTATTGAACCAATCAGTAAACTAGTTGGTACACCCATCGGAAATTGTGCGCTCCATTTCACGCGAGTGGTGCCATTAACTACCGACGTTGTCATATAAATTAATTATCACAAGTTTAATAATGCACAAATGGCAAGCGTTGGTAGTTATTGACAATACGTACCCATAGAAAACAATTGTCGATATCTCGTGGATTTCTAGTAATGTGTGAGTATATGACTAAATGGAGAGATATTTATGATAAATGATAAAAAATATTCTAATCTTTTAATTCTATTTTTTAAAAAATTAATAAAATCTAATAATTATATTATGTTTTATATATAATCTTAAAAAACTTATATTATGAGAGTCGAAGGAGGTTTTAGATGTTAAATCTTAAGCTCTAAATGTGGGAATGTCAAAAAGAGAGCACGTGTGAACGGCCCTAAATAAAAATGGGAAAATGTGATGTTTACTTGGTTCCTTCAGCATCCTATGGGGTCCACTTCCAACCACTTTCGTATTCTATAATATCGTGAGTGATTATGTTCCTCGGTAGATAATGATTTGCCACTGCCTTTTGGTGGCCATTCAAGATATGTTATTGACACGAGTCTCGTTGTTTGAGCATGAAAAAAAAATGACATAAAATAAAATAAAAGAAAATTACGTCTCAACTATATATATTATGACGTTTGATGTTTTCACAATAATATTTAATAAATTAGTCGAAAAATTATATTTATATTTGCATCTACAATGTTTGAAACTTTGGAGAGCTGACCCAGTCTTTCAAGCTTCTAGTTGATTAGCATAAAGACAAAGCAATCAAGGCGCGTTTACCAGTCTAAGACTGATTTTAGAAGAAATTCCCGGTCAACCGTTTTGTTTTTCTCCTTTGAAATGCATTATTGTCAAGAGTTTTTGTCGGCAATGCTTAAAGCTTCAAATGAAACAATAAAGTGTTTTATGGAATAAGATCAGCTATATAAATTAAATACAGTATAAAAAATATAATTTGAATCATAATTTAGTAACTTTTCGTAAATAATATTTATATAAACAATTTATCTTATTTTTTATATTTTATTTTTCCTTTTTATCTTTAATTTCTTTACTTGCAAGTTGTAACTATTAGACAATCTTATATCTGATATACTTTTATAAAGAACTTAAAATTAAGTTAGGAAATTTAGCTCAATCTAGTATTAGTATATGTCTTGAGATTCAGTGAAAGCTTACATAAATCTTCATATAAGTTCGCATTAATTCATCACCCATAAGAGAACCTAAAAATTAAATATAAATCATACTGATGCATAAACAAAAGACTCTATACTGTTCTTTTTCATGACTCTAACATACTTTTTCAACTGAAGTTTTTACAAATCTTTTCATTATAAGATTAACTTTGATATATTATATTATTATTGTCAGAGTAAATTATTATACTATTAACCAATCACATTTTTATTATAAATTGTGTCAATTTTAAGATAGTAATTATAAAAGTTAAACACTTTTAATACCATATTAATATACAATTAAATATATAATTGTATGAAAAATTTTACATTAATAATATATAAGAATTAAATTATTTCATTACATGATCAAATTATTTAAAGTGAAGTTAAATTAATTTTTAGTTTAATTTTAATATATTGTCTGATCTATACAAAAATATTTTACATTATAGTTTAATTATATATCACCACATTAGCTGATATAGTTGTGTTGGACTAAATGCAATCAATTAGCTAAAAAATAGATGGGAGTAATAATGCTGCATGATTAATAAATAACAATGTAAAAATTTATTATATTATATTCTCAATACATGTAAAAAATAAATTCTTAATCTTTCACTCAATAAATATTATTGAAACTTTCTCTCAATTAATCCACCTATTTTAATTTTCTCCTATCTAGCATTTAAAAGCAACATTTATTCCCCTTATCCCTTGCACTAACTTACTTGTGACTTGTCTCTTAATTAGCGTGTAGGTGTCTCTTAGCCTTTGTATTTAGACACAAAGACAAGGAGAAAGAGAGAGAGGATGAGAGAGAGAGAGAGAGAGAGAGAGAGGTAGAGTGAGATCATACGCAGCCATATTCTAATGCAGTAGTGCTAGTAATTCTTTCTAATGATGAAACTGAAAGAGCTGCTAGGCATAATCAAAGACAAGGCCTCACAGGGCAGAGCAGCGATCCTGTCCAACCGCAGGATCACCCTCTCCCTCCTCCGCGCCACCACCCACGACTCCTCCTCCCCTCCCCGCCCAACCCGCCTCTCAGCCCTCCTCTCCTCCGCCGACGGCCCACGCGCCTCCGCCTCCTCAGCAGTCGACCTACTCCTCCGCCGCCTCCGCTCCACCCACAACTCCGCCGTCGCCCTCAAGTGCCTCATCGCCGCCCACCACGTCATCCGCCGCGGCACCTTCATCCTCCAGGACCAGCTCTCCGCCGCGTACCCCTACACCCGCGGCGGCACCAACTGCCTTAACCTCTCCCACTTCCGCGACAACACCACCCCGACATCCTGGGAACTCTCCTCCTGGGTGCGTTGGTACGCCCACCACATAGAGAACATCCTATGCGCTTCCCGAACCCTCGGATTCTTCCTCGGATCATCCGCGTCTTCTTCTTCTCCTGGCCGGGAATCGCGGGAAGAGAGAGTTTCGGGTCTCACCAACGGTGACTTGTTGAGAGAGATAGATTCCTTGGTGGAAACTATTGAAGGGGTCGGGAAGAGACCGAACCCGACGAGGAACAAGCTGGTGGACGAGGTTGTTGGGTTGGTGGAAGAGGATGGGGTTGTGGCGATGGGCGAGGTGCTTGTGAGGGTGAACGAGTTCAGGGAGAGGAATAGGACAGGGTGCTTGAGTTTGGGGAAGGGGTGGAACTCGTTTGCGCTGTGAAGAGGTTGGAGGAGTGTAGGGAGAGTGTGATGTTAGTGGTGGGAGAGGCGAAGAGGTTCTGGGAATCGGTGAGGGAATTGAAGGAGGAGGCTGGGAAGTTGTGTAGGGAAGAAAAGAGTAAGAAGGTAACAAGATTCAGGGCAACGGAGTCTGATCGGTTTGCTGGAAGAGTTCTGAATTCAATTGATTTGGTTCGGTTTCCCTCTGCAAGGTTAATCTTGTCATAATTTAATTTGTAAATACAGGAAACTTTTCTTTTTCTTTTTTGATATTTATATATTCTCTTTGATTACTTTTGAGTGAGCGCAGATGGTGGTGGTGGTGAGTAGTTTAATTTCCAGCTTTTTCCCATTATGAGATTGCATTTAGTTTGACTAGTCCAAGTTTTGTGCGAGGGGGATGGGAAAGGGGTGATATTTTTTGTGACCTGATCAATGGAATAAAATTAAAGGGAAATATGAAATGGGAAATGGAAATTAAAGGAATCTTATTTGTAACTTGGCTTGAGTGAGTGCATACGATGATGATGGTAGGAAATTGGTATGATTTCTTCTTTGCCCAAGCTATATGAGATTGCATCTAATTTGACCTATTCCAAGTTTTGCGCCAAGAGAAAACACAAATTGTGCATGCCCAATAGAATGAAAAAAAGTCAAATGGAAATTGGAAAGCAATCTTATTCATATCTTATATCCAGCACGTGTTTTGAAATTTGAGTTTCCTTAGCTTATCCATCATGTCCTTCCGTTTGAGTCTGTCCTTATTTGGAGACTTTAAATAAACACACTAAACACAACTCTCTCCTATAAGTGTATATGTATCTTATGAAGTGAGAGATTGTTATATAGACACAATTCTTTTATATATTGATATAAGTGTTTGAACATATTTATCTTAATGGGGAACTAATGCCAGTGAGCCAGAATATTTTTTCCAAATTTATATATAAAAATAAGATTATATGTGTGTCTTTTAAATAGGGTAGTGAGACCATTTTATTTTATTCAATAATTATTTTTGTTTTATGTAGCAGTTTAGCATTAGTCATCTTAATATCCCACACACACATTGATATATATTAATTATATTATTATTCCATAGCATATGTGATTGGTTTCAGGTTAAAAACAAATATTTTCATGTTCATTTTAAGCCATTTTCACCATGACATATGTAAGTCATTTTACGTGATTGCTTGCTCTCGAACGAGGTTGATGTACACGTGACATATATAGAACTAATTAGGAGAGTACTACATATATAAATTAGAAAGATTTATGTTACATATATATGCTGATCATTATTTGTGTCAAGATTATAATCTTATGTATATACTTGTTAATTTTAAAACAAATAATTTATCTCTATTACTTTATTTTATCAAATCATTTCTAAATTTCGCCAAGTTATTAGCATTACTCCCATAAACAAATATTTGTTATCTGCTTGCAGTCTCATTGCATCGAATGAAAATGATGGCTGGCATGCATTGCCGCTCCAGTTCCACCAAATGTAAGTACATCGATCAGTCCAGTTCAAAGACCCTTCACGTTTCAGCATCAACGACCATTGGTGGATTAAATTATCTCTTCGTTTATTTATTTATTTTCAGTGGCATCAGAACTTGGCTTGGCTGCTGGTCCCCTATATCGCCGTGCAATAAACTAACATCCAGAGATCAATGCCAAACTAGTTAGAATGTAGTATGATACATTAACTTTCAATGTATCAAAATTGGATGATTTCTAGAGATTATTAATATGGAATAAAGAGCATTAAAGGGACAGTCACCAAAGCACTGTAATATAGAACAGGCAAAATAACACACCGCTTGTGTTTACATATACACTAACCAAATCAGTTAATATGCAATAATGAGCAGCAGCTATAGTTTACAAACACCAACAACTTTAATCAATTAGCGACCTAACAATATAATGTTTTATTTTAAGAATCAATACTAAAATTTAGAGCACCAATAAAAAGGTAAACAAATAAATTTGTGTACCTTGTTGATTTGTATTGCCAAAAAAATCTTTCATGATTCTTGTTGTGGAAGAAAACATAACACACCCGTGTATGCCGGGTCCTGGAGAACCTACTCCACTTCTCATTTCCAGAGGACTATTGATGGAATCAGTAGTCGTTAGAAGTGTTAGAAGTGGAGTGGGGACTAAATAAAGAATATATAATGTAATCAAGTTATGTTAATCATAGATCTAATTGGGTTACTTTGGACTTTCTCACCCTTCTGCACACTTTCATTGGCTCAAGTGGACGTACACTCTGAATGAATATGATGTGAATCAAGATATATCTTTATGGCATAGGATAATCAAATATAAGGGGTCTCATTCACCCATTCATGTACCCTATCATCTCACAATAACACTCTGAATCCCAACTCATGATGGATCATAAAATAATAACAATAATATTGGTCTTAAAGGATACAATCACACGCACAATCCAATCAACCAATTTTATAAAACTAAAATATCTCCAATCAATAACAACCAAAATCCAGAAAATTCTAACATATAACAATGGGGAATTGAGGTCCACCAGTTATGCTAGAATAACCATTATACATAAGAATGATATGTTGTTTGAACATCCAAGAGTAGGTGTTCCATTTGGACACCCATCCTAACTTTCATCACCAATGGATGAGTTAAACTTCTCACTCACCCTAGTTATCCATCTCATATAGATGTTCAAATAACATTGTTATTATACATAATTTGAGCACCACATGACTCTCATGTTACCAATCAAAAGAGCAAAGAAGTAGGCATAAATAAAAAAGGAAAAGGAAAACAAAAAGGAGAAAATATCGCCTTGCCATGTGATAGAGTAATTAGGATAAGAATAGTTATGTTAATTCTGTTACGGTGGTTAGTCTATTCTAGTTAGTTCTTATCCTTTCCATTCTCTGATATAACTCTCATTATGAGTTATCCTATCTCTTGTATATACAAGGATAGTCACTGTAACTTCAATCATTCAATACAATCATTTCTTACCTTTACATTTCAATTTATTCATCTCTCTCGATTGTTTTTCAATTTATTCATCTCTCTCGATTGTTATTGTTTGTATACTGAGCTTCTCTCACACCATGCATATTCGGCCAAAGTTCCATAGAAGTAAAAGTAGCCCATCCGATAAACCAACCACTTGATTGATTCAATTGGTTTGACATATGTGTTTTAAACGTAAGAGTTTAAATTTTGTAAATGAAAAAAAGGGTAAAACACTGGAGAACTCGATCTACCTATATAAGCTAAATTAGTTATGGTCTAATAGGCTTCAAATTATATGGGTCAAGACTAAAAATTTCACAACAAATTAAAGATTTATATAAGCAACATGTGTAAACAAGACGGGAGCAAGTCATACATATTGTCAACTTTGGAAAAGCATATTTTAGTGCAAGCAGTGCCTAAGCACATGTTATCATCGTTATTTTTTAGTAGTGTTACTGTACTATACTAATACTCATATATCGACAGCAAATACGCAAAGCTGTAACTGAAACACATTGTCTATTTGCTACTAGACAGAATGCACACATCAGGATGCGGAATTAAATGGAGTCTTTAATTCAAGCAACACAGCTGTCGGCATGCATAATGGATTTATATAGAAGTAGGACAAAACTACTAACCTTAAGTTCAGTATCTCTATTTTATCAAGTTCTTCAATCAAACAATGAGACATGAACTTTTTTTTTCCACACGCTAAAATCCACTATTTTTGTGATAAGAACCCACTAAATATCCATATGTCAATATTTGATTGAAAAACTTGACAAATGGTAGTATGGAACTTGAGAAAAGTTTTGTCCAATATAGAAGAGTTCGGAAATTTTAGCATTCTTTATATTTCTTTATTTTTGAGATTTTCCTCCTTTTATGTTTTTTGATAAGAAAATTAAAATACAAATTATTACTTATATATAATTTCGATTTTAATTTTGAGTAAACCTATACTTTAATCTCGATTTTCTTTTCATTTTAACACTTGCATTTTTAAAAGATTAAATGCATACATTATATACTTCTCAAAAGGTTAATTTCACCTCATAACATATTAATCCCAAAAAAAGGGTAAGAGTAATAATGTCACTAAATCATGCCCATTTCCTGATCTCATCAATTACTCAGTCCATTTCAAAATAACTGAAAAAAATCAAACATAAATATTAAGGAAAACAAAAAAATTATCTTGATAAATGTAAAAAATATATAAGTGACAAAATTATTTTTCTATGGTCATTATTACTCATTTTAATAAATATATTGATTACTTAACTAATATATTTATATATATTAAGGGTATATAGATGGAAGAAAAAAATTAATGCTACCTATATATTATAATAGAGATATTTTGAGATATAAAAAAGTAAAAAAAAATAGACAGTTATTTGAAATAGGAGAAATATGTTTTGCAACGTAAAAGATTTGCATTTAATAACATTTAAAATTTTAAAATCAAACAATTATTAAATACTCTATCCATCCTCTAATAAGTATATATTACTCATATATTTCACATGGGAAAAAATCGATTGATAGGATAGGGAATCGAACATGATTGGGGCACAAATGATTTTCATCCTTCCTCACTCGCTGCCCTAAATAGAGACAAGCAGTGATTTAAGGGCTCTTCCTACCATCACCAAGTCATAGCACATACATGGACTCAACCACGCACCATGTGTGTTTAAAATTTGACACCTCCTCCCCACCATCAATGGAGTCGTAGCACACATTTTAAACTTTGTGTTTAATATTTTCTCATACTCTAATTAAATATTAAATTAGTTTTTGTTTGGGACAATGAAGTTGACACTTCTTATAATTTCTTCTTTTTCAAAATTTTAAAGAGGTACTTTTTTGTCAGAAATATATACTTAAATTTTTGGTCAACAAATACGTCCCTTTTTGTTTTTGGTTGAAAGATAGTAACCCATTGGCTGGATGGTTTTTTCAGGTCGTCCATTGGTTGGAGTTTGAGCAACTAGTGGGTCAGCGTAGTTTTGAGACCCGTGCACAGTTATTAAAATCCACATTAAAGTGGTTAAAATACGCTTGCAGCCCATTCCCAACATTAGTTTCCAATGAACCCTTATAGCCCAACAAAGTTTCCTGAATGAAAGCAGGTAGCCAGTGACCCATTATAGTCATATGGAGAGAAAAGTCAAGAGAAAAATCAACGAAATTCCGTTGCCGGGACTCGAACCCGGGTCTTTCGGTGAGAGCCGAATATCCTGACCAGCTAGACTACAACGGATGTTGATGACATTTGTCAGATCAAGTTTAAATAACCTATCCTCTTGAACAACGCTAACCATTTTTTATATATGTTTCAAGTCCAACTTTTTATATAAAAATTGTGTTAGATATAAAATAGATTTTTTTTCGAGATCATATAGCTCATTCTCAAAGTAGTGGCTAAGAATTGTATAAACAATAAATTAGTGGCTAATTTTAGTTAGGCTAGGAGGTGGCATCACTCTCTCTCTCTGTAAACTATACAACTAATTTTACCGAAGTGAAAAATCATCTGAGAAATAGTTTTACAAGTTACAAACAAATTTTCTGTTAATATGTGATCCATGTTATGATGCAGCATTATTGAGGGACAATTATTAATATAAGTAATCCACTTTTTAAGGCTTGGATATCTATAACACTGATTAGTATAACATGGTTGATCTTATTCCATGTAGGCCTATGGTGGGAGGATATAAGGGTTATCATAATTTAGCTAGGTTTCTGAAATCTGTGTATTAGAATCATTTGCTTCACATTTCGTCCACTTGAAAATAGTGTAAAAAATGTGAACTACAAAAAAGGTATTAGCCGGTCACACTTGTAGTTCAAATATACTCGTACAACAATAATTCTCATTCATTAAGGATCATGTCATCAATAAATAAGTCTATTTTGCGTTTCAATTTCATATAATTCACACATGTTGTCTTCTCACAAAGAGACTTGATCACGACCTTAATTAAAAGATCTAATCCATAAGTTTTATCAACAATAACCAAGTAAATTATTAGTGAGCCCCCATCTCTTACCTAATTTTGTTTATTTGAACTGGTTAATTTTTAAAAATTATTTTGTCAAAATAACTTATTCAAAATAGTATATTTTCTTAATTTTTATTTTTTTATTCTAATGAGTTGTGTTATGTGAATATCTAAATTTAACTAAATAAAACATTTTGTTTCTCCCATGCAAACATACAATGTATTTATCTTGCTCACTTAACTAAAGTTATGTTGGGGATTGCCCATTGTAACAAACGGTGGGTCTCCTAGGTGGTTCCTTCTCTCCATGTGGTGGTTAGAGTAGCAGGGTAGATACCTGCAAAGGAACTCCAACGCCCAAATCAATGTGTGTGTGATAAAGGGGAATGGATAATTAGAATGAGTAGCTTACCCAGAGGGTTTTCCCTTTACTACTTATATCCTTCAAATACGTCCAAAATAGGTGATTCTAGGGCTGATCTGGAATGTACGATTTGTACAAAATAAAGGGCACCCTTCTAGAACTTGTACCTTGACCCACACGATAATGTGCTCATCATGCACTTGTTCAAACCTCATTGCATCTTTTCGTCTTCCAGAGGTGATGTTCTTGTCGGAACCGGTCACCGTTTCTCATTCCCCAACGTTCTTAAGCCCCACTTATTTGGGAACTCATCAAAAGGTCTTGATTCACCGAGGTTGGACACCAAGGCCAATCGTTTGGGGCCTTTGAATTGGGTTTGTCAAGTTTGGGCACCTAACTTCTTTTCAAGTTAGGGTCAGACGGATAGTAAGGTTGTGCCCAACTTTACTATCGGGTGGCTTAATTGGTTATTAAGTTCTTTATGTATTTCTATCCAAAAATTAGATGCCGAAAGTCGTACTTTCTGTCTTGAATTTATGGTGGTTACGTTGGGCTTTCCTAGTCAATACCTAGGCTTCTCTTGGGGTGGTGTCGCGTTCATTCTTTGGATAGGTCATGCTATCCCGGGTCCGCTCTCCCTGGGAAAATCACACTCTTGCCTAACGTCTATTTTCCCACCATTTGTGTTTCTCCTTGACTTTTCACCTGAGCAACATTTCCTCTTTCAATGGTGAGGCATCTCTGACATATCTTTTGAAGCATCGAGGGGTGACTGTAGCATTACCCTTGGACGGTTTTCACCCTCAATCTTCTATATAAACGCTTCCCTCTTCCCATTTTCCAATTTTTACCATCTCTACATATTCCTTCTTCCTTTACCATCGTCCTTTCACAAGTGCCCCGTTCCGTTGCACATTCCATCATTGCTTTCTCCCTTATCTACTATTCTAGTGAATGCCCTGCCTCCCTTTTATGTATTTTCCTAGTTTCTTGTAGGTTTAAGGGTTTTTTCTTTACTTCCTCTTCTGTCTTTATAGGTCAGTGGTTTCTAGGGTGCCTTTACCTTGTGACGCGGTGATCCTGGTCGCCACCCCTTGTAAATGGGGGAACTACCTTTAAGCCTTCTTAGTTTTTTCTCTCACATTGTCCTTCCTTGTCCCCAACTTTTGCTTTAAGGAATTCAAGGTGGGGATTTGAAATATGGCCTTCTAACGTCACGTCCACGAGCAGGATCCAAGTACCTTTCCTCATCAAGAAGACTTGGTCAAGTTCGTAGGTTTTCTCCATTGCTACAAGGAAGCTTTAGTTGAGGCCCTTACCCTCCAAAGCCAAATTAACACCTTGGAGACTGAGAAGGTTGGTCTTCAAGAGATGGTCTCGATGGAGAAGAAGCTGGAGATAAGGAAATGAAACTTAGGAAGGGATCTCCGTCCGCAAGGAAGAAGGTATAAAGGCCTTGAAAGAAAGAAAAGAATTGGGAGAAGGAGAAAGGGCAACTTATGGTTGCAAAGGCCAAGGTGGATGGCCTGAGCTAAGTGGGCCAATTAATTAAGGCCTAGACCACAACTCTCGAAGTTGTTTGACAAATTGATGGCCCAAGTCCGGATCATTATATAAGGTTAGAGGTATATCTTTTGAAAGAAGGATCTTTCGCCATGGTAGATGGGAAGATTAAAGACTTGAAGATCACTAGGAAGAATTTTTCTTTTTTAATTCCTACCTTAGCAGGTTGATTTTGAAGTATAAGTCCCATGGGGCCCCTTTTGTACTTCAACATATATATGAATAAAGAAGTTTTTATTTCCATTACTGTTGTATTGCATAATTTTTTGTGATCTATTGCTTTAATGTTATGTTTTTCTTCTTCCTTCACTTTTATACTTGTGCTGAAGACTTCTTCGATATTATACTCTTCCTTTCTCATGCCCTCAAGCTAGCTTCGTTGTCAGAGGTTAAGTCTATTCAGTTGGGATCGAGCTAGCTTGTATATGTTTCGTAGTCGATTATGTCTTTTGAGGTGTTTGTAGTTAGAATTTGTAATTGAGCAAATGCAGTCATGTGGGTTTAAATGAGACTAGTAGTAAGTGAATAATCTTTTGGATTTAAAGCTTAGAGCTTAAAGCTAATGAAGTTTGGGCAACTCATCCTAAGTGTATGGAGTTCAAATGGAGCTCGAGTGTGACTTCCAACAAACTTTTGTTAGGCGAGGTTGAGTGTGGTGCTCGCTAAGTTAGAGCTTGGGTAGAATCCTCATTGGCTAAGTATTTGGAGTTCGAGTGGAGCTCGGGTGCAGTGTCCATTGAACTTGTATTTTCGGGCGAGGCTCGAGTATGGCGCTCTTTGGCTTGGAACTTAGCCAGATGGAGTTTGGGTGCGACTCTCATGGGCTAAGTGTATGGAGTTTGGATGAAGCTCGAGACGGCTTCCATCGAACTGTGTTCAAAGCGAGGTTAGAGTGGAGCTCGAAGCTTCTGAACATGAAGCCGGAGAGTTTGGGTACGATTCTCATCAGCTAAGCATATGGAGTTTGGATGGAGCTAAGGTGCGACTTCAATCAACTTGTGTTTCAAGCAAGGTTTGAGTGTGGCGTTCATCGGCTTGGAGCTTGAAGCCGAATAGTGACCCTCATCGACTAAGCATTTGGAGTTTGGATGGAGGTTGAGTGCAGCTTATATCAAACTTGTGTTAAAACACCTCCCACAATCAACAAAATTTATCGAATGAGAAGAAGTGAAATGGGGTTTACAAAGAGAGGGTATAATATTTTTAATTTTTTCCTTGAAATCTCGCCACACATGATTTTTTTCTAAAATCTCGCTACCGTCATTATTATATAATGGGTTTGGCGATTTGGCTAGATTTTCATGAAAATACTTGTTTTATTTAGTTTTATAAAAACATGTTTCTGGCAAGACTTTTAAAAGCCACAACCCCTAAATTAAATCCTAAACCCATATTAATGCGTTTTGTACCCTCAAAATCAATATTAAAAAACGACCCAATACTTTAAGTACTTTTTTTTTATCATTCCCTCACTTAGCACCCCCCCATACATAGATTTAAGAGAGTCATTAGCAAAAATGTTACTGTTTTCATTTTTTTAACTAGTATCACTTTGGTGTAGTAATGCCAGTGATGCCATTACAAGCTTGAAAATTTAGCTTTGTCTGTTTGTAATAGGAAGGATTACAAGTGAGTGATCAACAAGAAAATTTTTTTAATAAGAAATGTTATTTATACATACTATTTGTGGAATATTATTGACACATTCATATTTATCATTAGATAGAGTGTAGACCTCATTTAATTTTAACTTGCATCTTATCTAATAATAGAAAAGAGTATATCAACATGGGTGTTACATAAAGTATGAGTACAAATATATTTACTTTTTGTTTACATTTTTAATAAAGGACATATGACCAAAAACTTCATATAAGAGAACTTTGTTTCATAGTTTTAAAACTTGGACCGAATATAGGTTTTAATGCAACGTTAAACCGGGAGATGTCGGTCCAAGTAGCATATTAGATTGAACTTGGAAGAGAACCAGCACAAACCGGTCTAACTCATTCTTAAAATTCGATAACCCTCTGGTTCACAAGTTAAAAAAAAAAACATAGCCATGCGGCTCATTGCCACCTTCAGATCCACTTCGGTTGTTCAACACTTCAGTTGTCTTCCGTCACATCTTCAATCCGCTTTGGTCGCTATGAGGAGGGTGAGAAAGAGAAATCAACAACCCAGAAAGTGAGAGCAATAAATAGCAAGACCTGGACTTGACAAAAAAAAAAAAGGAAAAGGAAAGGCCTTGAGAAAGAATAGAAGAAGAAACTTGACAGGAGTTTGAGAGGGTGAGAGGAACATTAAGCTCAACATGTTGCGGCGGTGATGCTTTTGAGTGGGAGAGAAGAATGAATTAAGTTTCGGAGTTTTTGTTTGTTTACATATGGTTTGGGTCAAAAGCTTGGCTTTGAAAAACCAAGCCCAATGAAAAATCAAACAACGAGACGGCGTAATGGGCTTGTATTTTTATTCTGCCACAACCCCCAAACATTCATTTAATTTTTGTTTTATATTATTTCGAATGACAAACTAATAAGGAATAATGGGCTTGTCTCCATTTAATTTCAGATGTATAAGTGTTGAGCTAAAATATTTTATAATTTAAATTAATTATAAATTATTAATCATATACATATATAAATTTTCAATTAGTTAATTATTTATGTTATTTTATGGTATATATTTGAATTTAAATGTGTTTTTATATATTTATTTAAATATGTTTAATAACCGGGTTCACCAATACACTAAAGGATATTTGGGGAATCAAGTCGAATTTTAAAACTGTGCTTTGTTTTGTTTGATTATTCCAGATCGTCTTGTCAATTGTCATATCAATGGCTTCTTGTTCATTTTTTCTCTTTCATGATTCTACTTTCCAATATGAGCTTGCTTAAATCGTTTTTCAGATAATTCGATTCAATTTCCAAAATGGCGAATCCCCACAATTCAAGAACAGAATTGATTTCCCAATTGCACATTATCACCCACTTGCAAATGTGAAACGAATCAAATCGAATGGTGGCGGCATTCAAATAATTTCCAATCCAATATATGCCCATCCCTCGGTATTTTCCTACTTCCTTAAACTTTTCGCTGAAAGCAGGTATTAGATTCAGCCTTATCATAATAGAATAATAGCATAACATATTCACTTGTCACTAGTGCATAAAGCTATATACACAGTGGCCGAGAAAAAAAATAAACAAATTCAAATAGAAGATCAAGCTATGACACAACCTCAATCAATTTCAAATAGAGTAGTAACGCACTGTAATTACATCGTCAGAGTTAGTTAGAAATTCTGTTAGTATCCGTTATTACTTTCTGTTAATTAGCCCTTTAGTTTTTTATATTATTACGTACTCAGTAGTAGAATTAGTTTTTCTACTCCAGGTCTCGTGTGTGTATATATATATATATTTGACTCTCTCAATTAATATACAACTTTCATTTTCTAACCATTCTCACAGATTGATACAGAGAACCCCTCAAACTAGGAAATTAATGGCTTACCAAAATACCAAACAATATGGATGGTGCCCTCCGAAGGAATACCAAGTCCACGAAGTGGCAGGGTCATCAGCACTTCGCAAGCGCTTTGATCGTCCTCGGCATCACAAGGGTCACGTGACATTCAAGACCAACAACGAGGAGCCCAAAACAGTGGTAGAATCCCCTCCGTGCCGGAGACTAAGACCGCTCCTAATGTTGCTGTGAGCGTGGACCAAAGAGCAGACATGTTTATTGTGCAGGAGCGCAGGAGGATGGAACTCGCCAGGCTCAAGTCTTTGAGTGCAAGGAGTGCCTAAGATCGAAAAATGAAATAAAGTTGTTATATTCTGTATAATTGATCAATGTATGTTACCTCAGAAATAATATTCAAACATGTTGAGTTATGCTTCACGTTATATGAGGCAATATATATTGAATGATGCAGGGTGTGTGGAGTTTAGCTAGGTAGGTATGTATAAGGGGCTTCATGTGTAGGGTGCTAGCTCACATGCTTAAAAATATACAATAATATCCATCTCGAGTATTCAGGACTAATCCGTTTACTCTGGTACGTAGCTTGTGTTTCGCTCCCCTGAATAGTTGTTTTTTCATATATGTGATAGTTATAAGAGTGGATATTAACTGATCATTGCTATAGTTTTTGCATACAATTGATGCTTGATAGTTTGACTATGCCTGCCACACGAGGGTGACAGACTATGACTTCTCTTCTCTGACAGATGAGGGTGTGTACTTGCACGGACTCCACCACTCAGTCATCAAAAACACACTACGGTATCAATACGTAAGTGAAAGTAAAAAAATACCTCAGATTCTCTCTATGACTTGAATAGAAAGTGGCATGAACAGTTATGGAGTGAGTGGGATGGCCTCGTGCCTTTATCCTCATCCCACGTTCTTAGATCATGGTGGGGTGTGGGGTGGCATGAAGGGTCTGGTGATGCTGCAGATCCTCGTGGTGCCCTTGCTTGGGTTCAGTTTGGGTTGTAGGCCCCAACCCAGAACTCGATCGGATAGGCTATTAGGCCAGCCAACGACTCGGACTTGTGTAAGAAGCCTCAAGCCTCTTTGGGCCGTGTGGGCTTGTGCACTATTGTCCGTAAGAGTAACTTTCTATATAAAGCCACCATGGATGGACGAGTGGTGAGAGATTTAAATAATTTACATAAGATTATAAGTTTAAACCTTATTGTCATTAATATATATAAAAAAAAAAAATTACTTTCTATACACAAATTTCTCTCGTAATCATCTGTACATGAATTCCCCTGAAAAAGTAAAAATACTTTCTATATAAAAATTTCTCTCTTAAATAATCTAATATATATATATATATATATATACAAATAAAATATCATTATCTTACTCATGTATAATTTTTAAGGAAATGTTACATATATGCATTACTTTTAAGGGAGTGACTATTGTCATTCCATATTAGCTATTTCTACTCCCTATTTATTGACATTTTGTGCAATTGTTCAAAAATGCCCTTCTATCTTATTTATAGTTTTATTTATATTTAATACAATTAATATTTTTGTTCAAAATTTTTGCTTTTGCAACCTTTTATTTTATAAAAATTAAATGTTTTTTTTATCAATTTCCTAATGAAATATATTGAATTTATATTTTCATATAATGAATCAAAACATATAAAAAAAATTGATTTTGTTAAGTTTAAATATATTTTTCAATCTAAATTAAGTTTTTTTTAACTTCACATAAATAGCTAGACCATATTTTTTGGTACAGTGGTAGTTTTTTTTTTTTTTTGGTGCGATATTGGAAGGTCATTCATATTTCACTTTGTAGTTAGCAAATCAAAACATACTTTTTTGAATGGGGAGGTATAATAAAGGCATAGCCGAGTGCTGCTAGACCGCATATTGAGAAAACTCGTAATAATAAAAAGAAAAAAATAGATTGCGAGCCACTCCGAACTCTCAGTTTAGTTGTATTTCAATCTCGTGAGTTACAACTCTCAATTTTTCGTTTGAACTTTGAACACTACGTACTATGTGAAATTAGGCACATCAACACGAGTTAGAGAAGTTTAATGTGCCCAATTTCAGACAACCATGTCTATTTATGAAAGAAAAACCAGCATGAAGGAGTTCTATCATAAGTGAATGATCATGTTGAAATACAACCACATAACAGCTAGAAATATTAATTATATTAGAAGGGCAGTTTAGAACAATTGAACAAAAGTTTAATAAATGAGGAGTGACAATAGTCAATATAACCCCTCCCTACTTTTAAATGATGCAATAATTAACAAAATATTATTATCTTGCAGTCACTTAATCTTATCGTAGATTCAAATTGTTGTAAAGAGTTGTGAAAACAACAATGAATGAGGTGTTATCTTTCGGGAAATATTTGCTTCAAATACACACTTTGTTCAATGAATTCAATGCAAGTTACCCACATGTATAAAATATAGTTCGGTAATAAGCCTATTCTGTTTTCTTATCATAAAATTTATTTAATTCAAGATTTCTTTATACGTGGTGTGGTAATTAAATAATTTTTTTTTTCTATTTTCATCTTGGAGTTCACCTGATTCATATGTATGATGGCACAAGTTCATCAAGGAACCAATATTATCATAGGGCATTTTTTCCAAAAAACAAAACTTATTTATGGATATCCACCACTTTAAATGTTATTTACCAATATACATTGATATTTTAATTGAAGCAATATGGCTAGTAGTCAAAAGTTTTCCACACAGTAATACGCTTAGCTGTAAAACGTATTGCATGAACATGGTTTTTTGAGGCATACACAATATGTTTAGTTGTTTAATGTATTAACTGAAACATAAATTTTTTAGGAAGTGTCAAAATGTGTAAAACGGCTAGCTGGTAGCCGTATTATCATTTCAAGTGGAAACAATCCACTGCCAGCTGTAGTATGCCTTCAAGGAAACGGCTCACTGTTAGCCATATTAAGCCCCCAAAAGTCTAAAAAGCAATACGTCTCGCGGGAGGTTGGACCACTGAATCATTGTTTTGGTGTTTTAGAAAGAGAAAGTTAGAGAGAAGTTGAGAGAAAAAGTAATGAGAGGTAGAGAGAAGATAAAGTAAAAGTAGAGGCATAGTGAAAGTGTTAGATGAGTGACAACAGCATATATTATCGGGATCAGTGCTAGCATATTTAAGTTAATCTCAATATACAGGTAATTTTTTTGTATAATTCAATTTAAATATTTTAATTTTGTTTATTTTAGAATACAAATTTAATTTAAATAGTGTCATGAGTTTATTTTAGTTTATATAGTTATATAAAAATTTAATTTAAATAGTGTCAGGAATTTATTTTAGTCTATGTAGTTATAATTTTGTTTAATTAGTGTAGAGATTTAATTTTGTTAATTCACCTTACTTTAAAGAAATTTAATTTAATACAGTAGATATCTATTTTAAATTGACTTTAGTTTATATTGTATATGTTCTAGCTAGTTTATAAATCAGTTTAGTTTATGTAAGAGAGCAGTTTATAGATTAGTTTAGTTTATATACATGTTTAATTTTAGTTTGTAAGTTTAGTTTAGCTTAGGTTCTTTACTTTTTAATTAGTTTAGGAATTTTATTATAAAAATTTTATTTGAATAAATAAACACGTTAGGAATGTAGCAATCTAGTTTAGTTTGTATTATACATGTTTAATTTTAGTTTATAACATTAGCTTAGTTTAGTTTAGTTTAGGTTCTCTACTTTTTAATTAATTTTGTTTAGTTTAAAAATTTTAATATAAAAGTTTAATTTGAATAAATAAGCTTTATAGGAATTTAGTAATTTAGTTTAGTTTATAATAAACATGTATATCTTTAGCTTATACCTTTATTTTATTTTAGAGGCTAGTTGATACATTTATATTTTGCATACGTTAGAAATTTAAAGATAAAGAGTGTATCTTAGGAATTTTAGTAGTTTAATATAGTTTATGATAAATATTTTTATTTTTTGTTTAGTCTTTTTACATTTGTTTTTATTTTATACTTTTTGAATTTTTTTTAGTTTAAAAATTGCTTATTTCTTTTGTGCAGCCCGATCGAGTGCTATGTGGTCCATCTAACTTTAAGTATATTGAGCCAAATCCTCATATTCAGCTATACCTAATACAAGGTAGGTTTGATGTGCCGTATGGGTTCCCTTTTATGAGTATGATAATATGTTGTTGTCATCCTTTGTGGAGGGATGACGCCCTAAGATGCACACATTCTACTTGCTTGGAGGAGAGTGCACAATCACTTTCCAGGATGTATTCTTCTGGCTTGGGTTATGAGTGGATGGTCTTGCCATTAGTGATTGCATGGGTCGATGGGTGGACCATATTGGTAAGGATATATGGGTTATTTGTGAGCACTTGCTAGGGATTGTGCCATTTGAGGATTATCTAAGGGTCTATAAGAATACGATTGGCTTGTCATGGCTCAGGAGTACAGCCTACAATTAGGTTCATAGGAGACTAATCGAATCATACATGTAGCATGAGCATATATTCTAATGCTGATTAGCGGTTTGCTATTTTCTAATAAGTCATTTGCTAAGGTGCAGGTGAGATTCTCCCACTACTGGAGAACATTGTGTATTGTGGGGGCTCAGTTGGGGTTTAGGTGTGCTATTTGTATTGTAGGACTTAGTTGGGTATATGGCATGCATACAACATATCTTTCCGAATGTCTAAATTTGCTATAGTCCTAGAATTGGTAGAGTGCCAAAGCTAAGGCCCAAAGTTGATGTTGGTATCTCCTTTCCACTCACCACGAGGTATGATCATTTTATTTTTCATTATTAGGTTTCATTTAATTTGTGGTTTAATTATTTTATTATTTTATTTAATCATAAAGATATTATGTAACCATTTCCAGGTGGCGTGGATGTAGATATGTCAAAATGAGCCAAACCCGCCAGGCTGCGAGTTGGGCTACACTTTAAAGGCTACACTTTAAAGCCGCCAAAAAATTTGGCCCGCCTAACCCTCAAGTTTTGGAGGGGCGGGCTTGGCGCATGCTAGCATGCCTTTTTTTTTCTTTAAAAAAATAGAATACTAGTATTGCTTTAGTCTGAGTATTAGTTTATTATTATTGAATACAATATATTGTTATTGACTTATAAAGTTGAATTGTACTTTTATTATTATAATTATTCATGTTGAAATTTTTTTTTACTATTATACTGATGTCATTGCTAATTTTTTTAAAATTTTCTTTTAAAAAATTCATTAATCCATTAAAATAAATATTTTATTATTATTTGTTTATTTCTTAACTTTTTAGTGAGCAAAAATGGGTTGGGCTCACTTTCTGAACCCATATAATTTTGGTAGGCTGGCCACCCGCCTCGTTTTTTATGGGCTTTTGGCAGGCAAGCCTAAACGAGGTAAATTGGCCCGTTTTGCACCTCTACATGGATTTAGATGTGTAACACCCTAAAAAATCATTTAAAAATTAATTTAAGTTTTATTAGTCGTAATTTCAAAAATCTGATAGTTTTAGCAATGATGAGGAAGGTCCAACGAAGGTGTATAAAAAACATAAATAGTGACTTGTGAGCCCGCAGCCGTAAGAAGCTTAAATCCTAAAATTGGGACCTAGAGATGCCCAAATTGAGAAAACATAAGGTTAAGGTTACAAAATATTAGAAATAGTTAGAAATAGAGATTTTATACCTAGAATTAATTTTCGGGCAATGTTTGATTTCCCGGATATGGGGTTTTACCTTCGGTAAAATTTCAATATGCGATTTCTAACAGGAAAGATAGTTTAATCACTATAAATGGATAATGTATATCCATTCAAGACAAGTGGAAGGCTAAGATTTTGTAATACCCTAGTTTAAATAAATGGGGTTAGAAAATTCTTTTGAATTAGGAAGGGTGCCAGTTACCCTTATTTGTCATTCCTCTAACTTCACTAAGTCTGGACCCTATACGCCCTTGGAGGGCTATACAATAGAACCATTTTCTTGGGATCAAAAGTGATGGTAATTGTTCTCTAAAGAAAAATAAGTTAAAGAGTGATTTTTAATGAATTTTATGAAAACTTTAAACCTTTCGTTTTTAACCCAAAAGTTTATAAAATCTTTGAAATTCCCGAATTTGAACTAAAACCCAAAAATTACATTTTGATTTGTTGGAATTTTGATTTTTATGATATTTTATTTGAATCCAAATGGAGGATATTTCCTTATTTACATTTATGTTTTAAAGTTAATGGAAATTAACTTAAAATTAACAAATGTAAATAAGTAAGTATTGAGACATTGAGACAACCTAGTCCATTATATATTAGCATTTGAGCTTCTGGAGACCGCCCAGGCGGTCAACAAAAATAAGTTGGTGCCTCAGGGCAGGACCGCCCTGGCGGTAATTCACCGCCTCCAATCAACGCGAACATAAAAATCCCGTTTCGGGCCCATAATACACAAAACACATTTTCACCCTCCCCAAACTCTAGAACCTCCACCCTTTCACTCTCATTCACTCCCAAACTCCATTTTCTTCCATTTCTTTCAATTCTAACTTCAATCCTTTATTCCTAAAGCTTCAAGGTATGTAGTTTTCTTAGTTTTGCTCTATTTTATTCAATTTCTTTTTGTCTTGGAAGTGGTTTCTATGCTTATAAGGGTAAAAAGCTCTTCCTCCATGTAGAGATAAATTTGAGGTTTTTGGTGATCCTAGAAACTAATCTAAGGTTCTACCATTCCCATAATAGATATTGGTGCCATTTCTACTCCAAGAAACCCTGTCAATGTTGAGCCTTCAACTTCTGCCACTCCAGGTGAGTGGATTCACATCTGGACTTCTATGTTGAGCATTATAACTATTTTCATAAAATTATAACTCATACCATGATTTTAGAGATTTTTGCATGAAGAATCTGAGGTTACTACTGATTTCTATGGTTTTAACTGTTGATTTAAGAGCATACATACGTTTTGATAAACCCATGGGACCATTGTTGATAAAATGTGTTTTTGATAAAGCTGAATTATGAGAACGTGAGTTGCTTATGATTGTATTATCTCTATAGTTATGAATTCTACTTGACTAAGTTTAAACCCTAGGATAGAGGCCTTTATTTTTAAAGTTTAGAGATGGTACAGTGCTCTTGATTCGAGGAGCTATAGAGAAACATGTTGTGTGTTAGTGGAGTCAATGCTAACCTTGGTACCAAGTAGCCCATGGCCAGAGCATTCAAAGAAGGGACCTAGTTAGGTATCCATTATTGTCACACTAGGCATGGCAATACGTAACGCCTAGATGTGACGAGAGATTTTGTTATACTGTGCATAACCAAAGTAAAAATTACTATTTCTCTATTGAAGTACTGTTGGAGTGTTTTATAAGATAAAACATTTTTAGTACTTTTGCATATGTTTATATTCCTATGACCATATGAACTGGTTGAGCATTATTTATATTATTATAATTTTCTGCATACCCTTTAATGTCCCATGGAGGGGGTTCCAGGTGACTTATTCATCTGGGTTTTGGTAGCAAAACTCACCCATCATTTCCTTTTCTTTATTTACAAATATAGTGGCTGTTAGATACTTCCATGCCATCTTCCTCCGCAGTGTTAGATTGTAGTTGCCGAGCCCATTAGGTGAGGTGTCTGTATTTTTCCCTAGATGTGCTCCGTGTGATGCAGAGGATTCTAGGATTTTAGAGCATGTTGTCTTTTACACAGTCATGTATATTAGAATGTTATTTTGGACTGTATAAGTCTTTTACTCTTCGTAGACACTTTGTATATGAAGGACTTTCTGCATATTTCGTGATAATATACTATTATACTTTGCAACGGACTATAAGAGTTTATTTTTATAATTAAGACGTCAAGAGCAGGTGATTGATATATAGAAAAGAATAAAACTATATTATGGATCTTTTTTAGTGCATATAGAAATGATACAGGTCAAGAGCCTTACATGAGAATGTGATTTTTCAGGTGCCCCACGTGCTCAAGCCAGGTCGTGACAGATTTAATCCTAAATTGCAAGATTAAATCCTAGTCATCCATTTTACTTTCTTTCTTTAAGAATCATGCCTTTATATATTATATAATTTCACCTACAAGATAAATACAAGCCAAATATTCTCCAACATACGACAAAACATTCTCCTAGCACAAGAAGAAGAACCAGCTACCATTTTATTTCCTTAAGAGCTCAAAAAACTTGATTCAAACCTCCATTTTCCTAGCCTAAACTTGATAAAACCACAAACTCCCTTCACAAAACTTATTCCACTCCTCAATATCTACCAAACTAATTGATAAGAATTTGAATCCATTACCTTTTTATACTTTGGCAGCTTACAATTTGCTGCCTAAGGAAGGGTTTGGTGTGGGTTTGAAAGCTTTGAAGTGAAGGAAATCATTCTTGGATCACCCTTGGAGCCAAGATCCCTAAAGCCACCAAAGTAGGGTTTTTGTGTCCTTGTTTGTTGAGATTCTATTTTTCCATATTTTCATTCGTCAGAATTTCAAATTTTCTAGTTCTAATGTATGATTTCACACAGATATACATGTATTTTCATAGGTGGGGTAGTTTGGTGTTGTGGAAAAATCTTTTTGTCAAAAGGAGTTTTGGAATACCTTGCTGAAATTTCGATTTTAGTGTAGGCAATGATTGTTCCCAAATTTTCTGGTATAATTGTGAGTATTTTTATGAGTTAGAAAAATTATATGTTGAAACTAATATCCTAAGCCAACTCCATGATTTTTATTGGGCCATGTTAAAGACTTTTATTGCTTGAAAAGAATTATGAACCGAGACTATCTGTGCCTGCCTAAATTGCTGGACTTGAAGCTGAATTTTGCTAATTTTGTTACCATAGTAAATGATTGATTTTTCCTTTAAAATTTTCATAGGGTGTTGGAGACATCTTAAGGTTCAACCTTGATTTTTATTCTGAATTGATTCAATCATTTTCTAGGGTTAAAAATTATGTAATTCTTGGCTTTTGGCTAAGATTAGGGGGTTTGATCTCCAAATTTGTCTAATTTTGTTAACATAGTTACGGAATGATTCTTGCTCTGAAATTTTTGCAAGACCTTGTGGACACATTAAAGTGTCTTCGATATTTTTTTAGCCTTCGAATTGATTGTTTGATATGCAAATAAATGTTGCTACTTTAGTATAAAAATCTATCTATGTGCTAGAAATAAATCCAAGAGTTAAATTGGTAATATAATGGCATTTTTTGTTCAAGTATGATGTATATGAATACATGCTAGTGACTTGAGAGATTGATTTATGAGGCATGATTGAAATTATATTGTGAATGAATGCCTACATGTGGCTTATGCATGCATTTGAGAAAAGAAAAGTACATGATGCAATTATATGAGAAAAGATAATGTATAAATTTCAATCGTGCATGTTCTGACATATAGACAAAATAGAAATAAGACTTATGTTAAATGAGGGGAAGGTAAAAAGAGGAATTTCCCTAGAGATATTATAAGTTAGTAGACGTATGGGCTAAGAATAGATCTGTGTGTGATTTGGAAGAGAAAAATGAAGTCTAATGATCGAGTATAGGAATAAGCTTAGTCTTGATAACCAGTCTATTTTCCATTGTTGCCACACTGGGACGACGATACATGTGTTTGAATATAGTAGAGAACAGATGTGTATTAAAGCTCATAAAAGAGCTTTTTTTGTACTCGACTTTGTATCAAATGAATGTTTTATTTCTTTGTTATATATATTAATAGAACCACGATTTAGTTACTACCCGATTTGATTGATCTTGTTATAGATATTTAAGAAAGGTTCGCTAATCTATAAGTAACAACTCCCGAGTCTGATATCATGGTTTAAGACTGATGTTGTATTGGGAGGATGATACAAGATGTCCGCTGGATGGTACGGACATGCGGGTGCAAATGCTAAGGATGCGTATTGATTTACTAGCCCATGATGATGTAAGTACATTGGTTTTTGTGTCAATGTTCTATTAATTAAAAATATAGGTTTGCTGAATATAATGAGCGTTTGTTGCAGTTCATATGGACTCCGTATGACAACTAGAAGGTCTTACACACTACACTAGAGTGGGTTTATGACGAGTGACCCAATGGACTTCCATGACTTCCCTTCTCTTTTTCCCATCATTGAGTGGCACCAGGTGGATCATGTTGGTACACAAAAGCCCATTCCCAGCAAGCCATTGGGCATTGATGGCTTGATAAAAAAGGATGCTCGTGGTTAAGCACCTTGTTGGTCGAACCATTACGGGATTTGGTACAATTTGTGGGTGATATGACTAGAGAAATGTATTTTGATCCAACAGTGGCCAAGTCAGGATAGATGCCGTCAAAGGAGTACTTCACCTGGTACCTGTGATGTTGCACGTAGGAGCTTGACCTCGACATCTTAGCACATAGTTATTTGCCACCTGATGCACGTGGATGTCTCGATGGTGTTGGTCCTTGCCATGCCTGATCACATTCTTGACAGCCATTGAGCCGAGCGACGTGCTCGTGTAAGGACACGTATTAGACAACAACATCCACGTTGGGAAAGTCCCAATGATGGCGATGATGATCACTATGGTGATGATGGTTATGGTGGTGAAGCGTCATGGTAGGGGGATGGTCATAGTGGCAGATATGGTCATGGTGGAGAGATGCAAGGATTAGGAGGACACGCATGACATGGGCTTAACCCACAAGTTAAACGGGCCAGCCCGGCGCCCATTTACTCGCTTTTTTTTTTTCCTGCTTCTAATTTAGTGAAGTTGCAAGGTTACAACTACTAGCCCATTTGGAGGCCCAAATCCACAAAGGCACAAACCAATCCAAAACTTTGTATTTGGGATTCAACTTTATATTTTTAGCTTGTTCTTAACTTGGATTTGAATTTAAATTGTGAAGTTTGTTATTGTATGAACTTGGTTATTTGGATTAAATTTGTTTGTCCATATGGATTTAGATTGTGAAATTTGTTGTGTGAAATTTATTTGGATTTGTTCATATGAAAAGAATACAATATCTATAACATTATAATATAATTTCCTAAATTGAGTGTTTTGCCTAATTAGAAAATTAGAAAATTCCTTTGGTTTATTTTATTGGGTTGTTTGTAGATGCATAAGAAATAAATAAAGTATGCCAAAAATTAAAAAAAAAAAAAGCTGGCCAAGCCAAGCCACGAACCGCAATTATACAAGCCAGGTTGGGAATTTTTACTCCGCAGTAAACAAGCCAGGCCCAAATGGACGGCCTTGCCCATTTGACACCCCTAAATACTAGTACATTTCAAATGAATGAGTACATGCAAAATGAATGCCAATACATGGGCTAGCAAGTAGTGGTGGAGGCACAGGGCCAGGAGGTGCCATGGCCACCCCAAAATTTTACACTTTTATTGTATAATTATATGTATATTTATATTATAGTTCCCTTAGAAAAAGTCAACCACTTTTATACATATTACATCCATTCCATAATAATAGTCATTTTGGACAAATTGAGTTCATTAAAAAATCAAATGGAGGAATAGTATACATAACAAATAATAAAAGTTCATTAGTATAGTTACACGTGTGGTATGGAAGTATGAAACATATAAATATCTTTATAATATTTTTTTAGGATTTTTCTCTTATTAACTTTTTTTATTGAGCCTAAGAGATGTCAAAAAAAGAAAATTATTGACTCATTTATTAATAGAAAAGAAAATATGAATAATGAAATAAATTCTAATTTACCAATAATTTGGATGAAAAAAGTATATAATAACTCATTTTATACTTTTTATATGATAATTTATTTTATTTTTTTAATTTTATTTGTGTTAACTAGTTTGGCCTCCTTCTCCAAAATTCATGGCTCCACTACTGGCTACCAGTCCATTGTTCTTGAGAGTTTTAATAAAGGTTGAATTTTGTTCTTAGAGTTTCACAATTTAAAAATCTTCTGACTATTTTTTGCAAATTTTGAATCTTGTATTTTGAGATGCTATTATTCCCTTATTACATTCAATAATCTTTAAAATATTTGAATTAACGTTAGCTTTGAATCATCACCAAACTGTTTAGGAGATGGTTTAAGTTAGTGATATCTTGTTTAATTAAAACAAATAAATAAAATTTGGAACCAATAGGTAAACCCATTCGTGCAGTGAGGACTTATGCTGGTCAAAAATAAATTTATACATAATTTTGGTCTTCTTTTTTTTTTTTTTGGGTTGAACTTAGCATAGCAATTATGGTATCAATTTTTTTTTTATGAAAGAAAGTTTTATTCTTAGATAAGCATAACAATACTTATAATTTGAAAAACATATTTTAAATTTAAATTAAATAAAAAAACACATTTCGCATTTTAAATTGAACTAATCAACAATCTATGGCTCTACTCTTAACTTAAAGGTTATCGATATTAAAATATCTTTCATAACAAAAACCAACATGAAAAGTATTGTAACTTGAAAAATATATATAACACCTTGTTTCAAAGGTGAATTTAAACATCTCTCTATGTGTAAGACCATAAAAAAACAAGACCAAAATATTCATAAAAGGGACAAAACACCACCGAAAGGACCAAAAAAAAAAAAACTACAAAAGGGTCAAAGAAGACATGCACAAGGGAACAAACTGAAAGAAACAAAAACCTAAAAAAAAAAAAAAAAAAATAATAGGACTGTCATGACATGAAAGAAAGAAATCATTCCCCTCAATATACTCCGCAAGAGAAGGCCAGATAAAAGAGGGGGAAAGGATTAGGATTTGGTTTCCATGTTAAATATTATATATATATATATATATATATATATATAAAATCAATTACATTTTAAGTTTTGTTAAGAAAAGAGTCGATAAATAGTAAATATACATTTATTAAAAGATAGTAATTATACAATATAACAAATAATAATAATATAAAATTATTATTATTATTATCATTATTAGAGGTAAAATTCACATCTCTAAACTTTACGCTTCAAGGGATTAACAATTGATTTTAGCAGTGAATACTCTTGACTCACCTAAATAATGGTAATAATATAAAAACATATTTAATAAAAAATATTATTAAAAAATTTAAGAATTAGCAAATTCCACATTTATTTTTAGATATAAAACTCACTTCCCTCTTTTATCAATTAACTTATATTCTTGGATAAATTTATAATTTTAATTTTATCTATGTTAATTACTCTTTTGACCTTTTCTCTCTCCTAAGTTCTATTTTATCCCCATTAATCCTCTTTAGTCTAACAATTTATTAAAAAAATTAAATAATGTAATATATATAAATTTACATAATTTACTCGTAGTTATATTTTTAAAGTATTACTATTTTTAATATAATACTTACACATTCAAACAAAAAATAACACTTATGTAAATGAATTTTGCCAAAATTCATGAAAGTGTGTGTATATATATATATATATTTTAATAGAAATTATTAAAATATTCTTGCTGGAAATTGAGGTAAATTATCAAATATTAATTAAGTCCAACCAACAATAACATTAAAACCAAAAAATAATCAATAAACTATGTGATAGACATAGGGGTGATAAATGGGACATAGTAGGTTGATCAATTTTAGTTATTTGATTTAAAAGTACCAATTCACTTTGTTAAAAAAGAGTTGGCAGGTGAATTCGACAGGCCAACATATTTTGGTTATCTTTATACTATTATTGCCAACTCATCCCAACCCGTCATGAGTTGATAATAAAAGACGAAATGAGTTGATCCATTTCAATTATTTGTGTTAAGTATCAATCTATTTCATTAAAAAACAATAGATTAACAAACCAATCCATAGGCCTAATCCATTTGCCAACCCTATAAAGATCTTATACTTATTTATATTCTATCTCGGTTGAGGTCTAAATATGAAGTCTAGTAAATACTACTATTCAATTAGAATGTTATATATATACTCATATACTATATCTTTCATTTTAATTTTTTTTCGCTATTCTTTGACTTTTAATTTTAGTATTCTTTTACCTTTCTATTTTAGTATTGATATTATAGTTTTTGTTATTTTTTATGCGTCGGTTCGTAATTCTTATCGGTCCAATATGTTAATGGACCAGTAATCAATACCATACTAATGAATGATATAACACTATTCAGTAATATTATCTTATATATTTATTACTCACCTAAATTGCACTAACTGACAGAAAAACTTCCCCCAATTTCTGGCTTACTGCTGACTGATTTGATGCGTGCCAATGCTTGAATATGGAATTTTATATATTAATAGAATAGAAGAACTACAATTTCAGTCACCGGATATCACTTACAAAATAATCTTAAAAAAAAAAACATATTCATCCGTCTTCCTCCAGATTCATTTCATTTGATAAATAAATTAACTTAAATATCAATTAGTTTCTATTTTAATTAATAAAAATAATTATTTCAAAGACTATTTTATTGATGACATGATCTTTTAAAAGTTAAAATAATTATTCTACAATATTAACTTAGCATAGAATAAATTATTTTTTCAAATATATGATATTTGAACTAATATGGAACTACTATAGGATTGGGTGAGTGTATCATGCCTCTTTTGAAGATTACCGGAAAATATAATATTTCGGGCATCTTTTGGGGTACAAAAATAGTAGCTCTCCCGATAGAATAAATTAACATTCATTTTAGTATACTTTATACCTATTCTTGTCTGTAACTTTTAAAATGGATAAAATTAATCCTTAATCCTCTAATTTAATTTTTATTTAATATTTTATTAATAAATAATAAAATGTATCATTAAATAATATTTAGATATACTTTATATCATCTAAAATAAAATAAAATTTAAAATAATTCATTTTAACATCTAAAATTATACCAAGTAAATCATTTAAATTTTTTTAAATCATAAAATATTTTATTTTATATAATTTTAAATATGAAAATATGTCACTTTAAATTTCATTTTTATTTAACATTTCATTAATAAATAATAAAATATACCATTAAATGACATATTTTATATCATCTAAAGTAAAATTAAATTTAAAATAACTCATTTTAACATCTAAAATTATACAAAATAAATCATTTAAATCATTTTCAAATCATAAAATATTTTATTTTATACAATTTTAAATATCATAATAAATCACTTTAAACTTAATATATTTCAAATAACACATAATATATTAATTTATTACTTAATATCATACATTATTATTTAATTAATAAAATATTAAATAAAAGTAAAATAAAAAAATCAATTTAACTCATATTTTATAATGTTAAGATCTAATTTAATTTATTTTAAAAATTAAAATAATTTTCAAGTATAAAATGACACTAAATTGAACATTAACTCCTGCTAGAATAAATAGATTGATTTGTAATGCTTCAAAAAGAATACCACCTTCAAAAAGAGAAAAGGCAACAGCGTAAAAAGAAGCACAACACTTGCATATTCACATTGCATCCAATTAATTAATCTGTCCATTTAAGCCATTCAAATCAATTAACCAACCCCTAAATTCGAATTATGCCCAACACTAACAAAGCACTGAAAGGGGTATTTGAGATACCTTCCGGCGACTGCGCACACACAAATCAATCAACCAAAAGCAACATCATCACTCTAATTGTGTTCCAAATTCGAAACTGATGAAACTACATAAAATAGTTCACAGCCGAAAGGGATTGGATTCACATAATAATAAACACAAAAAAGTAAGGCTTCATTTCAGTCACTATATATGAACTATATTACATATATTATATCCTATAAATTAAACTAGCTAATCTAAATCTACGACCATAAATTATCTAGATTATTATATTATATTATATTATATTGCTAGTAATATGAACGGCACAAGGGGCAGGTGCTGTGTCTGTTGTCAAACCATTTGTCTAAGCATCCCCTGTGGAAAAAATGCTTGCAAGGCAACTCGCTCACCTCTTGATTGGCCTCAAACCCGCACAGACACACGCAGCACTCCACCGGCATAACACTGCCACTCCCCTTGCTGCGGCACAACGACTTGTACTTTGTGATCACCACCGAATTCCTTCGATGACTCGAACCCACAATTGTGTCCGGAACATTACTATACGGATAGTAATAAGTAGTTGTTGTTGTTGTTGCAGTGCTTGAAGAAGTAGTGGCACCAACCGCTTGGAGCAACGATCTAAACATGTTCTTCAACAAAGCCACTGACATAACCGTGTTCATCACAATCAAAGGGATCACCCCTTCAGCTGCACAAGGATAATTTGAGAGACCCATTTTTCTTTTTCTTTTCAAAAAAAAAAAAAAAAAAAAAAAAAAAAAAGAAGAAGAAGAAGAGGAAGAAGCAGAGGGAATGAAATTCAGGGAGAGACAAGACAACACTAGTGGTGACTAGTGACTAGGTAGCTGCTAGCCCCAACAGATTCTCATAATACATGACAATAAAATACACAAATAAATACATTAATGTAAGTCACAAACAGAACACACGTATACCCCGAGTTAAGTTCCTTAACTAGCAAAACACTAACCATGGTTCGGGTAACCAAGGGGAGAGGATGTAACACGTGGCGACACGTGTTGGGCTTTGGTAAGTACCATCAATGCAGTGAAAAGTATATTAAAAGCAACCCATATGGGGCTGAATTTCACCATCACGAAAAGGGTAAGTTTCAGGAAGCCACGTGTCCACGGGCTAGGCGGTGGCCACAGCGGTTGTGACTGGTGGCAGCATGGATCGCGACCCTTCAGATGGTGTCCACTGTCCACGAAGTTTCCTGATCACTGGTTGGGTCCGCGTAAGGCCTTAGCTTGTAAAACGTAATGCTTCCAATGTTCAATCAATCATCTCATTTGTGGGCCTTGCTTGCCCCTTCGTTTGCGTTTACACTTCACTTGTCGTGACGTTTACATTAGCTTTCAATTGATCAACCAGTTAGAGAAATTGTCAAGAGTATAATTATCCTGTACGGATAGTATAATTATTTTTACATTATTATGTAATAAAAAATTATTATGTGTGTTCATTATATGATTATGAATAGTTTAAATTTTAAAAAATTATTTAAAGTGATTAGTTGTTAACGTCTTATTTATTAATGGTGTAAAATATCTTTACATTAATAGTGTATTTCAATTAATTCCAATTGTTAACATTTTTTAATTTTATTAGAATATCGACATACATGTATAATATATTCATATATAAAAATAATAATAATAAGCTGAAATTAATGTATTATGGACTATATGACCTATGAAGTGATTTTTGGAGTATTTGAACATTTTGAGAATATGAGGATGTGAATAAAAGATTTATGTGTAGATCTGTAGATAAAAAATATATATTTTTTCAGAAAAATTGTATTCCTGAAAATAAAAACGAACGTGAAAATGTGTCATTTTTTTTATTTCCACCCTCCTCCAACATTCTCATGTGAAGAGAATGTAATATTTCAGAAAATGAAACAAGTAAATTGCTTCTAAACTTTAAACCTAGAACAATTATTGCATTGGCTAATGCCAAACCACTGTTGGATAACATCGGACCAGTGTAGGTTGGATAACATCTAAACTTTAAATTAATACACCATTAATATAAAAATTTAATTTTAATACATTCACAGTATAAAATATTTTTATATTATTATTTTTTTTATGACTTTTTAAATAATAGATAAAAAAATCAACTATTATACCTAATATGATAATATATAATTAAATAATTATGTCAAAAAAAAATTACACTATTAATACAGTAAAATTAAATCCTTCATATAATTAAAGTGTTTATATTGACAATCAATCATATTGTATTATATATACGGCTTCTGACATAATTATTACAAGAATAAGACACTGTTTTCAATAATTAGACAACATATCTATGTAAAAAAAATTTACTATTTATGGTGCATCAAAATCGATTATACCATATAACTTGTACTTTTCTGTTTTTATTGACATAAGAGTATTTATCATTTGAGGAATAACTAATTCTTCATTAAGCTTCTAAGAGACAAACTAACCATAAAATATACTCCACTCCCATGAGTGAGATCAAACCTTCAACCACGATTAAGGTACAAATGGCTACCACCACGCCACACTTCATGATTCTATATAACCTATACTACACTGTCAAGTCTTATATGTGATCAAATTTCATGCTATCTGAATTTATCTTATTCAATGAGGATTTTTTTAAGTTTATCAAATAATGTTAATTTCACTGCTTACAATTACACATGTATGAGAATTAAAGTAACATTATTACATTGATAAGTTTTGAGAATTAAACTACTGACTTTTGAGTAAGAAGAATTTTACAACAGATTTTATATATATATTAACCAAGACTATGTTTGAATAATTAATAGGAGACAAAATACGTTGGAATAGATCGAATGGAATAAAATGGTATAAAATAAAAAAGTGATTTAATTTGACTCTACTATTTTGATATTCAAAGATTAAATAAAGTAAAACTACCACTCTATTGGTGAAAATTCTAAAAGGAAAAAAATGAAATGAAAAGAATTTATATATATATATATATATATTCTTATATTACTCTTTTATCAAAGATATTACAGTTTAATTGTTTTAATCTTAAAAACGGCGTTTAATGATTTAATGAAAATTTATAATTCACTACAGAAATAAAAAAAAATGATTATGTTAAATATTTTAATATTACTTGTTGAGCATTGAGTGAATAAATTGTGTGTTATATAATTTAAATTATTTTTTGAAATACAAACATTATATGTAATAACTTTTTCCCCAAATACTATTTAAAATAGAATTTTGAAAGTTAAAAACATACAAAAGAAAAAATGTTGCAAGCTCTGCTTTCTTTTTTGAGCTATTGCAAAGGAGAATCCAACAAATTAACATGAAACAGATGGACTCTAAAATTACTGGAGGGAATATTTGGTGAGATGGAAATGGGAAGAAGATCAGTGAATAATATATATAACTGTTGGATTTATATTATGATATGAGATTAATTTATATTATCGCATGTCTTTGTAACTGTCTAACATAACATGAGAGTTTCTCTGATTTTTATTAAATAATAAATTATTTTATACTGTTCGTACATATAAAAATTAATCTCGCGTTAACATATGGTAAAAATTGATTACATTGATTTTTTAAAAGTTGGAGAATATTATACACTAGCCTCGTTTGTAAAAATATTCCCTTTTTTTATATGCAAAAATATACATTAACTTATGCTAAAATGATATTATGCACGATATTTTTATATCCGCTGGAATTTGACACCGAGCATCTATATAAACATGATACTATTCTTGTAGAAAAGTTTGTATTAATAGGCATAATAAATTGAGTGGTGTTGTATATAATATTATCCTATATAAACGGAAAGGAGAGAAAATCTGATACATATACTCACATGCATCTGCACTGTGTAATAGGGAATGAGAAGAACACAGTTTTAGGGTCTTCTCTTATCTGCTAACGATGGGTATGGAGCGGAAGAATAACCCGGCCAACACATCAACAGCCTCAAGCTAAGAAAGGGGACCATGTTCAACTTCGTTAACATTTCACCATCTTATCCTTTCCATTCAAGCCCAACTCAAACCCCATTGGGATGTGACCTAGGACATGAATTATTAATTATATGTTTGAATCTGTGTTTGTAAATGTAATTATTGGTAATATTAATTTTATTAGAATTGATTTTAATGAACAATAATTTGTGCTGAAGTTATTTTTGTGTTTGATACTTTCATCCATAATTATTACGACTAGACTTCAGAAATCAAATTAATGAACACTCCTGGTTTGGTTTTTTTAATTAGACTATACTTGAGCAAGTCAAAATCAATCAAATCTGAAGCGATCGAGTGATCAACAAGCTTAGTCGAATCAGCCGTGAACGGGCTAATTTGAGAATGAGAGCACCTCTTGCCACAACCAACAATATGTTTTGATAATTATAGGTTATTATTATATATATTATACATTTATTTGTCTTAAATTATATTTTTATATATTGATTTAATTATATTCGATTCAAATAATAACCTAATGTCTTAATTTATTAGTCGAGTCAGGTAATTGTGCTTTCATCTAAAAAGTAATCTATATCAATATTATACTACCAAAACTCTTCCACGAAATGTTGTCACATGACATTTTCTCTCAAATTAGATCATTTTTGTTTTTGTGTAATTTAAATATTTTTTTCACTTTTAATTCAGCCACACTACTTCACTTTGTCATTAATATTCATTTTAATGTGTAATCAATACATTTGCAACTATAAATTTACTCTAATTATAACTGTTGAATCATAATATAATTATTGGTAAATTCACTCTAACAATATAATTTAAAATTTACTATAATAGTGTATCAAAATTAATCTTTCTATAATAAAAATATCATTCAATATTGTTATGAACAACAATATTATTCAACAGTGTTATAAACGACATTATTAATATTTTATTTTTTAATCTAATTAAATTTAAATTGAACTAATCTACTATCTCATGATAATAAACAAGTCAAGATGGTTCTGGTTCACTAGACAGGCGAGATAGCTAGATAGCAACAGCCATACATGGAGCTTGATTTTCATTTTATATATAAAAAAAAAGGGATAGTTCAACAATTTTGTATGCTCAAAAACTACCGAAAATTACAAAATTGTCATTATTGATTATGCGCCACGCACATGCTAACAATCTTGTTAGCCAAACACACAACATCTCATCCACAAGGGTGGCTAGTGTCACATTTTATGAAAATGGTAAGGCATTGAATGAAATTTCTACAATTTATAGTGTGTTTAGTTGGAGAATAGTAAAAATAAAAATAAAAATTATCCAGATAAATTATATATATTATTTTAAATATAAAATTTATCTAAATAAATTTTACTCCCAATTTTATTCTCTAACCAAATAAATCTTTAAAGTTTCATGTAGTTTTGATGAACATGTGAGATGAGCTTTCAATGTAGAATGATTTTTTTGGCCTGGTTGAATGTATCCAAGTCTAAAGACCGAATTGAAATACGTGTATTAGCGCAATTATAAGTGATTTGACAAATTCCATTGTCCCAACCTACTTTCTTCGTGACCACACCAACTCCAAGCTTTTGCGCGTTTTTTCTTTCTCAAAGCTTAGACACATGGGCACTACCCTTTTGAAGGAAAGAGAGGTTATGTCATGATGCATAGAATCTGGTTGAGTTGTCATCGTACATACTTGTGGTATTCGATTGAATTCATGCTTATTTTAATCTTTAATTTTTTATTCGTAGATTATTTTAATTTTTAATTTTTAAAATAAATTAAATTAGTTTTTAATATTATAAAATATAAATTAAATTAGTCTTTATTCCACTTTTATATTAATATTTTATCAATTAAATAATAATGTGTAATATTAAATGATATTTTATCATCCATGTGTCATTTAAGTCAAATTCCTTAAAATAAGTTATTTTGATATTAAAATTATACAAAATAGTCATTTTATAATTTAGAATGAATATTTAAATAACTCATTTTATATAATTTTAAACACTAAAATTAGTCATTTTAAACTTTATTATAACATATAATATGTCAAGATATCACTTAAAATCTATCATCATTTAATTGATAAAATATCAAGTAAAAATAGGTTAAAGGACTAATATCACTCACATTTTATAATGTCAATAAATAATTTAATTTATTTTAAAAGATAAAAACTAAAATAATTTATAAATATAAAATGAATGATTAAAATAAATATTAAGTCTTCTCGATTTGTTAATGATGGCTGCAATGTCTTACTGAAAAAAATATCGTGGACACAACAATCATTCTAAAAGGAATCTGGAAAGCTCGTCAGACTTGAACAAGTTATAACTTAAACGCAACGATAAAGTTAGAAAATTTGGAACCCAACAAATCCTAAATGCGTCCCACACCCGATTTTGAAAGGACACTACTTCAATCTTTTGTTTGTATCTTCTGTTTTCACCAGTTTTGCTTTTGTCAGCTCCGATTAAAGGAGACACATACATTTCGATTTCACTTGTGTTCACGTGTATGGTGCACAAGGATGCTCTTTTAGATGCCATAGAGTTTCAAATGTGAAAAGTAAAATCTCACGATGATTGAAAATAAATAAATAGTATAAAATATAAAATAAGGTGACAAATTCTTAAATAGGTTCAATTGTGTTTGGGATCATATCTCTAAATTCAAACTACTGAAATTATAATCCAACGGTTCACATAGAAAATTTTAATCATATAAGAATAATTTCATATAAAATTATATTTATATTTCAATATTTAAAATAAATGATCATATGTAATTTGTCTATTGTATCCTCTTTTTACACCATTCCACTGCTGCCTTTATTCACATACATCACTGCTCTCAACAACCACCTCCGTTTGTGCCACCATCTTGCTGTCACCTCTATCTGCTGTCACCACCCCCAACTGCAACCCACTTCCCTCAGCGGCACCTCCACAAACACACACCCACCCCACGCCCCCCAAATTCCAACGAAACTACATCCCTTAGCAGTGAGTTTTTCTTTGCACAATTTTACAATCCAATGTCACTATTTGATCGTCAAACAGAAGAATCCTTTTAGAAAATGTGTATGAAGCAACAAATAAGGAAGTGCAAAGAAATTTTATGAATTTATTGTGAAGAACCAAACCACTTCCAAGGATTTCAACATTTTTTGTGTCCATTTCTTTATTGTTTATTATTTTTTAATAATTCCTGGAATCTATGAATGAGTCCTCTTTGTGTGTCTTAAATGAGATGTCAGAGAAAGAGGTCCTAGAGGGGGCTGGAGAAAAAGGGGGAATAGGGGAGATATATAATGAGGCTAAAAAGGAATCTAAAATCTTTTTTTATTATAATATTGACATAGACCATATAGTCTTAAACTCAATAATCCTCACTTAAGAAGTGGCCTATAAAATGATCCATAAATTAATTATCTTAAAATCTTAAGACAAAATGTTAAGTCCCTCACTTATCTGATTTTCTCACTTAATCATTATTTGGATCTTTCTCTATTGGGCTCTTCCTCCCAACAACTAATTATATTTTACATGTTTATAATTTGATTTATATAATATATCCATATCATGCTTGTGTTATATTGAATATTCATAACAATATCTATGCAACATAGCTAATAATGCATGTACGTTTTTTCAATTTAATTTACTCACTTTCAGCACTACAATTGTACACTGAGTTGTAGTTTGGTCCCTAGCTAGGACTCTACTATTGGAAATCCTATGTGTGTGGACTGACATAAATCAATTTTGTTATAATTTAATTTGATTCCAGATTAATTAGGTGCCAAAATATTAAACCATGTTGTTTAGTCCAATTTTCTGATTAATTATTGTATTGGGCTTATTGTGATAATTTTATTGTTAATGGATATGGGTTCTGCCGTTATTGGGCTTGAGCTATAATGGAGGTTTGGCCCATTCGTTACTAACTAGGGAGGCCCCCTCCTAACCTAATCATGTGTGTTGTTGCCCATTGAGATAGCACAAACACGTTTTGTGCAACTGAAGGGTGATAGGAGGAGTTATCTCTCTGTTTGATTTCTCTCATAGGGAAAGGAAGCGCCCAGTCATGAATTCATTAAACTCTTCCGTTCAGGTAATTCTAACACCTAATTCCAATTACATTGCATGTTTATCATTTGTCATGTTGAGAATTGGATTTTAATTTTCATCAAGTGGTATCAGAGCCTTACCAATTTTGATATGACAATGATTTTAGTGTTTCAAATTAGGTGTTAATGATGATTTTTCGTATGTCATATGAACCATAATACACCAATTGGGATTTTGCGATTTAACTGATTATTTTCAAAATTGTTTGAGGGCTTTTGTTAATGATTTTGTTCTGAATAAATCGATATAAAGATCGTGTAAAATGGTTGAGTATCCAGAAATAATTTTATCATTGAAAGTTAGAACCCTAACATAGAACCCGATTTCGATTTGATGAACCTGAACCCATATTTATGTGAATTTGTTTCAATTAGCTTAGGGCTATTATAGAGGATAATATTTCCAACCTATTGACACCAAAATCATGAAATTTTATTGAGTATTTAGAAAGATATCGCAAGAAAACCGAGGCTACCATTCCTTTTTCGGAATTTTCTGGAATTTTATAGGCCATTATTAGACACAAAATTATATGGGTTTTGTAGAGCACTGAAAGAGGAATCCAAAGACACCAAAATCACTCGATTTCGTTGACAATTGAGGAGATATCGCTCGACCCGTTTCGCAGAAGCGGGTCGCGCAACCCGTTTTAGACCGGCTCAAGGTTAGGACGATGAACAGTGCATCAGGAGCAGCCCACGCACGGGCCCAGGCGCGTGAGGCGCGTGTGGGCCCATCCGGGCCCGTTTTGGCCCATTTTTTTCCATTTTGGGTTTTTTAATTTTTTAGAATTATTAGTAATTATTAATTATTTTTCTGGTAGCGAAAATAATTATTGTTAATTTCCCACTACATATATTGCTTAAAAATATTAGGCACTCTCCAAATTTTGGTCTGAAATTTTTTGTGCACATTTCTAACACTATTTGCCACATTATGCTCAGCATGTTCTCAGTTTGATATCATTTGGTCAATTAAATAATTTTGTGCTTTATTATGTGCGTATTATTAATTATTGAGATTATGTTTTATTGCTATTATAAAATTTTGTGATATATAATTCTGAGATATGCTATTTTAGACCATTTTATACTGTCGTTGGGTATTTTTCATAGTTGTGAGCTTGCCTTCGTGAGACGAATTATGATAAAATACTATTATTGAAAAACTGTTGTTACTAATGTGGCATTAGGAATTATTTTAATAATGCACCTACCCTATCGGTTTGTCTTTATTGAAATAGTTCTTGATGATTGGTAATTATATTTTAAAGTTTTCAATATCCTCTCGATATTAGCTTTAAGAATATAGTTATTTTTTGTAATGTTGGAGTTAACTTATGCATTGTAATTCGGGCCCTTCCGATTGCATTTGCATGAGATAACTTTATTGTGGTCATAAGCTCTATTTCTTTTGTTGGATATGCTTGATAAAAATCTCCCATTAATGTACAAACTTTCCAGCTTTGCCTATGAACATGAACTCTTTACCAAAGCTGAATGGAACAAATTATGAGGATGGGATTCTTAAGTTATTCCTTGCCATTTCTAACATTGATGCTACCTTACTAGAATGAACCTGAAGTTCCCACACCTTATTCTTCCGCCTTGATATTGCAAAATATGATAAGTGGGCTCATTCTAATAGAGTTTGTTTGATGACCATGAAGTTTACTATGGACAAGACCATCAAAGATAATGTTCCTGAGACGACAGTGCTAAGGAGTTTCTTGAGTCTGGGCAAGAAGTTCAAGAAATTTGATAAGACGGAGAAGGCTTACTATCTTTCTTTGCTGACAAAGACTAGATATGATGGTGTGTCTGGTGTTCGTGAGCATGCTATGAAGCTCACCAACTGGTACAACAAGTTGAAATCCATGAAGGTAGAACTGGAGTGATTTTCTGGTTTGGCAGGTGTTGGACTCTCTTCCTTCTGAATTTGATGTTTTGAAGACTTCTTATAATGCACAAAAGGAAGAGTGGTCCATTGATGAGCTCATAGCCATTCTTAATCAGGAGGAGCAAACTATGAAGAAAGTTGTTCAGTTGGTTTCCCATAAAAGTCATGACAAGAAGAAGAAGCATTTTAAGGGAAAGAGTAGCAAGCCTCAGTTCAAGAAGAAGGGGAGTGATAAGTTTGGGCCTCATGCAGCTTATGAAGATGGTGAATCATCTGGTGGTAAAAGGAGATTCAATGGTACCTGCAAGTTTTGTGATGTGTTCGACACAAACAATCTGACTGTTTTAAGTTTAAGAAGTGGCTAGAGAAGCAAAAGCAAGGTATTCATCTAGCTCTAGTGTGTTTTGAATCTAATCTTGTTGATGTCCCATCTCATACTTGGTGGTTAGATTCTGGCACAACCATTCATATTGCAAAATCTATGCAGGAGCTCAAAACCAGGAGAAGACCAAATGAAGGGGAGGTGTCTGTTGCAGTTGGAAATGGGATGAATGTCAAAGTAGAACATATAGGAGTAGTTGCTTTGAAATTAAGTAGTGGACATGAGTTGATTTTGCGAGACATTGTTTGTGTACCTTCTATGAGAAGAAATTTGATTTCAGTTTCAGTTTTGGATGAATGTGGATACTCTTTCCATTTTGGATCTAATAAAGTTGTTTTATATTATGAATCTGCTATTGTTGGCCAATTACTCTCATTGCTTTGGGAGGATTTAGATATTTCATCACCTTTATTGATGATTTCTCAAGATTTGGCTGGATTGATTTGTTGCGTGAGAAATCAAACTCCTTGGATGCTTTTAAGAATTTTAAAGCTGTTGAGTTGAAATTTGGCACACAGGTTAAGTGTGTTAGATCTGATAGAGGTGGTGAATTTTATGGAAGGTATGATGAAACTGGTAGGAATCCTGGTCCTTTTGCAAGGTTTTTGCAGGATTGTGGTATTGAGGCACAGTACACTATGCCTGGCACTCCACAACAAAATGGTGTCGCTGAAAGGCGAAATCATACTCTCATGGAGATGGTTAGGTGTATGCTTAGCCATTCAACTCTTCCTGATTTTTTATGGGGAGAAGCTTTGAAGACAGGCTTATGTTTTAAATCATGTGCCAAGTAAGTCAGTTCCAAAGACTCCATATGCACTTATGACAGGGAGGAGGCCTACTCTGAAGCATTTTCGTGTTTGGGTTGTAAGGCAGAAGTCAGACTCTACAATCCAGAAATAAAGAAGCTTGATCCTAAGACGATTAGTGGTTTCTTTGTAGGATATTGTGTGGGCTCTAGAGGCTCTAGATTTTATTGTCCTACTCATACCACTAGAGTTGTTGAGTCTGATCGTGAGTCTATTTTGAAAACGATACAAAACAGGTTACAACTCAAGAGCGCGTGTTGTTAGCTTCAGAGAAGAGCATGTCACTATTCCTGTACCTATTGCTCTTTTGCCCGAGTCCATGCCCGCGTTGTCACTCATGATGAAGCCACTGATCCCATTATTAATGATGATGCTCATCCACATGATGATCATGATGTTCAGAATCCAGATATTATTATGCCTCAATTGAGGCGATCTGAGCGTGTTCCTACATCTACTGAGTCTACTAGATTCAGAGATTATGTTGTTTATTTTCAGGAACATGAGTATGCTTCTGTTGAGGATTCTGATCAGTTACCTTTCATGAAGCCATTTCTGATCCCCATAGTTCACAATGGCTGGTTGCTATGGAGGATGAATTGGCTTCTATGCGAAAGAATGATGTTTGGGATTTGGTGGAGTTGCTTGAAGGTTGCAAACCTGTTGGTTGCAAATGGGTCTTTAAGACCAAACGTGATGCTAAAGGAGAGATAGAGAGGTACAAAGCTAGGCTTGTTGCTAAAGGATATAATCAGAGGGAAGGCATAGACTATAAAGAGACATTCTCCTGTCTCTACTAAAGACTCTTTTTGCATTGTGATGGCCTTGGTTGCTTATTTTGATTTAGAGCTTCATCAGATGGATGTTAAGACAGCATTCTTGAATGGTGATCTTTTTGAGGATGTCTATATGAATCAACCTGATGGTTTTGTTGAAAGTGGTAAGGAATACATGGTTTGTAAATTAAAAAGATCCATTTATGGTTTGAAACAAGCTTCTAGAGTGGTACTTGAAGTTTGATCATGTTGTAAGCTCTCTTGGCTTTAAGGAAAATGCAGTTGATCAGTGCATTTATCTGAAGAATAGTGAGAGAAAATTTGTTATTCTTGTTCTTTATGTTGATGATATCCTTTTGGCCAGTAATGATGTGGGTTTTCTGAATGAGACCAAACAGATGCTTACAACTCATTTTGATATGAAGGATCTTGGTAATGCATCTTTTGTTTTGGGCATTGAGATTCATCGTGATAGATCTCGCGGTATTCTTGGTTTGTCTCAACAAGGATATATTGATAGAATCCTGAACCGGTTCAATATGCAATTTTGCAAGCCCTATGTTGCACCCATTCAAAAGGGTGAGAAGCTTTCTAAAGCCCATGTCCTAGACTGAAAGTGAAATGGCAGATATGAAGAAAATTCCTTATTCTTCTGTTGTTAGCCTTATGTATACTCAAGTTTGTACACGTCCTGATCTTGCTTTTGTTGTTGGTATACTTGGGAGATACTTGAGTAAACCTGGTGTGGCACATTGGCAGTTGCAAAACGTGTTTTGAGGTATCTGAAAGGTACCAAAGACTATATGCTTACATACAGGAGGTCAGATCATCTTGAGGTAACAGGTTATTGTGATTCTGATTATGGTGGTTGTCCAAATGATCATAAGTCCACATCAGGTTATGTATTCATGTTAGCTGGAGGAGCTATCTCTTGGAAGAGTGTCAAGAGACTCTTACAACTACATCAACCATGGAAGAGAGTATATAGCTTGTTATGAGGCTACGCGTCAAGCAATATGGTTGAAGAACTTTATTGCTGAGTTTGATTTTGTGGAGAGTATCTCTAGGCTTTGACCATATATTGTGACAACTCTCTGTGGTTAGCTTCTCTTAATAATAAGAGCTCAAAGCGGACAAAGCACTTTGAGACAAAGTTTATGTTTGTGAGAGAAGATTTAGGAGTTTAAAACTCGTGTCGAGCATATCCCTCCAGAGCTTAATGTTGCTAATCCCTTAACAAAAGGCATAACTGTTAAAGCTTTTATTGATCATGTAACCCGTATGGGTGTAGTGAGGTCCTTTTAATGTTTTGGATTAGTGGGAGTTCATGTTTATGTTTTGTTATGACCTCATATTTGTGATATTTGAGATATTCAATAATATTGAAATTGCCATATGTTTATTCTCGCAGTTTAGTTACTACAATTATTATTATATATTTATACATTGTGATGGCATATTGTGGAGACATTTTGGACCCAATCTCAATCTTGTTATTGTGATAAGATTTATTGAATCTTATATGGCATCTTGGGCGGATGCTTGGGCCATTTTGTTGGAAACTGCACTTTATTCAAACTTTGGCATGCCGTTTTGTTGTGCTTTCCCATTTATCCATATTCCACTTTGTCGTTGGGTCACAGGATATAAGTGTCTTGCAATGTATGATATCACAATTCCTTCGAATATGATTTTCTGCATTGTTGAGATGCTTATAGTTCCATTTTGGACCTTTTCGTGGTTTATGAGCTTATTTTTCTTGTTGTTAGCCACATATTGTTGATTAATCTAGAATAATATAATGTTTTGATTTATGCTGTTCAAGTGGGAGAATATTGGAAATCCTATGTGTGTGGACTAGCATAAATCAATTTTGTTATAATTTAATTTGATTCCAGATTAATTAGGTGCCAAAATATTAAACCATGTTGTTTAGTCCAATTTTCTGATTAATTATTGTATTGGGTTTATTGTGATAATTTTATTGTTAATGGATATGGGTTCTGTTGCTATTATTGGCTTAGCTATAATGGGTTTTACCTATTCCGTTACTAATGGAACTCTAACCTAATTGTGTGTGCTGTTGCCCATTGAGACAGCACAGAACACATTTTGTGCAACTGAAAGGGTGAAGGAGGAGTCATCTCTCTGAGTTTGATTTTCTTCAGGAAAGGAAGCGCCAGTCATGAATTCATCAAACTCTTCCGTTCAGGTAATTCTAACACCTAATTCCAATTACGATGCATGTTTATCATTTGTGATGTTGAGAATTGGATTTTAATTTTCATCATCTACATTGTGGCTGCAAGTAACTAACGTTACAAGGGTCTAAAAAAATATTGTATATCATGGGGGAAATCTACGCATGATGGTTGGTGGTAATAGCTGTGTACAAAGACAACTTCAGTGGTTGTCCCCTAATGAGCAGTGGAATTAGATATATCATTTCCTACGGACTTGTAATACGCTTTTTCTGCATGTGCCAACCGACTCTGGAACATTGACCACTCCTTTCTACACCTTTCCCTCACCTGTAACCAGAACATGGAAACATCAATATGCTTCATAACCTAAGTCAAATGCCATCTGATCATGGGAAAAACAATCAAGTAGGAAACAAGATATAATGTGAAACATGCATAACATACCCCCTGCCATGGTGCTTTCCCAGTTTGTGATTCACCCTACCAATAACAAGAACATCAATAAGCGTTTTACCAATGGAGCCATTTTTGAGTAAAATTATTTGATTCAATCATGGCGAACAAATTACCTGGTTCCCTAGGGAAGGAACACCTTGGTGAACAATCCACTGAGAATCAACAACTCCAATCTTCTCATGTGCAGGCTATATAAGAGAAAGTGGGAAATAGTTTAAAACTCCATAGCATTTCTTGATTGCATTTTTTTTTCTCTTCTCTTTGGGGTGTGCCTCTCCAAAGGCCACGCGTAAAATTAAATAGTAAAGAAATCAGATTGTGAAACAAAAAAATGCCAGAATGGACTCACCTCAACACATTTTCTTAGAGCAAAATCAAGACCCCACCCGTGGACCAAGTCATTCTGCAATGTCAAAAGTGGTACAATCACAAATTACTAAGTGCTTAAAGAAAGAAACACTAACAATTAATCAATGGACATTTTAGAAGAATTAGGTTTAACTGTTCAACCTGAATCATATGCCACACACAGCGCCACGCATCTCGCGAAAACACTGGAGCCATAATCTCTACAAACCTGCATTGCATTCATATGAAACATTTAGAAGTAGCTTGGTCGCCCAGGTAATACAATAATAATACTTTGGCAGTTACTTACGCTGCGCAAGGAGGCAGATGAGGGTCAGAACACCATCCTGGTTTCTCTTCGGTTACTCTAATATAAATTCAGGAAAATAAACAGTTAATGCACATTCTTCCAAAGAACATACACCACAAGAAAACTGGCGAATCACTCCCATCATTCTTACTTGTGAACTTCCTGATCACCTCTTCTTTTTGTCATCTGCCATGTCAAACCCCTGTTAGGTTCCAGACCAGGCTGTGAAATCTCCAAGCCATGCTTACTCACGAGTCTTAAGTACCTGCAATTTAATGAGAGGAACATAATAAATATCAATAAAACAAAACTATATATAACCTTCAAAAAGAGAGCCCCCTCTCATATCAAATACTTACTCCTCTGCATTGAAGTGTTCAACCCCCAGGTCTTCATCCCACATAAATATATAGTCATATGGAGCCACAATATCAGGGTGCAGAAACCGTTTGGCGTACCACCTGGGAGGGAAAAACTCCAATGGTTCAATATGATGACATAAATGGAATAATAAATCGCTTCTAGTTAGGTAAACACTAAACACTATTTACTGCAAAAGTCACAATGAAAATTTGTCATCCAAAAATTAAGAAAACACAGCAGCTTCTTACCATTTTGTCTGTTTGCGAGCGCTCACATGAATAGCATGTTTTGACCATTCAAACTCATCCCATTCAGTTGTTCGGCCATCATAATGAAATAGAAGGATAGTGAAGTTCCCTGAAAACTGTTTAGGGTTCAAGCAAACACTTAGGTTAAAGTCACAGACAAGCATGTGCAAACCAGAGAGACGAAAAGACTATGAGGGACCTTTTTCACAGCTCTGTCAATATTCTCTTTCTGATCATAGCCAACAGTGAAGGTTACAAGGTACTTTGGCTTGGACATTAAATCCTGCATATATCAACATAATTAAATACTCTCTGAATTTGAGATTTCTATGTCATTATTCTCCCCCAAATAATTTTAAGGTAGAACTTGGGTGTTAAAGCAAGTTTCCTTTGTATAAGTAAGCAAATAATCTTGCCCAAAGGTAGAGGACTTCGTTAACTAGTTTTATTTACTACAGAATAACACAAACAGTAATAGGATACACACCTCACTGGGATTACCCCACAATCTACGCAAATAAAAGTCTGACTCAGCTTCAACAATGCCAGGAGGTAATCTTTCAGCACCTCTAGGATTTGATGGAACCCAAATCTGCAGAGAAACAAGAAAATAGTGAGGCCTATTATCTTTCTTTTTCCTATCAATCATAGAAGGCACAGAATTATTAACTATCTTTAATCCCTGTAAAACCAGAAACATGGAGATGACCTTGATAATGATGGCAGGATAAAATTTGTACCTTTGTTGTATCATTTGATAATTGATGTAGTGATGATTTTTTGTTACTATTCTTCATAAAAGACCAAGCATGGCGACCTGTATATTTGTCTTCAATGTAAGAGAGACCAATGGAGGGAAGGAGGCCAGATGGGAGATTCAACTGCAAAATATTCAGCACCATCAGCATTCCATATTAAGTCCAGTTACATAAAACCTTAGACAAAAAATTACTCCAGCACAAGGTAAGCTTATGGTGAGGAAGAAGATACTTAGCCTGCACCTTTGTTAATGACAATGTTGGAAATGATACTCCTAAAAAAAAGCCGAAAACTAAACCGATAAAAGTTGTCACAAGCAGCCTCATAATTTCACTTGGTTTCCTAGACAGAGAACTGCAGACAATGAAATGGAAATGTCACTTGAAGGTGTTGCTTGAAAGTAACTAGAATATACTTAATTTCTCTGAACAAACAGAATAACAAAGCTATCTCCAATTATTATACCTGCAAGCAACGGACCCCATTTATGGCAAAACTTCTCTAACTGTATGTTCATAAAACCATATGCAGGGGCTATTCTTCACCACTTAGCTATTGGCACATATTTTCCACATGAGAAACTGATATGCTTGTTAACAGAATACAAACCCCCTGACACAAAGAAGAAACAACAAATGCATCAATAAATGGAACCAGATAATGATTCATATTTCAAAAGAATAAAAGGGATAACTATTTCCTGAGAGAAAAAGGTTGATATTGTTTAGAATACATCATCCCTAAATATCACCTCAAATCCATAATATACCAGTGGGATTCAAAAGTAAGATTTGTTTACTTCTATCTATGTCACAACCAAAGTGGCATAGCAACTTATCATAGCGACATTCAGTTAAATTTTGTTTTCCAACATACCAAATGACGATTATGGAAGCAAAAGCACCTCTAGAAGGCACAGCCAATAAGCGCTAAAAGTTCCAACTTCCTATAAGCAGCAGCAAAGGAACCAAATTTGGCCAACAGCCATTGTTGATCGACAATGAGAGAAATAGACCATAAGCTAAAAAAGAAAAGCATGTGCTTCACCTCAATAAGCTCCGAAAATAACTCTACAGGGTAAGCAACTTATGTGATCTCGTTGACAAAACATGATAGGTTTTAACCCCCAACTTAGTAGCTCCACAATTACAAAGAGCATTTTCTACTTTCTACTTAATATTGAACTACCATCAAAAGATTCAAAAAGAAGGAAAGAAAGCAAAGCATTAAAAAAAAAAAACCAACAAAACTTACCATAACTGTATCACCTAATTTTGCACTATAAGAAAAAGCTTTTCAAGGAAAAGTTATCCCCTCCCAAGTTTCATTATAAGCTTTTCAACAAACAAAATAAGCTATAATCCTAACACGCACAATTCTCCTCCAGCACAGTAAACACAATATCATTGTATTTGTACCATTTAACAAAAACAAGCTAACATCAATCCCCCAAAATTCACTGAACCCAACTCAGGTGCGTTTGGTTTCAGAAAACAGTTTCCAATTTTCATTTCCTGTCTTCGGTTAGTTTTCTAGTTTTTAGAATTCTATGAAGGAATCAGCGAAAAACTACAAAATCCAGTTGCAAAATCCTGAATAGATTGAAAACGAAAAATGAAAACCGTTTTCTGAAACTCTTAAAAAAATAGGGATAGAAAATGTGCTGGGAAATAAAATAATTCAACAGCTTGAACATTCCATTCCTTTACACATGCATTTTATAGCTCCATCATATATCAAGAAAACAAAGGAAAAAAAACAAAAATAAAACGGAAATGAGTCCGAAGAGGGCGAGGGAAGATAGAGGAGGTGTGATTCCGTTACAAAGTAAGAAAGTAAATCAACAATCCACGCTCCACCCAAGATGCATCAGTAAGTAACTAACTCCTTCAGCATCTAACAATTCCAGAATCTTCATAGGCTACATGGATATCTCATTTTTACCCTTGTGTTCTTTTAGAAACCAAACAAACGCAGCCTAAGATACTGCTTACAAGGTTGCAGCATCTCTAACTCAAAACTCTTACGTTATGCCGAAAAAAAAAAAGATCATAAATTCTACTCCTTTTTTTTTCTCTCTCTTTGATGAAAGGGAATAAACGTTACAGTGAATGATTGCTACCCTTTTTTTTCCAAATTTAGCTTCTCGCTTGCGAAACAGCAAAAATTTAAAAAATAAAAATATTATATTAATACGTGAAACTGAAAAGACGTACCAGGAATACCCGAAGCAAGACGAAGATCTGGCCGAAAAAGTGAAGCTTCTTTTTAAAGTTGGAAAAAAAAAAAAAAAACACAACACAACACACACCCAAGCTGAGCTACAAGGAATAATAAGAGGAAGAAGAAGAAGAAGAAGAAGAAGGTGTTTGTTTGGTTACTACAGTGATCAAGGAACCCAACACAAACGAGATAATTTTAGAACCGGAATGAATGAAGGAAAGAAGAAGAGAAATTAAAATGAAAATGGCCAATGGGATCTTTCCTTAGAGCTTTTCAAAGGGTTTATGGCACAATACACTACCAAACAAGATCTCTTCAAAATTGAGGTGTCTTTTTTTTTTTGGAACACCCTTTTTGGTTTTGGTTTTGAAGTTTGCTTTTTGGTTCCACCACCACCACCTAGATAATGAAAATGTGCACAGTGTTATGATTTGAATTTAAATGCAATTTAGAGGTTTACTGTTTTAGTTAAATTTAGGTGACTTTCCAACAAAATGTCTAATCTGCGCCTCTTGTGAGTCCTCTTTGTACCAAAACCGGGGAGGAAACCGGATATTGTGTTTCCTTTTTTTAAAATTATTTAGAGTTGTTATTAATATTTTTAAATTGATTCAGTTTCTTAATTATTGGCATTTGTTCAGTTGGAAGTTGGATGCAAACGATGTTTTGAAACAACAATGACGGTTTTTTCTAAATTAATAACTACGATACCGTAACTTTAAAAATGATAATATTCAACTTGAAACAATAACTTGGAAGTTGAAACCTTTTGCTCGTGCAAACCTTCCAATGATATGTGTACAACATTGTATAATATTTTTACAATATATATATAAAAACAAAGAAAATAGTGGGTCCAAAAAATAAGATATTAAAATAGACTTATCTCCTTCTTTATTTTTATATCTATATTATATGACTGTTGTATACATATAATTACTCTTTTTCTTTCTTGTTCGCCAAAGAGGAAGACTAACATTCACCGTTCTTTTAATGATAATGCAATGTTTAATAGACATAAAATGATCAGTGTGGCCACATTAGCATAACATGCTTAAATTAGTGCTGAGATTCCACATAAAATAACTAAATTTCATAAAATATAAAGTTTAAATTTGATGTCTCATATTCGTAAAAGAGAATCAAATTACTTGTTTTTATGAAAAACTTTTAAGGCAGTGAGTGTTTGAGTTCAATTCTTTTGATGTTGCAGCAATACACAGTTGTATAAAATAATTTTATATAGACAATATATATAAATTAAATCTAAATAATAATGATTGGTTAGAGATTTTTTTTATTAGAATTTGCTTTTATTTTAAGGATTTTGCTAACAATTATCTTAAAGGTACTCTTTAAAGAGCCAAAAGTAGAAAGATTACCAAAAGTATAAAGATTTAAAGGTTTTTAATGTATTCAATTTATTGAAAATTTAAAAGATTTATTTTTCTATAAAAAACTTTCCATTTTAAGACCTTAATGTAGCGTTTGGTAGGAGAAGAAATACAAAGATAATAAAGATGAAGACATAAAAATATTGTCTCTAGCGTGTTTAATTGGAGTATAAGACATAATAACTATCTTCATATTCCGTTTGAAACAGGACAATATAACAAATACACGGTGAAAGACATAAGTACCCCTGGGCGGTTGATTGCTGAGGAGGACCACCCTACACACTACCTTTTGTGAGGACACATTGGGAAATAATAAATATGTAGGGATATTATTAAAGAAAAAAATATTAAATTTCTGTCTTATATCCCGTCTCACTCTTTAAAGGTACATAAATTGTGTTTTTCTATCCTCATCCCTCGTTTCCACCTCAAAACAAATTTGTATATCTAGGATCTCGATATTTCTATCCTTATATTACTAACTAAATGCTACCTAAATGCATCTCTATTGGTAGGATTTATTTTGATCATTCTTTTGGGCCCACATGGACACGTTATCAATGTGTCATAAAAAGCAAATGGAAAGAGGATCCAACTTTGGTCCCCATTTAAGTCCCACATGGTTTTTTAAATTAAAAAAGGAAAAAATTAGTATCATTATAAAACACTTTATTTTAATATTTTGTGTTATGCAATTTTATTTTTGGTTTTGATAAAAATATAAAATTAAAATTTTCAAATAATTTTTATGTCAAATAATTTTTTAGTAAATTAAATTGTAGATAAATATTTTGTACATTTTTTAAAATTTAAAATGTAAAAAAATTCAAACAAATATTATTGAAACTAAAACAGATCTTCAATATATTTTAAAAATATTACATGATTAGAGTTATGAAATAAAGATGAGTATAATTTATATGAAAAATTTTTAAAAAATATTGGAATGGAGTTATGAAAATAGTGGTGAGAATAGATGATATTTATAGAGTATGAAAATTAATCATTGCATTTCATTTAAGTTGCAACGGCTCTCTAAATTTTTTTATGTTCCAAAATTACTACAATGACTCTCTCATTTTTCTATGAGAAAAAATTACTGCACCTGCTCCAAGCTGCAACATATCGTGCTTGACGTGGTTCCATTGAAATCCTTGCTAAAAGGGACTTTTGTTTGTTGGGCCACGAGCCACGTCCCTCGGATGGATGTCTCATCCTTCCTCCAATGCGGCTCGCACGTCCCTCGTTCCCAAATTCTGAACAGGGACGCAAGTGTAGCAAGCAATGAAGTTGGTCTAAAGAGTGCCCTATGCACTTATTAGCAAAACCTTTATTTTAAAAGTAACAAATAGTATTTTTGTGTCATCTTGCTTTTGCAAGACTTTATATATATATAAAAAAAAGAGTTTATTCATCTAAAACATCAACTGAAATTTGGACTTGAAATAATGACTAATTTCTCAATATCTAATTAGATATTTAATGTGAACTAACTATCAATTATGTGGTATACCTCGAGGTCTTGGCATGCCACATTTATGCGCTTCCTTGAGCTTACAGTTCATGACAAAAAAAAGCTTACAGTTTAGTCAATCAATTTGCAATTTGTTACTCCTCTGTGCTGGGATAAAGAAGCGACCCATTTCTTGGTTTGAATGAAAGGCCCCCAAACGAAAGGATTTAAAATCCATTCGAACTAATGCCAAGGACCCACGTCACAATGGTGACAAAAGTACAAATGCATAATGATACAGGACCTTAAAAGGCCCACTCTGTAATAAGCGCAATTGACGGTGAACTCTCCGTAGTTTTGATCCTATTTGGATGTTAATTGTTCAATGCCACTCTTTGACTCTTTGTATTTAACCAAAATAACTCTTTTTGGTCAAGTCATGTTGCTTCAGTCAATCAAGGACTTGTGCAGAATAATACGCTAACAGTCTTAATTGGCTGTACGGCACCGGTACTTGCGGCAATAATAATTCATAAGTTCAATATAGTTAGGCATTAGAATGATTGATACGTTGATACATAAACATAGCCAAATAAAACAACAAAGAATAGTCCAAGAAATTAACCCGTGTCATGGCTGCATGGTCAAGGTAGGAATGGAACTGAATCTAAACCACACGGAAATGGTCTTTGACCTCTTCAGTCTTGCAGGCCCAGCCTCCAGACTCACGACTTGCCCTTTTGTTGGCAACTTAGGGCGTCTAATCCATAATAAAAGGAGGGCGGTGGGTCTTTGGTTTTCAGGCTCACACCAACGAATTGTCTTGACACATTTATGATGACTTAACTCTGAAGTCTGAGTCTTCTAATATGATTTCCTTCTTTCAAGATGTTTCTCCATCAACTTATTCTCATTCATGTGAAATGATATTATTAAAGCTTAAATATATTTTCAGTTCCTATAAATATAGATTATTTTTAATTTTCATTCGCATTCTTAATATTATGTTTTTTGTCTCTACTGTTAGTACATTGTTAATTGATGATATTTGAAAGATTTAAGATACTTTTAAGAAAACAAAATAATATTTTTAATATTCATAAGGAATAATTGTATATTTTAAAATTATTATAAAGACCTGAATTTAATTCAGAGTAGGGAGACCAAAAATATTCTAAAAAAGAGGGATCAAAAACCAAAAAGATAAAAAATAGAGATTGAAACCAAAATAACTCATTTATGGGAATAAATAACATATTTAAGCTTATTATTAACTTGGTTGTTTAAGAAAATTAAAATTGATCTAAGTCTTCAATAGTGAAAGATATGTGTTAGAAATTTAGTTATTTATAATCTCAAGATCGTTCATGTTAAATCATTAAGAAAATTGAAGGACTAGTTAAGAAATGTACCTGAATATACAAAGGATTTGATTGATGTTTGGATACGTGATTCTTGATCTTCAAAGTTGATATGTATCCTTTAGAGATGGTGGCTCTCTCTTTTCTAATGATGAGATGTCAAGAAAAAACGTATACGTATAACTCTGAACCATAACCTTTTATAACTCCACAAACCCTAGTTTCTAATCCATACATAACAAATTGATTTAAGCTCAATTAACTTGCCATTATCATATCACTTTAATTTAGGCTAAACTTTATAATAGCACACAATATACAATTTAATACACACACACACACACACACACACAACTCCACAGACTCTTACAATCTTTCACTTGGACGCAAGTATATATACACAAATTGCATATTAAATTGTAACTTTATGAGCTATAAATTTGCTATCATGATCAAAATATCTCCCAACAATCTCGTCCATAAATTATGTTAATATAGGATAAAGGCGACTTGTGTTACATGTATCGTAACTAAAATTTATGAGCATCTAAATGCACAATCCCATTTACATAACATATCATATAAAATAATATCACACTCATATGAGCAATATGCTCATGAAAAACCTTGGGTGCTAGTCCTTTAGTAAGTGGATCTAACCATGAAGTTTATGCTAATATGATCTATAGGCAGTTTGATCACTATGTACTCCTCTTAATATATATGGCTACCGACATATTGCCACAAAATAACTTAAGTGGTCTTTCAATTTTATCCATAATTTTTAGCCCTATGACAAAATTTCACACCCACGATTGGATGCCTCATAATAAGCTTTAAACACAACTACTTTAATGGAAAAGCAACAAGTGTCTATCTAGCACTCTTTAGAAGATTGCTCTTCTAACAAGCATATAAATATAGCTTAAACTGGATCTACAATTGCCTTTGTATCTAGCAAAGTTAGAGTCTAAATACCCAATAATGTCTAATCTTATCTAACTTTGACATGTGAACATGTGATGTTTTGTTCTTTGAAGATGACACAAGATCTGATCACTCTGGATTCCTCTTAATATATATGGCTACTGACATATTACCACAAAATAACTTAAGTGATCTTTCAATTTTATCCATAATTTGCAGCCTTATGACAAAATTTCACAACCCATGATTGGATGACTCATAATAAGCTTTAAATACAGCTACTTCATTGGAAAAAGCAGCAAGTGTCCGCTAGGACTCTTTAGAAGATTGCTCTTTTAACAAGCATATAAATATAGCTTAAAGTGGATCTACAATTGGCTTTGTATCTAGCAAAGTCGGTGTTTGAATACCCAATAATTTGTAACCTTGTCTAACTTCCTACATGTGAACATGTGATGTTTTGCTCTTTGAAAATGACACAAAATCTATTTGGTTGCTATACAATGATCCATTACCACATTATCGAGATATTTGCCTAACATCCCAACAATGTACATAATATTTAAATATGTATAAAACTGAGTATACATTAGACTTCCCACTGGTGAAGTATAGGAAATTATCTATGTTTCTTTAATTTCAAAAATTATTTTAAAGGTATAAATTGAGACTAATCATGTCTCCCTTAGTAATAGGGATAAATTCTAATTTGCAATCATACATGTCAATTTTCTTAACTACCCTCTCAATACAGCTCTTCTATGATAATCCAAAAATAAGAGGACAACAATCTCGATACATCTTAATCCCTACTACAAAAGAGGCATTTCAAATTGCTTTGATTGAAATTTTTTGGCTTTGTGAACTAAATCATAATTGGCTCATTGACACATAAAATCAAACAATGTATGTACTCTTACTACACTTTGGCATATGCAATAATCAACCTTATTTATCTCCAAACCAAATGAGATAACAATTGGATGAAATTTATAATACCATTGATAAGAACTTGCTTAAGCTCATAGATAGATTACTTTAATTTGCAAATCAAGTTCTTTGCATCTATCAATACAAAGTTTTCACCATATAAATTGTCACATCAATGTCACCATTGAGAAACACAATCTTTATATCCATGTGTTGTAACTTAAGTCAAAATATGCCACAAATGTCATTATTTTCTTGGGAGAGTCTTTCCATGAAACCGGAAAGAAAGTCTCTTCTTAATTCATGCATTTCTTCTAAGTGAAAACTTTTGCAACAAGACATGCCTTATACCTTTCCACGTTAACCTTGAATCTCTCTTGATTTTAAATATCTACTTGCAACCAATGAGATTTGGAACTTAAGGTAACGGGATAAGTTCCCAAATATCATTGTCTTTCTTATGTTCCTAGAGAAATATGATACAGTTATTAGAAATTACATTTCTCCTTTCTCTAGGGGATCTCCTTAGTGGCATTTTTTTTTTTTGAGGTTATTAAGTTTGTTTTTGAAGAATACCTTCTTGATCTTTATTGAGGAAATGTATCCTTCTTTACATGCCAAATGTGATATTTGACACACTCATGCTTTATAAATCCAAGACTCCTAAAGAAGTTATAGCTAAATTCCTTATTTTGTTTCTATTGTTGTTTCTTCTAAGGTGAACTATTTGCAGCTTCATCCTTCTTCTTTCATGATTTTGTCCTTAAATATACTTGTCAAGTGAAGAATTTCAATCTTTTCTTGTTTTAACACATTTCTTCTTCTAACACAATAAAAAAAATAACATTGACTCATTAAGAGATCATAGATCTTTTTGGCAGTTCTAACTAACCCAAGATTGAATAATATGTGCCAAAAGATAAGTCAAACCTAAATGCATGAGCATATCATGAAACAGTTGTAACTTTAATGTCTTTAGTTTTGAATCAAGGTGAGATATCTCCATGATGTACTCCCTTAGATTTTATTTTTCTTTATACTTTATTGAAAAAAATATTCAATAAAATCATAGTTGTTTCAGTTTTAACAAAGCCTTTTTTTTAAAAAAAAATTCTTAAGAAATTTCTTGGCACTCAATACCTTTTCGAACATATTGCTCTTGAATGTTTCTCAAACTTTATGGTTCATAGTCATAAGACTCATGTAATTTGAACAATCTTATTTCTAGAGTCAATTTCTTTTAAGTCCTTATTTGAACTTTTAGCCATAAGAGTATTGGGTAGTTCAATCCTTAGTGCATGGTCTAATATCCACATGAATTATCTGTGTAGTGATCAAATATTGACAATAAATCCTATTAAACAATAAGCCTATCTTTGGATCGGATTATTATTCACATGGAACTTAATAATCACCCCATATTGATTACCACAAGTGTGTATATGTAATTTGGCCAAATACTAATTTTCCTTTAGTCCAATTAATATTCAAAAGAATCACATACTCACAATCATCCTTATGTTCCAAAATAAATTGACTTAGACAAAAGAGACTACATTGACAGTATGTTGTTTCAGTCAATTCATTTCAAAACCCACATAGTTGTTAATAAATTCCATGCTTCACAAGAACGGAATATGTGTTCCCAACACAATTGAGATAATTAAGAAAACTATATATAATGTACTCTATCAAAAGAAAATAAATGTATATATAAAGAACTCCAAATATCAATAAGATAAATATTTATTTGTAATTAAACAAATAATTATACTTTACATATCAACATACCCAAAAGACCAAATAAGAGAGACAACTCACATGCCAAACAAAAGTGATTTTGTTAAGCCTAAACCGAAATTGAAATATTAACAAAAGTGAAATCAATTATTGCTAAGAGGATATCCATAAACTTAAGGTTTGTCTAACATATATGAGCATCCAAATACACACTCTCACCGACACAAAATATGATATAAAATGATTTCACACCCATGGACAATATGCTCATATGGGTATGATATCAAATACTTTATTTCTGTAGAAGAGATCCATAAGGATGTGATACCATTTTGGTTCTAACAATATGTGCATTTGAATCAGCCTTTGTAGAATCTATTATGGATAGAATTTATTTTTCTAAAATTAATTTTGTTATAATTGATTTTGAAGTAAATTGACTTATGTTTGATAGATTAATATGAGAAGTGATTTGGACAAAAATTAAAAGAGTAAAAGCATAGAAGCGACAAATTTTCATTTGTACTAGAATTGATTTTGAAGCCAAAATCAATTTTGAGTTTGTATTCCAATGTAAAACCAAACAAGATAGAAAGTAGATAAAATCAATTTTAGAGTTTCAAAATTGACTGTGAAGATGACAAACGCTTTTCCAAACATGTTGATCATCAATTTAGTGGATCAATAATAAAATACATCAACTTATTCGTTGAATATGCAGAAGGTACACAAAGACATTTTTAATGTCAAATTTTTTTAAAGAACCAAATCAATGACACTTAAATTTTTATAAATAAGGCAAACTTTCTTTTTATTATTATTATTATTAATCTTTTATAGATAAGACTCTTTTAAAAACAAGTTTGGGTTTGAAGTGGTGAAAATTACACATGAAATAATATCTAATTAGTAAATAGTATAAAATATTTTTATGTTGACAGGGTATTAAAATTAACTAAAAATAGCCGAAGTTGTCCTTTATTTCATATCTTATAATCAGTTATTTGTGTATCAAAACACAAAATATCCTTAGGCTCATCCTACACAAAGCACTTTCTTCCAACTTTTTTGCAAGATGTTTATGTTCTTCAAAATAATTAGTTTTAATAATAAATGTATAAAGCACCGAAACATCGACATGACTCCATGGCCCAATGGATAAGGCGCTGGTCTACGGAACCAGAGATTCTGGGTTCGATCCCCAGTGGAGTCGAAAATTTTTGTCCCGGTCATTCATAAATCACTCATATAGTCGCGTAATTTCAACTCTACGCAACTTATTATCATTATGGTTACAAATTATAGTTTAACTGAGAAATCCTAAATTCCGGAGTTTTCCAGTGATATTACAAATTATGGTTACAGTGTATTTTCAAATTTGACTTGAAAAAGTCGGAAAAGGACAAAAATCCAGTGATATGTGCTAATCTCGTGATTATTTTCCGATTTATGAGACTTGCACTAAAATCACCAGAAAGAGAGCAAATGACTAGCTGTGTCAAAACATCATTAGCAGATATTGTGTTGATCCAAGAAAGAGAACCACATGACTCGGAAAAATATCACATCTACCGAGTTCCATAATCTTCAATAAAAAATTTAATCCTAATACAAATTACAGGCTCCTTGCCTTCAACCAGACACCTAAAAAATTACCAGGGGAAAAACAAAATTTACAATGTTCCAAGATGTAACAATAGATAAGGCAAAAGTTTTAGTACTAAATACCCAATGATTCTTGCTCCAATTCCTGGAGTAAATGAACAAAGCGATTAGAAAAGACAAAAAAGAGTATTAGATCCCTGTCATCAAAAGTTGAAGACAACTCTAAATCAACACAAAACTTCTCTTCACCATCTCTCTCTTGACCTTGACCTGTAACAAAACAAATATCAGAATTCTAAAAAACTTATCAAGCCCAGAAGGCAAAACTATTTAAGACAGAAATTACCTAGACAGAATGCAAGGGAAGAAGAAACAAAATTGAATTTAAAGCCACTGTCAACTCAACGTATAGTAAAATTTAATAAAGTGCACAAGAAATTCTTGTGTATGTTTTGTTGGATTAGGGAGAATGTATCCTCTCATGCTTCTTATTAATATGACTTTGTCATGCGAAGAGAAGATAGATAGAAAAACTTTAAATGGATGGGGTCTTGTTAAAATTTGTAAAGCTCAAGTGCTTGTGTCTATCTTTTCTTTTCACATAACGTGGTCATATCAACAAGCAACATGAGAGGATCAATTTCCTATGTAAAAGGTAATATGCATGCTGTCACACATCAGGTCATATGACATCCCAAGATATTCCAGTTCCATGGTACCGGTCCGGTATCAACAAAGAATAATCGTAGTATTCAACTAGAGGCTGAAGTCAGCCCACATGTATGAACAGTTCACCCAGTAAATGCTTTCACTTGACCTGCATCATCCTCCCCCAAAGCCAAAAGGAAACAAGATAAAAGGGGCAGGGGATGCTTTTGGTTTAAGTTTCATTCAAAAAAATGAGAAAATGTACATCGTTGCTGTAAATAAGGCTATTTTCTAGCAGTAAAAGCTTTCAATAAATTTTTGGACAGGTGGCACTAGTGCAAAAACCTTTCACATCAAAGTTTGATCAAAATCAAATCTAGTTTCTATATCAAATTATCACATAAAAATCGCAGCCAGAACAAGCAAGCTTTCCCAAGAGTGGCAACAAAAAGGGGAAGGGGGAAAGCAGACAATGCAAAGTGTAATCTCACCTATCTGAGCCTCCGCTATTCTGAAACCATCCTTGCTCCCTGCTACCTTGAAATGGTCGTTTGTCCTCATTAGAACGCGTCCACATATCCCCTGTGCCATGGGACCGTGGTCTGTCTGCAAACTCGAGACTTCTAGAATCCTCAAATGAGCCAGATTGAGAAGGTGGTCTATCAGGAAAACCAGTAATCTTTCCTGCTGCAGAGCCTGGCCTTTCAATGACTTTTTGCCCAAAACGAACTTTGCCATCCAGATCACGGATAAGATTTTCCAGTTCCCTTTCTTTCTGAAGTAACATGGCTTGTGTACCAGTTTGGTCTCCACCTGCCTCATCCCCAGATTCCTTATTTGAATTTACTGCAGACTCTTTCTTGAGTTCCTTCTTCAAGGTTTCAATTTCTTCTTTCAGCAAATTTTCCTCCTCTGTTTCTGGCCTGAAACATTTGTTCAGAAGTCAATGAAGATAACAAGTAAATGCGAAACATAAACAAAGTCACAAATAATTAAAATGTATGGTACAATTAAAAACAATTGGTGCTGCAATTTTGTGCATAAGCAAACAAGGTGGATATAAACAAAGACAACATATGATAAATTCATCACATCTTCAGAAATGCTTCTTGGTAATAAAATTAATTACATAGGAAATTTTCATTTAAATTATCATCTACAGTGACAAATATACCAGCATCTACATCGTGTCCATAGGATCAGGGCATCCTCACCGCAAAACTACTAAATGGATTCCACAGAATGTCATTTGTGCGTGCACCCTGAGTATTGTGCCCATACAAGAATTTTTCCATAATATTTATGCTCAACTGCAACCGTCACTATTTCATTATATAGTCATTGACTCTAAATCTCTAATTTGTGTGAAATTCAACAAACAAGGTCAACATAATGAGCACGTGTTGCTCACTGAGAATCAATTTAATAAGTGAAAAATTATTCTTTCACTGGTTTACACTAGTCCATGGACCTAGCCAATCAATATGCACATTGTTCTGTGGTCAAATTTAATTTTGGCATGCTCCATCCAAATATATATTTATCCCATATGCTAATTCTACACAACTGACAACCTTTTTAATTTAGCCTATTTGCATTAAACTATAAAGACAGAATTTGCAGACAAAAGTGGACAAAAGTATTGCCAAACAAAAATCAGGACCAGACATCCCTTACATACTAGCGAAAAAGAAATAAAGAAAATTCCTTTGTTTGCCGAACACAGTTAGTTGCACCAATACTATTGATAGGAATCTGGCTTTTGAGCACAAGAATGAGAAGAAATCATGTGTATCTTACTGATAAGAGACTGAAGACTGAATTTTAGTGGGGAATCAGCTCTGGAACATGTATACAAGCAAAAAAAAAAAAAAAATAGCCTGGGCAATTGGAGGGGCCCTTCTCAGCATCACACTTTCCATACACACATCAACAGGGGTCCTAACAACTATATACTATAGTAACTGTAGAAATTAGATTGATAAAATATAAAAATTAAAAAAGAAACCAAAAAGAATCTGCCACATAAAAATCCCACCTTGCACAATTCACATAAACTAAACTACTGAATAAAGGCATGAAAAAGACACAACATCGCCAAAAGTAGGCAGGCCATCCCCAAAATAAGTGAAAAAACACCTGACTTCAATTGAGTTGGTCAATAAGATAAGTTCCTTGAAACAAATTTAACACCAGTAGGGTTTAATATCCCAACAACTTGAAGCCTCACTATCATACAAAATCAATTGCACTAAAATTCTTCCTTAACATGACCACTGTTGAAATTGTGGGTGTTTGATAGAGAAGGAAGAAAAAGAGAATAACAACTCTTAATAATATGAAAATATATTGATATTATGTGGTGTGATACAAAATACAAAGAACAAATCCCTATTTATACTACTACAATCCTAATCCTAATTAAATGAAAAAACAAAAAAACAAGAAATAGAAGTAAATATGAAGATTAATCCTACGAGATTATCTACGATATGAAATATTGTGTAATTCATATCGTGTAATATTAGAAGACATAATAGAGATATTACTCAATACTTCCTTATTTCTAAAACTCTTATGCTTTAAACTTGTTACAATTAAATCCTTAATAATAAAAAAAATAACGGGCCAGACGGGGATTGTGGCGGAGAAAATGTGGCCAATTGGGCCAGGCTGCAAGGAGAGCCATCTCACAAGGCCAAACTGCTGCAAAAAGCCATCTCACGGGGCCAGGCTGCTGGGAAAAGCTGTCTCATGGCAAGAAAAAGATTGACCTAACAAACATTTTTGAACTATCTCCCCTCAATGCTATGTTAGCATTGAACATCAACACAAATAACAATAGCAAGGAACATTAAAAAACAAAAACATTTATAACAAGGTCAGTAAGTGTCAAAAAGTAACATAAAAACCAGGAACATTAAAAACAAAAAAAACATTTATAACAAGGTCAGTAAGTGTCAAAAAGTAACATAAAAACCAGGGAGCTGAACATTATGGCGTCAGGAAAAGGCATCAATGACAGTAAGATGGAGGCGATGTCACCAGAAACACGGGCAAAATCAGAAATAAAAAAATTAGCTGATGCAGCCCAATGACTGAATGAGGAAGGTGAGGACAAATCTCGGTAAAGGAGAGCGAGAAGAATGTGGTAGTGCAAGCAGTGGCCAAAGACGATGCCAAACGCGCCATCACATGCAGCCAAAAAACGACGGCAAATGTTGTAGTGCTAGACAACGTCAAACATGAATGGCTGCCAAAATGAGAATGCAGTCACCAAGGTGGCCCCCACAAAAGATGGCAGTGCCAGTGACAAGGTCAGTGGCGGAAATGGCATCTGAGTGCTGTGACCAAAAGTGTTTAGGCTTTAGGGTTTAAACGGTTTGATTCTGGAAGCATACTCAATGAGTTCCAATTTTTAGGCAGGAGATTGGCAGCAGAAAAGGGCGGGATAGATCACGGAGGATGGTACTACTCTGATACCATATTGAAATTATGGGTGTTAGATAGAGAAGGAAGAAAAGAGAGAATAACAACTCTTGGGAAAAGAGAGAATAACAACTCTTGGGCGGCCCAAAGAATAACTCTTAATAATATGAAAATATATTGATATTACATGGTGTGATACAAAATACAAAGAACAAATCTCCATCTATAATAATACTAGAATCCTAATCTTAATTAAATAAGGAAACAAATCAAGAAATAAAAGTAAATATAAAAACTAATCCTAAGAGATTATCTAAGATATGATATGAAAGATTATATAACATTATAAGAAATAATAGAGATATTACTAAATATTTCTTTACTTCTAACAACCACCATAAACATTTCACCATCTAAAGTTAGCTCTAGCTCTAGCAAGTAGAATATACATTAACAACTTCCTCTTCTACTAGGGAAACAGCATCAGTGAACTTAATTTTCCATCACACAAGTCCCCTACTTCCCTATACTAAATGAAACCATCCCCAGTGCCAATAATGAAATCTCGTTCCTCTCTTCTTCCTATTAGATTCCATTGGCATAGAACCAGCAAATTCAATTGATTCACCCATAGCTGTCAAATTGTGAGCCGTATCAAGAATCATTTTTCAAGTTTTGAATCTTAACTTGTAGGGAACATATAAATAGAAACTTATTATACACAATCTCCTACTTAAAATATGAAGCAAATACTCAGTCTCAATAAATACTTAAAACATAAGTGAGTGAAACAGCGCCCAGAAGATTAAGCCAGGAGAAGGAAATGAAATTAGCACCCAAAAGCTAAAACCTAAACAATGAAACAGTAGTCAGCTTATGAAATGTGAAACAGAGCACAAAACCAGCCATTGGCAACAAACAGAAATGGAACAAGACAATAGTGCAGAACAGAGCAACAAAATAGCCCTTTCAACGAACAGAAAAAACAGAAGAATAGCAATGACATTCCCCATGATGTGCAGACAACAACCCCTTCAATGACAATGTACTAACTTCTAATGTGAAGTAAAAGACTCTGGTGAGAAACTGAGAATTAATGAGTATCAGTTATTTCAAATTGGTGCAATTCATGCTATATAAGCAAAATCCAGATTCATTTGCTATTTAAATCATACCCAAATAGATGGGCCAACGAATCGCATCAAATGCTATGGCCTCACAGATTGAATCATGAATAGTACGATTCTAAAAGCTATGGATTTAAAAGAACTTATATGGTGCTAAGATTTTACAACACAGGTATTGAAGCTCTGGAGGGGGTGATGATCAGGGATAGCCAGACCCAAAAGACAATTAAAAAAAACCTAACAACCCTCTAATAAGGAAATGCCATAGCATATCTAAAATGAAGTAAACAATGGCCTTGCAACATTGCATCAAAAATTCACAAAGCTAAAATGGCAACACCAGCACTAACAAAAAACAAGCACACGCTCAAAAGAATGCTGGACAAACCTGCCACCACGGCGATGCTCCAATTCAAGATCAATCTTCCGCCAATCCTGTCCTCGCTCCTCAAGCAAAACCTCCCTAGGCTTCGCATCCCCAAACGGATTCACCTTCGGCCTCGCCTTCACCGGAGCAGCACCAGCCTCCGCACCACCCATTGGGCCCTCGGAGCGGCCCGATTGGGCGCTGGAGGGCCTGCTGGAGTGGGAACTAGTGGGCCTGCTCGTCTTCTTAGCTTCAATCTCAGAGTCCACCTTCTTCCAATCCACTCCCTTCTCCGCCAAAACCTCCTCCCTTGGCCTCGCAGCTCCAAACGGATTCGGCTTATTCGTCTTCGCCGGTTCGATTGTCTCGTTCACCGAACCGTTCCCTCTCGGCAGATCAAGCACCAATCTCGGTCGCTCCCGATCACCGTCACGCGTGCCACGTGTCCAGCGATCAGGCTCCGGACCCGAATCGCGGAACCCGGAGCCAAATGCGGATGATCTAGAAGGAAGAGGCTTCTTTCCAACCATCCAATTATCAACTTCATCGGCCTTGAAACCACCGCCACCTCCACCGCCTCCGCCGCCGCCGAGAGAACCGTATCTACTTTGCCGACCGGAATCGAAAGCGGGAACAGATTTCTTCACCGAACCCCAATTGTCCACTTCATCAGCTCTCGAAGGTTGATCGAAATCCGAAACCCTAGAACGCGGACCGCCCCTGCGTTCATCGTCGAATTCGCCGTAGGATCTCCTCCATCCGCCCCAGGACCCGTCGCGGTCGCTCGTAAGAGACGGCGGCGGACCGGACCTGCCGCCCCCGTAGTTGGAGAACCCGCCGCCCAGGCGGTTGAACTGCATTTCCTCCGGGGAGCGCTCCTTCGGCCCCGTCGGTAGGCGGAGCATCTCGTCCGGCGTCAGTCCCCGGTCCTCCGTCGCGAATCCGCCGCCGGAGAAGCTCCCGGTGGTGAACTCCATGAGCGACATCTTCTTCTTCTTGTGCTTGGCGTTCACAGCCTCCTTCAGGCTGGGGAAGTTCTGCGATCCGGCGACGGAGCCTCCGCCGGCAGCGACGGCTGTCGCGGCCTCACGCTCCTCGGCCTCGGCTGCCTCGGCGTCGGCGGCCCACGCGCCGATGTCACCCCATTTTTTTGACATTTTTTTTTGCGATCTGAAAGCAAAGCGAATAGAGAGAGAGAAAGAGAAAGAGAAGAGAGAGAAACGGGTTGAGTTTGATTTGTTATTCAGGGCTCCGTTAATGGAGCCGGCGCTCCGAGAACATGCGAATGCGATGTAGAAGATGAATGAAGATCAGAGGTTACAGTTGTTGCTCGTAAACGAAATGGAAAAAAAAAAAATTGGAACGTTGGTTTGTGTGTAAGCCTTCAATTTTATCAAGAATCAAGAAATTAAAATAAATTTCATCGTTAGAATCAATTAAGTGAAAAAATTAAAATTTTATAAGAATTAAAATTTAACAAAATTAAAAAATTTAAATCAGATTCAAATACGTGTAATATGATGTGAAAATTAAATTTTAATAAATAAAAATATTAAAATAATTAATATTTTATTCATAATATAAGAATTTAATTTTATTTTGTCTCCTAAACGTCCCTTGTGTTTATCTAAGATTTGATTCCTCTGACAAAGTTAATATATTAAACAAGTGAGAAGTTATTAATTCTTGAATAAATAACCTTAATCGCATATACATTATCTATCGATCTTATTAAATAATCTAAAACTTGACTAATTTTTCACTCGTACACTATACTAACCTACTCCGTTTGGCGGATCAAAATGCGTTTCTCCGAGGGGGAAAAGGGTTCTGAGTTCTGTTCTCAGAGGGGAGGTGATAATGTCACGCGCGCGTAGGAAGGCATGACTGCACGCGTCTAAGAGAGAGGTTGCTATTGCAGGATGGCACTTGCAGGTGGGAGAGTGGGATTGGGTGCTGTTTATGTGCCGTTTCGTCCAATTTTTGACCCACTTTTCGTTTGTGCCCTTTTTGGGCGAACCCATTAATTTTTTTTTTCTTCAATTTCTGGTTTATCATATTATGGACGGTCAGGCTACTCTTGAATATTGTCTATTTTTTTATTTATTTTTTAGGATTTATTGCTTTTTTAGAAACTGTTAAAATAGGTGATAGTGCTGATTTCTTTTTTTTCTTTTTCATTTCTATTTAAATTTAAATAAAAGATACTATTTTATAATAACTAGAGACTTTTAATTATTTTTGTAATATCCATCCATATAGTAACTAATGATATAAATTTACACATGAAATACAACAATTAACATTAAGTAAAAGGATTACAAGCATAAGGTTCTAGTATGACAACTTAATGTCATTAAGTATAAACTAAATACTTCAAAAATTTACAACATAAAAATCACACATTAATTAAACATAAGTTTATAAGTTTAATAACTGCCTTTCATTCTGAAACCACCAAAAATAAAATAAAGAAAAAATAAGAATTTGTAAAAATTTTCAGGAGAGAATGAATGGTTTTAAAATATTTGAGCTATGGCTTGTTCCAGCTGCTCTACACGAAAAATACACAATACTATAGGAACGTTATATGAACATAATCATTATCATATTATAAATAAAATGTCATGTAGAGCATGTCATGCACATTTTATCAAAATTATGATTTCTTTACTTTAGTTTTACTTTTATTTGTTTGGTTGTCTCACACGTAGTTGAAAACTTTGTCTTCGAAATTCTCATTCTTTCGTATTATTCCTACATCGTGACAACAAAGCAAGACATTTATGCCATTCTAACCGAGTCAAGTATCATAAAAGGATTTTACATGTATCTCTCTGTCTTATTGGTTAGCGGTAAATTTTAATTAATCATATTCTTTTTAAATTAATTAATAGATATTGTGCATAATTTCACAATAAAGAATTAATCAATAAATGAAACTTAAATAAAAGCTCATAAGTTAATCAACAATTTAAATAATGAAACATAAATGCATAAAATTTATAATTTCATGTATAAATAAATTGGACCAAAATAGTAAAAGTTAGATCCAATTAATGTACAACAATAATATCATAAATAAAAAGAAATATTTAATTAATTTGAATTAAATAATAAGTCACATAAATGTAAAGAAACATTAAAATAAATAAGAAACTTAGCGGTAGGCCATATGATGTGGGACAGAAGAGAATATTGTAATTAAATGATAAAATAAAAAAAGAAACCAGGTCCTATACGCACTTATCGATGAGGAGAGAATAGGATCATTTTAATTAAGTGGTAAGTATTATTTTAATCAATATTTAAGTCCATAATCATCAACATTATAAAAAAATCAAGAAAAAAAACAATAATAAATAACTATGAACATCTGTGATAAAATGATAGTACATAAATGAACAGGAATAATAATAATTATAGTCATAGTTTTATTTTATATAAAAATAAATTCATTCCCTATCTCAAATTTCATTGACAGATAAAAATTATATGCATTGATTGAGTTTTGTAGGACACTAACCTTACTATTTTTTTCTCTTTCGTTTCTTTTTCTTTCTTCTCTCTCTCACGTCACTTTCTCTCTTTTCTTCTCTCATGCTTTCCTGTCTTTCTTTTCTTTTCACTCACTCACTCACTCATACCCACACAAACACATAGCACGTACATATAGGATGCACAGCCAACAGAAATTTCATTTATGTGGTTGAAATGTTGTGGGTGAGTGGCGATGTATGTATGGGCCACCCTCCGTTTTTTTTTTTTTTTTTCCTTTTGTAGTATACTATATTTAATTTTTCGTGTGTAAAAATTATACGCCTAATTATTAATACTTAACATATTTTTACTTATTACTCTTAATAAATTTTATTTTTAACTTAGTACAATATATTCTACGTTTATTATTACCAATTTATAGTCTCATATTAAACGTTAATATTCTTAGTTTAAAATTTTGGTATAGCATTTAAAATAGATGTTGAAGTAAAATTATTAAGTAAAATTAATAAAATACTTGAATCTGATACATGACTTAAAATTATTATACAAAAACTATTTTATTTTATTATTATTATTATTTAAAAAAGGATGTTACAAATCTCTCATCCTTTTAGGACTTTTGCCCCCAAAATTCACTAACCTATTTAGTATAATTCTAGATAGGTCTTCTTAATCTTATCTTCTAGTTTCCACGTTGCCTCTTCAGATGACAACCCTTTCCAAACCACTTTGACTAAAGAAATTTCTTTTCCTCTTAAATTTTTGACAATTCTGTCTATGATATGCATTGGTTTAGCCTTATACGTTAAATTATCTCTTACTTGCATTGTTTCATATTCTATTATGTGTAAAGGGTTAAAACAATACTTTCTGAATTGAGAAACATGAAAGACATTATGAAGATTTGAAAGATTGGACGGAAGTGCGATTTGATATGCAACTGGTTCTACTTTTTTAAGAATTTGGAATGGACCAATGAATTTTGGGCTTAACTTTTTGGATTTAAAGGCTCTGCCAACTCCATGTAGGAGTAACTCTAAGGAAGACATGGTCTCCTTCTTTAAATGCTAAAGGTCTACTTTTTTTTAGCATAACTTAATGAACTTGATCTTCTCTTGGTTTGCTATACTAGGTCAAGTCCTAGTATACTCATTTCCCCACTTCAAACCAACACAAAGGTGATCTGCACTTTCTACCATATAAAACTTCAAATGGAGCCATGCTTATGCTAGAATGATAACTGTTGTTATAGGCAAACTCTATTAATGGTAGATAAGTATCCCAACTTCCTTGCAATTCTAACACACAGGCTTTAAGCATGTCCTCCAATGTTTGGATAGTTCTCTGTTGCCATCTGTTGAGGATGGTAAGCTGTATTAAAACGAAGTTTAGTACCTAAGGCATCCTATAAGGCTACCCAAAACTTTGAGGTAAATCTAGGATCTTTGTCTGAGACAATGCTAGCTGGTACCCTATATAGTCTTATAATTTCCTGGAAGTAGATATGAGCCAACCTATACAATGGCCAACTAATCTTTATTGGTAGGACATGGGTGGACTTGGTTAATCTATCTACAATTACCCATGCAACATCATAGCCTTGAAGGAGTTCTAGGTAATCCTACAACAAAATTCATTGATATACTATCCCATTTCCACTCAAGGATGTCTAGAGGTTGCAATAATCCTGCAAGCTTTTGGTGTTCTATCTTAACCTTTTGACAAGTAAGACACTTAGCTATAAAATTAGCTATGTCCCTTTTCATGCCATTCCACCAAAACCACTTCTTGAGACCTGATACATCTTGGTTGTTCCTGGATACATGGTGAATTTATTGCAATGTGCCTCGTTCAAAATCTAATTCCTCAATTCTTCATTATTAGGCACACATAACCTTCCCTCATACATTATAGCTCCCTTTCCATCAAGTTGGAAATGTTTAAGTTGTTCTACTTGAATCTTGCTCTTAAGGGACTTTAGAAACTCATCATTGTCTTAGGCATTCCTTACTTAGTCATTCAAATCAGATTCTATTATAAGTTCATTAGCATATAAGCAATGGGGTTGTAGGACACTGAAATTTTGAAATCCCTAAATTCCTCCAATAACTTATGCTCTTCTACTATCAATAGAGACATGTGCAAGGATTTTCTGTTAGGCATCAGCTACAACATTAGCTTTGCCAGCATGACATTTTAATTCAAAATCATAGCGGTTGTTTAGAAGTGTTTTTATTCTGAAATTTTTTAAACTGTTTTAAAAAATAAGTTTAAGTTCAATTTTTAAAAATAAAAAAATAGAAAAACCTGATTAGTAACTTAATTTTAAAAACAACTTTTAAAATTAATAAAACAAAAAGTTGTTTGGCAAATTATATTAAATCCAATAACACAATCACAACTTTACAGCAAATATCTTCATCAACTACAACTTATTCATTCCTTATCATCATCAATAACCCATCTCAATCCCAAATTCTTCAAACCAAATCTAGATTAAGAAACATAAAGCCAAACCAAACCATTCGTCATTAAAGGATCAAACAGATACAACACCAAATCCAGAATCTCCAATCCTGACCAAATAAAAGATCTAAACTTTTCACCAAAAAAAAGAAAGAAAGTAGAAACAGAGGAGAAAGCTTGGGAATCTAGCCACAATCGTGGCCACTGCCTCACTATTGGCTCTTTCATCTTCTTCCAATACCATGAATTATTGTAATCCACCTGAAATCTCAATTCCAAAGCACAACCAAACATAGATTCAGATTTTTTTCAAAAACAAAAAAGGGAAGGAAGCAGAAATGGAAACACCACCACCGCTCCATCGCAACCTCCACCTTCCGCCTTTGCTCCTCCTTCAGCTCGCGTTCCTTCCCCTCTCCGCCACCTCCAACCACCACTACCCCTCTCGATCTTAAACCTTCCATTCTTCAGCACCGCGGCACCTCCTCCCGCGCGACCTCCGTCCGCCACAGCCATCGATCTACCAACATCACTTGCGAATCGCGAGGGCATCACTCCTCCCTCACATCCTCATCTCCCTCCTCCTCTTTGCTACCAATGCCTTCCAGGACCTTCATCATTTCGGCCAAATCATCCTCCCCCTTTTCTCCACCATGGCCTCCCCTTTCACCGCGAACTAGCGCGACCAACAGCAACCGCCGCACCTCCTCCCTCGCCCTTCCTGCACCCAAACCATCGAGGTGAATGGGGAGCTGGGTCTAGAGGGCGTGAATGAAGGGATGTAATTCCAACAAAATAAAACATAGCATAACATCCACCAAGAATCGAAGGTGGAAGTCCATTTATTTATCATTGTGCCATCGCGTTTTTGTTGTTTTAAAACATAGTTTTGAAAAACTACTCAAAACTGTTTTGGTTTTTCGTTTTTAAAATGAGAACCTTGTTTTTTTATTTTTAAAACATGGATTAAGAAACTCTTCTTCCAAACAAATTTTATTGTTTTTTTGTTTTTAAAAATTGAAAATAATTTTTAAAATGCTTTGCCAAATAGGCCCATAGTCCTTTAAAAATTTCATCCATCTGCTTTGTCTCATATTTAATTCCTTCAGATCAAAAAGATATTTCAAACTCTTATGGTCACTGGAAACCTCAAACTTTACCCCATATAAATAATGTCTCCAAATTTTCAAGGCAAATACTATGGCAGCTAACTCTAGGTCATGGGTTGGGTAGTTTCTTCATGAAACCTAAATTGCCTAAAAGCATAAGCTACAAATCTCCCTTCTTGCACTAAAGCACAACCTAATCCCTTTTTGGATGCATCACAACATACTACAAAGTCTTTCCTAGGGTCAGGAATTATTAACACTTGGGGTAGAGGTAAGCCTATTTTTCAGCTCTTGAAAGCTAGTTTCACAAGTCGGGTTCCATTCAAAGGCTTGGTTTTTCCTGTTAACCTAGTCAATGGTAAGACTAGTTGGGAAAATCCTTTTATGAACCTCCTATAATAACCGGCTAGTCCAAGAAAACTCCTAATCTCAGTGACCGCCTTTGGTCTTTCCCAATGAACTACGGCTTCAACCTTGCTTGGATCTGCCTGACCTGTCCTTGAGTGATCACATGGCCTAAAAAATTTACTTCTTGCAACAAAAACTCACATTTTTCTAACTTAGCATACAACTATTTGAGCATACAACGTTTGTCCTTCAAAATTTGCAACACTATTCTAAGATGTTGTTCATGCTTCTCCTTAGTCTTTGAATAGATAAGAATAATATCTATAAAGACTACCACAAATTTCTCAAGGTAAGGCCTAAAGATCCTATTCATGTAATCCATAAATACTTGGAGAAGCATGGGTAAGTCCAAAGGGCATCACAAGATATTCATAATAACCATACCTAGTGCTAAAGGCTATCTTAGGTATATCTTCTTACTTTACTCTTATTTGATGGTATCCTGATCTCAAGTCAATCTTTGAGAAAATTGATACTCCTAATAGTTGATCCAATAGATCATACCTTCTGGGAAGTGGGTACTTATTTTTAATTGTAACCTTATTCAACCGTCTATAATCTATATATAACATCATGCTCCCATCCTTTTCTTGACCAGGAAAACCGATGCACCCCATGGTGATACACTAGGCGTAACAAATCCTTTAGACAACAAATCCTCAATTTGTTTCTTAAGTTTGTTAAACTCTAGAAGGGGCATTCTATAAGGTGCAAAGAATAGAGGTCATGTTCCTAGTATTAGATCAATGGAAAACTTAACTTCTCTTTCTAGTGGAGGTTCACTATATCCTTAGGAAACACTTCTAGAAAGTCTCTCATAGAGGTATGCCGTTTACATGTTGTTCAACCTTAGAATTTTAAAAACAAAGGAGAACCTCTTGAACTCCATCTAAGAGACACTTCTCTACTTGAGTGGTATTAATGGAAATGGTGTCAGAGGATTTTTGCTTTGTGATTAGGTCATAAAGAAAATAAACAAGCTTTTTAGGACATTATAGAAGGATACTATTAGAAGACATCTAGTCCATTCCAATTATGATATCAACACCAGATAAATGTAAAAAAATAAGATCAATAATAAAAGGTTTTTCTTTCATTAAAATGGGACAGTTCAAATAGGCATAAGAGGTAGAAACTCTTTCTCTGTGAGAGAGAGACTAACAGATCAAAAGATAGATAAAATAAGGATAATTTTAACTTCTTCACATAGTCAATAGATATAAAGGAATGTGTAGCTCCTGAATCAAATAATGCAATTAAGGGATAATTTTTTATGAAACATGTACCTTTGATCATGTTAGGAGAACGAGTTGCCTCTTCTCCATTACGAGTAAATACTCTCCCTTTAGTTTGTGATCTTGGTGTAAAATTGTTCAATGGTTTCCCATTGGTGTAGTCCTTAACATAGTGTCATGGCTTTCCACATCGGTAGCAAACATTTTGTCCAAAAAGGCAAGGTTTGGATCCATGAGATTTTCCACACTTATTGCATGTAGGTAAAGGTTCACTAGTTTGGAATGGTTTTCCTTTCCCAGTTCACTTTACTTTTAAAATTGTTTTTCTTTTGAGCCTCCATCACCCTCTTTCTTTTAAGAAAATTTTATCTTTCTCTTTCAAATTCCAGATCTCGATAGCTCTTTTCACTATCCTACATTTATTGACTAGAGTGGCATAGTCTTTAATCTCTAAGGTGGACACCTTGTTTTTAATCTCGGGCCTTAAACCTAACTCAAATTTTGTTGCCTTCCAATACCCATCTGAGTTACTTTTCAAATAAGAAGAAAATTTGGAAAGCTCATCAAACTTAGCCACATACTGACCTATGGTCATATTCCCCTGCTTAAGTTATATAAACTCAGCTTCTTTCTCATCCTTAACATTATCAGGAAAATATTTATCAAAGAAAGTGATTAAGAATACCTCCCAAGTAATTTCAGTCATGCTAGATTCTAACAAACTTTTAACACCCCTCCACCAATGTTCTGTTTCCCTTCTAACATAAAGCTGGCAAAGACCACCTTTTGTGCATCTGTGCATCCTAAAATAGTAAAAATTTTGTCTAATTGCATGACCCATTTTTCAGCAAGAACTGGGTCATACTCCTCATGGAATGAAGGTGGTGAGACTTTCCTAAACTCTAATAGCCCTTGATAATTGTGATTAGTCATAAGTCCTCCCCAACAAAGTTTCCACTATTTTCACCATAATTATTGTTCATATGTTGAGTTTCTTGCATTTGTTGGAACATTATTCTGTTTAATTATGTCTAGGCCTTGATAGTTTCAGCCAGACTCATCATGGCTCCCATCATTTCTGCAGAGTGACATTTGGTGCACTCTGATCTTTGGGATTCCTTGATCTCCTAATGCTATATAGTCCTACAAGTACATAAACAACCCAATATTGAGTTGATCAGGCTCAATATTGTATACTTAGTGTATTGAGAGAACTATAAGGCATCCAGAGAGGAACTAATGCCATGATATGTAAATTGAAGGGACTCAATCTACATATAATTTCTACAATAGCCAGAGAATGAGGCTCTGATACCAAAACTATAACACTCGTCCATATAGTAACTAATAATATGAATTTACACATGAAGCACAACGATTAATATTAAGTAAAAGGATTACAAGCATAAGGTTCTAGTATGACAACTTAACGTCATTAAGTACAAACTGAATACTTCTAAAATTTGCAATATAAAAATCACACATTAATTAAACAAAAGTTCATAAGTTCCTAGGCTTGCCCTTCCATTCATTGTTACTTAGTTAATCTTAAACCACCAAAAATAAAATAAAGGATAAATGAGAATTTATAAAAATTTTCAGGAGAGAATGAATGGTTTTAAAATATTTGAGCTATGGCTTGTTCTAGCCATGTCTACACAGAAATACATAGGACTATAGGAACGTTATATGAACATAATCATTATCATATTATAAATAGAATATGTCATGTAGAACATGTCATGCACATCTTATCAAAATTATGATTTCTTTACTTTAATTTTACTTTTATTTGTTTGTTTGCCTTACACGTAGTTGAAGACTTTGTCTTCAAAAATTCTCATTCTTTCGTATTATTCTTACATCGTGATGACAAAGCAAGACATTTACGCCATTCTAACCAACAGGTATCATAAAAGAATTTTACATATATCCCTCTGTCTTATTGGTTAGCAAATTTTAATTAATCATATTCTTTTTAAATTAATTAATAGATATTGTGCATAATTTCACAATAAGGAATTAATCAATAAATGAAACTTAAATAAAAGCTTATAAGTTAATCAACAATTTAAATAATGAAACATAAATGCATAAAATTTATAATTTAATGTATAAATAAATAGGACCAAAATAGTAGAAGTTAAATCTAATTAATGTACAAAATAATATCATAAATAAAAAGAAATATTTAATTAACTTGAATTAAATAATAAATTGCATAAATGTAAAGAAACATTAAAATAAATAAGAAACTGAGCGTAGTTAATCTAACCAGTGGGAGAAGAATCTTGTAATTAAGTGATAAAATAAAAAGAAGAAACCAGAATGGCTAAATTCCACTGGATCGTGAAAGAGAATATGATCACTTTAATTAGTGGTTAATATTATTTTAATCAATATTCAAGTCAATAATCATCAACCTTATAAAAAAAATCAAGAAAAATGACAATAATAAATAACTATGAGCATTTGTGATAAAATGATAGTATATAAAATGAATAGTAATAATAATAACTATAGTCATGGTTTTATTTTACATAAAAATAAATTCATTCCCTACCTCAAATTCCATTGATAGATGAAAATTATATGCATTGATTGAACTTTATGATACACTAACCTTACTATCTTTTTTTTTTCTCTATCTTTTCTTTCTCTTTTTCTCTCTCCTCACATCACTTTCTCTCTTTTCTTCTCTCATGCTTTCCTTTCTTTTTTTTTCTTTTCACTCACTCACTCATACACACACAAACACATAGCACGTATATATAGGATGCACAACCAACAGAAATTTTATTACTGTGGTTGAAATGTTGTAGGTGAGTAGCGTGCGTGTGGGCTTCCCCCGTTTTTTTTTTTTCTTTTGTAGTGTACTATTTTTTATTTTTTGTGTGTAAAAATTATACACCTAATTATTAATACTTAACATATTTTTACTTATTACTCTTAATAAATTTTATTCTTAACTTAGTACAATATATTCTAAATTTATTGTTACCAATTTATGGTCTCATATTAAATAGTTAATATCTATAGTTTAAAATTTTGGTCTAACATTTAAAATAGATGTTGATGTAAAATTATTAAGTAAGATCAATAAAATACTTAAATATGATATTTGACTTAAAATTATTACACACAAACTATTTTATTTTATTATTATTATTATTTGAAAAAGGGATGTTACATTTTTGGTATTATTGTAATTAGAAAGAAATATTATTGTTGATAATTTATATCAAGAAGATAAATATTAAAAAATATAAATAAATGTAACACTTAAAACATGAAGTAGAAAGTGCATAAACAAATGATATTTTAACAATTATATTTGGAGCATTTAGGCCTACTTTGGGGAAAAGTTATTGGATTTTCATGATGGATTTATACTGAAGAATGAGGATGGTACATCAACAATTTATGGGAATTTCCTTTTATTCTCAATTGTATTTTTCCTCTATTGATTTAGATGATGAGTTTAATATCTTCTGAAGTCAGCGGATTATGCTACTGTTGATGGTAATTAATTATGAGAAACTTATTCATGTACTTCCAAGCTGAATTTGTATAATATTTATTAACTCGATTAAAGCACCAAGGCGCCTTGGGGGAAGATTCTTTTTCTGCTCTTTTACAACTTCTAGTGTTTTTTCTGTGAAAAACATATGGCATTTTGGTTGATGTTGCTCCTAATGGAAATAAAAGACTTTTTCAGGTTTGCCCGTAATGGACCTTACCATCTTAGATCTTTTTTTTGGTTGGCTGGAAATGATGCTCTTTTAACAAATGTTAATAATTCCTTACATCTTTCTCTTCTTCTAGTTGTATGGTTTGTGGTGCTAATGATGAATCAGGACTCCATGTCTGTGTACTTGTCCAAGTGAGCATAGAGTCTTTGGATTAGCATTGAACCTAGGCTAAATCATGGTCAGTTTTCAACAATCAACTTCAAGCTTGGTTAGAGAAGAACTTATTATCTCAATCTCCTACCTACAAGGGACCACTTGGCCCCTCTTATTCACTATCCCCTTAGTGTATTATGGAACACAAGGAATTTATTTATCTTTGAAGGCAAGAATTTCACTCTCCAAGATTTATTGGCTAAATGTATCTGGCTATCTAAAGACTACTTTGCAACTCATCAAATGTTACTTTCTGCCAAGAAGAAGGTGTCAGAGTTCACTATTAGACAAGTGTGTTGGAAACCCTCCAGTGAATTTTTTGAAGATTAATTCTGAATGGTTCTGTTTTTAACCATCTTGAAGCTTCCTATGGTGGCATCTTGCGAGACCATCATGGTAATTTCATTCGTGGTTTCAGTGCAAATTTGGGAATATGTTCGATCACTCATGTTGAGCTTTGGGGCATGTATATGGATCTGAAGCTAGCCTTGGCAATGGGCTATGGAAATGTTATTTTAGAGGTTGATTCTTTATGTGTTTTGCTTTGTCAAAATGACATTCCTGATTCTCATGGTTGCAGATCACTAATTTATGCCATTCGTGATCTCTCTTCTCATCCTTGGAATGTGCAGATTCATCATATCTTTAGAGAAGCTAATTATTGTGATGGTCTAGCCAAATATGGGCACAAGGTTCAATTTGGGATCACTATTTATGACTTTCTTCCCTCTGTTATTTCTAGCTCCTTTTTGGCTGATTGTATGGGTATATCCCAGGACAGGATTATTTTTGTGTAATTGTTTTAACTGGGCTTTTGCCCGAAGTTTATAAAAAAAAAAAAAAAGGCTAGAAGGGGATTTGGTTCGAAGGTGTGTGCAAGTCGAGTGGTTTTCATAAAGTGAATGATATGGATGTGACTCAAAATAACTATAAGAGATTATATTTTTGGATTTTTTGAACTTAATAATATGTTTGGACTTGAAAAACATTCCAATGAAATGAGGAAAATAATAAAAAAAAAGTTACCAACTCAGTCCCTTTTATAATACGATATAGATAATAATATTAATCATAGATTAGGAAGGTGCATAATGCATTCTGTTATGCACCAAATAATCAGTTGTAAACAACTTATCAGGAAAATGTGCTACTTATCAGCTGAAGCAGTATCTATATACAAGTCATTCCAACAAATCAAAGCCTTGAAAATAATTCATCAATGCATTTCAAGGATAGTAGTCCTTAAATTTTTTATTTTGTTACCCTTTCTATCACAAAAAAATTGAAATCCTTTTCTGTGACCAATAAATTCTCTCATAAGAGAGTAATAATAGTTAAAATGTTTTAAGACACTTACATATGAGATTATTGTGCATTCTTAAACAAAGCAAATGTCCTTATCAAAAACTAAACCACCTACAAGCATTATACTAAACTTACCAACATTTTATGAACAAATTATCAACAAAAATGTCTTACTTATCACTAAATCAATACCCGTGTACAAGTCATTCCAACTATTCAAATGCTTTGGAAATAGTTTTATGATACTTCAGTACACTTTCACATGTGATAACGATAAGTTCGTATGCATGGTAAAATTCTATCAGAAATCTAATGAATTACTAGCTATAATGTTTTGTGTCAAAGTTATCATTAAAATTGTTTTTCTTGCCATCGTAAGCACTCATGAATGTCATGGATTAGAGGGTGAACAACTAAAATCATAGTATAGTGATTGGAGTAAAAAATTTAAATAAGAATATTCAATATTAAAAAATTATTTTGTATACTAAATATAAAACTTTAGTTTCTTGGGTGCCTTTTATTTTAAATATTTTTTAAAATTGGAATTTATATCAACAAAATAAAACCTATGATTGGACTATTAGAAAAATTGTAATATTTGATGAAAATGAAATCGAGTTTTGAAATTTTCTTAATCTTTACAATTTAAATACTGAATATGAATTATAATATATCACAAATAAGATCCAAAAGGGTTTAGAGGGGTTGAGGAGGGTTGCGGTTGCAAGGGAAAAGAAAAGGAGAGTGTCCTTGTGTGAGGGTGCAATTGCAAGGGAAAAGGCAGGAGAATGTGCACTTGTGGTGGAAGATGAGAACCAGTGAAAGTGGGAGTAAGGGGAGGTGAGATTTATTTTTAGAAAGATTCTATAATAAGTTTTATTTTTTATCCCTATTGATGCATTTAGTTTCCCTTTCTCCTGAACCCCACTTATTTGTTTGTCCTCTTGCTCCAATTAATATATGGTATGTATTTATTGTGGAAAAATATTGTCCTTTAACATTTCTCCTTCACTCCTGATGTTGTTGGTTTTCTTTCATGACATTTTTCATCTTACTCCTTCAACTTGAGGAGAAATACTTACATGATCCTAATGTACATTTAATGCATGCCCCAAAAACAACTATAATAATTTAATTTTGATTTAAAATACTAAAAATTTATATAAAATAAAAAATGTATAGTTATGATTGTTCAAATGTGCTTCAGGAATATAAAAAATTTCTAAACTTCTAGTCATGCAGCATTTCTATTTTCAAGGGCAAATTAAGATGAACTAGAAATTTAGGACTTGTTTGATTTGAGTTTCTAATTTTTAGTTTTTCAATTTTTAGGATTTTGTGAAGGAAATGTTGAAAACTAGAAATGAAAACTAAAATTTATAATTTTTAGAATTTTAAACATTTTCTTCATAACATCTAAAAAATTGAAAAATTAAAAATAAAAACTTAAAATTAGAAATTGAAAGGCATTACAATCCATCGATGGTAATCCTTTAACTTGCATGAAATTTGGCCCCAAGTCCTTCCTTTCGCACCGTTACTCTTTTCTCGAGGCGAAATTGACAAAACCATCCAATAATGCAGAAAAACTAGCAGCAGCGGAAGGTTTGTCAACAGTCAACACCTAATTTGAAACGAAATAAGTACAGCAGGACACAAGGTCGAGCTCTTACCTGATTATATTATCCAGTTTGTTATCTCGGAGACTTCTTGCAATGTGGCCAATTTCAAGCTCAACCTAGAATAAAAATGGATATCTACAGTTAAAATTTGAGGGTCACATGAGACTCAACTCATGTAGAAAACCTTTTTGTAAGCATCCATAAAACGGCTTTAATCACCTTACGTAAAACCTTATGAATTGAAGCATAAAAAAAATAAAATAATAAAAACCTTATGTATTGATGACAACATGTATTTCGCATATAAAAATTTATTTTAGTACTTGAAATTATATGTGTGTTTTATTTGGGTCTCTAGAATTAAAAAAATTATCAATTTAACCTCTAAAATTTGTAAAAAGTGTTTCAAATTATTCTTTTTAATAATTTAAGTTATTTCTTGTGAAAATTATTATAGGGACTAACTTAAATAACTTTTTGTAACTTCAAAATCTAAATTAATAATTTATTAATTTTAAGACTAAAATAAAACATGAATATAATTTCAAAAATAAAAATGAATTTTGATCTTAAATTTCACCGAATGGAAAGGGTGAAAGAAGAAAACAAAAAAAGGGAAAAGTGAATATCCTAGATTGCCCCACATGCACCTGCTACATCACAGCATCAATTACAGCCAAAGGCATGAGAAATCGAAATCCTGTTTCTCTACCCTTCACCACCGATTCATCTTTTATAAAATCATAACATGCTACAAACAAAGGCAAATCCTTCAACCTTGCACTTGAGAGTTTTCCTTTTTTATTTTTTATGGTGCCAATAGCTTTTTTCCTTGCACTTCAGAGATCAATAATCAGGACAGTCAACAATTTTTTTTTATTTCTTTATTATATTGATAACTTTACCCTTTGGGGAAACATAACTAACCCCACTGAAATCATTTGTTCAGTCAAAAAACCTAGCTCCGGTTAATAAAATATAAAAATAAATAATTAATTATCATTAGATTATTTAATGAAATTCACACATGATATATATATAATAAAAATTATTAATCTGAAAGTAATTAATCTTTTATATTTACTTTTATACTTTATCAATTTCCTATAATTGGAAAAGACAATCCCCAATAAAAAGTTGTGAAAATGATAAAGAGTGCGAATGCATTTCGTAAAAACGACGTACTAATCTGAAAAATAGTCTAAACATTGTGCGTTTCATTGTTCAACCGTTTTTTCTCTCTTGGGTACAATTGGTTAGAAAGGTCTTCGTAATCATTTGAAGAAAACAAATTCGACCAATATAGCACCGTTCAAAAAGGAAAAAAAAAAAAAGGTTCAGATAGGTATATATTGGGGAATATGCTTTCGTAGGCGATATCATGGAAGCTGTGTTTCTTAGAGCAGCTTTTGTTTTTTTTCTGGTGTCCAGATCATACCTATCTAAATTAAATAATCCATAATGAATATTCTCATGATTCTTTTTGGCGTGATATATAATACTATTCAAAGAAAGAAATAAACATGGAAAGTTGGAATATAATCTCGCAAATTTTAATGGAAACTAAACTAACTTGTTTAAATTATTTATATCTTCTTAAGTAACAATTGATGAATTTACATTAAAAAAAAAGAGTGATTCTGCCTATCAAAATTAAGGAATGGCAAAAGTATAGCTAGAAAATAAATATAATGAGTATATCGTTAAAGAATTTCTCTAAACTTCTTTTTTTTTCTATACAGCAAACTTCTCTAACTAGTAAAGAAAATCATCAGAGTATGATCACCTTACCCTGGAACACTTTCCATTTAGGAGAAAACCACCACCACCACCACCTTTCATCATCATCTTCCTCGTTGTTATCATCATCATTATTACCACCACCGTGAGGCGCGACAACCAAAGAAGGAAACTCCTTGGTCCCTTCCAATTCCAATTCTATGCTAAGCACCAAATCCCTGGTGGACTTCTGCATGCCAAACAACACGTTGTGCCACGTGTTCACCCTCGAGTGGGCCTTAAGGCCCAGGACTTCCACGTGGGCGAGATCCTCCTTCTGAACACGCAACACCTCGTGAGGCTGCGCACCATCAAGCACCCAAACCAGACACCAACAGAACCCCTTCGAGATCTCCGAGTCACTGTCCGCACGAAACCTCATCCTTCCTTCTCCGTCCATCCCAGAAACCAACCACACCTGCGTCGAGCAACCTGCGACCCGGTTCTCCGGTACCCGATCCGAGTCGTCCAAAGGGGGAAGCATCGACGCGTAATGCAGGAGCCTCTTCACGCGCTCTATTGGCTCCGTGAGGGAGTTGAATTCGGAGGCGAGGTGGTTGAGCTTGACGGTGACGGAGGAAGAGGGTGCTGACGGCGTTTGGATGGGGCGCGTTTGACTTTGACTTTTTTGGGAATACGATTGGAATACGGGTGTGGTGGATGGAGAGGCTTTAAGGGAATGGTTGCTTTTGTTTTTGTTTTTGTTTTTGTATTTGTTGTTGTTCTTGTTTGGGAGTTTCAATTGATGTGTGTTGTGTTTTGAGAAAGGAGAGGGGTTTGGTGGAAAAGAAGAAGAAGGGAGAGACATGGTCAACAACGTGTTACGCGCGGTGGTTGTTGTTGGAGAGAACATTTTTCCTTTGCCTCTTTTCTTTTTTTTTCTCTTTGTTGTTGGTTTTGCAGGTTTGAGAGGGATAAATTAAAGGAGTGGGAAGAGGGAAGGAAAAGAGGAGGAAAATGGCAGAGAGGGAGAGGAATGAATGAATATATGTTGGGATTATGGATCCAAGAAGAGCGGAGCGAGAGAGTGCATGTGAGGGGTCACTACAGAGAGAGATTAATATATGAGGAGCGGAGCATAGTATCGACTATCGAGGTTATACAAAAATGTTATTTAACATTTGGAAAATGTCCATTAGGACACACTCATTATATTATAATTAAATGTAATAAATTTATTCTATCTCCAAGCGTCACATTCAACCCACTGTTTGATTATTTAAATTACACATCTATACGTGGTAACTAATGATGGATAGATAGTATAATAATAATAATATATTCAGACAGCAGCCCCTCGTACCCTACCTCATTATGTAATCCATTCGTTTCAATAATATCTATGAGAAACCAAACCATACACTTTTTAATGACAAAAAAATATAATATTTTAAAAAATATATAAAATTATATGAATTAAGAAAATTATTCTTATATAAAAAGTAAATTTCTATAATTCTATTGATATTATATTTATTTTCTTTCTTACAAAATTGAAATCATATAGATATTATAAATGAACAAGTTTTTGCAAACTTTAAAAAGTTAAATAAAATGACGAATATATTAAAACGGAACAGAAGGAAAGAACGACCACGGCCGCCAGTCGCCCACCCAAAATGAGCATACAATAGCTTTAACCATATTTGCAACCCCCAACAATTATTGATGTCCTTCCATTTTAAATTACTGTAATCATTATTAACGTTTCACGGTTTTGTTTTGGATTTAATTTATATACTATTCTTATTTTTTAATAAGTGTTTATCTATAAAATTTTATTTTTTTATTATTATTTATCTTTTTAAGAATTTTAGATAATATTAATTATTTTTCCCATGATATTTTTATAAAAAGAGTTGGTGGATAAATTAAATATAAAAAATAACATTGATGGAGTAGGTAATGATAAGATAATATTATAAAATATATTTAGATTTATCTAACTTCAAGACTATTCAACCATTTTCTTAATATGTGATTTCTTATTAAAAATAGATATAGTATATCCTCAATAAATATTAATCTAATGGCTTAAAAAGATTCAATTTAATGAAGAAATAGAATAAAGATTTATTGGATTATAATTTCAATGAAGAGAGAGATATAATAAAACCATTATATGAGGCAAGATCGAATAACACCAGTGTGAGAGTTTTACACTTGCACCAATATCTAACCAATAATTTCAGATTAATCTAATGGCTTAAAAAGATTCAATTTAATGAAGAAAGAGAATAAAGATTTACTGGATTATAATTTCAATGAAGAGAGAGATATAATAAAATCAGATAATTATTTAAAAAGAAAATTTTTGTTCGCTGCTAATTTAAAAAGAGAATTTGAAATATAGGCTAATAATTATAAAATAATAAAAAATTATATAAACATCAGTGACATGAATTTGGAAAGTTTCTATTAAAAATGTTACGTTTCTAATAAATATACATTAAAAACATAAATATTTTGATTATCGAATCCTTAATACAAAATTATCAAAAACGTAACATGAAAATTAACAAGAATGATAGACCTTTTTTTATAATTGTTGAAAGAAACTCAGTTAAAAAAGTTATTTTCTAATTATTATCAATTAAAAGCAGAAACATACTTCCTTAATATTTTATGATTTTTCAGCATATAATTACATCATATAAATTACATCATTTTTATTTGAATTATTTTTAGGTAGATAATTATTTAAAAATTAAATATATTTACTTTTAAACTTTTTTAAAATACTTTAAAATATAAATAAAATGAAAATAAAATTTTCATATAAAATAATGGATTTTTTAGTGAAATTAAAATTAAAAATTTAGTAAATTTTTGAATAAAAACCCAAATAAAATAACATCAAATTTTGAATAAATAAAGATTTAAAACGTAAATGACATTAAAAAATAAAAATAAAAAATAGCACTTTCTATGACAAGTGAAAACATTCAACAAAAAGCAATGATTAAAACGTAAATGACATAGAATATTAAGATAAAAAAGCAACCTTTTTCTATAGCTAGTTGTTTGACCTGTATGATGCACCAAGTGATAATAAAAAATTATTTATTAACTATTATTGAAAATAAATAATAATTTATTTCAATATCTCTTATAAAAATTGAGTATATAAATTTCTTTTGAAAATAAGTTGATAGATAAATAATTAAATAGATAGATAAAATATAAATATGTCATTCTATTTTATATTTATTTTAAATATCATGCTTATAAGGTTAAAAAAAACTCAATAAATAACCTTTTAACTAGCAATAAAAAGCTTATTTTATGAAAATCTTACATGTTTTGAAAGTTAAAAATTATTTAATAGTGAAAGAAAATAAATAGATAATTTTACTATATTATAAGTTATGCATGTATAAGGATAACAATGGGTATCCATTAGAATGGATATGCCCTCTACTCTCATCTCTATTTATAATTTTACCTCTCAACCCATTCTTATCCCTATCATCTGATCCTATCTCCCATTCTCTACTTGGATTGAATCCCTTTTGGTGTTCGTGGATATTAAAAAATTTTAAAGAGAGAAGTTTTTAAAATACTTTAAAATTTGAAATATAAATATCCACAATAGTAAATATTACTGATGCAATATAATTCAAATTAAAAATGAAATGAGTCATTTAAATTTTCATTCTAAATCATAAAATCACTCATTTTGTGTAATGTTAAACATCAAAATGAATTATTTTAAACTTTATTATACTTCAAAAGACAAATGATATGTCAACGTATCACTTAAAGTTACCTATCATCATTTAATTGATAAAATGTTAGATAAAAGTGAATTAAGGAATTAACATGACTTACATTTTGTAATGTAACTAAAATGACTCACAAATATAAAGCTACTAAAATAAGCATTAACTTTTTTTTTTTTTTCATTACTTCATTGACTTAATTTTTTTCCTTTTCAGAAGTTTTTTTTTTTGCTTTAAAAACGTTAAGGTATTGGGCAACTAATTCTTTTTAAAACATTTTGGGCTTTTTTTTTCCTTTGTTCTGATGGTTTTCTTTCACTTTGCTTTTGTAAATATTCTTTTGTTGTTTCTTCCTTTGAATTTTGTTTATTAGATTTTCACCTAAGTTTAGTGGGAGATTAAGATTTATTTAAAAAGCGGGTTAAATTTTCTAAAAAACAAAAAGTCGGTCAGTTTTAAGTTTAGCCATATTTACATTTAATAAATAAATTTATAAAATATTTGTATTCATTTTTATATTTTTATTAATTTGTTAATGGCCCCATATTTTAGTTAAAATAACATAACAACATTAGAGTAAAATTATCATTTATCATGATTTTTTTTTCTTTCCTATCACTTTTTTATATAAACAAACAATAAAAATTACTTTTTTTTTCTATTTTTTCCTCTTATTTTTTTTCATCCAAATATACTAATAAAAAATAAAATTTCATTCAATTTCTTTCTTCTCTATTTTTCGTTTGCCCAACACAGTGTTAGTCCCAAAGGAGTCAGCCATACACCCATTGTCATGGCAGATGACAAATTAAAATTTTTTTAAATCATTACCTGTGTTAATCCAGTGACTAATTTGTGACCACAATTTTGGATTAGAACACCTATATGACTATGCAGTAGGGCCACCCTATGTTGTGACTAGCCTCTAGATCACTCATCAACTACAAGCACGTACATGGTACACAGCCGTAAAGTGCAAAATAATGTTAACATCAAGGAGTAAGTGGGTGTGAGATGTGATCAGGTAAATTAAGTTACACACAAAATGCTTTGCATTGAAGTTTAAATTTCACCAATTATGTCACAATTTAAAGTCCTATTTATCAAAGTCTGAATAGTTCAAAAGAAATCAGATCTAAGCATTTACATTCATGTTTAACATAAGTTTAAAATAGATTATAAATAAATTTAATTTTAAAATTAAGATTGTTCCATTTATAGTGTAGGTGTTTACTTGCAGGAAACTCGATAGCTTCTAAATTGTTCAATAAACCTTTGGAAATATAGGAAAGAAAGCGTATTCTAGAGGCTAGGATTTTGTGTGAGAAGGAGAGGTTTGTGATTCTTCATCTTCAAACAGCTTGAAATTTCCTTGCAAGGGGTATGATGATGTTCTTACCAGGAAGAGATGTTGTGGTTAAGTCCAGAGAAGATAGAGTTAAGTTTGGAGATAAGAACACCAAGTTCTTTCATTGGAACCAAGAAAACAAAATAAAATTCATGGTCTTCATGTGATGGGAATTTGGTGTACTGACCAGGAGACTTTCTGCGGCTAATCATTTTTACAATAATCTTTTTAAATCTAAGGGAATCATGATATTTCTTCTTGTAAAAAAGTGAAGGTGCCAATATCCACCATGTTGATGTCGCAGTCTTGTGGCCCCTGGAACCATGGAGGAGGTGATAAGAATGATGCACTCTTATAAGGCTGATGGCTTTCAAACTATTTTCTTTCAACAATATTGGCATGTGGTGTGTTTTGAGGTGTTCCAACTAGTCCATGAGGCTTTTGCTACAGGATGGTTTTTTTGCGAGACTCCTTGTGTTGATCCTAAGGTGGAGTACCCTACCTACTTTAAGGATTTTCGTCCGATAAGCCTTTGCAATGTGATATACAAAATAATCACTAAGGTATTGGTAAATCGGATTAGCCTCTCCTTGAGTACCTTGTTGGTCCCCTTAGTTTTATTCCAGGTAGAGGGACAAATAATATTATTTTGGCTCAGGAAGCTTTACATTGGATGCATCCTAAGAACAAGAAAAGTAGCTTTTAAAATTGATTTAGAAAAGGCCTATGATAGGGTGGATGGAACTTCTTGGAGGCGACGTTGGAGGATTTCGGTTTCTCCCAAATTATTATTCGTTTAATTATGCATTGTATTTCTTCATCTCAATTGTCTATTCTATGAAATGGGGGAAACTTGACCCATTTACGCCTTCAAGGGGTTTGCAAGGGGATCCCATGTCCCTTATTTGTTTGTCCTATGTATGGAAAAGTTATCAGCCATGATTCAGGAGGCTGGGTAGTGGCACATGGAATCCTATTCATGTTTCTTAGGGTGGTCCAGGTATTTCTCATTTACTCTTTGCTGATGATGTGCTTCTTTTTGGGAAAAAGTCTAAATTCGGGTGTTATGGATATTATGCATAAATTTTGCATTATGTTGCTTAAAAGTAAATTTTGATAAATCGAGAGCTATGGCTTCATGGCTAATGCCCAACAAGGAAAGATGTTTTGTCACGGCTAACTTCAGTGATTTACAGGCAACTTGGAAGTTACTTGGGTGTTCCTATCCTTCAGGGCGTGTAACTAAAGCCGTTTTCTATACTATTCTTGAGAAGGTGGAAAAACGACTAGCTTCTTGGCAGAAATGTTTACTCATAAAGCAAGCCGCCTATGTTTAGCTAAGTCTACATCTCTCCTATACTATGCAATCGTTATGGCTCCGTGTGATCGTATTGATAGATTTGTGAGGGATTTTGGGGGGCCAAACCGTCGCGGTTTCCATCCTGTTGCTTGGAAAGTTTTAACTTGAAGAGTTGTGGGTCTTGGAATTAGGGTAGCTCGCAACACAAATACCCCTTTACTTGGGAAGCGGTGTGGCTCATTGAAAATAATTCACCAAAGATTTGGGTTCAAGTCCTACGGGCAAAATATCTTAATCATGGCTCGGCTTTCACTCAATACCATCAGGGCGTGTTCCTACATATGGCGGGGATTAGCAAAGCCCGTGAAGCTGGAGGATGGATTTCATTTCTCTCTTGGTTAGGAAATGCCTCCTTATGGTACGATGGTTGGTGGGAGGGGAACAAGTGGCTACTATGGTAGATTTCGTCCATATTTCGCATTCAGCTCTGATCCATGATCTTTGGTGGGATAACCAATGACACTTTAATATCTTGAATACTTACCTGAAGAAATTCGTTGCTTTCTAGGATCGTTCTTTACACAGGGGTGAGTGTGATGTGGCTTGGCGCGGCTTGCAAGCGGTGAATATAAGTGGCTATCGTTGGTTAGTTCAGGATTGTACTTCTATAGAGGTTGAAGGGTCTTGGATATGGGTTTGAAACTAGAAGTTCAAGTTTTAATTGCAAATATATCACTGCCAAATTTAGGTTTAATAGGCAAATTGCTCCTTCACAGTTGTGCCAGATGTGGTCTTGGGAGGAAGATCTTTTGCATTGCCTCCGTGATTGTTGTCACTCCCCTTTGGCTTGAATTGGGTTTTGGACAAGATCCACAACTCTTCAACCTTCCTTTGCTTGATTAGGTAAATATGCATTTGAGATTTTCATTTAACTTGTCCTTTGCAGTGGTTTTATGGTGGGTTTGGTGTTGGCGTAATAAATAACTTTTTGAGCCATCTTTGTGGAAGATGGATAAGATGTTAGCCTTGCTACTTGTGACATTCATTCCATCCGAATGCACTTGTCTTCTAACAGCGTCGCTCTATGGTTCCACGTGTAGAGGAAGTTAAATTGAACAATGGTAGTCGTTGTTGATTTGATAGAGATTCAAATAGGACGTGGATTGAGGGATTTTGGATATCTTGGAATAATTCTGTTTTATTTGAGCTTATAAGAGTTGCCTTGCCAGAGTAAAAAGGTTATCGTTTATGTGAAAGACTCACTTCATGCCATCACTTTACTCACATCCAATTCTTGACTGGACAATTCTTGTGGCAGGTATCCTATCCTCGTACGTTTGTCTCAACGCGATTAATTCCTGATGAAATGGCTAAATTGGATAGTACCAATGATACTATTAAGTTTTGGCAAACTCCCTCCCACCTTATTACCTCACCTTTGTTTATATTTTGTTTAAAAAAATAAGAACTTGTGGACAAGGCGAATCCTCATACAAGCTAAGGGGAGCAATGCCGCCTAAAATTTTTAATTTTGTTTATATTTTTCATTTTTTTAGATTTGGCTCCTTTTAAAAAAATTTATTTGGTTGATTCTTATAATTTTTTCTATTTAACTTGATGTTTAAATATTATAATAGATATATTTTATGTATATGTGTGTATTTTTCTCTCTAATTTTAATTATAAAACATTTATTTTTTGTATATATAAGGTTTTTTGTTTAAATTTCTTAATAACAATAAAAATTACATAATATATATTTTTATATAGAATTAAATATTAAGTATTAGCCCCTAACCAAATCATCTGACTCCGCTCCACTTGTGAGTTTAGTTTGTTTTTTCTTATTTGATACCTAAGTCCTTCATTCAATGGATATTGCCTCTAGAATATGAATTAATTTCAATATATTATTATTGTAAAAAAAATTTATGTAATTACCTAATCATATAATATTATATAAGTAAATATAATTAATTTTTATCCCATCATTTGAAAAATCATATAAAAGGAAAAACTTTATTGAATGACAATATAAAATTTTTTTATATTATTAATACATCAAAATTAAACTCCCATGTAATTAAATTAGAAATCGGTTGTTTTGTTACTTGAATATGCAGCCAGACTTTTATCACGTTATCAAACTTCTCCTTCCAGTTGCGTTTTTGAAGCTCAAATCAATGAAAAATTCCCCAATAAAGGCAAATAGCGAGCAACAATTCAACAGGCTGGTTTTGATATTGTAATTGTAGAATTATATATGCTGTAGCTGTTTCACAAGTGGAGTTTGGGAGGCATGAGAAAACCAATTTTGCTTCATAAAATATAAAACCTTACATTTTACTATTTATTCTACTTTTTCTTCGTATTATTCCTATCTTCTTCAATTTCCATCTTGTTATTTCTGTTTTATCAAAAACAAGAAAAATTTTCTTATTTCTGTGGTTTTTCTTTTTGTCTCACTAGACAAGCATGCTTTATCTTGAAAAAAAAAAATTCTGACAACTATGCCTTAATATTTCTTATCAACATTAGTATTTCAACACGTGTTTTTTTAACTTGAAGTTCGTTATTAGTTTTATTTCAACATTAGTATTGCACTTTTTCCTTTATTTTGTGTTTGCACGACATTATTAGTTATTATTTAACAATAGATAATGATATCAATAAAGTAAAGTTGTGCAAGGAATCGAAGTTTGACTATTACACTGTTTTCTTGTTGGACTCGAATACCCAAGAAAAGTAGTAACTAACGCTAAGTTTATATTAGAGTAAAATTTTAAGTTAGTACTTCGATTTATAATAGGAATAAATCAATTTTTTATATTTAAAAATTTTATATTAATTCTTTAAATTTTATAAAAGAGGATATATTAGTCGCTTCATAAAATTATCATACAAATTGCATAATGTTAACTTACTTATTATACTATTAATTATTTATATGTACTTGTCAACCTTCATACATCCTAACTTGTCTCACTTCTTTAAATAAATTCATTTAGACCTTTTTTCAGCTGTTATCTTTGTTGATGAAAAAGATTTTGATTTTAAGTTGGTATTTGTTTTGTATAGAATAGAGAAATTAGACAAGTTATTACATGAAAATTAATAGTACATGTAAGTAAGTTAAATGAATATATGAACCTTTTGTTAACAGTTTCCATAATAATTTGAAAAGAACTAACTTATCTCTTTTTATAAAATTTAAGAAATTAATATAAAAATTTTTAAATTTAAAAATTAATTTATTCGTCATTATAAACCCAGGACTATGTTGGAGTTTTAGTCCTTTATTAGTCTTCGGAAAAATTGTCAAGTCACTGTGCCTAGCTCATTAGGCCACCCACAACGTCAAAGGCAAAGATCAGAAAATTTCTCGTTTGATTGCAATAAGACAGGAGGGAAATGATAAGGCAAAGAAAATGAATCGAGTTTTGCTTTGTCTTCGCCACAAGAAAAAGGGCAGAGTTTGTATTGTTCTTTGGAAAAAGAAAAAAATCACGATGTTAATGCAAGTAGTGCAACACAGCCAACACTTATTTTTTTGATAATCACAGCCAACACTTATTGTTAATGGAATTTTTTTTTCTCTCTAAAACAAAGCTAAGGATTTTTTCGATTTCTGTACTGATTTTTTATTTTTAATTTATTCTCTGTTTCTTAAGATTTTATGAAAAAACAGTAATGGTAAGATTTTTTTTTTGCATAATCCTAAAAACATAAAATAAAAAGACAATAAAGAGAAACCAAACAAGTCCTAAAAAATTATTATGATTGTTGTTTGCTGTTTTTTGACTTTCCACGAATCAATTTTACGTGGACAAAATGGCATATCATCCCGTTTATTTTAAATTATCATCCTGTGCTGACCGTGAAGCACCAACAACCAAATGCAACCATTTACAAACATCTTCTAGTGCCATCTTTTTACACCACCACCACCATTAAAATTTGTCATTCTTTGTAAAGTTAGTCGCACCACTTCAAGTGTTTGGATTTCAATTTTTGATGATATCTGGTTTTTGACTTTTTTGAGACCAAAATAAATTCTTTTTCCTAGAATTGATTTGGAAAGAAATGAATATTTTATTTTATATTATAACCATTTTCATAAGAACTATCAAACAAAATTACTTTACTTTAAAATTAAGGGAGTGGTTATTATTACAATCTATTGAACGAGTAATTATTTATTTATTTTAAAATACCCTTCAATTTCTTTTACAATAAAACTAATAATAGGTTGTTAATTCATACCTAACACTATTAATTTTTTTGGTAGATTTTTTTTTTGGTAGATGCCTAACACTATTAATACTTGAATTAAGGCTTTTACTTCAAATAACTTTATTCAAACGTAAAAGTATTAATTATGAAACTAAAGGTGTTTATATATAATTGAAAAAGGTGCTTAATTGTTTCAGGATTTTTGAAAAATATATTATGAAACCTAAATTTTATACATAATTGAAAAAGGTGAAAACTAATTTTTTAAGATGAAAAGAATAATTTTTGTTCCCAAAAAATTCCATCAAAACACTCCTAAAATCATTTCTGACAATTAATTCTAGTTAGAATAAATTCTACAAAAACATATCCAAAGTCCAAACACATACTTCTTATTGCGTGTCTACCAAACGGTGTTTTTCTCAGAAATTAAAAGAACAGAAGGGGTATTGCGAGTGTTGTAGAAGTGCCAAAGCTGAGGCATGCTTCTCTTTTTTGTTAAAAAAAATAAAAATTGCCAACAAGCCACTAAATATTATTGTCTTAGCACGTCTCTCTGTCTCAGCACGAAACTCTATTAAACCAATGAGTACTATTAATATGGTGCAACACCAATACATAATTTCTACAATAAAGTAAAAGCAACACCAATACATAATTTCTACCTTAAGAAAAAAAGTAACCAGAAAACTCTAATCAAAGAGTGACAATCCCAAATCTTCATCATCCTCTTCTTCCTCAACCTTTTCTTCCTTCTTCTCTGCAGCCGGGGCAGCCTCACTAGCTGGGGTGGCTCCAGCTGCAGGTGCTGCAGCTACGCCACCTCCAACAAATACTGCACCACCCACAATCACCTGAGCAAAAACAATCAAATAAGGTAAGAGGATAATCAGTGACTCCTCTAGCAGTTGAATAAAATACACGAGCCAAACAAGGAATAAAGGCCATCATCCTAGCGTAAGTATTCAAAAAGCATGTGCACACAAAATACATAGTTGCTGTTGCATTTACCAAAACTGCAGAAAATTGGGAGAAAATGAGGCTGCTGATGCTGCAACTATGGATGCAATATGGGCAAAACCGCAACATTGATGCGTCAAGAATGCCCAAGCTATACACAACTACACAAGCCAAGAGTTACAAAATGATTTGGCTTAAGGGGAAAAGGGCATTCCCATGTTAAGTTGGGAGCTTGAAAAAGGAAAACGCATCCCCAAGAAAACCAGCACTCCTTCAGTTGTTCGAATAAGCATTTCATCATAAATGAAAATAATAAACAAAAATTTTCTATTCCCTTTCACCCAAACAACTCCGTCCACTTCACCTAAAATACTAAAAAAATATCACCCATTCTACTTATTAATTCAAATTTCACACCCGACACATAGGGATAGCCCTTTTCTACTATGAATCCAAAGCATGATAAACACCAAGAGAATTTTTTGTATGCTCCTCAAGTCCATTTAATGCATGCTCCTTGAACATGCACAACCACTTATTTTAGGTTTTTTACATAACTTTCAAACATTACAAATTAAAATGAGTGCTTGTGATATTCATGGAGTGCACATACAAAAATTTCTCGATATACAAAACAGGTACTCTACAAATCCTTCCTTCCCTCCCATCCCCTTTAAAACCTAGACTCAGACATATCCTGATTGTGAGTTTGGAGTTTGAAGGGAAAGGGAGGGAAAGAAGGGTTTATAGTTTAAAATTTTAAAATCCTAGACTACAGGCCCTTCATTCCCTTCCCCCTCCAAAATCCAAACTCAGTGTCTTAACACACAATCAACAACTATCAAAACAGAATTGCAAAAACACTAATCAATAACCATCACCTGAATGACACACACACACGCACACCCTCTCTCTCAATTCTATAATAGAAAATAACAGAAGCCAGACATTACTGGCGATGATGCAACAGCATAATCTAATTTAACACAACACAAGAAGTGCAACAACAACTATTACCTATCTCAGATTAAGAAAACTCGTCAACGAAAATAAGCATAACGAAACCATCAAAGTCGCATTTGCACATAAAAAACAAACTCTTCATAATAATAATAATAATAAATTAATTAATTAATTAAAAAAAAGAGCTGAGAGCGAAGCGATCGAATTCCAAAGAGAAGATTCGAGAAGAGGAAAGAGTAGTACCTGGAAAACGGCGGAGGTAGGGGAAACGAGGGAGAAAGAGGACTGGACGGCGCCGGAGGAATCGGCGGCGAGGGCAGCCTTAACGAGCTTGCGTTGGATCTCGAAGGTGTCAGGAGACGATTCCTCGATGTCGCCGGAAAACTGCTTCGCCGTCCATTCGCCGCCGGATTTGCGCAGCACGAAAGTGAACACTCCCATTGCTTTCTTTTGTTTTGGTGTTTGAATTGAAGCCTAACTCACACTCACGCTCGCTGCTGCTACGCCTCTCCCGCCCAGTGATGGTTTATGTACGAGAGAGGGAGGTTTGGGAACCCTAATCAATGAATGAATGAATGCTCGTGTGAAAGGTCCCTTTACTCCCTACTTATTATTCTTATTCCACTGCCTAGCATTTCTCGAGTAAATTGTCACTTTTATAATAAAATTATAAATGTGTTTTATTTTATTTTTTAAAATTTTAAAATTAACGTATTATATTAGTAAAATATAATGATTAATTGAAAATTATTTGATTAGGATTAAAGTAACAAATATAATTTAAGGAACTAAAGGATTAATATCAAATTTTCAAAAATTAAAATAAACACACTTATAATTTTAATGGAAAATGACACTTTATTTAGTATTTCTTACATGCTGCTGCTAATAATTTGTTCTCACCCCAATTTTGAATCATTGTATATCATTAGATGCAGTTTGAATTATTCAGATTTAAAGATGTATTACTTATATAAAATTAAAAATAAAATGATTAAAATTAATATTTTTTAAAAGACAAAATTAGCCCTTTAACACACTTCACGCTATTCACCGCCCACCTGTATTGTCGCTGCCACTAAGTCCCCATGTCCATCCTCTTCACCGGCCGACCGTCCTCCTCGCCGGCCAACTCTGCACATTGCCAACCCGCCAACTCTGATGACAAGGCTGGACAAAGTAGCGATGGCGATGAGCTCCAATGACTCCACCGCTTCCCTCCCAACCCACAGTGGCCGAGACCCTCTCTTGCCCTCACTTGAGTATCCCTTCTGTTCCAACACCAACACACAAAATCCACTCTGTTCGCATCGCCAAATCTCTCAACTCATGCCCTTGTATGTTCTCTGTGTGCATACCACACCCTACAAAACCGGACCTTTTGTTCCTTGGGTGTTCGACGTTTTAGTAGCTTGTGCATTAGATATGTGACAATGGCTTATCTTCCAATCATCCACATTGTCAATGTTTTGTTATTTGGAAGTTTCTTCTTTTCATTTGGTACTTTGCTTCCCTTTCAGTATATTATGTCTTCTTTTAATGTTTTGGTTGTGCAGGGTATAAAACATTCCCAACAAAGTTGAAATTCAATCGAGTCTATGACTATCTTTCAGCTATCCGTAACTTTCAATAATGTTGAAAGAGATTGGGGTCAAATTTTATGGAAAAAAAAAATTGCTTGAAGTAGTGGCGATGGCAGTCATGGCAATGGGTGGGCAATTGTGGTTTTTGGGAAAAGTTGGATATAGGAGAAGAGGATGGGAATAGAAGCAAGAATTAAAAATTAAACAAGGCTAATTTGACAATTTTCACTTGAAAGAACAAGGATTATATGAAGATTAGAAGAAAGGTGGGACCAAATTATCCCTCACCCATGGAACATGGTAACAAAGTAGCATAACTCTATTCAGAACTTGGTTTGATTATCATGTTTTTCTAGTGATGAGTTTCTCCCTCAATCTAAATTTCAATTATTTAAGAAAAATACCAAGAACTCCTGCCATGGTTATGTGGATAGCCACTCCTGGCTAATGTCACTCCCAATTAATAGCTTGTATTAACACAGTTTCTGAAATGTTCTCAAAGTAAATTTTAATAGTTAATTTTTTTATTTTCAAAATTAAGAATTCATTTGGGAAGAAGAACACCACAAACATTAAATCCAATCCCCTCCTCCTCCTGATCCCTCCCATCCACAACAACCCCTTCCAAATCCAATGCCAGTACCTCTCTGCTTGTTCACTTTTATGATTAGTCAAGCTCCAGATAAAAATAAATCAAGAAAAAAAGACACAAAGCTAAACACAAAAACAAAACCCGTGGTGTCAAATTACAAAAGTTAAACCTTTAAAATTCAAAACAGTATCGCAATCATAGAAAAAAAAAAAATTCAAAGAGACAGAGAGAGTGATGCGCCAGAAAATCTTGGCGGGGCATGGAAGTGGATGGGTCCAAGCCATGCCATGTGAGGGCTTAGTGTTCAAGCGCTTGACAAGCCCTACACAGATCCAGATCTCCTTGCACCTGACAACATCAACCTTCTGCCAGTTTAGGAGCTCCTTCCCCATGATCGACGCCAGCATGTGGTGCCTCGCGTCCACCACCACGCTCTTCGCGCATATCCATGAACCAGACACCATCTTTCTTCTTGTGTCAACACCGCAGCTCTCTCTTCCATGAGTGCCACTGCCAGTGGCTGTTCTGCTCTGTTAGAGTCTGTCTTCTTTCGGTTTTTGCCCCATCTTTTTTGGGAGAGATTATTAGCTTCTTTACGTTTATCTGCAGTTTGACGAATTATAAAAGTGCACAAGCTGTTGGCATTGGAATTGGAATTGGAATTGTAATTGTGGTCGTGGAAGTGGATAAACTTAGATCTATGACTAGATATAGATTGTTTTTAAGTTCTTAGTCTAGCCTTAAAAAAAAAATAATATAATCTCAAGGTGGAAAAATAATTTATATATGGATTTTGATAGGTGATTTACACTTATATGAGATAATGGATAAATTTATTTGTATATGGTGTCTATAGATCGTTTGTGGCGGATTACAGTTAAATTCCTGTTATTTTCATTTTACAAGAAGACTTTGAATCCAGAGGTGAATTTTGAATTCGTCTTGCAGACTTTGGATTAATTTTGGATCTATTTTTATTGATTTTGGAAAAATTTCAACCCGTTTAATATCAATCTTTATTTAGCCTACAATGTTTAGCCCATGGGTTAAACGGACCAGCCCAAAGGGTAAATGGGCAGCCCATTTAACCCGTATATTTTTTATATTTTGCAAAACTAAACCCAAACTTAGCCCCCTCGGCACTCACACCAAAAACGAAAAGATTAAACCCAATGCCCATCTTCGACCAACAACAAAACCACCACACATCAGGCCAAAATAATAATAAAAAAAACCAACATGGCCCAACACCGATCACACTCTTGACTCTTCACATAAGTCTGATGCCTCAGACCAAAAAAAGAAAAAATTCTGATGCCGTTCATGACCAAAGAAAAAAAGTCTGATGCCGTTGAAGAAGTGCCACATCAGGACCCAAAAAAAAAAAAAAAAAGAGCCACATGATGTTGAAGACAAAGGGAGTAGAGAGTGAGGCTTGACACCCAGCCTCAGGTGCCCGCTGCCGCTGCCGTCACCGCCACCTTGCTTCCTTCTCTCTGTCACCACTGCACCACCTTGCTGTCACCGCCGTGCCAAGATCATCTTCTTCTTCTTCTTCTGCGGATCTGCTTCTGCTTCTTCTATGAATCTACAACTTGACTATTGTTCTCAAACCAAAAGACAAAGATGCAAACTAGCACTTGTATCATCACCTCTTTAACTTATCTTACAAGATGCAGTCCATAAGTAATGCACAGCACTGCATTCTACATTCAAATTTTACCAAGAGGTTGCTGCATTGGTACAAGTCTAGTACATCATTATGCACACTTATAATAAAAGTGGGTCCCATAAAATTTATTAATGTATAGTCATTCCTCAATTGTGAGTATCCCTAAGAATAGATTCTTAGAATTGTGCCCACATGAGAATTTTTCAATTTTACCACCTCCAATATGGGAAGAGGGATAGAACAGAAAAATTATGCCTCAGCAGTGAGACCTTTTTTGTTTTCTTTTTGGGGCTGCACTTCAGAATAAATAATGCACTTCCATGAGCTTCCACGGCCTTTGATAGCGAGCCCTGCGCTATTAGCATGTCATTTCCACTCCACAGTTCAGTGCCCTCACAAGAACTGAAGTCTCTGCGAGGAAGAACTTTAGCCAGGTCTGATATCTGGGCAGATATCACTGTCTTCTGTTCATTTAGATTGAAAAAAGCCACATAGACCTCTCCTACAATGAGATAATACAATAGGAGTTAGAAAATAATACCTTTAAAGATATACGGCAATTTGTCATGAAACCATCTCTCCAAAAGCTTGAGCTGATAGGTAGAAACAAATGAATGATTTATATCTAACATGCTCCATTCAAGTTGAGCTTGCAGTGTGAATAATTTATCATAATAGAAGATAATAAGAATTAAAACCCTGGATAGAGGCACATGAATGGTTTTATATCTAACGCAATCTGTACAATTTTCTTTTTTTGGGGGTAATTATACATAATACAGTTACTATTCTACTGAAGTGCTTAGATGGCATTGATCAGCCAATTTCTGTATGTATGTTTAGAAGTTGCAGAATAAACAAGAAAAGTCTCAAGATTTATCTGTAGTGTTTGGCAGCAACAGACCCTTTCTTCCTGTTGCAATCCAAGAGCGAATCCCGCCAGAATCAGTAGTAGCTGCAACAGTGACAAGCTTGCATTATAATAATAAATAGAAGGGGAAAAAGACAACCTCAACAAACTGCATGAATCATAATCATTCGAGAAAGTGGTACACATTTATAGAGTTTCACCTGCAACAGATTCTACTGTTGCGCACAGGCCAGAATAACTATTTACCAGGGTCCCATTAGGGTTCAGCTCCCACATCTGTTAAAGACTGCATAGATCAGCTTCCAATAGAATCCACAACTATCAATAAAATGCAAAATGTAAAGGTTGTTCCATGCCCAAAAAAGGGCCAACATATAGGATACTCACACAGGGACAAGAATAGCAGTATGCAAAGACAAGACTATCATTGAAGTGTATCCACCCCAGAAGAATTGCATAACTATACATAGGCTAACTGATTACCAGATGCTTACACAGGAGTATTCCTAAAGAAAAGGAGTTAAATGTTACCCTTGTACAGATGAAGCATGGACCTACAACATACCTGATTTGCATCCCATCTGCAGGGAGAAAATATGCCTCTCTTGAACTCTTTAGAAGTAAGCTTTTGTTTTGGAGAAGCATCCAAGCAAAATTTTATTCTGTTGGTGGCAACTAAATGATATTTCCCTCTAAGGTTCTGTTGATACATACTCTCTTCAATACTGTAACAGAAACAAGATGGCAATGATGTGGTTAACAACAATATAAATAATCAAATTGAAGGTAGGCAGATGGAACAGAGAAAGGTAAAGCATGATTACAATTTGAAGCTAAGTTCTCTCTTGTGTACACAAAAAGGGGCCAGATGCTTGTTTCCTGAACTCCTTTTCCAACAGATTCTTTCAACATACTGATCAAAACTTTCACTAGTCCAACCACTTGCCTTTGACTCAGAGCAGCTAGTGAGACCTAATGAATGTGTATATGATGTTTTTTTTTCTTTGATGTATCTTCTCATTTGCCCTCCAAGATCCTGATCTTCACTCTTCAAGCTTGTGATATTAGGAAACTGTCATTGCAGCAAAAGTGATATTATGATTCTAATTTGACAGACTTATTGCTCCTCCCTCCCCCAAAAACAGTCAGATGGTTCACATGCCTCCATATTATTTGAGCTAAAAGAATTAATCTCCAGAAGGGTAGGATTTGTGATAAGATCATATGTGGTAGGATCAATATTTCGCAGATCCCCTCCATACATAAGGGGAGACTTCGCCATAGACCAGAGAGTTATCTGTGAGATTAGAATACAGTCAGAGTCTATTGATAGTGCATGTACACGCATCAAAATAAATACATGACCATATGAGAAAGCAACTCAGCTGTGCTTTTATGGATACCTGTGTCTTTTCCTCTTCTAGGTTGAGCTTACTGTACCTGTGTGGACCTTCACTTGAACCTTTAAGAAAAAAAGAGGGGAAAAATGCAGCCTCATGATCCTTATTCCTATGAGTATAAATTCAAAATGCATGCAGCACTCATCTATGATGTAAGATTTTAAACATCTTCAGAGTTTTCTAAACAAACAGAATCATTGCACCAGCAACGCCCTCATGTTAATAGAATAACATGTCTCCAGAGAATGTTCCACAGTTCCACACTGCTGGATGAGTCTAGTTTCTAACAAAAAGTTATTTATGTAGAAAAAAAAAATGGATAGCAGAAAGAAGAAAAGAGAAATAAATAATGAATAAAGGAAGTAATTGGATCTCTCAATACATTGCCAATTGCCAACTGATTAAAAATATGAGGATCATGGTATTCATACTGGAAAGGGAAAAAGTAGCAGCCCAGCCTTTTACCAGAATCAGTTAGCCATCCAAATGGTAGCATGTCCAAATCAGGCCAGGAATTCCCATTTAAACCTGGTGCTCCTATCAGATTAGCATTTGAAAAACCCCTGATTCAGAATCAAATGAACTAAATTTATTATATAATATGTTGATGGAATAATGTATCATGGATGGAGAAGCATCGTAATTGCAAGGAAATATGAAAACTGATATAAATATCTTGAACTGAAATAGAACAATTCAGTGACCTCGTTACATCAAAATGAGCTTTCACGTCCCACCATGTATCCCAGTCATCTCCTGTTATACGATACATGTTGACCAGTCCAATGACATTCCTGGCCATGGTTGGTGTCACACTAGTTCCAGGAGACAAAGAATATACAATGGGACGATCAAGCTGCCTAAGAACCTGGAATGACATGTCATACAGTAAGTATACCAATGAACCTGCCAAGATATTACCAATCTCAGTGTTTCTTATCAGAATGAGAAGGAGGGAGGGGGCAAGTTTGAGAGATCAAGATAGAGGAAACTGCAGAATACCTCTGACACATAGCTTATTTCATTTAAATCCAAGTCATCACCAAATACACAGTCATGTTTCACTGCAAGGAAAGTAGGAAATCTATCAAAAATTCAAAATCACTGCAAAAAAAAGGCAGAATGGCTTCCTATAAAGTCCACTGCATTCTTCCCATTACTTTAATTCAGCAGAGCCCCTAAACTAGCATATGAAAAAATAATCAATCTATACTTTAAAATTTACTCATTTCTGTTTTCTAGATCCCTCTATGAGAGGACAATATAATCTGCAGTTGACTAAATTTATAAGTGTGGCCAAAGAAGTGGATTTCTGTTTTAGTGGTATTAGAAACTTCGATGATTTGATATGAAAACATTTAATTGAACCCCATGAGACCACTAAAATACCAACTCTTTCTTGCTCAGCCTAAACAAGAATCTTCAGAAAACACATAATGTACTAAAAAAGGTAATAATGCTTCATTTATCCAAATGTCGGTTAAGCTGATGCAATAAATAGCCTAAATTAATCAAGATTTTATATTTTTTGTCATGAGAATGTTGCAATAGTGCATAATAAACAGCCTACAGTATAAATTAGAAGTCCAAGTACCGAAATCAACACCCCATGCAGCATACTGCTCATAAAGGGATCTCAAAAAAGCTTTCCCAGCGCCCAAGGTTGTATCTACACTCATGAAACCATGAGACATCCATGCACAAGCCCTTGCTGGGATTGCTATGTCTTTTGCATACCAAACTCGACCAGATTCTTGATAAGTATCTCCCTAATAAATTGAAAGAGGAGGAATTTGAAGGTCAACAAGAAACTTTGGGATAAGGTAAAGCAATATTCCCATATATTGCTTGCAATGTTTTACCATGTTTATATTAAAAGTATTGCATAAGGCATCAATTGCAACCGTTCTTTTTATTTACAAAAATAGAAAGAAAGAAATAATCAAAAGTTATAGCAGAAACACAAAGCATTACCGTTGTTGTATCTAGGATAGGAGTGTTTGCATTGTAGGCTTGTGTGCTTATCCCTCTCATAACATGAATGCCAAACTTTAAACCCATGCTATGTACCTTATTAGCCACTTCACTGAACCCTTTACCATCTTGAGAGAAGGCCACCTTCCTGGGTCAGGAATCATCCTACCCCATTTATCAATCACATCAAATCCAAAAGAATCATGACCAGCACCTGGGACTTTCCTTCGATACCAGAGGTAATCCACCACAACATACTACAAGAGTTTGAAGGAAATATATCATGTCCATGTCTTTGAAAGTATTCTAAAATATTCAAGCACCTCACTAAGCGATAGTTCCTTGGAGAATCTGTACCTCATATCCATGATCATGGAGACTCTGAGAAACTATTTCAGCATTCTGTAAGAATTCTTGTTCAGAAACTGTCCAACAAAAGGAATCATAGGAATTCCAACCTCTTGGTGGGGTGCCAGCTTGCTGTGGGTCAAACTCAGATACATTTTTAGACGACGCACTGAAACGACACAATCAGATGTATTATGTCAGAATTATGTCTACTTATTGCTCTAATAGCTCACAAATAATGACAGAACAAGGTCGCAAAGATTAAGGCACCACTTATTAAAAGCAGCTTTTGTCATGCACTCATCAAACAAACACTATATTAAAAATTTTAAAGCGACACATAAAATCAACCTTCTAAGAAACAGCATTTAAAGGGTTGTTGGTTTGTTTTTCTGTTCTTAATATGTTTTCATTGATAATTACGAAAGAGATGTGGTATGTGTACTCATCCACTTCACACATTTGTTCGACTCACTAAGCAATTCCAAGCTTAAAAAGCATTTAATTTTTTCTTTTTCTTTCCATTTTCTTTTGGTTAAAACGCCCAACACTTCAACAAGGATGTCGAGACGTGGGTCAGATTTCGTAGTACAAATAACTTTTCTGATTACAAAAATGCTACCTTTAAGTTTTGTACAAGAGATACTGAAAACATGAGATTATTATTATTATTATTATTATTATTATTATTATTTTCCATTACAAAATTCAAAAATCAAGAAATAAAATAAAATTATATTGATACATTTGTAATTATAAGTGAAAGCATAGTAAGTAGTGGCTGAAAATGGAAATAGAAAATAATCCAAACACCACTTTATGAATTTTGGAATTAACCGTACAACTAACCAGAAACGATCAGCTAAGAATAGGAATTACCAGTCAAGTTTGTCTTCCAATGTGGAGAGGGAAACATGCAAGTGAGAGTCGCATAATCAAGTAAATGATAGCAAGAGAAGAAGAACAAGAAGACAACGCGACAACATACCTCTGAAAACAGAGACAAATTAGAACGCAGAGAGATAGGGAACACAAGTTGAAACGCTTCATGATCGCTGTCTCGTTCGGCTGTTCCACTAAGCAGTTCAATGCACTTAAATGCTAACAAAACTTCAATCATTTTAGCTAATTAATAAATAATTACACGATTGAATGGAAAATAAATTATAAAAAAAAGTAAAGATGCAGTGAGAGTATTACCATGCCTCCGGAAGTAGCAGCAATGCTGTGAGAATATTACCATAAAAATAAATAAATAAACAAATACTAAGGGTCAAACATATACTTATAAATTGATCATTTAATCATAATCAACATAATACGGTTAATGATGGTTGCTTACGCTGAAGCAGTTAGGTTTTATTGGTATCATAATCAACACATCGCATGAGATTGATTGATTGATTGATTGCCTTGAACGACTTCCCTTCTTTTGCAGCGCTTCGAGTTCAAGCAAGGTTTGTCTTGTTGTCTCTACAGCACTTTTGAGCAAGTGTTGAAGGAGGTCGGCTTTTCACTCACACTGACACACATTTGCGCAAAGTCGCTGAGGGAAATTGAGATTATTGTTTGTTTGTTGCAGCTTGCCTTGCCACGTGGAGTAGAAATTAGAGGGTAGGCGCGTGGCCGCAGATTCCTCGCTCGCCGTAGCTACAGCAGCAACAACAGGTAAATGACCCCTGCCATTTGCCTTGGCTCGGCTCTCGGTCTCATTCATCCACCACATAGATTGAACCAAATCCTTATCCGGTATAATTTTTAGATTAGGTCATTTTTTAAAATTAAACCCAATCAAATAATGATCAGGTCAATTGATTTTTAACCTCTAAATATTTTGATATTATATATAATAAAGTTATAAAATTTTATAAATAAAATAAAATTTAAGAGATATTTTGAGATACATATTTCAAAATAAACTATCTTACTATAAAAATAATATCAAGTTATCAAAAATATATTAATTTAAACGTAAACTCTTATAATTTATTACTAACTACTATAAAAAAAATGGCTTCGCAACCAAAGAAGTACCTTAAAACCAATAGTTTCGGTTAGGGGGTTAAAGAGGGTTTTGGACACCCTAACATACACAATAACATATAGATACATAATTCTAAGTGATAATATCAATGCAAAAGAATAATTCTAGTGAAAATTAATTGTTATGTTCTCCTACCTCCATTTTATGATAAGTGTCTATCTTCACTATACACATACATTAACAGAATGATAAAATAGACTTAAAATTAGATAAATCTAAGCATATTTTATAACGCTATTATTATCATCATCTACTCCAATATATTCTCTCATTTAATTTATCTATCGACACTCTTCTTATAAGGTATAAAGGAAAAAATAATTAATATTATCTAAAATTCTTAAAAGAATAAATAATAATAAAAAAATAAATTTTGTACATTGATATTTATTAGAGAATAAAAATAGTATTAAATATGCATATTAAATTAAATGATAGTTAATTATCACACGTTTATTTATTTTTTATTTAAACAATTTAGGTTCAAAGAAAGGCTCACTCAAATCTCGGACTAGGAATATATTACTACCATCTAATAATAATTACAACCTTGTTATTTTGATATGTAAAATGTAATTGTTTATTGGGATACTCACCTTTTTACAATTAGATATGATAGATAAAATAGATAAATGTAAACCAACATCACAATAATAAAAAAATACGTGTCCTGTAAACACCCATTTTTTAATATCAAAATAATATTTTTGTGATAATTATGAGTAAATTCACTTGTTTATCCCTAAAAGGTTTTTATTTTAACATTTTAATTATTAAAATATTAAATGCATGCTTAAAATAAATAAATAACTATATACACTTTAATCTTTAAAAAGTTCATGTTAGTACATTAATCCATCTAGCATAAAAAATTACACACACAACAATCTCTAAAGCATTGATTTTTAAGATATTAGTCAATAAATGGATCAACTTTTAACTTATTAATATTTAATCATTAAAAGATGACTTTAAATGTATATGCATTGGTAGTGTAAAACTTTTTTATACTATTATTCAATCAATAAAAAGTGGTTAAGTCTTTACCTACACCTTGAAAAGTCATGTAAATAAAATGATTTAATTTGATGATAACTATATTGTTAGTGTATCAAAATTAAATTCTTAAAAGATATTGATTTTAGTATATTAATCTTTGAGTAAATAGCTTTTTTATTCAAGAATTTTTAATTTGATGTTAATTTGATTCTAACAAAAAATTACATCAATTTAATCCAAATATTTTTTATTTTGATATCATTAATCCTAAAATGTTTAATTTGACATCAATTTAATAGTTTCATTAAAGTAAAAATCTAACTAATTAACAAAATTAATGTCAAAACTAAAAATATTTAACTAAATTTGTACAAAAATTGTAGTAAAACTAAATTGATAATGTTATAACCAAAAATTTTATTTATTCTTAATCTTTTCAGATTTTTAAACAACTAATATATTATAATATAAAATCTTTTAATGACTAAAATATATACTATTAATCTTTTAAAAAGTAAAATGTTAACAAAAAAAAATCTGCCTAGGATGGGTTTTCTGCTAATTCATTAATTCTCCTCCCTCCTGATAAAACCAAGAGTTTACTTAATTTTTTACAATAAAGTATAAAACATTTTTATACTATTAACCAATCAAAATATTTCAATTATATCACTTTTCAAGTAATAAATAAAAAATAAACTATTATAACTAATATAACAATATATGATTAAATGATTATATAAAAATATTAAAAGCTATTTTAAAGTATTGAAAAACCTCGAAGTCATCCTCTATCACATTTTATAGCCATGGGCTCGTATCATAATTCATCGTTTTAAGACCACAAAGAAACCTGGCAACATGTATATTCACTAATGATTTACAAGTTTTGTTCAGTATCAAAGAATATCAATTTCTTTCCCGGATGACAAGAAGATGGAGTGGGGTTCACATACATGTTAGATGAAAAAGACAAAATCCAACTGGTGTTGGGCAGAGAGAACCACCACAATAGGACACCTAACAGTGGAAGCTCACTTCCTGCAAGCCATTTATCTTCGCTCCAAATTTATAATTACTTTTACCTCCCATCTCGAAGCGTAGCCCAGATTCCCGACCTTTACTCTCTGGAGAGAGGCATAGAGCTCATAACTTAAAAAAGTGGTATATTCCTTGTAAATGCATCTTGAGTGAAGTCCAAGTGTGAAGTATGAATGAAAATGGTGTAATCAAGCTCTACACATGCAAGGAGTCAGAGGGTTCTCCCAGAGGTCATAGTTAGGGAAAGTCTCTTCAGGCAATCCCGTTCGTGTTTGATGAGTAACAACAACATCTTCTACAAAAGTAGCCCAACCCATGTATGGATCCCCAAAAGACTTGGACATTAATCCTTTGTCAGGCTTAATTGATTTTAGACGGTGACCCATGTATCGGCGGGCACCAATGATCAACTTAGCAAAGTTGCCTCCATGGGTCATCACGAATACGTCAGATTTCAAGCACACCAAGAAGTCAAGAGCTGCAAGGCTCGTCACATGCTTTCTGAAACCATCCAGCTCTTCTTTAGTTGCCAACTCCTCCTTTGTAACCTGTTATGAAATTTGGAACTAGTCACATTGTAATAGAATCAAAGGAAATCAAATGTGAAATTGTAGAGAGAGAAATTTAATATATTAACTCAATTACAATGAATAAATTTATAAAGAGCACAAACGTCGCATCATAGCTAGATAGTCGCCTCATTTGACATTAGAACCCCATGTCAAGACACCACTAGATTCACTGCATGTTGAATGGGTGTGGATTTCATTGAAAAAAAAAATGTATACAATGCATCAAAAGCTTTTAAGAAATTCAAGGCAGTAAAATGCTTATTTTTATAAATCACAAGGTACTGAAGGTTGTGAAGAGGTCTTACCAATTAGGGAACATATTCCTCAGTGGAGCCATCCGGTTCTGTCCACCATATACTTGGCCAGAAGCCACATAAATTTGAGTTTCCTTTGGATAGCCCATGGCCCGAAGAATAACAGCCACTTCTCCAGGCTCTAGAGGACATCGTCCCTCCTTTCGCTTCTGCAGAGCCAATTGCCACAGGTGGGAACCATTCTGCATTTTCAACAAAGATAGTGTGACCAAAATGCTCCAATTGAAGGTTCTTAGTTCTCATTTTGATATTTTCACATATATAAGAAATAATAGTATGACACCTTATATCGTCGAGGCCACTCCTTTTCTGTACTCTGCCATTTTTGCTTTCTCTTCTCTTGTCCCCACAAAATCACAGAATGATAGGCCCACCATTCCTTTCTCAAATCTAAGATGCAGAGCCCTGTTTATGTTCAAACTGTTATATAACTGACAATAACAAAATGCAATCACATCCAGCTACAACAGGTTCTTGATCACAAGACACATACATATAAGGATTTGAACTGCCAGTTCGGTTCCTCATCCTTGATGCCAGTAAATCAGCCATCTGCTCTATATCAGGAAGAAATTTAAGAGCATGATAATTAACCCTACATCTCAACTTGTTGATTTCGGAAGGAACATTGTCATATCTGAAACAAGAATAATGAAACTGTGACAACATAAGCAACACAAAAAACAGTGGTGTCTAGATTATAAATCATCCTTGACCTACCCCAGCCTATCAACAAAAGGTTTTAGAGCCATAATCTTCTTCTCCTTGATTAGAGGCAGAACATTATCAATGTAAAATTGTGCAGGTGCATATTTTGGAATGTTTTTTACAGTCCGCCTGAAAGACAAAACAAATTTTCACTGTTAGTCAAGGAATTTGCCACCAATCGTCAAGGCATCAATCAATAAATAACACCGAGTGTCAGAATGATCAAGCTTGACATGACATCCTTGGTTGCTAAAGGTAGGAGAAACATGAAATAGGTTAAATAAAATATTAAAGACAAAGAAATAGAGAGGACATTCAGTTTCTGTATTCTGTCCATACACAATCATATCCCTCCTCCCGCCAAAATCACCATCAATTTAGGGTATGCTTAATGAACAAGTGAACTCATAATTATCATGTTATTTGATCACAATACCCAGCATTTCAACCAAAAGCTTATGCCAATAGGTCTTGGAATGAAACAGAAGCCAACATGATACTGGCTCACCGCATATGTTTCCCTCTCTTATATACCAAACTTGAGATTTAAGAATTTAACATAAAAGCACCGAAATGTATCAAACCTTATACTAGTAAATAGCTCTGCTTTATCAGTAAACCATTCTGGGATATGACGGACTATTGGACATCATACTTCAGATAGTCTATGAAGTGGTCCACGTCAAAAATGTCTTCAAATTTCCTGCAATCAAGAAATGTATCATCATGGTCAGCACAGAGAACCATCATTGTAATCTTTCAGATATTATGGGACAAAAGAAATATGATATTGATGATGTGATATTTAATATATAAGTTTACAAAATTGGCAGTGACAATTAAACTTCTCAAAACAACATGAGAAAACTTTTGGACTAGAGATCTCACGTTTGGTCTTTCCAAATCTGGTCTTGCTTCAGTACCGGTAGAATAAAGTCGCATTCATTATTTTTGCCACAGCCACTGCATTGCATATCTGCATTTTGAAATATAGGCCAATGTATATCATTTACAGCCAAATATTATATAATTATATAATAATTTATCATATAGCCAATTACAATACATTAAAATCAGCATCATGAAACATTGAACTAGTATCAAAACCAACTTTAAATGGTGATTCCAGTCGTTTTGCTGGTCCAGTAAATTGGAAACAGTACTGTCAAGACAACACTTCAATACCAGATAAGAGTGTGAAGGATGATCCTTTACAGTATTACTTGGGCATCAATATCTAGATTTCACATTGTCACATCAGTCTCTTCAATTGATTATGGACCTATTTGGATAACACTACTTACAACTTTTTGGAAGTCAAAAGTCACATTTTTTACTTTTTGTCCCATTTGATTGTACAACTTATTAATTACCAAAGAGTAATTCTTAGTGCCTTTTGAAAAGTTAAGGGGCTGTTTGGTGTCAGTTTTCAATTTCCATTTTCAGTTTTCACGATTTTATGAAGGAAATACTAAAAGCTGAAAATGAAAACTAAAAACTGGAATTTGTAGTTTTCAGAATTTTCAGTATTTCTTTCCCAAAATCTGGAAAACTGAAAATGAAAACTGAAAAGTGGAAACTCAAACCAAACAGGCCCTAAAACATCAAACTTCTCAAAGAACACTTTTTAAAAAACTCAAAACAAGCATTTATGTTATTACGTATCCAAATGCAGAATAACATATTTATAACTTACGTATAAGGGTTTAAATAAACTATTTAAACAAACAGGCACTCTCTCTAAAAAGTGAACCATAAAAATCAAAAAGAATGCAAATAGATATTGTCCTTTGATTATTGTTTTTTGTACCTTTTATTTATGTCAAACTGGTTGAAGAACACAAAGTTCACATATTCAACAATGGTGGTAAAAGAATTCTCCAACTAAGTACACTAGAGAACAATGGCAATGTAAAAAGAAAACAAGCTACCAATAAAATGCAAAAAAAAAAAAAAAAAAAAAAAAATGGTGAATTTCAGAAAAAGAAAACCAACTAGATTAGATCATATCCTCTTTGAAAGGAATTGATTCATACCGCAATTCTTTGCTGATTTAGACCACCTTCAGCATGGATAAATATATAGCCATTTGTTTCGTTTTCTGGAGGAAGCTCTACAAGTAGGCATTAAAGCAAGATTAACAATAGCAACAACCAGAAATATTAAAAAACAACAACCATGACACTAATGTGAATATATCCCATAGTAACATATATGAGATAAATAATGAATATTACATTAAGAAAGAAATAAAAACTATTCTCTGAGTACTTCCACAACTAATAACTATACAGAAGTCACTTGTTACAAGTTACAAATTCAATGATGATTCAGTAAATGTTACGCTTTGTCAAGGAAGCAATAGGGTGACCAAAAGGTTGATAGATCCATTCACTTCAATAACAAGGAATTGCATAGCAGCGATAAACACTCTTTGTGATTGTAATTACAATTATTGCCAACAGTTCGTTAACGATACAGACATATTCAAACTACACAAAAGTGTCCTGAATTAAGGCATTGCTTACAACGTTAATAAGATTTTCAACATAAAAATAAACCAAAGGCCACAGAGAAACCCAACGAAACCTGAAAACACCATCACGGCGTTCAGCACAAGGCTTCCAAGACGTTGTCGACGAGAAAGGATTTTCCCACAGCGACGGCGATTCTTTAACCTAAAAACCAACACCACACAATCGCTGAGGAAAAAAAAAAAACACACACACACACACACAAGGCGCAAAAAAAGAGAATCATCAAGATGAAGGTCCATGATAACTTACGTGAGGGCAATGAAGAACAATTCCATCCTTTTTACACAAGTAAGGAGCATTCTACCAAAAAAAGAAAAAAATCGAATGCGAAATTAAACAATTGAGAACTAGCTCAGCTAAAAATTGAATTGATTATGAAACAACGTGTTTGAATTTGTTTCGGGACTGACCAATTTGTTGACGATTGAGAAGACGCAGAAGATGCCGATGAGGATGAGGAGGAAGGTGAAGAAGAGGGAGATCCTGGAGGAGGAGTGGAGAAAAGGAGGAACCCTAGGGTCATCGCCGAAGAAGGAGGAGAGGTAGTGGAAGGGACGGTGGCGGAGGTCCTTCAGGGAGTGGCGGTCGCGGTCCTCGTCGTTGTCGTCGTCGTCGTCGGGAATGTGGTGATGGTGGTGGTCAACGCCGGCAGCAGGAATGAAAGGGGAGGAAGCGGCGTCGCGCTTCATCGGAGAGGAGGTGGCGCGCGCGCCCAGTGAGGAGGTGGAGTGCCTCAGCTCCGCCATGACCCGACCCGGTTCGCGATTCGGATCTTGTAAGGGCTCTCTCTCTCTCTCTCTCTCTCTCACTGTGGGGTCTCTGCTCTATGCTGAATGGAAGAGCTAATTATTAAGTGTTAGAACTACGATTATTAGTACTTCCTACTAGCGCAAAGGGGAAGGAGTGAAGCAATGGTTTTTCTTGTCAGTTGTTGTTGTTGTTGTTGTTGTTCATGATGTGCTTGTGCAGCTTGTGTTGTGGTGTCCAGTGACTTCAGATCATGATGTGCTTGTGTTGTTCAAGTGAATTCAGATCCAAAATCGCATTGGTTTGTGTAGTCTTAAATGCTTGATTGCCTCTATGATTTTTGTTCCTATTTCCCAAGGAGCAAGGGCGGTTTGTGTAATTACATTTATCTTGCGAGGGCATGAAGGTCACAGGACTATAGGACCATGCAGTGCCACTCTTCTGTGTCCCTGCCCTGGGCCTGGGCCGTGGGAGCAAAGCTGGATGGGTTCTGTTTATAAAGCCACTTGCTCCAATCCGCTGCAAGGCTTGTGTTTGGATTAGTTGTAACTTGTGAGAATAAGATTATTTTAATAATTAATTATATGTACAATTTATTTCTATAATTAATTTATATGAAAGATAATTTATTGCACTGTTTAAATATATTAATTTTAAAATAATATATATTGTTTGCATTATCTAAATAAATATTTTCATAAGCATAAAATATTTTGTTTATAGAGTTAATATATTATTACATGAGAAAAAAGTCTTACTAATACATGATAAGTCTAAGATTATTTTTGTCATAATCAATTGAGGTGACCATGTGGGCTTCTGGGTCCACGCAAGCCTCCTGGGTAGTGTGTCTTTGAATGCATAAAATAACATGACTTTCATTCTTAAAGATATAAGTTCGTCTAAATCATTATCAATTTCTCTATTTAGATCATAATATTTGAATTTGTAAAACTAAAGCGTTTCGACATAATAACTCTAAAATCAGTTAATACTTGAAAACCAAAGTGCAAATGCATCATCATCTATTACATACACTTATCCACAATTCTGTAATTCAAATTCATAAACTTTGAAAACACATGGGATGCACATATATATTTTGAAAATAAATACATGAATTTGAAATTAGAATACATGGTTCGAATACTGTTTGCACATCTATTGGAGTACTCTAATATAACATAAACCTAAACTAAGCCTTCCTAAATATAAAGCTCACCAGCTGGAACAACTTGAACTATCGGGCAAATCCTGGACTTGCAACTAGGGAGAAGGGAGAGGGGTGGTCAACGGATTGAGTGAGTGGATTCTCACCTATCACCCACATGAGACAACCAACATGAATACCATTTCAAAACAAAACCATTTCAAATATTTACATACTTAGCTACATAGGAAAACACCTTTAATTTCATGGACTCATAGGAAAGCTTTTCTAAATTCATAGTCTATCATAAAATCATTTTTAAACTAGTGGTGCAATAAATACTAGAAAAATAGTAATCTCTAAATATATATATATATATAACAATAATAGTCTTGAAATTACTTTGATCTCTATAGGATCTCAGAAGGCCCTATATTGGACACCAACTAGGTTCACCTCTAATTTCTCTAATAGGTGAGATTGTCCTTTGGTTGACAACTTGGTATCAATATTAACTATCTCTCATAACCATTAACTCACTATCTATTTCTCTATATTTACCGTCTAAAATTAATTGTACATAAATTAAATAACTCTTAAATCTCTTAAACTCTAGATTCGTATAACTCTAACAATTGACTTTAGCATAACTGTGACTATGAAACCATGCCCAATGGATTACCAACATCACGATTTCAAAACCCCATAGAGTATATATCTGACAATTGTTATGAATCATATTGAATTCCATACTTTTTAATATCATAAAAACTAAATTTCTAAGTCATATCTCAAGCTACATATTTCATAACCTTGATAACTCTAATATCATATTTCAAAATAATGAGATTCATAATCATAATAATTATGAAATCATAATAACATTTATTCATGAAGCTAAATAATGTATTTTTCAACAAATCCCTTCATGGGTATATAAATCATTTTCATGGCACACAACAATCAATCATGGTTCCATGGTTTTCTTAAAACACATTTTTTATACTATAATCAAAATCATAATTTTGCTAAACTTGGCATAACTTGTAAAATCATATTTATAACATGTTTTCACTTCTAAATTCATGCTTAGCAATCATAATATAAAAATATACTCATAATGACTGAAAATAAGGTCATGAATTTGAACTCACTTATTGTTTAAAGGAGAGTATGTGGGTGCTAGCAACTTGACCTTGAAAACTTGAAATGACACCAACAACTACTATAGAGACACAGACACATAAATAATCTAGAACAACTCTAAATCAACTATATGAATATTGGGGGATGTCATGACCCGACTTGGGAACGTAATCGGCACGTGAGAATCTCATTCCCATACAAGCCTTATGACCTCTAAGTCTCTCTATATTCATATAATAATAATAATAATAAAATCCATCTTTAAAACATTATTTCATCTCTGATGTACATCTCTAGCTTTTTTAAAATCAAATTTCTCATAAATAATTTCATAATCAATTTCCAAATTGTCTCTGTAATACACAAAATGAGTTGTTCTCTATACAAATGAACCATGAAAACTATAATAATGAAAATACAATCTAATAATAGTATACAAAACATGCAACATTTCAATGGTCTGGACCCTACCCACAATGTACACTAGAGCACTCTATCTTTATACAAAACACCAAAAGATACTTCAATCAGAAGTGAAGCTTACCAACTGGAAATCTTTATTGCTGAGGAGGTGCTGAGAAGCACTCATAGCATCTAGTGTATCTAATGGAAAAAGGGAGAGGGGTGAGTTCCATCTAAAACTCAATGGTAGGCCCTTACCCGTAATCCTCTCATGGGACAATAAGAAGGTGCATGTAACACCCTGGAGTTCTTTAGAAATTAATTTAAGTTTTATTAACAAGAATTTCAATATTTTGATAGATGTAGTGATAATAAGGATGACCTAGTAGACGAGTAAAAAAAAAATAAATAGTAACCTTGTGGACCCACAGGCCTAAGATGAAACTCTAAACTTGGTACCAAAAGATGCTTGGGATTGAGATATGATAGGATGAAGGTTAAAAATGGTTATAAATGAAATTCTAGACCCAAAATTAATTTAGGGCGTATCTATTTTCCTCATAGGTATTTTACCCGTTCAATGAAATATCGATATGTAATTTAACACAAAAAAGGCAACTTGCTCTCTAAATTTAAAATGACCATCATTTTAAGCTAAATGGATGACATAGATAAAAAAAAAAAAATTGTTAAGCGAGTTTTAATTACCCGGGAGCTAATATTTCATCTATTCAGTAAAATTTTGATGGTAGTTCTTACATTGTATGAAATTTGCAGTGTAAATTTTCTACTATCTTTGATACACGTATGGCTAGGATTTAGCACACCATTGTCTTGTGCTAAGATTGAATAACAATCACATTAATAATTATAAGATAAAATTCTTGTGGTAACAAACCTAACACATGTCTTCTTATAAGTGAAAGAAAAAAAAATTACAAAACTTATCTTTCTTTTCTCTTAAAGTCTCGAACAACTTCTTTTAGCTTTTTTCCATTCTCTTCTTCCTTACAACCCCATAACCTTACAACAAAACCTTAAGTTACAATATCAAACATCCATAGGTTCTAGCACAAACATAAACTCACCTCTTGAGAACTTAAATCATCCTCCTTCAAAAGGCTCCTTATCTCTATCTTACACCACCATCAAGGTAGCTGTTGTGTTACTACTTTTGAGGGAAAGTTTGGCTGATTTAGAGTGAAAATTGGGTGTAAAGGCACAAACAAAAGATAAGACAAGTGCAAAGGACTTCTAGTAACAAGTAGAGCTTTAATTGTTCTCTTTTCCTTCTAATTTTGTTCTGAATTTTCTGATTGATTTGGCTGGAATTTTCTAGATATATTGGTTTATGATAGATAGATATTGATGTGTTTAATTTTGGTGGAGTAATTGGATGATGTTAGAAAATCACTCTTCTCAAAATATGTTTAAACTATGTTGCTGAAAATCTCCATTTTAGCGGCAGATGAACTTATTCAAATTTTCAAACCTAGTTAGAGATTTAGATTGAGTTGAAAATTTAATGGGATGTACCTAACATGTTAAGGTATCTTCAGTAAAAATTTTGAGGCATTCTGGGTACTTTTGCTATGTTTAAAAATTTAAGAACCAAAGTAGTCAAGGTTGCTGCCTGCGTAGTTCATTCTAAAGCACTGAATTTGTCTATTTTATTACCCTAGCAAATGATCAAATTATTAGCTAAAATTTTTATAGGTTGTTGATGACATATTGAGGTCCAACTATAATTTTTTGTACGAAGTTCTGGGTTCATTTGATAGGGTAGAAAAATTAAGACTTTTGGCTATTAGTTGAATTGAGTAGTTTTTGACCTCCAAATTTGTGGAATTTTATTAACATAACTAGAGACCTTATTATACTTTGAGATTTTTACAAAGTCTCATAGACTTGTTGAACTAACTCTGAAAATTTATTTTGCTTTGTTTTAATGAATTTTAGCAGCTAGTCTATATTTTTCTTTGTAACAAAAATTCTGGACAGCATGCTGAATGGTTGAATCTATGAAGAAATATTAATGATTTGATGTCATTTATGCTATATGAATCTATGAATGATACTAGGCACATATGAATGTGAATACTTATTACAATTGATTATGTGTGAAAAAAAGCAAAAGATTTTAATTCTTGGACTGGAGAAAGTAAATCTGAATTGAGGAAAGCAAACCTAACTACCCTTGAATTGAGTCGAGAAAGTAAACCTGACTAGGAATAGGTCTATGTGAGAATTGGAGAAAGTAAATCTAATGATCATGTATAGGAATGAGCTTAGTCCTGAAAAGTAGTCTATTACCCAGAAGTGGAATAAGCAATCATAAGTCAAGGGCTAAAACGTTGAAGTAGCAATTGTTTTAAGTTACTCTCTATGTTATGTGTTAAATGAATAAAATTATTATTTTATTGAGACCAAGATATTTACTTATGAGATTGATATTGACATTATATACTCTACGAGATACTGATTGAATAAAATGAGCATGCTTCGATAAAGACTTTTACAAGCTAAGTTAAATATCATTGTTATTTTATTGACATGTAATGTTTTTATAAACAAATCGAAGCGCTGAGGTAGATGATGATGACATTTATTTGTGTATGGGAGTACCCTCCTGAGAATTTTAGAATTCTCATCCCTATTTGTATTCCATGTCTACTCTAGATTTAGTAGATGGTGCTCATTAGAGGATTCGTGACACAGGAGCCATGGGTTGACCATGTGATATTAGGATTAGAAGCTTAGATACTTGTCGATCAGTAGACTTAATCTAGACAAATCCTCTTGTACTTATATTTTGATAGGTTTTGCTTTAGAGTGGGACTATATTTTGTAGTTAATATGTATACTCTAGCTACTAGATGATTACAATATACATGTATCCTGAAATGACATGAATGCCTGTGTGTAAATAAATAAATTTTTGCTATAATGTATAAATGTGATACGAATTACCACACTCTTAGTTCCAAGTGTTCAATTCTAGGTAAAATACTGTAATTAAAGGGTGTTAGTGGGCATATATATAAACATCAAAACTTGACCAATGCAATATCTCTGAGATCATTATTTATGTATACATACATAATAGCTCTAAAATCCATAGTCTCAGAAAATATAAATAATAGTCCTCTAATAAAGAAACAAGAAATCTCTAGATATGCATCACTTAATAATATATATTCTCTAGTTATGCATGTCAATTATGGCATAATAGCTTCTCTACTTTGTGTCCCTCGAGGATCTAAATTGGACACCTAACTAGGTTCCATCCATGCTTTGTGAGATTGCCCCTAAGAACAACTTGGTACCAATGTTAATGATTGGGTTTAGCTATTAACTCGATATCTGTTTCTCTATAACTACCTTCTAGTCTCTAAATCATAACAATATTTATTTTTCTAAAACTCCTTCTGGGCTCTTTTCTGGGTATAAACTCTATTATACATAAAATACTCTAATCTTGAAATCATCATAATAATTTATAAAATCTCTAAATAAAATCACATTCATACTCTAACTCATTATAAAATCATTTTAGCAATAATGGTCCTATGAGTTTGTATTAAAATAACTATTTCATGTTCTATTGAAAACTATCATTTTTATCAACTTGGTAAATTCAACCTTAATCTCTAATCTCTTGAAATAATCTCTAAAATCATGCAATCATACCACAATTTAAAGGAAATAGCTCTAATGAATCATTATAAGGATCATAGGATTTGAACCTGTTCACCTGGAAAGGAGAAAGGGATGATGTCAACACCAACAGAGCTAAGGAGGAGGGATGGTACCAACGTTTGCCATAACAACCAAATTTTAGATTAATCTCTAACAACCTTTAGATAGCTCTAATCTAACTCTAACAATATTGGGGGAGCACCCAAACTTGATAATAATGGAGAACAAAAACAACCCACAACCCAGAACATGAAGTGAAGAGGAAAGAGATGACATAAATCAACAAAACTCTTACCTTGGTCCTTGGAAAGAGAGGGAATGGTGTGGGATTAAGTAGAAGAGAAGGGAGAGCAGTTTGGAAAGCAAGGGTTTCGAATGGGGGTGAAAAAGCTGAGTGTAAGGTGTTTTAAAAGGTTAGAGGCTCATAAAACGAAACTCATTTTACACTATGCTGACATCAGGGCCTACCTATTATAATGAGTAAAGCTCATTGTAGCGAGCCTTCTGGCACACCTGCCTAGTGAGACTGTTCTATGACAGGACCCAAACTGCATATTTGGCTCTTTACGCATCTAAGGTCTTCCCAATACGGGTAGGTCTAGGGGACCCTAGGACCCTACGGAATTTGTCTCCTGGCACGTGTACACCAAGTATTATAGAAGAATATCCCCACTTGACAATAATGAGAAATAACAACACCCATAGCATGGGGATGGAAGAAAGGAGAAGAATCTAACATAAACCATAGCTAAATCCTTGCCTTAGAGCTTGAAGAAGGTAGGATTGAGTGGGGTTGAAAATGATGTGATATCAATATATAATTTTATAGATATATTCTACATCGTGATGTGATTTTAGTAGATAAAATCAAAATTGATTCATAAAGTGTAAACATAAATAACTACAATACAAAGATAAGACATAAATACGTGCAAAATGTCAACCAAAATCAACTCTTTAACAAATGTTAAATATCAAACTTTGAACCAAACGAAAATTTGAAAAAAAAATGCAAACAACATAAATTAACTGTCACGACTTGATTTGGGAACATGACCAGCATGTGAGGAATCACATCCCCACGTAAGCCTCATAGTCACTTAGTCATACTATGTAATACCCAGCGTACACGTGTCAATAGACAAGTTTCGTTAAGTCTCAGGGTTCCCAGACCTAAAAGTCCTGAAATTCTCTAAGTCTTGGACCCTACACCTTCTTGGAGGGCTATATGTTAGAGCCACATTCTTGGGATCAAAAGTTTCAGGAATTGTTCTTAGAGGGAAAATGGGTTGAAGAGTGATTTTTAATGAATTTTATAAAACCTTCAAATATTTCGTTTTGAGCCCTCAAGTTTAGAAAATCTTGAAAACTTTCGAATTTGAACTAAAACCAAAATTTGGATTTTTAATGGTTGGGATTTTGATTTTTTTGATATTTTATTTGAATCCAAATGGGGGGTATTTTCTTATTTACATTTATGTTTTAAAGTTAATGGGAAGTAAAATAAATGATGTGAAATGATTTGGAAGTATGTGACAGGAGTTATGCAAGTTGGGTTTTGCTGTCACTGGCGATCCAGAATCGCTATCAGTCACCGAGGGCGATTTCATGTGTTCCAGTGGTCTGAGACCATAGCAATCATAAGTGTACAGTGGGGGGCATGGTACTACTGACCGCTATGGCAGTCCTCCTAGAGCGTGAATAGTGTAAAACGGTGTCATTTCACTAGCTGAGACCCTTTCTTTCTATAAAACCCTTCCCCACTCTCTTCCTCCCCATTTTCCTTTGAAGTAGAAACCTTCCCTTCCCTATTTTTCACTCTTTTTCCCTTATTCTCTCAAATCTAGCTCCCCAATCATTAAGGGTATATTTATGTTGATAGATTTTGGTCTCTTTTTTTCATTCCTTCATAATCTTGGTATGATTGTTGTTATTTCTCTTATTGTTGTTAAGTAGGGTATTCCCTCAATATTGTTAGAGTTAGATTAAAGTTATCTAGAGAGTTAGAGTTTAATTTAGAGTTATGGTTGCTCTATGACAGTTGTTGGTGTCATTCAAGCTCTCCATGTCAAGTTGGTGGTGCCCACATACTCTCGACTTCAAATGGTGAGTGGGTTTGACCCCATAGCCTTAGTTTCATCATTATAAATATGTTTTTTGTATGATAATTGTTAAGCATGGAATTTGAAACAAGAAAAAGTATAGAATATGATTTTTTATGATTATGGTAAGTGAGAAAAATTATGATTTATGTTGATGGCATGAAAGAAATCTGTTTAACAAAACCATGGGACCATGATTACTATGTTGTGTGTTATGAAAAATGTTTTACATGCTTGAGAAGGAACTTATTAAGAAAATATATTTTAAAAGTTATGATATCATTACGTATATATTCCAACTTTGGATGTCAGAATGCTTTTAGAATGTGAAGTTGAATTATTATAAAATTTATATGAAAGAGTTTTAAGCCTAAAGTAGATTATGGAACAGAGTTTTAGAAAAGAAATTCAGCTATTATGATTATGAATTTCAGTGTCTTAAAGCTATAATTTAGGATTATCAAGTATATAAAAATTTTCGCTTAAGATATAAAATTTAGAATTTTAGTTTTAAGGTACCACGAGGTCCAGAATTAGTACGATTCATAGCAGCTCTCAATATATATTCTCTGAGCTTAAAATCAGAATGCCTACATAGGTGATCCCTTAGGCATGATTTTCACAGTCATAGTTATGCTAAAGTTAGATTGTTAGAATTGTTTGAGTCCAGAACTCTTAGAGTACTAATAATTTAGGGGCCCTACTTTGCAGGGAGAGTCCATTTTTTAGCCATAGTTTTCTTTTTGTCAAACTAGTTTAGATAGAGACAGGAAATAAAAGTTAGTTAAAGGCTATTGAGATTGTTAACCTTGGTACCAAGTTGTTCGTCAGAGGACAATATCGCCTCCACAGTTCCAGAAACGGGACCTAGTTAGGTACCCTCAGCTTGTCCAACAGGACTTCAGGACTTTAGCTTTAGTTATTATATATATATATATTCAGCTGAGCAAATAATGTTTTCCCAGGCTCTGCACCTCAGTTAAATGATTTCATGTTTGATTATGAGTTTTGAAATGTTTGATTATGAATCTATGGAATGAAAAGTGTTTTCCTAGCTAGCTATGTATGTAAATATCAAATGATTTATGTTGTTACATGTATATTGCATCATATATATATGTTCCTAGGTTGTCCCATGTGGGTGATGGATGAGACCTCACTCACTAAATTCGTTGACTCACCCCTCTCCCTTCCGCTCATAGCTATAGGTCCAGAAGTCGTTCGAAGCTGGTCAGTCATTCAGTTACCTTTTAGTGAGCTTTACATTGTTGTAAAGCTTAGTTTAGGCTTTTGTTAGTTGTAGAACCGCTCAGTAGTTTTCCAGATAGGATCTTAGCCACGCATAGGTTTTGAGATATTGTAGCTATTTTCAAAGTTTATGTATTTCCCCTATGTGTTTCCAGAATTTAAGAATGGATTTTAATTATTGGTTTTAATTAAATTATGTATTCGATCAGTCATGTAGTTATGATTCAATTTTCAATGGTTAAGCAGGCTATCAAATTTAAGATTTATATCATGTGAATGGATTAGTTTATGATTTTGAAAAATTTGCGAAATGAATTAGAAAAGAGCTTTCAAAGATTGAATATTAAATATTATGTTTTGAACAGAGAAAATGATATTGATTTAGAAGAAAATCATCTTTTAAATATAATATTATATATATTATATGCATTTAGAGACACATCACCTAGAAGGCTTACGTGAGAATGAGATTCTCGTGTAAATCACGTTCCAAATTGGGTCATGACATACTATATGCATAATTTAAGCATAGATCCATTTCTAAATATAATTTAACTTGCATTATCCAAGTCATAACTATCAACATAATTTCATTTCATAAAATCATATCTAACCGTAATCATAATATACATTGAAATTGAGTTGCTTATTACACAAAAGAATCATGAAACTATAAATTCATAATTTCAATACAACTTATGATAACAAAAGAGTGCATATGATCTGGGACCCTGTCGGCACAACATTGGAGCACTCTATATAAAAAGTAAAATACTCCACTGCTAAAGGAAGCTCACCCAAACTGAAAGTATGCTCCTGAGGAGGAAGTTAAGATGGATCTAAGGCAACAACAGGATCTATAATGGAAGGGAAAGGATGGGTGAGTTTTATCTAAAAACTCAATGAGTGAGTTATCATCTACAATCGCACATGGGACATGAAAAATTATTTTTATTCATAGTACATAGTAATATCAACATTAGTCTGTATGAATCATAAAATCATAATTATTCTTCCAAGGAAATAACTGAGATAGAATGCTAACTATATGTTTGGAAGTGCTCAATTCCTTGCGAACAAGAGCACCTAACTAAAATTTACGGTCACTCTAACTGCGTCCCTTGTGGAGTAATTTGAATGTATATAATTACCCCTGGGGTAATCTTGGTATACCAAGGTTAATGAATTGATTATTGTTAACTCAGATTCTGTTTCTATCACTAATTATTTACTCTAAAATCATGCTATAGTCAAGAAAAGGGGTTCTGTAAATCTAAATTCAAATAACTTTTTAATTGTCATGTATCAATCTACTTTCCTAATCTCAATCAATATTGCTAAATCTTATCATCATAAATCAAGTCCAAAATCATGAGCAAAATTATAATTATACATTTAGTAATCAAGAATGGTCCTATGTGTTTCAAAAACCAAAGATTTTCATGAACAACTTTAAGCAAAACTTCCAATTTTGGTAAAACACATAAATAATCTATATCATGATAAAACTTAAAATTCAATTTTTTTTCTAAATACTTCATGATGCTAGGAAAATACATATAATGACCAAAATAAAGCCATAGGATCAAACCCACTCACTTGGAAGGGTGGAATGTGAAATGCTAACACCTAGAGAGCTCTGGGGAGTGGGGTGGCACACCAATGTCTGCTATAATAACTACCAAACCCATGATTAATCTCTAATAACCTCTAGACAACTCTAAACTAACTTCAAAAATATTGGGGAAGTATCCCTACTTGACAATAATGAGAAACTACAACACCTAACTCAAGAACATAGAGGAAAAGGAAAAAAAGAGCATAATCTAATATCAATCTCTTATCTTTAAGTTTGGAAGAGGTAGGATTTAGTGAGGTTGAGAATGAGGAGGTAGAAGAAGAGTTGGGAGTGATAGGGTTTTGATTTTGGGGTATTTCATGAGTGGGGAAGGGTTTATATAGGTAGGGTGGGCGGGGTCAACGTCACATAAAGTCACCTTATAGGCGCATCGTATAGGTGACTGAATAACATTCAAAGGAAAATAACACACACGACATAGCGGTTGGTGGAGAGATTTCAAATCCGCCAACCCCACACCCCTAACGCCATATACGTGTCAAGAACACAATCTTAAATCCATCTTGGTGGTGGCACTTAAAAATCTTTCACCCACCTGGACTCCTAAGGTTGTCCTGGACGGTCCTGATCCTGGTTGGATATATGGACCTAAGGTATTACATTAACAATAATGCATAACAACAGTGTTCTTTTTCGTCATTCAATATCACTTTTTTTAGTCAAACTTCATAGTGAGATTCAATAATTTGAATATCAAAAGAACTCAGCATAAATATAAGTTAAATTTTATACATACCATTTTTCCAAAAGAAATAAAAGATCCTGATTTTTTAATGAACATGTTTGTTGTTAAGATTTTTTTATTTTTAAATTGTTAAACTAGAAAAAATTAATGAGCATCTATTATTTAATGAGCTATTTGTTGTGTCTTTTTCACTACTCACTATATGTTACAAATTATATTTGTGTTCATTTTGTAATGCTCGATAACAAGGGTGGGGAGTGATTGCTGTGCAGAAGGAGGACAATGAGTGGCTCCTAGGCTTCTAAATGGAGGGGTATATGAATGAATCAATTACACACTTGAATGAGAGGGATCCTAAGGCTGTATAGGTATGAGACTACAGTTGAGGATGACTTATATGAATTGATTGGTACTACCTATGCCAACAAAGATGCATCTTCTTTTCGGTAGCTCACCACAAAAGAACTCCATGGTTAGCGTGCTTGACTTGTAGCAATTTTGTGATGGGTGACCTCCTGGGAAGTTTCCAGGAAGTGTGTGAGTGAGACAAAGTATAATAAAAAGACTGTGTTGTTTATGGGGACAATCGTCAATTCACAAAGTAGCAGAGGAATTACGAATGGTATCAAGCTAGCCTACACCTTTCCCAGGATGGCGTGGTTCGGGACGAACCAAGCTGAAGCTGGTGGGCATGTAACGCCCGGACGAGGGCAGGGAGTGATCCGTGCAAGAAGGCATGAACAATGAGCGGCTCCTATCAGGCTTCTAAGTGAAGGGGTACATAAATGAACTGATTACACACCAGAATGAGAGGGATCTAAGGCTGTATAGGTGTGTGACTATACAGTTAATGATTGTTTATATGAATTGATTGTTACTACCTATGCTAGCAAAGATGCATCTTCTTTTGGTAGCTCATCATGAAAAAACTCTACGGTTACGTGCTTGAGTTGGAGCAATTTTGGGATAGGTGACCCTTGGGAAATTTTTCCAAAAAGTGTGTGAGTGAGGATAAAGCACCTGAAAAGACCTGTTAGTTTATAGGGACAGTTGTCAATCCATAAAGTAGCAGATGATGTTACACATTTCACTAAAGATTTTATAGGAGAGATTGTTGGAAAAGGTGATCCACAAATGCAATGTGTTTCAATGGTATCCGAGCAAATATATTATTAAACTGACAGGAGGATATTGAGTAAGAAGAAGAATATTTTTAATTATATTAGATAAGTTTAAGTTGGTCCATTTCATTTTAGAGTTGTAAAGCAATTGTAAAGGTAATGTTGACTTTGTTCGATTGTTTTTTTTCTTTTTTAAATTTTGTAATGATATCATAATTTTATAATGATGTCAATTTGATATTACTATTTTTATTTGATGTCAATTCTATGATAGTATCCTTAATTGACATAAAATTAATTGAAAATATGTTTGATATATATATCTCAAATTTAGAAGTTAATTTGATGCTCTGTGTTTGTTTCAGCTTTTAAAAAAAGTTACTTTTTTTAACTTCTAAAGAAAAATAAAAAACACCTTTTTAAAAAATTTTGATTATTTTAAAAAATTATTGAAATATACAAAAGGTATATTTTTAGGTGAAAATAGTTACTTTTACCCAAAAAATCACTTTTGAAGTGAACCCTTAATTGGTATCAACTTAATCTGATGCACTCAATTATTTTAGCAAGTACTAAATCTAATTGATTCTAATATGATAATAATTTAAAATATTATTAAAAAATTAAAAAAAGTCATTGGCTATTCTATCTCATGATTCAGATTTTAATTTTTAAGATAAATGTCTAATTTAGTTAAAAGAAAATCTAACCTTGTAATACGTTATGTCCAGGGCTCTTTTAAGTCACATACGTTTAATAGTTGAGATTAAAAAAAAAATCAACATACAAAATTAAATCTAATCACTGACTTCGTATTGTTCAAACAATTCAAGACTAAATCCTATATATAATGATACGTTATTGTTGATTGGCAATAGAAGATATCTCTCCATTATTATAATACTTATAAGGAAACAAATATCTGACTATGGATGTGTAATACTATCATTACCTGAATAACTCTTATGATAATCTTCATGAAAAAATATATTAAATTTAAATTATTAGAAGGTTTTTACAACTTATGCTCATATACTTCAAATTCATATTATAATCATATTTTAGCAAATTGGCAGACACAACATACAATGACCCATCTCATAAAATTGCAATTATTTTTGGGTCAATAAGTTTGTTTTAATATCATGATATTTTACAAACATCACACGAGTAGTTAAATTATACATTTGTATATATTTGTTTCATTTCTTAATATTTCTAAATGTAAAAGCTCGTGTATTGCACGGGTGCAAAACTAATTTGGTTAAAATTGATAGAAAATTTGACTGATCCTCACAATAAGAATAAAATAAAATAAAAAAACTGATCATAGCATGAATGAAAACAAAAATACAACAATGATTAAATCTTTGTACAGATGCCATATTATATGTCGATGTGAAAATGACACCTGAAATCAACATAATAATTATGCGTACAGAAATTATCAAAAGATAAAAAAAAAGAGAAATATGATTGAAAAGTAAATGTAAATTAAAGAGGAAAAAATGAGAGATTGCTAATAGATAAAATTTATGTAATATCTCAAGTTCACATATCCCAAAATAAGTCTAGTATGACTTTAAGGTCCCCTGAACCCACCAGTATTGTCGGAAGGCCTTGATGCTAAAGTCAAAAGGTGCAGGTCAAGTATTTGAATCCTGCTGCTAACGGTAAAGGACCATTATAGCGGTCTTGGTGGTAGGTTTTCGCTATAGCGATCAGGCTATTCTTAGGGATGAGCCACGGTCTTTAGAGATTGTTATGGCGTCATAAACTACTATATTGGTACTCTCAATGTTCGAACGTGTCCAAAATGATGTAGTTTTGTTTAATGACCCAGCAACCTTCCTTATTCGCATTTTTCTCCCAAACCTGAAACCTAAGCTCTTCCAAGCATTCTTCCACCCTTTCACTCTCATAATCTCTCAATCCTATCTCCTCCAAATTTCAAGGTAAAAATTGTTCATAGTTTATGTTAGGTTTCTCCCTTTTCTTCCTTTTCATGTGTTCGGTCATTGATGTTCTTAGTTGTTGTTAAATTTAGGTACCCTCCCAATATTCATACAGTTGTCCTAGTAGGCTTATAGTTATTCATGTGTCTATGTTGTCCTATAGCACTTGTTGGTGTTATTCCTAGCTTCCAAGGTTAACTTGGTAATGATACCTCTCACCCGGCCCTTCAAGGTAAGTGGGTTTGAACTCATGATCTTATTTTCATTATTATAAGTATGTTCCAAGCATTGGATTGCTAAACACGAATTTAAAAGTAAAATATGTTATTGGACATGATTTCACTATGTAGTCAAGCCTAGCAAAATTATAATTTTTTTTATTATAGAATGATAAATATGTTTTAGAAAACTATGAAACCATGATTGGATTGTTGCATGTCATGAAAATGTTTTATATATTCTTGAAGAGATTCATTGGAAAATACATAAGTTAGAAACTTACTAAAGTTGTCAAACATGTTTTTATGGATTAGGAGATTACCATATTTTTAAGAGTTGGAATTTCAAATTATTCTTCTAGAATATCAAATTGAGTTATATTGGAAAAATGTTGAGCAAAGTATAATTTACCCTCATAAACAGATAAGTCAGTAAGATTTTAGAACTTTAGTTTTATTTTATTAAAAGGTTGGGATCTAGTATGATTCATAATAATTGACAGATACACACTTTGTGGACTTCTGAAATTACGATATCTCAATTGTTAGAATTATATGAATTTAGAGTTTCAGAATTATTTGATTTATGTGCAAACTAGTTTTAGATGGTAACTATAAATAAATAGATAGTGAGTTAGCCTTAAGAGATCGTTAGTCTTAGTATCAAATTATCCGCTAGAGGACAATCTCGCCCTATCAAAAAATCAGAGAATAGAACATAGTTAGGTGTGCAATATAGGACCTTATGAGGTTCCCAGCTATAGAGTATTACTTTATGTATTATTATTATACCATATATATCCAGAGATTATTGTTTCTCTAGTAATTCCTGCACCATGTATTCATAAATGTTTTCCCTATGTAATTATGTATGTAGATATTAAAATAATTTCGCTTGGTGCATGTATATATATATATATATATATATATATATGTGGTGGTGAGAACTCACTTAAGTCCGTTGACTTACCCTTCTCTCTTTCTCCTTACAATTCAGTTGCGAGCCAATTATCGATCAATTACCAGTTTAGGAGTCTGTAGTTCTAGTGGTGAGCTTTACGTCGTAGTAAGGCTTAGTTTAGGATCATGTTAGATTTGGGTGCTTCAGGAATTATCAGGTAAGATCCAAACCATATATCACCTCTTTTAAGATTATGTATTTATTTTAGAGTTATGAACATCCTTATATGTTTTCAGATTTCAAGCATGAATTTGAGATGTACATTGTAATTAGAATTTATGTAACAAGCAGGATATGTCCTGATAATTTAGTTTTCAACTATTAAACCTTCAATTTTGACTAAGATAGTGAAAGAAGACAAGTTCACGATTAACTATATTAAAATAGTTTAGTTTTATGAAATCAAATATTATGTTTCAAAGAGAGGAATTGATATTGATCTAGAAGAAATCATGCTTTAATTATGAAAATCATATTAATATATGCATTCAATGAGTTACGCTACCAGAAGACTTAGATGGACCAACCACAACGTGCTAATCACATTTTCAAATCGATCGTGACAATTTATCACTATAGAATGAGAAGATGTTAATGAGACTTCAAACACTTATCAACTACATTCTATAAAATGAAAATCAAAACAAATATTAAAGATTGAGTAAAATAAAAAAGCTCAATTCAAAAGAAAAACCATAAACTCTATAGAAGAATGAGATAAATAAAAAAAAATATTACCTAGAATTTGAACTTGCACAAATTACACTCTTTCAAGATTTAACAAAAAAATAAAACTGTTATTTCAATTAATAATAACTATAACATAAACAAATTAAAAAATAAAAATACTATGCAAAATAAATAAAAAAAATTCACAAAAGAATGAAATATCAATGACAAAAAGGTAGAAATATAACTTGTCAACTCTTGAGCAAACCGATATGGGAATTTTCATAGTTTGCATAATGTAACTTGGAATTGTGGATAAAGCAGATTTGGCCAAAGTGATTCGCCCTGCAATAGAAGATAGAGAGTTATGATTTGATTTTAGTTTTTAGTTTTTATTTTTAGTTTTTTAATTTTCATGATTTTTTTGAAGGATATATTAAAAATTGAAAATGAAAATCTGAAAATTAGAATTTGTAGGCCTTGTTTTGAATTTCCAGTTTTTAGTTTCCATTTTTCAGTTTCAGTTTTAATTTTCAGTTTTTCTTCATAAATTCTGAAAATTGAAAACTGAAACTCACTGAAACTAAAAAAAGAATAGTTTTAAAATTTTCAATATTTTCTTAATAGAATTTGAAAAAATGAAAAGTGAAAGCTTAAATCAAACAAGTTAGTGTTTCACCGATTCAACTACTTCATCATCTCGTTAGGAATGAACTGAAAGTCCTCACTCTTGCACTGATCATGAATGAGTGGGACTCTAAGATATTTGCCAATATTCTTTAAACTTGATTCTTTTAAAAGGAATTCTACTAAAAAAAAAAATAAACTAAACGCAAATAATTCTTTCAACTCAATTCCAATTTTAGGTTTTAGATTTTGATTTTGGAATTCGGAAGCATCCAATCCAAGCACACACTATCAGACCAACAAAGAAAAAAGAACCCACCCACTCCCCCTAAATAAATAGGCTTTGGGAAGGGGGCCTGGTTTTAACCCAGCTAGGCAGCACACTGAGCAGAGTGGCTCACTCCCTCACCGAGCCGAGAGGGTTTAAGAAGAGAAAACAGAAGCAGCACTCACTTGCGGTGGCTGCGCCATTACGACGATGGCGGAGAACACGGTGAGGCTCCGCGTTGTGTTCTCAGAGGGTCAGATACTGAGCAAGTCCAAGAAGAAACAAGGCCTGAAGCGCTGCTGGCTCCTCCTCAAACCCCAACTCAGCACCATCTCCGATCTCTCCTCTCATCTGCACAACGCTTTCCACCTCCATCGCACTTGCCCCCGAGGCATCATCCTCTCAGTAAGCAACACTCACTAATAATAATAATAATAGAAAAGAACGCATGTTTTCCATTTTTTATTTTTGATTTTCGATTTTTGATTTTTTTTTTTATAATACAGATGGATGGTTTCGTGTTACCGCCTTTCGAGTCAACTAGTATTTTCAAGGATAAAGACATTATCTGGTGAGTTCATGCTTGGTTTTTTTTTTGTTTTAATTTTTTCAACACTTTTCTGTATTGCTATCTCATTATTAATTTGTTATTGTAGTTTTCCGTAATGTGTTTGTGTCTGCATGTGTGTATGATAGTGTGAAAAGGAAAGGAAGCGTGTTGGATGATGATGATAATGATGATAAGCCTGCTGCAATGTTGCCATCTGCGCATCATGAACTTCAATCCATAGAGCTTCCTAAGCTTCTTGCAATCGAAGGGTTTCAAGAGGAGGATGATGGAGGATGCGAAACCGTGTCCGAGAAAGAGGATAACAGTGATCAACCAGAAGATTCAGTTTATTTGGAACCGAAATCTGATGGCAATGTAGCATCAAAGAAAAGAAAAGCATCCAAGAAGCTCAAGAGCCCCAGGCTTGTTTCCATCCCTCAATTATTATTATTTTTATTAATTGCTGTTCATGCAAGCAATTGTATAGATATGTAATGTAAAAGCTTAGGTCTGTTTGGTTTCTGTTTACATTGTGTCCATTTCCTGTTTTGTTTTTTTGCGTTTTCTGTTTTCATGTTTTCGTGAAAGGAAATAGTGAAAACAATAAAAAAGCTAGCTTAGGTCTATTTGGTTTCTGTTTCTATTTCCCATTTTGTGTTTTCCGTTTCCAGTATTTTGGGAAGAAAATAGGGGAAAAACAGTGAAAACAACAAAATCGTGTTTTCTGTTTTTGTTCCCTGTTTTCACTGTTTCCTTCACAAAGTCTTGAAAACAGAAGACACACAAAATGAAAATGGCAACGAAACAGGCATGGCATTATTAAATCGATATTTTCTCTTCTGAGTGTTTTAGAATCTAATTTTGTTGAAGTAACTTTTGTGAGTATGTTCTTCTGAGGCTGTGAGGCATTTTCTGACTATTAAACATATTTTTAGGCTGTAGCCATTATTCTTTCTGCTTCTATTTCAAATTTGTTTTGTTTTCAAGTGTATCATTTCTCAAAACTTTCTTGAACTTTAGAAGCAATTATCAGAGTTTGTATGCATTATCTGTGGGTTGTTGACTGATTCCATTCTTTTTTCTGTTCAGTCAGAAGAAGAAGATGAAGTTGTCTTCTGCAGATAAGTTTGCAGTCATTCCTGAGGTTGATGATGGTGAGGAAAATGGAAGCTCCCAAGGCCATATTCGTCACAACTTGAGCCTTTCCAAGAAGAACAATGACAAGTCATCTAATTTATCTAGTCAGCAAAATGAGTCTGGCAACCTTGATTTGCATAAACAGAGTAATGACAAAAGTGATGAAAAAAGGTGCATTTTCATTAAATGTGATTTATATGATAATTAACTGGCGTATTACATTTTGTCTAATCATCCATTGCAGTGTATATTTTGGCCTTTTTTGGGCAAGGCAATTAGCTGATAAAATTCCATGGACAATTTTAGTGTTCATGATTGGTGATTTTTGTTTGTTCCTTCCAAATTCTTGCTTTTTTGGCTCTGTTTGTAGATTGAAAGATGTGCTCTGATGAAGTAGGAAAAGATATTCATTGGGTTTTTTGATTCTTGAGTTCCTCGTGTTGAACCCATTTTTTTCATCCAATTTTAATCCCCTGTACCCTATTACAGGAATGTTGGTTTCCAGCATATTGGAAGTAGGATTGTTTACTTAATTTTTCTTTTATATGTTGTGTAGGTCACTTCAGCCTCAAGCTGGTGATGGCACTAAAAAGGTATTGATTTATTTCCGTTGTTTCCAATACACATAATTCTTGTTTGCATTTAACTGGTTAAGACTGACAATTGTCATGATAACCCTTGCTCATTTGTACAACTGGTATAAAATTGCCAAAGCTCACTTTTCAATGTTAGAAAATATTTTCAATTTAACCTTGATTGTTTGTGCTCAACCACTCTAAGCTAGGATAATTTAGTGAGCCAAACATAACATTTTTTATCTCTTCAAGCCAAGTGAGAATTCACTGCTAGTAGTAGGTTCTCATGTCCCCTCCGGCCCTCCCTTCCCCAAAATGCTAAAATGAAATTGTGTTAGTATGGGTCTTCATCTGTGCTTAATTTCAATTTGCAGCATATTTAATAGGACTTGATGCAGTCACACTTAAATGCCATTATAATACCTATATTAATAGGGATGAAATAAAAAACTCCGTAGGTAATAAAAAATGTCTTTCATATTTAGATCAAGCGATTATGCTGTAGAACTTGTGAATAAGTTGGTGTGTAATGATTTAGCAATTTCCGTTCTTATGGATTGCTTTCATGGATACTTCTCACTACTTAATTGTTTTATTGTTGTTCAATACTCATCAGCCCATATCTTGACAAAACAAAGGGGGTTGGGATGAAAATCTTACACTTCAATTTTATTTCTTTGGTCAGACGCCTAGCAGAAGTGCTCGACGGAAGAAGGCTAAGAGAAAATGGTTGAGGGAACAACTAAAATTAGAGAAAGAGAAGGTATTCTGGTTTTATAATGTTATTGCAGATATTATTTACCTTTTACATGGAAATAGGATATGGGTTTGTCTTAAATCCACTGAGTGGGAATTTACTTCTTGTATTTGTTGTTGACTTGTTGAGTTTTAGACTAAGTTATGCCAAATTTTTAATATTCAAGGGTTGACATCATGGATCAGTTTGGTTGAAGATCACTTGTTTTGCAAATGTACTTAATCATTCTTTTTTTAAAGGAACTCTTATTTTCTTCAAATTTTCAGCACTGTCCAATCCATTGCTTGAAAAAGATGGACAGCAATTACCTGTTAGAGATAATAATTTCATAGTTTCTGATGTACATCAACAATCTGATGAAGAAAGTGAAGCAGAGGATGACATTGTTCCAGTGGAAATTAGGCCAGGTCACATTCGCTTTGAGCCCCTTAGAAAAGGTTCTAATGGTCTTTTTCTGCTCTAAAGATTTATAAGTAACAGTTTGTCCTTTTGCTTTAGAATTGCTTTCATGATCTGATATATGTTCGTCATCTATCAGATGCAGATCAGGGACAGGCAGCAACACAGAATCAGTTTCCAGTGGTTTGTTCAATTTTCCTCAATGAAACTTACTGTTTTGGCTGTGTTTTACTTACCATAAAACGAGCTGATATCAAATAAGTGATAAATATTGATAATTTGCACAAAATCATGTTGTACATGATGCTTGCATCTGAACTTCTTTTGTTTTATCTTTTATTTGGGTTTCTAGACTATAGGGTTTGATGGAGGATAAGAATATTGCAGCCAAAATTGAATTGTGATTAATTAATGGTACACAATTTCCTAATTAGCCTTTTCTTTGCTGTTATCTCCTATCTTAGGCGTGTGTTATCCTGTGATGTGTAATGTAGAGAGATGGAAGGAAGGTATCAAATCACTTTAGGATTTTTCTTGGAGGGTATTTTGGAAGGAATCAAAATTGTTGCTTAAATTTTTTATCACTTGATTTGGTTCATTTTACACAGCTTATGTAATTGGTAATCCACATTTTAATTCTCACTTGTGCTCAAAATGGTTCAAAGTATAACTTACAATGTTTATTATTTTCTCAAGAAGTTTAGAGCAAAACGTTAATTTCATGTGATAGAAGTGGTTCAGAAAATAAGATAAAAAGGTTTGAACAATCTCAGAAGCTGTTTATTCACTGAGGGTTCTTGATATAGATGACCAAGGAACCCAAGAACTACACAATAGACAGGGATATTCAAGAGACCCTCTTAACTCTCCTATCTTTTTCCACTGAATTCGTTGCTCCCTGTCCCTCCCAACTTGTTAACTAACTCGTAACCACTCAAAAGGCCATTTTAGAGGCCCAGTTCCTATCACCATGTCAGTTTGGTATTAAGGTGAAACATTGCATAAGGCAAGGATTCATGATGTTTCAGTATCAGGAGATATGCTGCCATTTGATCACAATATTTTACTGATGTGTAGATGTTATCTGGATGTTTCAGGAAACACGACAGTGGAATGGAATTACCAGCAAGAAAAAGGGCCAGAAATGGGGTAAAGAGAGGACCCCGTCCCGTAAACAGGATTTTTATGAACATTCCAGCCAAGAGTCTCCCACTTTTCAGAATGCTGAAAAGAAACAGGCATTCAACTCTGTTGATTTTGATAAGCTTACACCATATACAAGCTTGCCTAAGGTTTGTTTCTATCCTTCTGGCTATTGTCCATGTGTCTGTCATCCTTCTAAGCAGCTGAGAAGTTAATTGACCAGTGGCATTGTGGCGGGGGTCTTTCAGATTTTTCTGATTATTCCATTTAAGATTTCAAATGCCTATCTTTATTATGTGCTATCATTCAGTATATTCTGTTCTGTTGTACTTCTAGTGTTATTAAAATATTTCTCCTATACTGCAGGAAGGTGATGCAATTGCATATCGATTGATTGAATTATCGTCATCTTGGACGCCTGAGCTTTCCTCATTTAGAGTACATATCAATACTGCATTTGGATTATATTATAGAAAATTTTAGTGTTGGAAGTGTAACATGTAATACATTCATGTCCTTTAGGTTGGGAAAATATCGCGGTTTGATGCTAAATCAAACAGGATTTCTTTGGAACCAGTTTCAGAATATCCATTTGATTTTAAGAAGAAAATAGACGAGGATGCATCTTCTGTACGGTTTGATCCATCCCCTTATGGAGAAGATGGTTCTTTAGAGGTAAAGTTCTTCCATTGGCTGTTTTTTTTTCAAACTCTTCATATCTTTTTCGCCAAACTAACCCAATATTTGTATTTTTCGGGTGCGCAAATTAGATTAAATATATAATATATCTATCCATTAATCTGGCACTTTGAAGAATTTATAGATGAAATTTATCTAATTGGCATGTGAATCCTGCTGATTTAGCTACAGAAAATACTGTGTATAGACCATTAAAACTGATTAGGTGATATGTCCACTATGATTAATAATCTATGAGAGCTGCCTGGTTTGTTTTAATTCATTAAGTTGATTCATTCTATTAAGAAAATTATTCTCCAGAAATATTGCGCTCTTTAGGGATGAGTATCTTGCACTTCACGTATGTATTTAATTTTATCTCACTCTTGATCATGGCATAGCAGAAAAACCTTATTTGAAAATGAATGTCCAAAGAACTCGTCAAACAATGAAAAAATGACCAAGTATTTTCCTTCTACAGATAGATTATTCATCACTTGCTGATGTTCGAATGGTTAATCATGGCAACTTGGATTCAACAACCATTGCTTCTAGTAATGCTTTGGTCAATCCCAAAAAAGCAACTAACAGTAGCATTGACGGAAAACTTGCGGGTGATCAAACTGCTGGGGGAAGTTGTGAGCCACAAAGTGGAGGTCATTTCCCTGCTAAAGGTAATGTCCACTATTGTGTGGAAGCTTTAGGATTTTCGGAGGTAAGTAGAAACATGAAAGCATCTTGATTCACTAAAGTTACTTCTGGCTATCTTTACAGAAAATGGGAAAGTAAATGTGTGGGATGAAATTAACGAGGCATTAGCAGCGAAGAAGGCCAAGCTGTCACAGGCGAATGGCTGGCGTAAAGAAGAGAGTTCAGGCACACAATCATGGTCTCACAGAGCCTTGAGATGCAGTGCACTAGGTCCAACAATGGCACTTCTAAGGTCGAAGAATGGACTTTAGGCCTACACTACTGCCATATCTTCTGCGTTCCTTTTCCATTGATAACTTGTATTTTGGTATATATGGACAACTTTTGTACATTACCATCTACAATGCATGCTGCATGTCCTGATTTCAGCCTTATAGTGGGGAAGAATTTTGGATGCTTATTCTTATAATGCATCTTTTGGTTGTTAAGATGTGCAATCCTCCTGAAAACCAAGCAGAAAATTTAATCAACTGCTAGACATCCAAGGCACAATTTTTCCCCTTCCCCCATTATAAATGAAAAAAAAAAAATTATAATCATGGATAAAATGCTACTTTACACATACATTTACTTTGTTAAATATCGGTTAGTTTGGTAGATCCAATTGTATGTGTTGAAAGAGAGAAGCATTATAGGTTAGACAAAGATAAGTATACCAACTCATTAGCGATGCAGGACGAAACAAACAATTGCATCGTCAATAATAAAATGAAGTATTGGTTCTGAAAATTTGTTTGTTAACGGAAGCAATAACAAAGCAAGGATGATGTTTAACATTTTACGACAATTTAGCTATATCTTCTATGCGATTTCCTGTAAAGGTGACTTGTTTGCATCAATTTCAATGGCACTGCTTGTTGAATTGATGGGTAGCCTTTGCCCCCTATTTCATCCTAAATAGCAAACTGGACCGGTGGCTCAAATAAACAAGAACGGCAAAAACAGCTGAAGCGGTAGCTGAAGATATATTACACATTCACTTATATACTTAAAGCTGTAATTACTGCTGGCCTGCATGTATTGTGAATTTAGGCATGCAATGCATCTTGATAACTTTTGTACAAGTTCACATGTAAAAATTAGACAATTGGGGTTCAACTGTGGCTAAACAAGACGAAAATGAACTCTTCTCATCCCGTTACTCTGTCCTCTACTTCAAGGTCAGCCATCATATTACCTAACATAGTACCATGATCTTCTTTGTAATTAATCTCACTCTGCAGTTCAACACCTGAACTTACGGTTTCAGCATTTGATGTTAGCCATTTCCTGTTGTTTTCACAATCAGATTGTTTGCAACTATCACCCGTCACATTATCATTATCATCTAAGTCAGGCAAAGAGAAGGACTGTGTTCTTACCAGGTTCTTGTGGACATGAGAGGATTCATTGATAGAGGACAGCAACATGCGAGGTGGCGGATTACTCCCTCTGCGCTCTGCAATGGAGAGGGATGATCCTTTCAGTTGCAAATAGGAGTTTGCCCCTCCAAAGGTGTGATTAGCCAAAAATGCCTCTGAAGTTGAAGAGACAACTTTTTGAAATAGAAAGGAACTCTCTGAGAAAGATGCATCTTTTGCATAAAAGGGTTCAGTTGATTCCAAGCCAGAAGGTGATGGCTGCCTAGAGGATACAAATGACAAGTCTGACCAGTTGGTAGAGGAAGGTGAAAAGGTAAATGAACTGGCGTAATCAGAACTTGAAGGTGAAAGTGTTGGTGACTTAGAATTGAGTTTTGGACTGCTGCTAAGAAAGCAAGGAAAAGGATTTGATATGCCTGGAGGAGATGGTGGCAGTGATGAAGCAACACCAGGAACAGATGAATCTATGGCTCCATGAGTATCTTCTGCTGTGTCATCTGAGCTGTTATTCAGATAACATTTGAAGGAATCCGGTGAACCACAGGGATGATTTGATGATGTTGACAAAGGTTCAACAACAGAATGCTGATTTTCTTCTTCCATAATCACACTGGAATTGGATGCATCATTCCATGAGACTGCATCACAGTTCCATTTAGGGGATGTTAAAAATTCTTTCATGACACCACTAGCAAGCTTCCGCCTCAGTATTCCCCAGCCTTGTTCTCGAGCAGGAAGGCAAGTCTCTGACACTGCACTAGCCACAGAGAAAGGAGGAACAACCCCACCAGCAAGTGCCTTGAGGAAGATCTCAAAATCCAAATCATATGCATCAACTTTCCTTGTACCAATCCCCACGTTGACCATGTTGTCAATCTCCACGCTTTGAGGAGGCAACACTGGCTCCTCCATGACCCCTTCTTTGTCAGATTTACCTGACAGAGCAGTCCAAAACTGGGGTGGCTCTTCACCCTCATGGATTGTCAAAATTGGACCCTTTGCACTCTCATAACGGATGACCTGAAAGGCTGCACCTCTTGCATTGCATGACATCACGGGGCTGCAATGTTTTCCATTCCATACATAAATAGCAAAAGGAATATGGACAATGAAAGCACCACGAGAATCAAGCGCTTCTGCACTTGGCTGGTTCACCATCTTGGGGACCAGATGAAGAGGGTCATAGGGCGAGTGAGGAGCCATCCGGTACATCCTAACAATAGAGTTCGGACTTGCAGGCATGGCATGCACCCTTTTCTGGCACTGCAGAAGTTGACATGCAAAACCCATGTTTGGATTTGTCACCCCCCTTGCAGTCTTCACATACTGAAAAGCATCTTCAAAGCTTTGTCCTTCCCTCCACATGAGATAGGCAATTACAAGGGATGTTGATCTAGAAACACCCTGACAACAATGAACAAGGACACGCCCACCTTGCTCCCTAACATCTTCAAAGTAATCAAACACATCATAGAGGATGCTGGTGATATCCTCTGAGGGGCTATCCTGCAACCAAAGTGTTTTGTACACAAAATCACTCTTGAAATACTCAGGACAAACGAAACCAACACAGTTGAGCACATGAGTTATCCCCTTTTGCCTCAGAAGCTCATGGTTCTTTGCCACTGTGTCACTCCCCAAGTATATGTGCTCAGCAATCCTGGAACACTCCTTGTCAAAGAAGGCCAACTTGTCCCTCTTAAACTGAAAATCTTTGGTGGGTTGACTTGAATCATAGGGTCTAATGGACCCTCTTGGGGTCTGTGGAAGTGGCCAAACACCAAGATCATCAGATCCTGCACTAGGCCATTCCTCGACACTGCGCTTGTTGATGGAGAGAGGCTGAAGGGGTGGCAACAATGGCCTTGGTTTGCTACTAGAAGGTGGTGGTGGTGGCAGCTTGTTGCGGCTATTGGGGGACCTATCAGTCCATGAAGCAGAACGGGAATAGGTTCTCCGAGCAATTTCATTGCCACCAGAGGGCTTGTTCTTCCCTTGTTCTCCTAACATCTCTCCAAAAAGGGGTGTTAAGCTATCTAATGAAGAAGACAGAAACTTGATTCACACCCATCAATGCATTGTTAACTCACTCTTGAGTGCATAGAAAAGAAAAGAAAAAGAAAAGAAAAAAAAAACTAAAATGATGAAACTAGCAATGGGGGGTTTCAAAAATCATGGTAAATGTTAGGTAGTTGCAGTTTTTGAGTCCACACCTTGTGTTCCATATTTCCACCTAAACCCCTTGACCATGTCTCTGTCTGTGTCTCTGACCCTTTCTTTGGCACATACAAACGTTGATAAAAGTGTAAGGGAGTTGGAAAATTCAAAGAAAGAATATGCTAAGCGGTAGAAAGTTATAGAGTGGATGATCTAGCCGAACAGGTGAGTAGCGGAAACTTTGAGAGATTCAATATCAATTTCCAATGCAATTCAAGCTTGTTCATCACGACAGAAGAGAGGAGAGTGGAGTGTCTGTGTGTGTGTTGTGTTTGGTTTCAAATCAATAGTTTGTAGTTTGGTTCCTTGGAGCAATCGAAAACCATTGGCAACAGACCAAGGAGGTTTGCCGAGAGTTATATTCATACATATCTCATTTATTATTAAATAAGATATAAATCTCATTTAAATAGAATTTACATTCAATCTAATAATAAATGAGATATAAGTTAACATAATACTTCATACATGCTAGTACAGATAACATTTTTGTCTGCTAATTTTACCATCGAGAGTCGTGGTCTCACGTTTGGACCACGAGGGAATGCGTCAAAGTAATGCCACGTCACGTCACGATGGAGCTGTATTTTTTCTTTGGAGTACCTGTTTGGTACGAGACGAAAATGATGAATGGTAAAAGAAAGTGACGTGTTTTTATGGTGTTGGATATGAGATTAATTTTAATAGCCTGTAAATCTAAAAGGTGTTGCATTCTCCTTTAATTATATATTTTTATTTATAAAACCTTTAAAAGAGTGGATAATACCAACACATATAATCGATGAGAGTGACAGATAATTTCATATCAAAAAAAAAAAAAAAGAGTGGCAGATAATTCTTATTCTTAACCAATGATGTTGAATTAGAATCATATAAAATGGTAGATAATGTAATCAAGTACTTTTATGAAAAGACAAACTTTTGTGACTATCAAATATTTTTCTTTTCTTTATTCATTTTCTTTTCATTATATTTGTCGGAGTAGTGGCAAAGTTGTAATTTTGTTAACTTATGACTGTACAATATATGACGGAATTAATGAGTTATCCATCCTCAAATAATGTCTTTTCATTTGTCCCACTAATTACATCTTGGCATGTGAAAGAAAAGTATTTAAAAACATTTAGAAAATTAAAACAACTACCAAATATGTATCGCTTGGCTTTTATATGGCAAAAAATAATTAATGAGATAAGATGACATGATTCTTGGCATCTTATTTTTATTCCTTAACGTGTATTCTTAAAGCATTGCTATTCAATAGAAAAGAAACAAAAATCAAATGAAGAAAAATAAAAATGGAACCCATCCACTATGAATATAAATTGTCCCATCAAAATCATTTGTAGATGGCACATAAATTTTTTTCATTTTGATTAGAAGTATTTAAAATTAATTAACTTTTAACTAATTTAAGAAGACTCCAATCCCAAATCTTGTTTATAGGAAACCCACTTCATATATATATATATTTTTTTACTTCTGAAATTATAATAATTGCAATGAGATTTAAATTGTCATGTATAGTATCCAAACCCCTTATTACTAGACCATTCTTAGTGGCTTTCGCTTCACATCATTTAAATCAACCAAAAGTTGAATATTATACTAGATTACTATGGCAAATGCAAACAAGCCTTGCCAATTGAGGCTGGGACAAATATTTGGGTTTCAAGGTTTGAGTACGTGACTATCCCATGATTACGAGTTCAAATTCCCCTAACTATTAAAATAGTCAGTTGGTGGGCAATCGTCTGTTAAGGGGCAATGTCAATGAGTCTTGTGAGTGGCCTTGGACTCCAGTTTGGTGAGGGTATATTTGAATGTCATTTGCAGCCCAATAAGTACCTATTATTCAGTTGGCTAGATTTTCAATTTACACTGACACTCCCGCTGGTATTGGTGTGCCTCTTCTTATTGTCATTTTATGTGCCGACAAAAAAATACAAGCCTTAAGCGTGAATATAGATGGAATCATTGGATCTTATATAACAAGTTGACGAACAAGATATGTGAGGCAAATTATTGAAGAACAAGGATATGATTCACACGTTTTCCATAGCACCCTCTCGGCTCTTGCAGTCTCGATTAAGCAACGCGTTTTTGTCTCTAGACTCTCTAGTCTATAGATCTAATCTTTGTAGTCAACATTTAATCTACAATCTCAACCTAGTTGCACCTTTCCGCTGCTTCCCTCTACTTTAGTACAATCACGTATTTTGAAGCGATCGTAAATTTGATATATAAGTATATTCTTAGCACCAAAATATAACAAAATAAACAAACTAAAATAAATAAATAAATAAATAAAGTAAGTTATTACATTGGGTCGTTTACCGTTGAGCCGATAGACTAACATGTACTAGTACTTTTCTTTGTTAATTTAGCCTTAGCTAGCTGCCGAATTATTATTGTTTAATTGTTACCAACTTTGCAAATTCAATTGTATTACCTCTACAACTATGAAATTTTCATACATGCGGAACACGTAGAAGATGCTGCCGTTTCTGTTGTGGTCAAAGGAGGGAGGGTTGTGACTAAGTTTTTTCTTTTTCCAATTAAAGAAAGAAATAATATAATATTATACAATTGGAAATTGCTACCTCTATTACAAAAATGGTGTATGAAAAACACCAAGATAGCGAAGGGTCAAAAAAGGGTGGCGATGCTAGAAGCAGCAAATTGCAAAACTTTTGTGGTGCACAAAGAAGACCTGTCCAAGCCGCCTTGGAAGTTAGAATCTTCTAACTTCGTAAACACGTCGTTACTTGATCCCATTACTATTAAATCCATCCATACGATAGGTAACAACCACTCCTGGCTTTTCCACTCCAAGTTACCATGTAGATGCAGAGAGGAGTTACCAAAAAATAAAGGCTACAAATTACATTGATGATACTTTTATGTGTATTAAAATTAAATTAACTTTGATGCATTATCAGTGTTAAAAAAATGATAAAATATAATACTTTTTAGTCCTTTAATTTATTTTTTATTTTTATTTGGTTCCCTAATTAATTTTTTTTATTCTTTTTGGTCCTCTAATTTATTTTTTCTTTTTATTTTGGTCCCCTAACATATTTTCATTTTAATCCCCTAAATAATTTTTATTCTTTTCATTTTATTTTGTTTATGAAAAATTAAAATTGAACAAGATATTTACCCTTTTTTAACTATAAAATACAAACAGAAATTAAACAAATAGAAATTAAAAATAGACTACAAATTAAATAAATCAAAGAAAATAATAAGAAGCTAAATGAGGCAAACCGAAGATAAGTAAATTAAAAAGACAACTGAGGAAATCAAAGACAAAGTAATGAAAAATATAAAAATTAAATAAAACATAAAATAAATAGAATTAAAAAAATAGAATTTGAAACAACATAAAACAAATTAAATTAAATTAAATTAAATAAATCCAAAAAGAAAAAGTAGTCACAGACCAAAATGCAAAACTAAAAATAAGTTAAAGAACCAAAAAGTACAAAATGAAAAACAAAAATAAGTTAAGGGACCAAGAGAATAGAAAATTAATTAGGGAATCAAAATAAAAAAAAAGTTAGGAGGCTGAAAAATGTATTTTAGCTAAATAATTTATATTGTCATCGAATCATATATTTCTATACATATAACTTTTGAGATAATAATTATAAAAGTTAAATCCTTTTAATGATTTCACAATACATATTTAGATTCTTGTGTAAAAAACTGTTACACAAACAGTATATTAAAATTGAATTCTAAAATTAACAAGAAGATTAATATCAATGTGAAATTCTTAGTTGAGTATTATAAATAGCGATAACTTGATTATAAATTTTAAAGAGTTTAATTTTGATAAATTAATTTATACACGATTATCCAATCAAATAATTTTATTTGCACAATTTTTAAGTAGAAAATATGAAAGTTAATCATATTTGTTAATGTAAAAATTTATGATGAGATAATAGTATAAATTTTTTTTACAATATATCAAAATTAAATCATATTTTAAATTACTTGAGCATAAGCAAAATTTAAATCATTGCTGGTCATTTTAGAAATGTTTAGTTATTAATTTAGTTTAAGTTTTAATTTTTATTTTTATTTTCTAGTGTTCAATATTTCCTTTACAAAATCTTAAAAATTAAAAAACTAGAATAAAACCTAAAAATTAAAAACTGAAACCAAACATATCATTTCACGTTTTTTTTTTGGTAATCACATTTCAGGCATTTTCAATCTTCAATTATCATATTACAATCCATATTAGAAAGTCTAACAGTCAATACCACTATGTATAAATTAAAAATTAAAAATGTCAAACCTTCCTAGTTTTCTTTGTCAAGTAGAATGCAGATACGTTATTTTTACCTATGTTTTAAAATACCATTTTGGACACGTGGGAATCTCTATGTTGGAGCTTGATTTATCAATTAATAAAAAACTTCAATTTTATTACCGGTGAATATAGTAAATGGTATTGAGATTTTTCATGCCGCCTTACCACATTCATTCATATGTAACTTAATTAAAATACCCAATAATCAATCTAATGATCCCAAATGTCCATATAATGTTTGAAAAGCAAAGAGTTCAAATATCAGTACCTAGTTGAAATAGCAATGCAAATTATCTCAGAATGCCGTGGGGAACACCACTCTGTAGTGAGATGATTGAGCAACTATACACACTTCTTTTCCCCTAGGCTTTTTATTTTAAGTTTCTTTGTTTTGAGTTTTTATTTTATGTTTTTATTTTCTGTATTTTTCAGGTTTAATTACTTTGTAGATCTTATAATTTCACTCAATTTTCAATTAGATCCTTACAGTTTAAATTTTTTTTAATTATGTCCCTATATTATATAAAATTCTTCAATTGAGCCCTGCAAATAATAATCGTTAAAAAAGAGGAATATTTCTAGTATATTTCATCTCTATCTAATACAAAAATTGAAGATTCCTAAAATATTCCTAGTATATACTAGGAATATTTCATTTTTTGTAACAGTTATTATTTGAAGATTCAATTGAAAAAATTTATATAATATAGAACCTAATTAAAAACTTTTAACTGTAACTTATTGAAAATTGAGTGAAATTATAAGGATTAAAGTAATTAAACCTTTTTATTAGAATTTTATGAAGAAAATAAAAAAATATAAAATAAACATAGAAATCTTGTAAGCCACTAAAATTGGTCTAGTGATGAGGAGTTTGGATAGTATATTTGAGATTTTAGGTTCAAACCTAATTGCAACTAATGTAATTTCCAAAATATTAAAAAAGAAAAATAGAAATCTTGTTTTTCACTTATTTCATTTGAAAACATAGAAAATAAACAGGCTCAAACCAAATGAATTATCATTTTTCAGATATTTTGTTTGGACCAATTTTTTACAAACAGCTTTTGTCAATTTATTGTAACAAAGATATTGTGGTTGGGAAAGAGACGTCGCTAGCGCATAGCAGGCCAACTCGAGCCTAGCGAAGAAAGAAGCTTTATTTGGGCTAGGCCAGCAGAATAAGGCTTGTTTGACATTGGTGATTTCGACCCAAAAAAAAGGCTAATTACAGTAGGTTTCCATGAAGTTTTGTGAAATTAACTTCCCTTTCATATATTTTATAAAATTTATTCAGAAAGCCCTTGAATTTATAAAATCATTACACAGCCTGAGTATAAAATTATTACATCACCCTCTCTATCACACAATAAATAAAATATTTAGAAGAAATTAATGTCATCCAAACAAATAAAGGAGAAATGATAAGAATTTAACTAAACCTCATTGTAATTTACCCCAACCACCCTCCTCCCCCCGGGGCCGCCGCCAATAAAAAAATAAAAATAAAGCTAGACTCTGTTGTATAGAAAGTGAAATGCCTTTTATAATACAATTTTCATCGTACAAAATTGGTGATGGAAAAACATTCTCCAGCCAATGAATTTATCTACAACAAAAGCCAGGAATATCAAATGGGAAATAAACCCCCTATACTTGGCACTAAACCAAGAAAGAAAGAAAAAAGAACCACCACCCAGATAACCATTACAGACGTAACTATATCCAAATAGACCATAACCAAGCAAAATCAGAAGTGATGACCATCACTAATCCATTCACAGGACATTGTAGTGCGATCTTAAACCTTAAATTCTCTGGTGATGCTCTCCAGTAAAGAATGGATGCCTTAGAGCTTCATGAGCTTTCAGCCTAGTGGAGGGGTCAAACCGCAGTAGACCCTGCAAGAGATCAAGAAGATCCCCAGCAGAGTGATCCACATGCTGCATCACCAGATTCTGGAGAATGCAAGAAACACCAAGAACATCAAACAGAAAAGAAAAGGAAAATAAAAGAGAAAATAGTGTCAGACGAATAAAATATTTTACGGACAGGAAGACGAGGTAGTTTCAAGACAGCCTTGATGCTTTCTCAGAGACTGCTCCTTCTGGCCAGTTCAGCCTACCGTTTCTGACATACTTCTCTGCGTGCCGGCTGTGCGACAAAGTAAGAAACAGAAGCAGTTGGAGAATATCAAATATATGTTTATATGAAACATTAACACAAACCAACAGAGAGAAAACTATTTTAATCATTTGAAATGTTACACACTCTGCTCTTTTCAACATGTGCTGAGGTATTGGGCCCAAAACCCTCTCCATCATGGCTAGGTGCTCTAAATTCTCATGTGTCTGAAACAAAGCTTCTCCCTACAAGCATTTTGCAGTTCATAATTGCTTATTTTGGTAAAAATTGGACCAATAGTGTTGCTTGCGAATCACTATACTATTGAGGATCTCAACTTACCGAGCACAACTCAACCAAAATGCAGCCAGCACTCCATATGTCACAAGGAAAACTCCATCCAAGTCCTAGAAACAGTACACAAGCCACATTACAAGACAAAGAATGTGAACCTGAAAATTGTAGGCACGCAAGAGAAATACAAACTTACCAAGAATAACCTCAGGTGCCCGATAATGCCTAGTAGATACAATATAGTTATGATCTTGGTGCTCGTAGGCCGTGCTACCAAAATCAATGACCTTAATAGCACTTGACTTTGGCAGTCTCTTATAAGAGGCTCCCTCTTTTGGTGACCGGAACGTAACCTGAAATTAAATAAACTATGAATTCAAAAACTTGAAAAGGCTTGAGGAAAGAGTTTACGCATCCACAAATCTTAAAGCAGAATCATGCACCACAACCCATATTTCTGAAGAACAAGTAAACCTGAAAATTGAACACCAAGAAAGCAGCAATACCTTGTAATCAGGCACTTTTACATACTCTGGGGAAATAAACAGTATATTTTCGGGCTTCAAGTCAGTGTGTATGAGGCGCAAATCATGCATGACTGCAAATTTAGCAACACAGTTAACATAGGTATTATATAACATTGAATACTTTACTCCCTTCTTTTCCAATTCCCTCTTCCATCCTCAATAAGTATTATAATGGCTTTATATGATAAAATCAGAAAGAGTTATAAGAGTCTACTTCTGGAAAAGAAGAGAACAATTGAAGAAAATTTTGTTGATCAAAAAACCCCAAAGCAGCTATTGTAACTTCCCTAAAGAAGAGAGAAGAATGCCATTTATATGATTCTTCCTGCCAAGTTTAGAAAGAATTGGAAACAGAGGAAGCAACAATTACGCACATGCTACACATTCCAACAGTTGTCTGCCTAGCTCACGGACAAGATCAACCGGAAATGGCGATAATTGTTCTTCCGAAGAAAATCATATAAGCTTGGTCCAAGCATCTCAAATACCTGTTAAGACCATTAAAGTTTCATTGACAAGTCTTAACCACAAAAATATTTGTTAAGTTTGAAATGATATCACCACATGTCAATCAGATACTCACAATACAAATATGGTTACGGTAGTCAAACCAGTTCCGTATTTGAACACAGCTGCAATGGATAAAATGACTTAGCAACTGATTAAAACTTCAATTCATAGCCAGTAGTACATTAAACATGGAAAAATCAAAGAAGCCACGCTTACCGGCTGCCATTCCTGTCATATTTCCCAAGCAAGTGAAGCACGTCAACTTCTACCATTGCTGCTTCACGATATTTCTTAATACTCCGCACAACTTTTATGGCAACCATCTCCCTTGTTTCTCTATCCCAACATTCCAAAACCTGACCAAAAGTCCCTGCAAACATTAAAACAGATAGTGTAAGGAAGGATACAATACAACTAAACTCCATCAACAAAACATAGTAAAGGAAGTAAACATGATAGCAGTGGCAACCTTCACCAATTTTCCTGAGGATCTTATCTGCAATTACAGAAACGAAAAGAACATGAGAATTACAAGAAATTAATAATTACACATGAGGATTACAAGAAATTAATAATTTATACAAAGTAAGATACCAAAACAATATTACTCGTAAAAATTTACAAGGACAAGTTCCTCTGATTTATTTAGAGGAAATATTATGATAGGAATGTATGAGAAATTGAGAAGAAATATTGAAGGGGAAAGATCTTTCAAAAATTTAAACTAAAATAAGAACATAGAAGGGTTTAGTAACACAAGTCAGAGAATTATATTCAGATGCAGATTGCTCAAGATGAAGTGATAATTTTTTTTTGATAAAAATGGGTGAATCAATCATGCAATTCAAGCAAACTTCAAATATACACGTTTTTAACATACATGTGAAAAAAAAAATCTCCTTTAATAGAAATGAGACAACTACATAAGATAACAGTCATCACTTCGAAAAATTATAACCAAAAAGTTTCAAACAAAATAAGTGAATGTTCAAAAAGTGATAATAGATTGAAAATGCACCAATATAAAACTAGTTGGTTTTAAATTAAGAATTATTTTAGCAGCATAAGCACATCTAGTGGAAAGAGACAATGGAGAATAGCTCTTCAATGGTGGTTAAATGCATTTACACCGAGAAGTTAAATTGTCTCCATGCGCAAACACGTAATGTCCATCTTTGCCATCATCTCGCCATTGAGGAGAGGCCTTTTCAGCTAATCCCTTTACAAACAGACTAGCATGTTCAGGAAGCACCCTCGACGTTCCAAAGCTTGTCAAATTCGCAACTTCTTGTCCATAATACATCCCGAAAGAGCCTACACAAAGCCACTTACTCATACTCCACTAAAGAAACAGTAATTGAACATGTATCCTCCACCCCCCCCAACAAAAACCAAAACAAATAAAGAAAAGAAAATTTTGATTTTAAGAAAAACTTCTATGATGATTGAAACCATTCAAATGAACATCTATGTGCTGAAAAACTACTCAAACAGAAATTATGTCACAAATTACAAGTCCAAACCGTTATTTTTATACAGAGACATACAATAAGAAGAGACTCCTTTTAGGACCAAAAAAAAAAGGATGCATGAATACATATTGCATAGAATTAAAAGCTAATTATGCATTAAGGGGAAAAAAAAGTAATCTTTTTTCAGCTAATTCCCTGTATATGATAATTTGCAATCAAAGTGTACCACCAAAAAACCGCAATGAAAAAATAAAAGATAAATTTCCAGAAAAATACCGTAAAAAAAAAAAAGTATTCCCGAAATCAAACCAGGCAGATCTATAAATTTATTTTCTTCTAATTTTGGCAAAATTTTCCTCGAAAACCATTTTGTTTTTTCAAATCTAAGGAAGGTGAAATTGATGATGGTGGATGAAACGAAAGGTTATACCTTTGAGTGGGTTTGAGGAAGATCCCAAGCCAATTTAGGCCTTTTTCGAGGGCGTCGATCGAGTTGAGAGTGGGAGAAGGCTGTAGCGTAGTCCATCTCCATCAAATAAGAAACCCTAATTCCCAACTTGATTGGATTTGATTTTGATTGAGATTTAGCTGCATCTGACTTGTTCTCACAACAGAATCAGACCCCATCATCATTCATCATCCTCAGACGTCTCTAGTCGTTCGATTTTCACCATCCTGGTTAATCTACACCGTTCTTTTTCTCTTGCACTTTTCTCCCCTATTGGGGGCATTATTATCGGTTTAGGATTTATTTATTTTTCTAACCAATATGAGTATAGCTGATGTGGTTAATCTTTCACTAATGTTTCGTTGTCACTTGAATTTGATTCTCAAATTTTTTTTTTGATGGATGATCTACAATAACAATGCTTGATAAATACAAAGACATAGCTAACTCAAGATTGGGATAAACCTTTTCTTTAACCTAAACTTTTAATCCACCAAAATGTTTGGTTGATGGAAATAAATAGAATAAAGTAGAGTGTCACGAAATTTAAACTTATTCCATTATTTGGATTTGCACATTTTGGATGGAATAGAGAGATTAATGAAATTATTCTATTTTTTTTTAACTTTTTTTCCTCCCAAATTGAACGAAATAAGATGGAATAAAAATATTCAAATAATAGAACAATTATTTTGCTCTACTCTATTTCATTTCTGTTTCATTTTACTATGCTATATCAATCCAAACAAAGTGGGGATGGCTAAGTTGATAGGTGCCATGAGTCTTTATTAGAGGCCTCAATTTGAATTTTGAGAATTGACAAAAAAATAAAAAACTCTTTGGGAAATTCCTATTTTTTAGGGAATTTAGTTTGAATTAATCAAATTCCTAATAATAAAACGTGAATACCGGTTGTCCCATCAAGAAAAAATAATTTAAAACAAAATTTTCAAGTATTGTTAGAGCTTCACTTTTAGAGGACGTTAAATATCAAGTAATTTATTTGGAATATTGCCTGGATTTATGATATCACTAGTGTAGTAACACGTGTAATGCATAAGAATATTAATTAGATTATATGTAAAGTGCATATGAATAGAATAATAATTACCATGATAATATGTCACATACATAAACCATAATGATGTAATGTAATTGAGTTAAGTTTTAATTTGCCCAACATAGTTAGCAATTTCCATGACATCTGCATGATATGCAATATTGTAAAATATGCAAATTAAATATTCAATCAAAATTAAATGAAGTAAACGTATATAAGCTGAATCACTATTCCTACATCACCCATGTCATGCATGAAAAATGAAAAATGATAATAATTATTAACCATAGAATAATTAAAAAATTAATAATATTAAAAAAGATTGTATAGAAATAATAATTGTTTGAAGAAATATTATTCTTGATTATTCCTTTAATATTTTCATCTTAAAAGAGTACTTCACATATTCTTCTAAAGTGGAGCATTATAACTGAATTAATTGAATTGCACAAATAAAAATATTTTTTAAAAAAAATAGCTAAAGCTAAAATTTTCAAATGAAAGTAGCAGGGGTAGGGAACCAAACATTTATCGTCAAGATTGCTTGAATAGGATTAACATAATATATTTTCGCAACTTACTACCTATTTGTTTGTTTGTTGAGCCACTCGTGTTAATTTATATATATATAATGGAATCCATTAGCTTGTTTTCTTTCCATATGGAAATGATTCATTTGTTTCTAATCCTCTTCCTTTTATTCCTCCCTTAAATTATGTTATAGCCAAAAGTATTGGCAATGCAATCGAGATAGTGCACTGCTGCAACATGGGAAGAGTTCAATCTGCTGCAATATCATTTATAGAAGAGGAGTCTTACTAAACAGCTAGCTATAGCACCCGTGCGATGCACGGATTCGTAGATATATTTTTATAATTATTTTTAATTAAATTATTTTAAAAGAAAAATAAAATAGTATTTAAAAACTCAGTAGAATAAGGATATATAATTAAAAATTAAATAAAATAAGAACACATACTTATGGTTTTACAAATAAGAATGAATATTTATTTCAATCACTATCTTAACCTATCAAATAACTTGGAAGTAAAATTTTTATTCATATGATTTAAAATATATATTTTTTAAAAATCTCGTTCATTATCAAAATGTAAATCACTTAGGTTATACAGAGCTAACATGTTATAGTAATAATTGTTTAAATTTCATATATATATATATATATATATATTATGTGCAACTGAATAAACTGTTACACAAATCTAATTCATTTTAGATGCCAAGGATGTTTCTTCCTTTGAACTTGACTGCCGTACAATTAAAAAATAAAATTATTTTGTTTGGTTGCTTTAAATTTTAAGTAAATTAATTCTTAAAAAAATCAAGTTAAGTTATTGTGAATTAATAATATATTTTCTTTGCCATTTTGGCCATAATGGAATACTCAACTTGAATTCCGAAAATACAAAATAGTACAATTAAAATTATTGAAATATATATTAATTTCATAAATGACATATATTTTCAGATTAAAATGCACTAAAAGAATGGAAGTGAAGTTGGACACCTATTGTATATACATGTTTTGTCCCTGGTTTCATGCAAAATTGGGACAAAATTCCAGTACCAGCACCCATGTCAAGAACTACTTTATTCTTGAATTAATAAGAACTTATTTTGATAAATAACATTTTGATATGTCTTTATTCTTAATCCAATAACATTATTCAAAATTTATTAATTTAATAATGTGGTCAGTTACTTACAGTTGATTATTGTGGAGCTTGGATCCATATATGTGTGTTTGGTCTATGATACAAAGAATTGTAAATTTTCCATGATTCCATCAAGTTTGTGCATGTTCACCTCTTCAATTATTAACTTATTATCATTATTATTGTATAATAAATGAAATGTAAATTAATTTTATTACTCTTCCATAAGAATTGTAGTTCAAACGCAAACTACTGATTCATTCCGAAGAGTTCAGTTACATTGATTTAAATCAATGCATTTACAAATTTTAAATGTCTTTAAATCAATTCATCTCCATGATTACCATATTAATGTGGGTGGTACATTTTATAGTGCTTCTTTGTCATATTAATGAGTTACAAAAGTATTTTATAAATAATTGATTAGTAAAATTTATAATATTATCATGTAAAATAAGTTGATAACTTCCCGATAGCTTTTCAACTACCTTTTTTCTTCTCTATATAAGGCATAAATTTAGACACTTATATTTTTTAATAATTTCAATTAATTATAAAGGATTTATTTACTATTAATTATGACTCAACTATTATCACGATTTATTACATAATTATCACTATAATAATATAACTAAATTTACTAATTTTTATTATAATGTTGTGCTTAATTTTGATTTGATAACTCATAAACTATATTTTTAATTCTATAGCAAAAAATAAAATAATATTTTCAAATAATAAAAATAAAATAAAACTTAAAAACATAAAATTATATATAGAGAATGTAAATGATTTTTTTAGATTAGATAAAATATAGGGAATTATAAATTTTAAATACTATACTAATAAAAGATATTGAGTAAATTCATAATCTTTTGAATATAAAATAAAACTAAATATAATTAAAATTAAATTTTAATCATTAGTGTTATATTCATTAGTCTTATAATGTGGTGCTTAATTTTGATTTGGTCATAAATTATACTTTTCTTTATACAATAAAAATAAAATAAGACCATTTAGTTAACCATTGGAATAAGTATGTAACATAACATTAAATATGCGTCTTAAGAGTAAATAAAATATGCTTTATTTTTATTTTCCTTTTTTTGTGTACAAAGAAAAAGGAGAGCCAATTTCCAAGAGTAAAATTAAAAACCTGATCACAAACATAATTCTCCATATTCTAAAATAGCGCCAAATGACAATATCAATATTTCTAAGGGAGTAAATCATGGTTATCAATATCTAATCATGATTTTTCATTACACAAAATTGGTTTTTGATTAAATTGAAAAGAGTGAGCATTTTTTTTCTAACATTGAAAATGGAGAGAATTCAACATTTATCGATGAAAATTAAGAGAGAGTAAATGATGTTTGTAAGAATAAAATATTTTTGAGTAAGGAGTATAATATTAATTATTATTAAGGAATTTCTCTAGCTTGAGTTGGAATAAAAAATAAAAGAATAAAGTAATCAAGGAAAGACAGAACAACTAAGTATCTTATGTAGCCCTAGGTTATTTTTTTCAATAATATTCAGAAAGTTATTTTGCTGAATCTTTGGTGTTCAATATATATAGAACAATAATACATATATACTAATGGTTCAACAAATTGTATTGACCATTGAGTTTTGTTTTTCTTTTATGAATGATAGAAGATATTTAAAATTGTGTAATATAAATATTAATACATTTTTATTTTGAATATATGAATAGATGCTATATAAATAAAATATTTTTTAATAATTAGACGTAACAATAGATGATATAAGTGGTTAATTTCATATATATATATATATATATATATTGGAGGAATAGATGCTATTCATATATATATATTTTTTTATAAGGAATAGATGTTATTCACATTATATTATGTTGAGCTACGGTGCAATTCAAGAATTTTATTTGTATTAACCATTTATAATTTAATTTTATATAATAATATAAATATTTCACTTAATTATTTATTGCAATAAATGCAGCATGCAATGAATTTTACACACACACACACACACATATATATATATATATATATATATATATATATATATATATATATATATATATACACATTGATTGATGATCGACATACACACCTAGAGACATATACACAAACACCATTACAAAAGAAAAAAAAAAAAAACCACAATAGCATTTAACTACACTAACCACTGAGCTCACATTCACACTTCAATGAACCATCTGCCAAAATAGTACCAGCATCACCAAAACACTATCAATCATGTTACACACCATTTCCTTTTAAAGCTCTTTTTATTTCACACGATATTGAACTTCTTGTTTGGTATTAGGCGAATGATAGCCACCAGAGAAAAAACCACCAACCGACAAATTATTTTCAAACCAAAACCTTATCATGACATCAGTAGAAATATTTGCATTGTTAGGCCCTTATGAATATGTTGTAATATCCCCCTATAAATTATGTAACATGAGCACTTATGAAGCATTGACCAATATATATGTAAAAAAGGATTGAGTAACTTGCACTAGTTGGATTTTACTATTCGAGGGATGAAAAAGTTGCAATTATCAAATGGTTTTACTGCAATGGGATCAAGCTCTTATTATTCTACATGTAATAAAAAAATAGTGACATCAAGTAATTGTGGAAAAAAAGTAATATGTAAACAATGTTATAGGGAAAATAGCTAGAGTGGAAGTATTAATTCTTTAATTTTTTTTTTAAAAAAGTCTAAGTCATCTTTGCCTAATACATGTCACAGAAATTCATCACCCCATGACCCAGGTACGCTTGTAGCAAAACTTAGAAAACATCAACAAAAACTACATTAATGGCATACTGCAAATAACATATGCACAACAAAGACATGACCATCAGCTGCTTTACCAAACACAAACTAGGAAATAACATAATGATGTTGCAACAAAAATAAATTAAAAGAACCGGGAAAATAGCATCTATCTAAAGCACAAGACAGCAAAAACTGCAAAGAAATTATAAGTGAGCACCTCAAATTGAAAAAACAAATATTTCACATTTGTCAAACCAAATACTCAATCCATTCATCATATTCCTAAAGACAACAAATTATTAAATGACATAACGAAACATAAATATAATTACTTAAGAAGATATGAGCACATGAAATTCAAAGTTAACAAGCCATGAAATTTATCAGTCCAAAGGCTTAATAATAGGAACAATAAATGCAAAGTCATAAAGTACTCCACTAAAATCACGAGTAGATCAGTTAATATGTCACTAAAAACATCCCAATTGGAGAGTACTTATTGGAGAAAAGATTATGAAAATAGCATAGAACCCACACTCAATAGAACCCATATGTTTAAGAATCTTTGACAACTTAAAGGTACTCTTACAAAATGGACTATTAGATTTAGCATAACATTGAGATGAAAAACAAACCAAAACATGTAGTTCACTTGGAGTAACATCATAAAACAAAAGGCGAGGAAAAAGAAAAAATAAAGACCAAGTAGTAGCAAGCATAAAACAACCCCAAGACTACCTATTTAAAAAACAATAACCATCCCCATGAAACATTTGGGGACTAACCACATGACATAAACATAACTAAATCAAAACTGGAAACATAGTAGGAAGGACAGCCAAAACACAAACAACAGTTAAAAAAAATCATAGAGATAACCAAAAAAAAAAAAAAAGACAATGAACCAATAACGTAACCTATCAACTTCACTATGCAGTGCACAAAAAATAACAGAAAAAACATGTCACCATAGCACTAATAATAGAACATGGAGCAGAATAAAGATATACAATATATGCGAAACAAATTCAGAGCACTATATTTGACAAAAAATTTCATGATGATACGCATAGTGACGCATGGCATTTACTGAGTTATCATTAGTGGATATTGGTGGGCTATGATTGGTGAGTGATGATGGAGATATGAATATATATATATATATATATATATATATATATATATATATATATATATATATTTAACAATTATTCTCACTTAATCCTATATATATATATATATATATGATTGAAGAAATATAAGATTAAAAATTAATTAATAGTAATTGAAATTAATAATTATTAATATTTTATAATTAAAGTTAAAAATTATTTATCATTATATTAAAAATATGTAAACATAAGCTATTCATTAAATACAAATGAAATAACTATTCTTTAACTCAAACTAATGATTGGTCCAATTTGAATTAAAAATAAAATAGAAATAATCATATTGGTTAAGATAAAGGCCCACATAAATGGAAAGGATGGAAATAATTAGTTGCATATTTTTCAAAAAATGGAGGGAAATAAAATAAAGGAGGACGCCTTATCAATTTTATTATGTTATGAACCCTATTTTAGAATAAGATATATGATTATATGATATATGATCTTGTTTGATTGGTTTTATTATTGACAATGCAGTTCAGATTTTAGAGATTTATACTGCATTCATACGGACAATATGGATAACTTTAATTCATAGAGGTATCTATGTGGATTATCACCCATGTGACAATCTCCTATTATTATTTAGACATTATATTTACCTTGTGTGAGATCATGTGATATTACTCGTGATACCCCTTCATTCAAATAACCATGTGCTAACCTCCTCAAAGATTTAACTTGTTGGAAACCCTTAGGTTTAATTCTATTAAATAATTATCAATTTACTTCAAACAACTTAATAAATGAATTGAATTTCAATGAATTTAAATCTCCAAAACTAAAAATTAAAATTAGACCCAAAGAGGTGTGATTTGGTGTGAATTTAATTCCAACAAAAATAATACCAAAATAACCTTATTTGAATATAATATTTGTTTCTAACCTATTAATGAAGGATAAAATAGTAAAAATTAAATTCATTCATTTTTAAACACATTACAAATCAAGAAATTGAATTCAATTCTTTAATTTACTAGTTCATTCAAACATAAGAATTCAATTTCAATTTTTGACAAATTATTAAATAAGAATTCAATTTAATTTCATCTTATTAAAATTTCCAAACCTTGTAAAGAATATACATAACACCTTTATTTTTTACGAAATTACTTTTGACTTTTCTTAAGATTTAGTGTAATTATATTTGGTATCTTTATTTTACAAAATTATCACTATTTCCTCATTAAAATCACACTAACATATTTACAAATACTTATTAATTTAAATGACAAAAAAGATAGCATGTGACATATATACAATTATTATTAATGATAAAATTATAATATTTAACATATTGATTGAATGAATTCTTTTTTTTTTTATCACATGAAGATGAAACTTATAATTATAACTTATGATAAAAGAAGATATTTTAGTTAATATATATCAAATATTATAAAAATATTACAGTTTTATTACCAAAAATTATGTATATGTCATATTATATTTTTTGTTATTTAAATTAATGAATTAAAATTTATAGGGGAGATCAATGTAATTTTATAAAATAAAGGGTGATAGTGTAATTATACTAAATATCAGGAAAGATTAATGTAATTTACCATTTATTTTTTATGCCGTGTAACATCCAACACCCATGAGTGCCCTTGCAATTACGGCATTGGATACCCTTTTAAGGAGTGTTAATGTAAGAGTGACAAGTAGATAGATACCATCTATAACTCAAAAGAAGTCGTGTAACTACTCTTATTATTTTATTTTTTATAATAATAATCCAATTTTCTTATACAAGATTATGACAGTCTTTCTAACTTGTATTTCATAACGTTTTGCGCAAATTGCATTACTCCAAGACTATTTGCTTTTTGGAAGAAATTTGCTAGACGGATAGTAGTAAGGTGAGGCACCATTGCTGGGTGTCTTGGAGGGCGCTGTTTACGTCTCCTTGTGTCTTATAACCCATGAAACTCAGGGATTACTGGACATGTCTATGGTCTTCCTTAATCAAACAACAATCTCTAGACTTTTCATTAGGGTATTAATTTAATTACAGTTGATGTGTCAATTTCTTCAGTAGAGCATGCCTATGTTGTTGTAGGCTACAAATCCATGAGACTTTGAAATTGAAAACTAACCAAGTCATACATAGGGAATCATATCAAAATTTTAGATAACAAAAACATGTATGATCTCTGCGCATCCTACTTCGCGACGAACCCGAAATTGTTAAATTGGAGTCGCCACCAAGTTTATTTAAATTGGGAAAAACATGGAAAAACCCGTTTTATTTGAAAAGTGGTCTTTAAAACCATATTTGAATTTGTTTGTTATGCATAGGGAAGGGTAGGGATTTAATTCTACGCACCCCTAATACACCCGTCTTTAGACGGTACCTTAATTGATTTGTGCAAATTATTAATAACCTTTCAAAATATTCATTTTTATATTTTTATTTACAACAAAATTTAAAAAAATAAATAAATTGAGAACACTAGCTGTCACAACTTAGATGTTCAAATACGTGTTAACAAACCGTTACGGTTAAATTAACATTTTTATTCAAAATACAATATTTCACAAATAAGTAACAAATTTAAACTAAATATATGAAAATGAAAATCTCTTATGAATTATAAATATTTACAAATAAGATAAAAATTTATTTTGATATTTTTTACGAAAACTAAAATAAAATATAAAAGAGAACATACTTTTAAAGAAAATTTGGAACATCAAGCTTCACAACTCATGTCAAAATATTGAGTTAACAAGCCGTCTCGGCTAAATTAACTTTTTAATTTGAAATAAAATATTTCCTAAAGAAATGATTATTTAAATTAAATAATATATCTCATAAAAAAATTTACAAATAAGACAAAAATTATGAAAATTTAATTTTGACTTGACAGGATTTGAATCGCCCTCCTACGTATCCTCCGCAATGGGGAATTCAAAGTCACGTAGTTTGTATACAAGATTTGTATAATTGATTTTAATATTGAAAATGAATTTTAAATATCAAGTTCAACAAAATATTCCAGAATATAACAAATTTAGTTAAATTAATCCGTTTATAACATTTTATCAATTAATTAACTAAAAAAGGAAATATATTGAAATAAAATACTCACACATTTATTTCAATCTTAAAAATGAATAATAAAAAAAATGTTTAGACTTAACTTAGACCCAAACCCAAACAAGTAAACTTGAAATTAGATCCAACAGAATCAAACCATGCTAACCCAAAAATATAACTAAATAAATAAAATTTATAAATTCCTTGAACAAACTTTACACACACGCACTGATTCTTCCTTTTTTTTAAATTACCCAATTGACAAGACAAAACAACTAAAAGAAAATTTTGAATCTTAAAAAATAAAGCTCACGATGAATGCAATCCAGGAATCAAAAATAAATTCAATTAACACCTCAGTACCTAGATCTCAGACACACTAAAAACAAAAACCTCTCTCTCATAACACACACTCATACTCATGGTTCTCACACTCACACACTTATTGACAAATATTTACACTACACAAAATCACAAAAGAAAGGAATCTAGAAGGAAATAAGAGAGAGAAGTATCAAGAGAGAGAAAAAGCTGTGAGAACAAGAAGTTGAGAGAATTTAGAAAGAGAAGAAAGAGATCGACGGCACGGCAGCGCGAGGGGAAGGGAAGGCTGCTCCGCAGGAAGAGGCCGACCCCGGCCATGAAGCACCGGTGGGAGCGATCTCGGGGAGAGGGAAGGAGCGCCAACTCCACCGTGGAAAAAAGGAGGCGATCCGTGCAGGGCTGGAGCTTATCCGGTTGGGTTCGACTTTCGAGAGAGGAAGGCGGTGATGTTGCATGAAGAGGAAGACCATTGATGGAGTGAAGGGGACCACCGCCACCCACCTTCTTCGGTTTTATTTCCTTTTTTTTTTATTTTTTGATGAATTGAGAACTTTACCTCTGATATGATGTTTTTGTTAAAATGGACTATTGATGATGATGGATTTGCTTAGGTTTGTGTTTGATTCTTGGTTCATTTCTATTTTGGCTATAAATTCCGGGTATGGCTTGCTTTCCTTATTTTGGTTTGTGGTTTGGCTAAGATTTTGGTTCAGTCAAGAATGGTGATCAAGTTTTTCTGAGTTGGAAATTGATTCCCTTGCTGAAATTTTCTAAAAACTCCCTCAAAGATAAGATAAAACTTTTCAAAGGTTGAAAATGGTTATTAGAGTGTTAGAAAAATAAGATGGTTAGAGAGTAAGCGTCCCCTATTCAAAAATTGCCATGATGAATTTATAGATCTCTCTCTTTCGTTTTGTTGCTGTTGATCGTAGGATCCAACTCATCCACCGAAGAAAATTTGACGCCTTGCACATAGTGGAGAGGAACACCATCATGCTCCACCATTTTTCTATTTTTTTTTGTTTTTATACTTCCCTCATCCTCTCCATCCGTGACCAACTTTTATTTTGGATGGAATGAATAAGAATTAGGAGTCCGTGACTCCTCTCCTCCTCTTATTTTATTTTATTTTTATTATTTTTTGTAAAACAAAATGCAATGGGCTTAATGGATTGGATTTTTTATTCATTTTTTATGCACATGAGAAATGTAAAACCATGGTAAAATGAATCTAAATAAAAAAAAATCTAAACTGAATTCTGATTACACACAACAAAGAACTATAGACAAGACTTGAAATGGTTTGCAATTTCACTCATCAAAATAAAATTACCAACATGAGTCTATAATGGGCAAAACTCATAAAATATGCCAGGAAAAAAATTGTTTTTGTTTTTTTTTTTTATGGGTCAGACAAAATGAGGTGTCCAGGCCCCTCTTTGCTCGTTTCTTATAAGAAAATATGAAAAATCTAAGTTCTTATATTATCTTCATAAGGAATGAGTAAAGACATGAACATTGATTTTGTTTGGCATTGCATGAAATGCAAAATGCAAGAAGATTGAATTCTAACTTTGAAAAAGTCTAAAAATGAAAGTCACATACAAACTATACAATTTAGAAATCACCTATGTATGAATCATGCAAAGAAGAGAAATTAACTAATTTGACACAAATTCACAAATGACAAGAAATGTCAAAATGAATGGAATTTATAAGAGATTTAAAAGCCAATAGAGGCTTAGAGAATTTACAAACCGAGATGGCTGACCTAAATCAAAAAATCTTGCGACCAACCGAGTCAACAAGCAACAGGAAATGAAACATTTTGCGACCAACTAGATAATGTCCACAAGTGACAAGAAAATTAAAAATCTTGCGACGACTGGATACGAGTCCACAAAAGCAGGAAATGAAAAGCCTTGACCAATTGGACTATACGGGTCCACAAAAGCAGAAATGAAAAACCTTGCTAACTTGGATATGGGTCAGCAAGCAAGATGAAATGAAACATCTTGCGACCAACTGGATACGGGTCACAAGCGAGGAAATTAAAATGGCAATCTTAGGCCGACTAAAGTAAATTGGCAATTCAGGACTGAAAATATAAATGGCAATTTAGGCCGACTGAAAAGGTAAATGGTGGCAATTCTGAGGCCGACATGAAAGTAAATGGTGGCAATCTGAGGCCGACATGAAAGTAAATGGTGGCAATATGAGGCCGACATGAAAAGTAAATTGGCAATTGAGGCCGAAGGAAAGGAAATGGTGGCAATTGAGGCGACTGAAGTAAATTGCAATCTGAGGGACATGAAATGTAAACTGATCTGAGGTCAGGAAAATAAATTGTGGCAATTAGGCCGAAAAATAAATTGGAATTAGGCCGCAGGAAAGTAAATGGTGGCAATCTTAGGCCAACATGAAATGTAAATGGTGGCAATCTGAGGCACAGAAAATAAATTGGGAATCAGGCCGACGAAATGAAATTGGCAATCTTAGGTCAAAAGTAAAGTGGCAATTTGGCCGACTGAAAAATAAATTGGCAATTGGCCGACTGAAAGTAAATTGGCAATTTGAGGCCAACAAGAAAAGTAAAGTGGCAATTCAGGCTAAAAATAAATTGCACTGAAAACAATGATTTGCATTGCTCCTTCTTTTTTGTTATATGCAAAAGTTATGAATTTATCACTCACTTGAGTTTTTCAGACATATTCTTGAAGAACTAACTGACCCAAATCAAGCAAACCTCGAGGAAGACTTTAACCGATCAAACTCGTAATTCTTGAGCTGGACTTTCTGCACAAGTAAAGCTTTCTTCTTCTCTAACTTTACCCACTTCTTTCCATTCTTTCTTCTTTCTCTTTTCCCTTTTAAAGGATGATGATTGCTTTTCTGCAAGCTTAATTAAAGCTTCTGAATTCTCTGGTGTGATGCTAGTCATTGATGTATTGCTATAAACATTGTTAGGTTGTATAATTTAAACTTAAATATATCCTACTTGAGACATCATAAATAAACATGCATTCAAAGAGAAAGTGGAAGAATTAACTGAATGGACATATTTATTGCTTGGTGTATTGGATGACAAAATATTTGGAAAAAGACAACCACAAAAATGAAAGATAGGATTGTGAAAGACATGAAAATTTTGCCCCAATTTGGGTTCTTTGTGGTTCATTCAATTGATTTCTCGCAACAAATTGGATGCTATAACCATTGCTTCCGTTGTTGAGCTTTCAATCTTTCCTTTTCTTAATTCCCAAACTGCCTCCAACTTCAGCCCAGCCTGCTTTGCTCAGAGGATGAACTTATCACCGAAAATTGCCCCAATGTAGATTGCTTGAGATGATGCTTTGCTCTAACTTTTGCTTAGGCCGCTCTTTTGAGTTTTCGACCTAACGAGCTCTTTTTATCTTTTTTTCTTTTTCTTGTTTTGCCCTAATTTTTGCTTAGGCCGCTCTTTCAGTTTTCAACCTAACGGTTTTTTATTATTTTTTTTTTAGCATCTTTTCAAGCATAAAACCTTTTGACTTGCATCAGTGTTGATTGGTTTAGGCAATTCTTGTCCATCCATGTTTTGCAAAATCAATGCTCCACCTTAGCTTGTTTGACAATGTAAGGACCCTCATAACTCGGAGCCCATTTTCCCGTGCGTCCTCCTGTTCGGGAGAATTTTCTTTAAAAAATTCTCCCATAAAAATCTCTAGGACGAACTTTCTTGTTAAAAGCTTTGGCCATCCTACTTTGGTACAATTGGCCATGACAAATAGCTGCCAATCTTCTTTCTTCTATCATGTTCAACTTCACATATCGAGCCTTCACCCATTCAGATTCCTCTAGCTCAGCCTCCATTAGAACCCTTAATGACGGGATTTCCACTTCTATGGGGATACAGCTTCTGTTCCATATACCAATGAGAAGGGAGTCATCCCTATGTCTCGATCGTATATTGGTACGATATGCATGTAAAGCATATGGCAGCATCTCATGCCAATCTCTGTAATTTACCACCATTTTGGCGATGATTTTCTTGATGTTCTTATTTGAGCCCAACCATGCCATTCATCTGAGGTCTGTAAGGAGCTGAGTTGTGGTGCTTGATTTTGAAAGTCTTGAAAAATTTCTGAACTTTGGCACCATTGAGATTAGGAGCATTGTCTGTGATGATTCTTTCTGAAATTCCATATCCAGATAATGTCCCTCTTGATGAATCTAAGAAACACCTTCTGTGTGATGCTGGCATATGAAGCAGCTTCCACCCATTTAGTGAAATAGTCTATTGCCACCAAAATGAAGCGATGACCATTGGATGCCTTGGGATTAATTGAGCCGATCACATCCATGCCCCACATCGAGAAAGGCCAGGGAGATACCATGTTGTGTAATGGAACTGAGGAGCATTGATTCGGTCTGCATATATTTGGCATTTGTGGCACTTTCGAACATGATTGATAAATCATTCTCCATGGTGGACCAGGTAATAACCACTTCTTAGGATTTTGCGTGCCATCATGTGTCCATTGGCATGAGTTCCGCAAATTCCTTCATGGACTTCAATCATGATTATTCGAGCTTCATGAGCATCTACACATCTAAGGAGAGTGGTGTCATGATTCCTCTTGTAAAGGACTTCACCATTCAGGAAAAAGGACATAGCCAGTCGTCGGATTGTCTTCTTGCTTATCTCATTTGCCCGCAGGGTATTCTCCCTTTTGAATATACTGCTTCATATCATGATACCATGGTTGACCGTCTGTTCAGCCTCTACATTACCACATATACTGGTTCATCTTGTACCTCTACATGGATAGGTTGGACATTGGTGTGGACTTCCAATTTAGTCATTACAGCCAAAGTCGCCAATGCATCCGCATATTGGTTCTTGTCTCGAGTTAAGTGAGAAAATGATATATCATCAAAGTGCTCAATTAGTCGAGACAAGTGCTTTTGATAAGGTACCAATTTGGGATCCTTTGTACGCCATTGTCCATTAACTTGGTAGATTATGAGTGCCGAATCTCCAAAGACTTTTAGTTCTTTGATTCCCAAGTCAATTGCCACTTGCAAACCATTTGCACATGCCTCATACTCTGCAATGTTGTTGGTACATTCAAAATCTAATTTGATGGAGACTGGGTCCGTTTCCAGCCGGTGATACTACGAGCTCCTACTCCACATCCATTCATGTTGACAGCCCCATCAAAGTACATCTTCCATGTATTCTCCTCTTCTACATCTTCTTTTTCCACCACCAATATCTCGTTATCAGGAAACTTAGCCGTGGTGGGTTGTCCATCCTCCAAAGGGTTTTCAGCTAGGTGATCAGAATTGCACCTCCCTTGACAGACTTTTGAGTCACATACTTGATATCAAATTTTGCACAGGATCACTTGCCACTTTGACATTCTCAATGACACATGGGGACTATCAAATATGTATCTCAATGGATCCATTCGAGAAATTAACCAAGTGGTGTAATATAACATATATTGCCTTAGCCTTTTAGAGGCCCATGCTAATGCACAACAGGTCTTCTCAATTGCCAAATAGCGGATTCACAGTCATTAAACTTCTTGCTCAGATAATAAATAGCTTGTTCCTTCTTTCCATACTCATCATATTGTCCCAACATTGCCCCAAGTGACGTGGGCAACACTATGAGGTACAATATTAGAGGACGACCTGGTATAGGTGGGGTCAAACTGAGGTTTTATTAAATAAGCCTTTATTTTGTCAAAGGCTTCTTGGCACTCTTCATTCCATTCTCCAGGTTGATGTTTTCGTAACAGCTTGAATATCGGCTCACAAGTGCTAGTCAAATTGGCAATGAATCTAGCAATGTAGTTGAGCCTCCCAGAAAACTTCTCACTTCCTTTTTGGTTCGGGAGCTGGCATCTCCTGATCGCCTTTACTTTGTCTGGATCTACCTTTATCCCTTCTCGCGACAATGAATCGAGTAATTTCCCTGTAGATGCTCCAAAGACACATTTATTCCGTTCAGCTTGCTTATATTTTCTAAGCCTTTCGAACAACTTTTGTAGAACTGTTACATGACTTTCTCCCTCTTTAGACTTGGCGACCATGTCATCCACATACACTTCAATCTCTTTATGCATCATGTCATGGAATAATGCAACCATGGCACGTTGGTAGGTGGCACAGCATTTTTCAATCCGAATGGCATGACTGGATAGCAGAATGTTCCCCACGGCGTTATGAAAGTAGTTTTTCCTTTGTCATGAACGTCCATGGGAATCTGATTATACCCTGAGTACCCATCCATAAATGAAAAGCGTGATTTCCAGCTGTATTATCGACTAGGACATCAATGTGAGGGAGTGGAAAATCGTCTTTTGGGCTAGCTTTGTTTAGATCCGATAATCCACACACATTCTAACTTTTCCATCCTTTTTAGGCACGGGCACAATGTTAGCCACCCAGTCAGTGTGTCTTGACACCTCCAAAAATCCGGCCTCTAGCCTTTAGTCACCTCCTCTTTTATTTTCAATGACATTTCAGGCCGCATCCTTCTCAACTTTTGCTTTTCGGTTCAGCTTCCGCATATAAAGGGATCTTATGTGAAGCTATTTCTGGATCTAGCTGGCATATCATGGTAGGACCACGCAAAGACATCCAGGTATTCTTTGAACAATGCAATCATTTCTGAGCGTTTTGGATTTTCCACTATTTTCAGCTCCTTTTTCTCTTCTTCAGTGCCCATGTTAATCAACTCGATCACCTCATTGTCTAAGTCAAATCCCTTTTCTGATGTTCCAGGTAGGTCTGAAAATTGCCCAACAATTTCTTGATCTTCATCAGATTCATGGCTATCACAATCAATTCAGCAAGAGAACCAATTGACGAGCTTCCAAATTTCCTTTCATGAGGCAAAATTTCTATAGCATTTAGATTCCTGGAAAGCAATTGTGGTGGGTTGGAAGGCCAAAACGATAGTGGAAAAGTGCAAAATAAAATAAGAAAAACAAAATTAATGAGCTAAAAATGATGGTAAAGAGAAAGCAAATAAAGGACTGAAACAAGGAGAATGAAAGACACCAAGAAATATAAAAGATGCGGGAATAGGAAAGAAAGATTGCTGAATAAACACACAAGTTTATTTATGATGTCTTCAAGTAGCATAAATAAAAGCATAAATAGTCTTTACTGATACAACACAAATAATTACTTTGCAATAACATCAATCATTGTTCAGCTTCCAGTTCATTAGCATTTCATCATTGTTGGCAGCATAAATCTTGTTGCTCTTCAGTTGTCTCCATGTCCAAGGTGTTGATGGTGAGACGGTAGCAAGGGGAATGAACTTTTCCACCTGAATCACTTCAGTTGGACTAGGAAATGTTTCCTTCAAGTGAGGGATCTGCTTTATTTTCTTCTCATGTTTCTCCTGTTGGAGGGCCATAGCATCCATTTCCTCTTCTAATGGTGCATTATATCCCAACCCAAATCAATTAGGTTTCTTGGAGACCAATATAGGTACTCTAATACCTTGCAACTGTGGTCCTAACCCCTTACCATGTAGGTATCCATTCTTAGCCATGATATGAGCCACTATTTGATTAACATTCTGCATTATGGACCCACTGCATTCATATCCGGGCTTCACCAACTCCAGGCTATGCCATAAGTTATTGTCTATCGACTCCACATTCTCCACATATGGTAGTGAGACTGTTTGGATACAATGATGTCCCTTTCTCCATGGATTGTGACAACGATCCATTCTCAATATATTTAACCTTTTGATGCAAGGTTGAAGGGACATCACCGATATCATTAATCCATGGTCTTCCTAGCAACATGTTATAATCTGAGCCAATCTCCATCACCTGGAATAACACTTTTGATTTGCTTGGCCCAATCTCTAGTGGCAACACCACCTCACCTAGAATATTTTTCGTAGCTCCATCAAAAGCTTTTACAACCATCACTTGAGGTGATATATCATCCACACTCATTGATAGTTGTTTCAAAGTGGACATTGGTAATACATTTAACCCTGATCCTCCATCAATAAGGACTCTAGGCACTATGTGGCCTTTGCATTTGAGGGTTATATGTAGCGCTTGTGGGTTAGCCCGTGATACCACTTCTTCATCTAAGAATGTGATCATATTGACACGTTTCACTGGTCCACCATATTTATCATGTTCTCCAATGAAATGTCGGGCTTGACATAGGCTTCCTTCAGGACCTTCAATATTGCCTTTTGATGAGATTCAGAGGACAAGATTAGTGACAGAAGAGATATTCTAGCAGGAGTCTTCTTTAATTGTTCCAGAATATCATACTCGCTCTGTTTCATGATTTTAAGGAACTCTTCTTCCTCCTCTTCTTTTTCTTTTCTTCTTACTCTGAACCTTTTTCAATGCTCCCTTCATCAACAAATTTCCCTTTTCCAACTCCTTGGGTCCATACACCCTTCCACTTCTTGTTATTCCTTTTACCTCCATGATACTGGTCACTTCCTCACCTTCTTGAGCTTTTGAGGTTTTCCCTATATCACTTTTCATTTCAACCTTGGTCTCATAATTCCAAGGTACGACATGTGTGTCCTCATACACAAAGGGTGTCGGTTTCTTCACAGTGATCACTACCTTTCCTGGCTTCGGCGCCTGATTAAGCGGAGGCACTCGAAGTACAAAACGCTCGATCACATTCACCTCCTCAAGGACATTTTGCTTCCTTTTTGCTTGTATAACACCCAAGTTAAGCAATCCCTACATGAACCTTGAAATCCCAATAGTCCTCAATATCATGCCCCAACTTCCACAATGGTATGCACAACTTGATTCGCATCATATTTCTCATTCTCCTTTATTGTAGAGACCTTTCTATTGTAACCAGCCTCCTTCAAGCCGATAAAAATTTTCTGCATAGGGGTTTGAAGATTCAAAACCTTCTTGATCAGTGGTTCTTCTACTTCCAAAGCATTTACTCGACCTCCTCCTTCATGATTTGGAATTGGATTATGGACAATATCTGGTTTTGACTCCTCTTGAAAATCCAGCCTCCCACAAGCAATTAGCTTCTTCACTCCGTCTTGAAACCTTCACAATCCTCGATGGAATGTCCTGCTATGTCCATATGATATTTGCAAGTTAAGTTGGTTATACCAAGTTGGGTATGGTGGTTCTAATGGACGCACAGGATATGCTGAGATGAGATGAGCATCAACTAGTCGTTGAAAAGATCAGCATTTGAGATGGATAGTTTGGAAAGGTGGTAAGTTTGGGAATCGAGAACGACTTTGGTTTTGGGTATTAGGCCGTGGTGGTGTGGTATTTGGGTAATTCTGAGGATGTATGGTTGGGTTATAGGTGTATGTTGGACGAATTGGTTGGTATGGGCGTATATGAATGTTATTGACTTGAGGTTTGGGGTATGGAATTGTATTTGCGGTTGGAGTGGCTTGGTATAGTGGGTAAGGAGGGATGGATGGTATTTGGGATCTTGGGTGTGTCGAGGTGTATCTTGGAATGAAAGATTGCTGACCTTGCACATAATTTACTTCCGCCTCTTTTTCCTAGGCGGAATCCTCTTCTCGTGTCCTCATTGCTCATAGGAAGTTTCCAAGCTTTGGCCAAACTCTCAATTCTTTCACCTGCGGTCACTAGCTTAGAAAAATCTTTGTATGCTGCTCCCCATTGTCCCAATATAAGGAGATCCTAAGGTCCCCAAAAAGTACGAACACATTTCAGAAGGGATAAGTGGCGGGCATGAGCAGCTAAAGTTCTCCATCTTTGAGCATATTGTTTAAATGACTCCTCCTTCTTCCTTTGCATTGTGCTTAATTGCTCATGTGTGGGTGCTATTTCCATGTTGAACTTGTACTGCTCATGAATTGATCAACCAATTCTCTCTCAGGAAATTTTAGAATGGTCTAACTGGATATACCATTCTAAAGCAGGACCAATTAAGCTTTCATGGAAAAGCTGATGAGAAACTTCTCATCTTTGGACCATATTGCCATTTTAGTACAGGAACTCTTCAAATGGAACAAAGGATTACCGGTCCCATCATATTTTGAGAAGTCAGGAACCTTGAAGTCTTTGGGAACTATCAGATCTACAGGAGGACATAGTTGCTCAATTTCCACATAGCCATAGGTGCTAGGTCCCGAATGGCCTTAATTTGATCTCTGAATCTTCTTCATCCATTCTTCTATGAATTTGTCTTTATTCACCTCTGGACGGCTATTCTCTGAGGAAAATGGTTGTTTTTGGATGACAACATGAGGTGGCTCCCAAACAAGGGTAGCATGCCCGTGCCTGTCAGGATGAATGTTCTCTAATGGACGATAGCCTTCCCCAATTGGGATCACCAATGGCATTGTGGTGGTGGTTGTCCATGATGGTTATTCAGAATTTCATCCCCTCGTTCACCCCTTGAGTGACATTTACAGCCACATTTGATGTTCCCGTATGGCTACCATTGCAGTGCTTGGTTGTACCCCCACTGACTCAAGTCACTATGTCCTTTGGATTAGTTCCTAATAAATCCAGTGACTCCTTCATGGCTCTCATCATTTCTTCCATCTTTGCTTGGTTATTTGACATTTCATTCAATTTCCCTCTCACTGCATCAACTTCCATGCTCAAACTTTTTACTTGGTCAGAAGCATTTCCTGATTCATGATTATCACCAACCATCTTAGTCCGAGCTCTGGTATTGTGAATACGAGTTAGATCGGTATCTTCCTTCCTTGGGCGCCCAATTGTGACAGTTTTACCTCTTAGAAAAGAAGAAAAGAGAAAAAGAATTAGTAAAAAATAAAAATATTGTAATTAGAGAGCGGCAAATATATGGTATTGACGTGAGTATCTTTAATGATAACTGTTTCCAGAACGTCTCGTTCAAAGGTACTAAGTTATAGCCATTGCCATGAGACCAACACAATGCAAAGAAGCAACCATTCTTTTATTTATCATTTGTCACAAACATCATTTTTCATACAACCATTCAAAAAGAAATACATCATAAATATCAACATTGCTAAGAGAAATGCCCTTATGTGTCTTCAACGTCTTCCGCGATTATTTGCTTCATTCTCCCAATCAGGTCCTTACAATAGCCAACAAAGTTGCTAATTTCAGTTGGGGTTTCAAAGGGATGATTTCCTGCTAAGAGCTTTAAGTGTCTTGGAACGTCTTCTATTGCGCATTAGCCAACCCTGCTAAGTTTGAAAAGCGAATCTTCAACTCATGAATGACATGATCTTGGTGTTGCACCTCAAGATCCAAATTTGCAACTTTTTCCTTTTCTTCTCCTAGGGCAGCTTGATACTTCAGGATCTCATTTTTCATGTGTTGATTTAATCCCTCAGCTTCCCTCTGATATTCCTTGTTCATTTCTTCTATTTGTTGCTTCATTTGTTCCTTTCTCAGCGCGACTTTCTAGCAATTTTGGCCTTTCGAAGTAGCTCCTTTAGTTGCTGATTTTCAGTTATTGCCATATCACGTTCTTGCCTTTGAAGCCTTAGTTCTTTATTGGCAGCTTCAAAACATTCTTTGGTCTTTACCATGTGTTCCTGCCCATTTTTAGCCTTTTACTGGTCCCTTCTAGAATCTGATTTTTTAGCAATTTCTCGCTTTAAAGTTGCATAATCATGGTGAGCGTTTTTCAATTCAAACTCCACTTGTACCTTTTCTTGTTTAGCCTTGTCCAACCTTTCTTTCATTTCTTTGATTTCTTCATTTTCATCAGAATGCAAGGCCGATGTCTTGTCAGGAATAATTGTTGTCAAGATTCTAAATGGCAACTTGACCTCTTGAGCCCTACTTTTCACCCATTGGCGGTAATTTTCTTTTACCGCACAACTCCTAGCTCCCAATTCTTTTCCTTTTCGGATGACATTGTTCCAAGCAAATCGGACCTTCCGTAGTAGGCCAATGTCATGGGAATCTAGGTAATAAAGGACAAATGGAGTAATTGAGCTTTGGAAGGCGGTCCCATCATGGGGTAACCAAGCTGGCGCAACACCAATGCTGGATTGTAATTTATACACCCTCGAGTACCCATAAGGGGTACATTTGGAAAGTCTCGCATTGGTAAATCAATGTCTCCATCTTCCCACCAAGGGTACCATTGGATCACCTTTTCATTCAATTTAACCAGGTCTTCAGCCCATTCTCGCCCACTTTTCTTCTTGATACGATGCATTTTTAGATCATCAAGGGGACAAGATGCCTTGTAATTTCTTTGGAAGATATGCGCGTAACCCACACATATAGTATTGGTAAACAACACAAAATTCTCTTACCATTCCTCTCATGACAAAAATCCAAGGAACAGGAGACATCCTGCTGGGAAACAGGATTGTGACCATGAAACTTTCTAGCAAGGAATACATCAATTGCTGCAAGATCTATGAAACCGTCAATATTGGGAAACAAGACGGTGCCATAAATGGTGAGGGTCAACACATCTGAAAAAGTGTCCCAATCTTCGGCTTGAGCTAAGCTGTGCAAATGCTTCTCCAAATAATCTCTTGTGAATCCCTTTGTCCCATTTCTACATTTCTGGGCTTCATGCAAATTTCTTACATTTACCTTTAGGACATTTGCTATAGTGTGCAAAGAAGCATAATGTCCTTGGTAATTGTAAGGTTTTTCTCCTTTCAGCGGTAACCCCAGGATTCGTTCAAATTCTTCAAGGGTTGGTGCCAACTGAAAATCTTGAAAGGTGAAGCATCGAGTGAGGATCATAGTACCTGGGCCAATGTGTGATTGCCTCTACCTGTATTTCCACTTCTAATAGGCTCAAGACTTTTCCATATTTTCTGGTGAGAGAAAGACGTTGCGGTGCTTTCAAAGCTGACTCAAGGATCTCAGGCTTTCTGTGTCAGGTTTCTTGGTTTTGAGTTGCAAAGTCTTTTTCAATTTCTCTTCATGATTGTTTGGTCTCATGTTTGCTTCCATTTTTTAGATACTCACAACAAGACTTTGATATGGTTCTCTAACAAACCTTGGTAGCAACGAAGAAAAGTGAGTTTTTTATTATATAAAAAAAGGCAATAAACACTTGCATGTTAAAGAATTTATGTACACAAAATAAATAAATAAATTAATCATGTTAAAGAATTTATGTACACAAAATAAATAAATTAATTAATTAAAGAAAAGGTATGCTCCCTTTGTGTCCTATTTGAGGTAAAATATGGGTGTCAAAACTGTGGTCCTATGGTTCTATTTTGTGAGCACTTTCACCAGGTAGGTCTATGATCTCAGGATTCTACAGTCTTAGAGTTAAAGGCTCATTTTGGAATGTTATCCACAATAGCAGGTGAACCGCTAGGTGTAGGACATTCACGAAAGAGTCACACTCTAGACGAGATTTCGCAAACCAAACAGGATGTACATCCAAAATGGCTACCACTACACAATCTCTTACCTATCTCAAGTTGCACTTAGAACCTGGGTATAGGGCCCCACTCGTGTGTGATAAATGTGTGAGTGTTGTGTGTGAAGGGAGCATACAAACCTGGAATCCTATAACTACCCATGGTAAAATACCTGCAAAATAAATACAAACAACAAATATACAAAACCAACAATAGTCGCTACCCTAAAGTTTTCACAAAAAAAACAACAAAAGTCGTCTACCTTATGATTGTCACAAAGAAGTAAAATAATGCTAACAAAATTCTAGCATAAAAAGAAAATAACAAGATAAAAATATAAAATATCAAAAAAATAAAATAAACTAAAAAGAAGTTATAATAATATGCACAATCAATTATTTAGGCTTGACTCTACGGAACCCAGTGCCATTTGCAACCTGGATCGCGACGGGACGGCGAAAAATTGTTTGTTAAAATTGGAGTCGCCACCAAGTTTATTTAAATTGGGAAAACATGGAAAAACCCGTTTTATTTAAAAAAGGTGGTCTTTAAAACCAGATTTGAATTCGGAGTCGGTTATGCATAGGGAAGGGTAGGATTTAATCCTACGCACCCTAATACACCCGTCCTTAGATGGTACCTTAATTGATTTGTGCAAATTATTAATAACCTTTCAAAATATTCATTTTTATATTTTTATTTACAACAAAATTTAAAAAAAATAAATTGAGGAACACCAAGCTGTCACAACTCAGGTGTTCAAAATACTGTGTTAACAAATCGTCACGGTTAAATTAACATTTTTATTCAAAATACAATATTTCACAAATAAGTAACAAATTTAAACTAAATATATGAAAATGAAAATCTCTTATGAATTATAAATATTTACAAATAAGATAAAAATTTATTTTGATATTTTTTACGAAAACTAAAATAAAATATAAAAGAGAACATACTTTTAAAGAAAATTTGGAACATCAAGCTGTCACAACTCAGATGTCTAGAATATTGAGTTAACAAGTCGGCTAAATTAACTTTTTTATTTGAAATAAAATATTTCCTAAAGAAATGATTATTTAAATTAAATAATATATCTCATAAAAAAATTTACAAATAAGACAAAAATTATGAAAATTTAATTTTGACTTGACAGGGATTTGAATCGCGCCTCCTACGTATCTCCCTGGCAATGGGAAATTTAAAGTCACGTAGTTTTGTATACAATATTTGTATAATTGATTTTAATATTGAAAATGAATTTTGAATATCAAGTTTAACTGAAAATATTCCAACATATAGAATTAACAAATTGTCTAGTTAAATTAATTGTTTATAACATTTTATCAATTAATTAACTAAAAAAAGGAAATATATTGAAGTAAAATACTCACATTTATTTCAATCTTAAAAATGAATAATAAAAAAAATGTTTTAGACTTAACTTAACCAAACCCAAACAATTAAACCTGAAATTAGATCCAGAGAATCAAAGCATGCTAGCCCAAAAATATAACTAAATAAATAAAATTTATAAATTCCTTGAACAAACTTTACACACACGCATCGGATTCTTCCTTTTTTTTTAAAATCAGCCCAATTGACAAGACAAAACAACTAAAAGAAAATTTTGAATCTTAAAAAAAAATAAAGCTCAAGATGAATACAATCCAGGAATCAAAAATAAATTCAATTAACACCTCTAGTACCTAGATCTCAGACACACTAAAAACAAAAACCTCTCTCACAGACACACACTCATACTCAGGTTCTCACACACTCACACACTTATTGACAAATATTTACACAACACAAAATCACAAAAGAAATCTGAGAGAGGAAATAAGAGAGAAGTATCAAGAGATAGAAAACTAAAGTGCTGAGAGAACAGAGAAGTTGAGAGAGAATTCGAAAGAGAAGAGAAGAGTCGCCATGCACCGAGCGCGAGGGGAAGGGAAAGGAGCACCAGCCGGCCGGAAGGAAGAGGCCGACCCCGGCCATGAAACACCGTGGGAGCGATCTCGGGGAGAGGGAAGGAGCGCCAACTCCACCGCGAAAAGGAGGCCGATTTGCCTTCGGTGGCGGCGAGAGCGACTCGGCGCCGATCGACTTTCAGAGAGGAAGAGGCCGCGGTGATGTTGCATGAAGAGGAAGACCACGGATGGAGTGAAGGGGCACCACGCCACCGCCACCCCTTCTCTTCAAGTTTTATTTCCTTTTTTTATTTTTGATGAATTGAGAACTTTACCTCTGATCTTGATGTTTTTGTTAAAATGGACTGTTGATTATGATGGATTTGCTTAGGTCTGTGTTTGATTCTTGGTTGATTTCTGATTTTGGCTATAAATTGCGGGTATGGCTGGCTTTGCCTGATTTTGGTTTGTGGTTTGGCTAGGATTTTGGTTCAGTCAAGAATGGTGATCAAGTTTTTTTTTTGAGTTGGAAATTGATTCCCCTTGCTGAAATTTTCTAAAAACTCCCTCAAAGATTGCAGAATAAAACTTTTCAAAGGTTGAAAATGGTTTCAAGTGTTAGAAAAATAAGATGGTTAGAGAGTAGCGGTCCCTTTCAAAAATTGCCATGATGAATTTATAGATCTCTCTTTCGTTCTTGTTGCTGTTGATGGTATGATCAACCATCCACCGAAGAAAATTTGACGCCTTGCACATAGTGGAGAGGAACACCATCATGCTCCACCATTTTTCTGTTTTTTTTTTTTTGTTTTTATACTTCCTTATCCCGTTCCTCATCCATGACCAACTTTTATTTTTGAGAATGAATAAGAAAGGATGTGACTCTCTGCCCCTCCTCTCTTTTTTATTTTTTTTTTATTTTTTGTAAAACAAAATGCAATGGGCTGTAATGGATTGGATTTTTTCATTCATTTTTTATGCACATGAAAAAATGTAAAACCATGGTAAAATGAATCTAAATAAAAAAAATCTAAACTGAATTCGGATTACACACAACAAAGAACTATAGACAAGACTTGAAATGATTTGCAATTTCACTCATCAAAATAAAATTACCAACATGAATCTATAAATGGGCAAAACTCATAAAATATGCAGAAAAAAAAATTGTTTTTGTTTTTTTTTATGGGCCACAAAATGATGTTTACAATCTCTTACTCTTAATTATTCCGTCATATGTTTTGTCTGAAGGTGGACCTTAAATGAAAATTTATCATTAAATCCTTTATTATTAGTTATTAATGATTATCATTATTATTTAGTTTGATCCAATAACAAATAATAGGAAATCCATGATGAATTAAAAAATAAAAATCTACCATAAAACCCACCTTATCCAATCGTAAATTTGGAATCAATAATAAAAGATGTCACATCACAAAGTCATGTGAAACTTTGATATAAGAGGATCCATTCTCCATGAACCTACACACAAAATGGTACAATTATACGAGAGGTTCAGAAAGCTCCATTTCGTTAGAAGTCTCTTGTTGTGTATAAGGCATGTGAAATCCTACGAAGTCCATGCCAAGCCACTGCCATGGCCAACATATGTATCTATGCCTATTTCTGCCCCTTGACTGATCTTCCCTCTTCTCAAACTCTTCAAGCTGATGGGTAAGCTCCTCCACTCTGTCCCTTAATCTAGATGCCCTCAAGTCTGTCGACTTTAGAAATTCCTCTGCTGCATCTCTTGCTGCCATAGCAGCAGCTGCTGTTTCTTCTTTGAATTTCAGGTTTTTCTCCCATTCCAACATGGTTTGTTTTGCCTCCTCAAGTTCCATCTTAAGTGCTGATAGCTTCAGATTTGTAACCAGCAATCATTTTAATGAATAGGAATATATTCTATGAAGAGTAATGCTACATAGCCATAATAATATAATCAGAATTTTGTATAAAATACATGGCGATAGTTGGATTAAATGTAATGATAGGACCCACCTATTCATCTAAAGATTATCAATTATGACATGTTATTTTGCCATTTATTTTTTGCCAAAAGTTCTGGATGTATAGTATTTTCCTTCTATGAAATTTGATTAGTGATAACATTTAATGAGTACTAATGAAAAATATCCAAAAGGCGGGTTTCTGCAATCCCAACTTAAAATAGCAAACTACTATATATAGTTACAACTTACAAGCAATGCATATGATTCAGATAGACCATAATAATGCTGCTATTCAAAGAAGGCTTTTGGTACACTAGTTTTGTAATGTGAGTTTTGGGAGTTATTTATAGAGAAGTAGATAACTAATTTGTTGCCCGGGTGCTACTCATTCATAATGAGAATAAATGTCCGTCTTTGTACTTTGTTATCACTAGTAAGTAGTAATCAGCATCAATATTTGATGAATTGAAAATTTTGAAGTCCTCAATTCACCGGTTCACCAATGAAGTTGGACTTAATGCCATGAAATAATTTGTAAAATAAATTTGAAAGGATTGAACTCCAAGAATTTAATTTGGGATGCAGCCGGAAGAGAAAATAGAAACAAAACTAATGCTTTCCAAATGCAAACATGATTTAAATGCTATTCCTTTGAACCTTTCAAATATAGCAAACGATTCAATAAAAATTGGTAAACATTGCTCACCTTTAACATAAATTCTTGTTCAACAGCTCTGCCTACAGCAGCTTCTTGCTCCGCTGCTACTTTCCATCTATTAATTTCATCTTCAGCAGTGGCAATATCCGCCATTAACCCCTCAACCTACATCATAAATAGCCAAGTTGATACTTGTTGCCAAAGAACTATTGATCTCAAATTATCCACAGTTTGAGGTTACATTAAGTAAATATCTAAATTATCAACCGCAGCTAGGGAAGCTAGATGAAATTAAACCTTGTAGAACACGTAAGTAAACTTACATTTTCATTTGCTACTCTCTCCTTCTCCTCTAGTTCCTCTATCCGAAGCATTCTGTGGTTGAGCTCTTCGGCCTGACCGTGCACGCGCTGCTTAAGTGAACTCAACTCTGCCCTTAATGCAGTTAAGCAATATGCAAAGGAAAGATATTTACCAGATCATAGAAACTAGTAATTGCAAAAATACATATTCTTCAGTGACAGTGGATAAGTATTTTACTTATCCAACTTCAAATTAGGCACATAGCAAACATATCAGTATTTGATGATATCACGTAATGATAGATACCTTAATTCATCCACAATATGCTGAAACTCCATGATCTCAAGCTGAGATGCTTTAATAACATCCCCCAAAGCACCAGCCTGTACACAATACATGCATAAGAAACTGGAGATATTAAAATGCAAACTAAAATTTGTATAACAAATTTTATAGAAAGAGAGAAATACACATGAATTCTTTTTTTTTTTTTTATGGAACCATTGATATTTGGGCCTTATTATTGGAATAATATGACTATGGCATGACATGACAAAGGTCCCTTAAAGGGTAGGGGTCTCTCGACAAGAATTTTTTTTCTATTTTTAGGACTCAAACTCCAGACCTTTGGTAAGTTAGCACCATCTTGACCTATTATACACATGAATTCTTACCAAAGACAATATTTCATCCTCCTCTTTCTCCACACTCTCCAAACTGTCATTTGAGGCTGCAAGTGCAATCTGTCCATCCCCAAAAAGGCTGCCAAATTTGAAATCTTTCCCAGCCTCCTTCAAACCATTTTCTTCAGCTACAGACAACTCATTTCTTCTAGAAGCTGGAACGGATTTTATCCTCTTTGGCAAAGCGCCCCTTAATAAAGAACCGATTTGATCTTTTTCCCTAACCAATCTAGTCACAGTCTCATCCAAAATCTCAATCTCACGGTCCTTCTCCTCAACCACTTCCCTTGCTTTCCTAACAGCAATTCTTGCCAATTCATATGTACACTCCATCCCAGCCAAAGAGGCACGCATATTCTCCTCAGTGTCCGTTCCTTGAGGAACAAACAACGATTCAGACAGTTCCAATTCCAAGTTCTTCACATCAACCATCTTAACAACACTGCAAAGCTGGTTATGAATCTTCGACACGAGGCTCAACTGATCAACCGAATAAGCACGCTGCAGTTCCATCTTTGATTCCAAGTCACTCAACCTGTCATCGTATTCAGTGACTAACTGTTTCAACGCAGAACTTTCCTTCAAGGCCTCGTCGAGTTGCATTGCAACCTCGTACTTGGATGTCAGCGCCCCGTCGCGCTTCTTGATGGCCTCGTGCGTCAGCGTCTTCAGCCGGTTGAACGAAGCTTGCAACTCGGACCTGGAGTTCTCGGCAGTGAGTTCGAGCCTGGCGTTCCCGGTTGAGCTCAACCAGGAGGCTCCCGAATTTGTCGACATTGGCATCTTCCGAGCCGGAATTGGTTCAACCGGTTCAACCACACTCGCTAGTGCTGGACATTTTTAATTAATAGTATGAACTAAGGATATGGTAATGCTTAATTGAGTTAAGGATTGTTGAGCATTAAGAATGGAGAAATCACACGGACACAACTACTGCTCTCACCAAACAGTTTCTTATTTGGTTTTGGAAAGCTCGTAGTTACTATTGCTATATATGGGTCTGTTAGGATCCCAGGTCAAACGTTGAACGTTTGGTAGTTTTTGTGGCATTCACTCTTGCATGATTCGTGAGTATGGGGAGTTGGGGATGGATTATTTGGGGTCATGAAACATTCATGGGAAGAATCTCGTATGATTTGTAGGTAGTCATAGTTATTAGCTACGGACCACGTACACGGATACAGACACGAGATATGATAAATACATCAAACTCAAAAAGTTATACACAAATATAGTGTATATGTATATAATTTTTTTTTTTATTTTGTTGCATGATTTTTTTTATTTTTTTTGTCTGAATTTTTTTTGTCGTATTTGTATAACTTTTTATCTCATTAATTCTTCTTTTTTTTTGTGATCAATTGAAGATTTTCAAATTACTAACTAATTTTTTTGTGTCCGTATGTGTCCGAACTCAAAAAAATTAATTTTTAATTAGATGCGTATGGATGTGTGTCCAACACATGTCGTATGGGTGTCATGTATATGTCTGTCTAAACGTGTTCGACACATGAATAATTGGTTTTTAGGTTATTAGTTAACTTATCGTGTGTAGAACTAAAGTTATTTTAATAGTTGTTTATTTGTATAATTATTTTTAATGTAACAGATTATATTATAAGAATTACGGTGTGTATGTTTTAAATTTTAGAAAAAATTATTACAAAATTTAAATTTTATATATAATTAAAAAATAAAGATTTCTCTGGTGTCCTATAAATTTATGGATACCGGTATTTTTAGATAGCTTATGGTTGAAAATTTGTCACGTATTTCACTAACTAAATTAATTAATATTTTAAATACTCATAATTAAATCACAATTCTTGGATTCAAAAGGTATCGGTAATTTTGGGATACCAAAACAAAAACCTTAAAAAATTTGAAATTTAATTTTTTTTCAGAAGTTTATTTTTTAGCTTTTATAAAAAAGTTGAAAACAGGTTTTGTTTTTCAGATTTTTTTTTTTTAAAAAAATTCAAATATACAAAAAATGATTGTTTGAAATTAAAAAAAATGATTTTGAGCTAAAATAACCCCATCCAAATGCCCTTTCAATTTATGTTTAGATACTTTAATTAAAAATTATTTTAAGAAAATTTGTTTTGTTTGAATTATATAAAAAAATTTGTTGTAGTATAAAATGTATGAAATGAACTTAGGGTCAATTTGGTAAAAACATTGTGATTAAAAAAATCTATTTTTTCTTATAATCAAAAGCTGAAAAAATTGTTTATGATCATAAGTTATTTTTCAACTTAATATTATGAATTTTGATTATAATCTAGCTATTTTGATATTTTACCACATATGCTTAATTTTTCAAGAAAAGCTTTTTTTCAAAAAAAAAGTTGTTTTGGGAGTTATCAAACATGCTATTAGTAATTGCTTAGTGATTGATTTCATGCATGCTATAAACTCTTGCATCTTTTAAATGACTTCGTTTGACGGGGTATTTTCTCTTTGACCTTTTTTTATTATTATTATTGGAACTGCTTTGTCTAGTTGAATTCAAGGTCGTGTTGGAGCGCAACCCTCACATACTTTTGCTCTCTATTAACTTTAAATACAAATATAAATAAGGAAGTATTTCCATTTAGGTCCAATAAAAATATCATAAAAATCAAAATCTTTAATAATCAAAATCCAAATTCTCAGGTTTTAGTACAAATTTTCCAAAATCAAAGATTTTGAAATCTTTTGTGCTATAAACGATGGGTCTAATTATTTTTTAAAATTCACTGAAAATCATTTTTCAATTCATTTATATCAAATGAATGGTTATCGGTGCGAAAAAAAAAGATTGGTTATTGGGACTTTTATTCTCAATAAAATGTTTCAATATAGCCTTCAACGATACATAGGGTTGAAGAGTAGAAAATTTTCAGGGTCAAAATGTCAGAAATCACAATTTCACCTTTAGCCATACATCATCATACATATCTACAAAACGGGACTAGTACAATTATTGAGGCAAAAATCACTACAAGCAAAGGAAGTAATTATGAATAGTGGTACCTGAAAAAAAGTTGTTTGTGACCATTGTCATGATCTTAGCGCTACAAAGGGAAGGGTGTTCATGGTTAATAAGAACATATATATATATATATATATATATATATGAAGAGAACAATTGAATTGAATAATATATGGGTGACAATTAATAAGACATTTCAATCTCTCGTCTAAGATGAGGGAGTGTATCAAAATTTGTCATTTGTGGAAAGTGTGATGTTATGAATTATATTCAAAAGAAAAGGCATGCAATTGGAAAAGGAAGGTGATGCCAAAACTTAGGTAAGCTACGTTTGTAGAATAAAGAAATAAAATAGTAATTGTTTGTAAGATAAAGATCTTGATGATGAGTTCTACGTGCAAAATGTATTCCAGGCAAATGCTTGATGTAGAGTTGTATTGATATATGTGAGTTTTGACATGGCACATTTTATAAATAAATATGAAACAATAACAATATAGAGAGAATGAGTACAATAGAAGGTAGAAGATAGAAATGCTATAATATGGAATTCTAAAAAGAAAAGCCCAAAATAGAGAGCACCCAAAGAACTATTTATAGTAAAAGGTGAGTTATAATAATAATTATGGACATCCACATTTGAAATATTTCATAACACTCCCTTTGGATGTCCATTAAGAAATTGTCTCGTTAAAAACCTTAGCAAGGAAAAACTTCATGGGATAAAAACTTTACTTAAGGAAAAAAGAGTAGTATGTATATTCTTAATGTCAAGCGACGCATCCAATCTTGTGTACTACTTTCTCAAAGAAGAAGTGAGAAGTGAGTTTGTAATCATAAATCTGCTAGATTATCACTTGAATGAATCCGTTAGATATCAATTGCTACTTGCTTTTAAAGATCATGAGTGAAAAAGAATTTTGGAGAAGTATGCTTTTGTTCTATCTCTTTTATATACCATTCTTTTAGTTGAACTATACGTGCTTGCATTATTCTTATATAAAGTTGTTAGATTTTCTTCCTTATGAGATAATCCACTTGGCACTCGAACATGTTGATTTACAGCCCTTAGCTAGAAATATTCATGACTTGCTTCATGTATTGCGATTATTTTTGCATGATTTGAAGAAGTAGCGCTAGCGTATATTTGTAGATCTCCATGATATAGTTGTATCATTACATGTGAAAAAATAGCCTGTTTAAAATTTGCCTTTATGTAGACCTTAGAATATGCTGAATTTGCATAGCCAACCAATTATGAATTTGATTCATATGAATAAAACAACCCCTTATCAATTGTCCCTCGAAGGTATCTAAGGATATGTTTAATTCCATTAAAATATCTTGGATTGGAGTGGAACTATACCTTGCTAACACACTTATAGGAAATACTATATCGGGTCATCAATTATTTGCAAGATATATAAGTCTCCAATGACATTAAGATATGGTACTTCAGGATCAATAACTTCTTTTGTAATACCCTACTTATAAATAAAAAGGGTAGAAAATTTTTTTGAACTAGGAGGTTGCCATTACCCTTATTCTGTCATTTCAGGTCTTGGATTTTATAAGTCTTATCCTACACGCCTTTGGAGGGCTACATAATAGAACCACTTTCTTGGGATCAAAAGTCCTGGTAATTATTCCAACAAGAAAATAAGATGAAGAGTGATTTTTAATAATTTTATGAAACCTTTAAGCACTTCGTTTTTAGCCCACAAGTTTATAAAATCTTAATGATTTCGAATTTGAACTAAAACCCAATATTTGGATTTGACTTGTTGGGATTTTAATTTTTTTGATATTTTATTTGAATCTAAATGGGGGCTATTTTTTTATTTATATTTATGTTTTAAAGTTAATGGAGAGTAAAATAAATGAGGACATTAACTTATTTATGATTTAAAATAAGTGAGTATTGATACAATCCAATCTAGTACATACTAGAACTTGAATTATAGAACAAAGTGGGGAGAAAAACCATTATGGAGAGTGTTGTAGCACTCATTTAGCACTTCCAAGTTAGGGAATAGTAAGACGATATAGGGGACGATTTTATGTTCTTTGGTAAGCCACAGCTGATTTGAGTACTTAGCGGTCAATAATTTTATAAAAATCATTGTTTCTAGATCCAGAACATTCATACACCCAAAAATATGCCCCCTCCCCCAAACATGAAGAACTCATCCTCTACCCCTTTCTAACTCTATTTTTTTTCTATTTCTCTCAATTCTAACTCCAATTTTTCATTTCTAAGACTTAGAGGTATTTAATTCTTTTGGTTTCATTCTTTTTCTTCAATTTCTCCTTGTTCTTAGGGTGATTTTCATGTCTATCAAGGGAATAAAGTTCTTTCATCGAGTTAGAGTTATATCTATGTAAATAGTGTTTATTAGAGGTTAATCTAGAGTTATCCCACTCTAATAGAGACCTGGTGCCATTTCTTCTCCTAGAGTTCTATTGGTGTTGTTTCAAATTCTACCTCCAGGTGAGTGGGTTCGTATCTGCAATCTCTATGTTGTTCATTATAGTTATTTTCATGAAAGTACAATTTATTACTTGACTTTAGAGAAATAGTGTATAAGGATTTGAAGTTTGCGTTGGATTGTATGTTTTGAATTATTGAATTTAGAGCGTGAAACATATTTTTGATAAAACTCATGGGACCATGTTTGTTGAACTGGTTTTTATGTGTACTTGATGATAAGTATGAATATTGTACACTTTTATGAATATTAGGAAGAACTCTAGAACTGATTTATGCATATAACATAGTTTTATAACCAGATGTCAAGTTTAGAAGAAATAATTAGAATTGTGATTTCAAACTTTGCTATTTTGAAAACATGATATTGAGTTTCTAGTTATGAAAAGCTTGACAGTGGAATTATGTTTTAGATGATTAATCAAAAGGTTTTAGAGCATAAATCTTTATATGATTCAGGAACATTTGACAGCTATATATTTTGTGAGCTTCAGAAATCACAATGTCTGTAAAGGGTGATCCTTTGGACATGATTTCATAGCCATTATGCTAAGGCCAGACTTTAGAATTGGATAGATTCAAGCCAGAGAGCTAAAAGGTTTTAAAGGTTTTATTTACATTAACTTATTTAGTTAGTTTAAATAGAAGCTATAGAGAACATAGGAGTTAACGGTTGTAATTGATCGTTAATCTTAGTACCAAGGCCTACGAGGGGCAATTTATCCAAAGAATAAATCAATTCACCAGGGACATCGTTAGTTAGGGACTTTTGTTCACGAGAAATTAGGCACCCATTTAAGTTATTTTTTATTGTTATGATATTTTAGACAGTAATACCTGTCTTCTGAGCTACTACACTATGAGCTTATGTGATTTTAGGTATGAAAGTAAATTGAGAAAATTGTTTTTGAGTTTACGAAATGATGATTTGAAATATATATATAATATGCATACTTGATTATGTTTGACTTTTGAGTATTACTAATGTTATTATGATTTTATGCATTGTTCTTTGATATCCCATGAAGGGGGTTTCAGGTGAGGACCACTTATTGAATTTTGAATAAAAACTCACCCATCTTTCCTCTTTTTTTTTTTTTATAGAACAAACTAAGATTCTACTTAGCCTTTTTCCTCTAGGAGCAATAGAGTGCCAGTGGAGCTTCACTTGGGGTGAAGCACGCATTCTTGTTCATTTAAAGTGTTCCAGGATTTAGGGTAGGTTGAATTATAGCATATGTTGCACTTCATGTATATCGTTATTATTATGTTATTTTGGTATATGTATATGGCTTTACCACTCATGGTTGTTTGTAAAAGATGGGTTTTATTCATATATTGTTGGCATTATGATTTTAGATGTTAAAACCTTGTGAAACTTCAGCTTTGACTATTTTATGTAAAAGAGTAGGTGATTTGTATGTAGAAAAGTGAACTATATTTTAGATGATTTTAGAGATAAATGTGCAAATAAAGCATTGCATGTCACGAGGCTTACGAGGAAACATGATTTCTCACGTCTGATCACGTGCCCAAATCGAGTCGTGACATCTTTATTACCTTCCTAAGGACAAAATGAATCCTTTTTCACATATAGAGATCTTACAAACATTAGGGTACTTAATGGATATGACGTATCCCTATAAAATCTTTTAAGGATTTCATCTGTAAGTTGACTAATAAACAAAAATCCCATTTAATAGTTGATCTGCAAGGCAAGACAAAGTTTTGTCTTTCTAAGATCTTTTATCTAAAACTCTTCTTTTAGGTCTCTTATAACTATGGGAACTTTCAAGAGTTCCAATGATATTTAAGTCATCAACATACATAACAATTATAATGAATACACATACAAATTTCTTTATATAAACATAGGGGCAAATAGCATCATTCTTAAGCCGCTTCCAAATCAAATAATTATTGAGACGGTTATACCATATTAATCCATATTGCTTTAGACCATATATAGATCTTTGCAACTTGATGGAGTACATTCCTTAGGATGTTCATTAGACCATGTTAGCATCTTTAATCCTTCAACGATTTTCATGTGACAACATCGATTAGATACATATTTAGCTTATTATGTGTAGATAATCTAATCAAATTTCAAAATGTTATTGCATCAACAATTGGGGAATACGTTTCATAATAATCTATACCGAGTTTTTCTAAGAAACCTTATGCTACAAGTCAAGCCTTATAGTGTACATTTTCATTTTTCTCATGTTTCTCACAAATATCCATTGTATATGCAATATCTTGGGTTCATGCCCTGAATAAGTCTAGTACGGCCTTAGGGTTTCTCGGGACTCATGCTGCCGGAAGCCCCAGAACCATAAAGTCATGAAAAGTGAGAATAGGCATATATGAGATGTTATAGTGGTTAGGAACCATAGCAGTTAGGCTATTTTCGGGTTCAATCGTGGTTTCTAGAGATTGCTATAGAGTCATGTGTTATGCCTAATTGTTATAGTGGTCATAGACTGCTAGAGCGTGCCTTCAATGTAAGGAACGGTGCAAAATGATCCAAGTCTCATTTAAGTAAAACCTCAACCCTATAAATACTCTTTCATACACATTTTCTTCCCTAAAAATGCAACCCTAGCTCTTTCCACTCTCTCTTCCACCCTTCACTCTCTTTCTCACTCAATCTTACCTCCTCCAAGCTTCAAGGTAAGAGATTGTTGGTAGTTTATGCTCTATTTCTCTCATCCCTTCCACATTTTTGAGATAGAGTGGTTATGTTCTTAGTTGTTATCAAGTTTAGGTACTTTCCCAATGTTCTTAGAGTTGTTTTTAGGGTGTTTATGAATTCTCATGATTTTCTTGTGCTTCCATGGCATACATTAGTGCCACCCCTACTCTACGAAGCTCTGTTAGTGTTGACACTACTAGTTCTTCCTCTTCAGTGAGTTGATTCAATCATGTAACCTTTAATTTAGTCATTATAGATATTTTCTCAACCCTATGATATAAGAATATGATTTTAGAAATTGTTTCATGACAAGTAGGGATTATTATGAAATAATGCCAAGTTTTGAGATTTTATGTTTACTAACCTATCATGAAATGTGTTGGAAAACTCATGGGATTATGTTTTGTTGTTTAAATGATTTATTAAGTGCTTATGATTAAACATATGATTTATTACTGACTTTATGCATGCCTAGTATTTTGTTGGAACCTTATATTCATGAAATTTTGGTTACAAGTTTGGAGTTAAGCTCCATCATGGAATTTAGAAAAATATTATGAAATCCCCAGTTTTCTTGTTATATGGTAGCTATCGAGAATAGAAGAGAATTAACGTTGTAAGATTGTTAACCTTGGTAGCAGTTGCTGCCAAAGGACAATCTCACACTATTACGGCATTCAGAAAATGGAATCTAATTAGGTATCCAATTATGGGACCTTGTTAGGTTCCCTTCAGATATTAGAGTATACCTACGTATTATGATATTATATTATATATAGATTCATAGATTCCGTTCTCTATTAATTTACTGTTATGTATGATTTACAAGATTAGTTGGTTTTGGAATTATTATGTACTAAATATCAAAATCATTTTATAAATGATGCCTGTTATTATTTATATTATGTATTCTTGTTGATTGTCCCATATGGGGGTTGTGAGTAAGAATTTACTCATTAAGTTTTAGATGAAACTTACCTTTCTCTTTTCCTTTCTGATAACTCTAGTTTATGGAGTTATTTAGCTTCTAATTGGGATTGAAATCGCATGACTTGTCCTTCATTTTCCAAGTGAAACACTTAAAAATAGGAAGAATTGGCTCATATTTGTTTTAGAACTTTTGTTGAAAAATTCGATGTCATAAATCAAGATTATTGGATGAATTGCATAATTCAAATTAAATTTTCATTGAATGATTTTTTGGAGAGAAAATTGTAGAAGTTTAGAGCTTGAAGAGAATTCAAGTTGAAACCAAGAGGAGGGAAGCAAAGCATGAAGAAAAAGCCATTAAATTGAAGTTTTTGCTATTGGGTCGCGACCTGGTTTTGCTGGGTTGCAACCTCCTGGGCGCCTAAACATTAGATCAGTTTTGTGAGTCAGGTCGCGACATGACAATTTTCGGTCGCAACCGACGCGGCCCGGCCCATTTTTAGTAAATAATTACCCATAGACGGCATTTAGGGAGTTTGTTTTGCCTCTTCAAGTTTGAGAGAGGAACCCTAGGTTTTGGAAGGAGCCAACACTAGAGAAGGATTCATCTTGAAGATTGAAGACCAAGAGCTAGGAGAGATTGAAGCCCCATTTGTTCATCTCTTCCTCTCTCTTACATCTTTAATATTCATTATGTCTCTTGAACTAGTTTGTGTTTTGTTCATTGTTATGGATAGCTAAATTTGTAACTAGGGGATCCTTTGAATCCCTCTATGGATCTTGGATGTTTGTAATGTTGTTTATTTGAATGTTGATGATTTTGGTTTTGGTTACTCATTTCTATTCTTAATGCTCTTATATGTTTGGCCACCATCTAAGTTGATTTGGGATTCTTTAACTAGACATAGGAATAGAGATATTGGACCTTGGTGTGGGTAATGCTTGTTCTTTTACACTTAATTGGCTTAGGTGTGAGGATTAGTCAATGGGATGGAAACATACCTATTGACCTTGCATAGTAGATGTTTGATGTTAGTTCTCAATGGGTTGATTTCACACTAACTCACAAGGACACTTAGTGTTTTAGGTGAAAGAGACACGGTTAATCGACCTAGACATAGGCTTTTAACTATAATTGACATGCTAACAAAACCAATTCCTCAATGTTCAATTAAGTAATTTGCATATCCAAGTGAAGTAGAGGGTGAAAAAGGTCCCCTAGGCCTTTTAACCTTGGTTGTTTCTCAACTTTAATTTGTGTTAGTGTTTTTATTTACTTGCTCTTTAGAATTTCTTCGTAACTTTATTAACTCATTTGCTTAGGCTTGAACACGGTAGTTTAATTACTCGATAGCATATTTATACCCAATCCCTGAGACGATACTCTTAACTCACATTATACTACTTGAACGACCCGTGCACTTGCGGTATTTTACCCGCTCTTGTAGGCGGCCATCACTTCCCTTATAGATATAATTGCTACATTAGATCTTCCTCAACCTCCTCGAAGTTGCAGAATTTTAGCTTGGTGAACTTTACTTTGTAGTGAAATGTTTTGTTTTGTCATTGAGTGCTCTGGTGGTATTGTGGGCAAGGTCCCGAACTATGCATATTCTTTTTGTGCCATGATTTAGTTTGCCATGTATTTAAATTTATAGTTTTCATGGTTTTGTACAGATGACCTCCTTATATTTTATATTATGGTTAGATTTCAAATTTAATGTATGAAATTAATTTATACGGACTAATTATTTTAGAGAATGCAAGTTGTTTTCATTTAAATGATGAAAAAATTATATTGAATTATGCATGTAGCATGGCTCAACAACCATAAGGCTTACATGGGGTGAGATTCCTCACGTGCTAATCACATTCTCAAAGTATCTCATGGGTTTCACACCTTCTGGTGTTCGGACTATAGGTCCAAAGACTTCACATTTGGCAAGTGAAACTAATTCAATCTATATGGTTTCTTTCCATTTTAGCCAATCATTTCTACGTCGACATTCTTCAACATTTCTTAGTTCAAAATCATCATTATCATGCATAATATTTAACGCTATATTATATGCAAATATATGTTGACAACAATTTATCTTGGGTTCCATATTTTTCATGTAAAGACATAATTAATTGAGATCTCATCATTTTCAATATTCTGACTATTTTTAGGTACATGAATGTCTTTTGGCATTTTAGCTATGTCAGAATTTTGGACTCCTGCACGTGTCCTTACTATATCTTTATTCTTTTCTATAGGAAGGGAACAATTTCCCTCCATAACATCATTTGCCCCCTCTTTTCCAATGATTTTTATCTTTGGAATCGCTGTCTATCATGATTTTAGCATGTGATTATTTCATTGATCAATTGTCTAGTAGGGCTTCAATTTGAATTGGGACATTTTGACATGATATATAGGATTTAATTATCCTTTTTGTATCAGAAAATGCATCTGCAATTCATTTTCCATTCTTTACAAATGTATAATTTTTTTGAACTTCTAGTTCACATTGCCTTGATCAAGTATCTAAATAAATCAACGATGAAGCATTCCAATTCAATTCATTTTCAGCTTCTCCTCCCTAATTTTGGAAACATTATTTCATCAAAATGAAAGTTAATAGATCGAGCTTTAAATACATTTCCCGTTTGTATTTCAAGATACTTTACTATAGATGAAGAGTCATATCCAACATATATTCCCAATTTTTAGGGTCTCATTTTGGTGCCATAAGGTGGGGGAAATTGGAACATATATCACACATCCTAAAATTCTTAAATGGGATATGTTTGGCTATTGGCCAAAAGCTAATTGTAGAGGAGAAAATTATAGTAACTAGTTGGCCTCAAATGAATAAGCACTGCAACATATAAAATTGCATGTGCCCAAGCAAAAATTATTCTCATAAGTAATGGTATAGCAATCATTTGGAGGCATTTTATAAATGATTTAGCTAGCTCATTCTGAGTATGAACATGAGCAATTGGATTTCAACATTTATACCACTAGCTACACAATAAGCATTAAAAGCTTGTGAAGTAAATTCACAAGTATTATCAAGGTGAATTGTTTTGATTGTAGTTTTTTGGAAATTCTCTTACCAAATAATTTGTGTAAGTAATCTCACAAATGTAAGGCTGGAGATAATAATAAGCACATATGTGACCATCTAGCGGATGCGTCAATTAAGACCATGAAATATCTAGGAGTTCAACAATATGAATGAATTGATCCACATATATCATCTTGAATTCTTTCTAAGAATTCATGCGATTCAAATCCAATATTTGCTAGTGAGGGCCATGTAATTATTTTCCTTAAGAGCACAATAAATGCCCTTGTGACTTTTCAATAATCCTTCACATTATTATTGCTCTGGATAACCAACCATTATGCCAAATGATAAAATTATTTGGGCTAGTAAACTTCTAATTTACAATAACATGTGGTTTAATTCACTACTAGAAATACAGATATCGACACACAAAATCGAAGGGTACGCACCCGTCGGTTGTAAGAGAGGACGAGCTTTTGAAAATAATTAAGGGTGATTTTAGGAACGTCGGTAAATAAGTCGGTAAATTTTTAAAAAACAATATCCGATGGATATATCAACGCATAACCGATGGGTAAGTTACATTTCACTATTAATATATTGAATTATATACCAATAGGTTTACCGAAGGGTATTTCAAATTTAATATTTATTAAATCAATTAGGAGTATTACCGATAGGTATGTATGATTTTTAAAATCAATTCCGGTATTACCAATTGGTGAACCGACGGGTATGAAAATAGGGCAATTTCTTAAATATATTTATTATTTGTGTTATAAATTACCGAGGTTCACTGACGGGTACGAAGGTTTTTTTATTTTATTTATTAAATTACCGACGGGTTAATCGACGGTAATTTTGAAATTTATCTTTAACCGCGCAAAATGTTTGGGATTTCCGTCACCATGGAATAATGTCTGGTAATGATTTGATAGTGGAACACGTTTAATTAAAAGGCTTACCATCGGTAAACGTGGTAATCGCATACATCATCTTCGCCAAGGCCCTCTCCCCTCATTCAAACTCCTCTTCTCTCAAACCCCTCTCTCTCTCCCCGCACCGTCGTGTTTTGCCCAGTTCGTCGCCACCAAACTCCGTTTGAGAAACGGAGGTCACCATTAAATCCTAGACTTTGGTGAGCATTTTAATCAGTTTATTTTTTTTATTTGATTTACTTTTTCCGTTCATTTTTTTGTACCCATAGTGTTGTGCGTGTATTGCATTGGGGATTAATTGCTGTTATTAATTTTTTAATGTAGGAGTTTTGCTTGAGGATCACTGCGATTGTTGACGTTCGGATCGGTTTGCACATGTTTTTATATATGTTAGTATTTTTGTGTGTGTATATAATTGTTGTGATTGAAATTTATAATGTTAGATTTTCAGGATTGGACTAGGTTGACGCAAAGAGCTACTCTATATTTAAGCTTTTTTTTTCTGCTATAGAGGTTAGTAGCTCATTCCTTATTATTTATATCGTTTAATGATTTAATATATATGTATGATATATAGAGACTTATATTTTATAGGATAGAGTTATAGGAAATGGGAATTGCATGACTGGGAGGAAGGGTTAGAGGTCCTTCCCAACTTGTTTGATTTGTTTGCTTATAAATTTGTGTTTCCAGAGATTGCATGATGCATGTTGTGGAATTATAAGGGGATGCGCAATAGAACGATTTTTAAGATTATTTGAATTGTATGTAATTATTAACATGTAACTGTTTAACTGTTCCTATTCTATTGTTGATTTTTATAATAATATCTATAATTATTGAATTGACTGAAATATCTAATGATGGAAGCTCCTAGTTTAAGGGGAGATGCTGTCAAAATTTCATTAAAATCTTTTTAGTGATATAAGATTAAAATAACTGTATTAAAAAAACTTAAAGACCAATTAAAAGAAATATCTAGATGATGGAAGCTCCTAATTTAAGAAGAGATGCTGTAGAAATTTTGTTAAATTTTGTTTTAGGGATAAAAGTTTAAAAAATAATTGTCCTCAGGTGATAAGAGTAAAAAAAGGATTAAAAATAATTGTATTTAAAAAAACAAAGAAAACCAATTCAATGTGTTTTAAAGTAGTAATTTGGGCCCGCCTTTTAGAAATTATACTCCTATGGTTGTATTGGCTGAAATATATGGGTGGAAGAAATTTACAAAGTGTTCTTGTTTGAGACATGGATATTTATTATGTTTTAAATATAGAGAACGCTTTTATATTAAAGCCAGAGTGTATATGCACATGCTTTAGAAGAGAATTATTCAAGATACAGCGAAGACATATCCAATATTGTGAAGTTGGCAATGATGACATTGAAAAGCTTGTAGCATTGAGGATTATGTACATTTCTTGAAAGTTGCAGTGCACCTTAAACAAATGTACATAATCCTAGGTGCTACAGCCTTTTAGTGCTATCATTGCGAACTTCACAATCTTAATAGTGCCTTCGTTATATCTTGAATAATTTCTTCTGAAGCCATGTGCTTATACACTCTGATTTTAGAATAGAAGTCCTCGTTATATTTAAAAAATAATAAATATCCATGTTTCAAATAAGAACGCTTTGTAAATTTCTTCCATCCATATATTTCATCAATACAACCATAGGCGTATAATTTTTAAAAGGTGGGTCCAAATGACTATTTCACTATATTTATTCTGTTGTCAATCTTTATAATAACATTTATAATTGTTATATTGATTGAAATATGTAACGATGGAAGCTCCTAATTTAAGGGGAGAATCTCGAAATTTTGTTAATATTTTTTTGTATGAGAAGCAGATTAAATAAAAGTAACTATATTTAAAAAAATTTAAATAGCAATTGAATTTTTTTTAAAGTAATAACTTTCTATTACAAAATTGTAGGGTCTAGAGTTAATCACAAGCACAATGTTACCTTCAAATCGATCATAGATGTATGATAGATTGAATCCTAATAGAGGGGGGATTAAGTCGGACTTTTATAATGGTGTTGAAGAATTTATGAGTGTGGCATGTGAAACACAACAGTTCATTAATAAAGCAAAAATTATGTGTCCATGTAATAGGTGCAAATATAGGAAGTATCTGATAACAATACAATAAGGGTTCATTTTTACAAGTGGGGATTCATACTTGATTATTGGGTTTGGACCGAGCATGGGGAGGTAGTTAACACATGGAACCAAGTGGGTATGTGTGAAACTGGATGTAGTTCTATTGGGATCCATATAGCTTAGCACGATGTGGGTAATGTGCTGTGAGGATAACCTAGCTAGGCATCATGAGATGGTGTTTGATGCTGTCAAGGAGGAGTTGAGAGAGATCGAGAGCTTAAGCTCTCCTAGGAGCGGCAGGTAGGGAGAACGCGAAGAAGGAGCGGAGAAAGCGAAGAAGGCGAGGCTGAGCTCTAGAGGATGCGGAGAAGATCACTCAGATGTCATGATGTTCTTCCAGACATGTAGGCTTCTGGATCCTTCAACTCCAAGGAGGACGCTCCCATATCCCACTCCCCTCCATCTCTGAGAGCCGAGTCAGTCGGACGGCACGAATGACGATGATGGTGCAAATGATGATGCGCTCGACGCAGACAATGTTGACGCCCAAGACTTTAGCTAGTTTTTATCTAGCTTTTTCATTTTTACATTCGGGATATTTTTTTACATTTATTGTAATTTATATATATTTTATCGTTAAAATTTACTATTATATTTATTCAATTTAATTTATTCATTTTATTATTTTTCTTATTTAATATTAGTTTATTGATAATTGCGTTATTATTTAAATAAAGAAATAAATAATTAATAGTTATAAAATATATTTTTTAACTTTTAATTATTTATAAATAAAGAAATTTAAAAAATATTTAATAATTGTATGACGGGTTAATCGTAGTAATAAATTATATTTAAAAAAACCGTCGGTAACAGTGTCGTAAAAATACATTCTACTTTATTAAATAACTCGTCGGTAAAAAACAAAACGGTCGGTAATAATATATCTCGATGGCTCTCTGACGGGTTTCTATATAATTGTCCAACATAATTATTTTTACTTCCATCAGTAAATGTGTCGATAATTACGACTGGCATTATTACTCGTCGGTAATCTTATCGATAGCGGAAAATCAATGCTCCCGATACCGTCGTATAAATCCTATTCGTCGAAACATTTGTCGGTAAGTAAGTCGTATCCGCGGACTCCTAGTAGTGATTGCACTAATTTTAGTGTAATAAAGACCGGAAGAAAGCGAAGGTAACTTTTTTGCTTGAATTACAAGTTGTTAAATAGAGGTACTCATTACTTCCCTCATTTATTGTCTTAATATGATATTTATTTCTGTGAATATCTTTGAAACTCGTAAGTTGCTTTATGACTTGGTACAAAATCATGCATGATGAACTTTGTTCCTCCAAGGAACAAAATAATAGCCCTTCTGGAGCTTTTCATCATATTGGTACTCCTTTTTATTGTATTAACATTTGCTTCTTCCATCATCATTAGATGAGTAAAATAAATTTTTCTTTTAAGAATAATGTATGTGGGTTTCACTATTCACAAGACGAATATCTTCATTATTTATCTTGATCATTGCTTACACAGAGATAAAATATATTAATAAAAAATGTACATAATAATTATAATAATCAGGAATAAAAGACATAAATTTCAAAATAAAAGTCTTCCTTTTCTATTTCAAATAAAAATTATACTCGCTTATAGACTTAAAGTCCTACAATTCAGGGATTTTTTGGAAGTATCACTATTTTTTTTGTGATCATACATTTCCTTTAGGCTCCAAATATCTCAGGATCTTTTAGAGCAAGATAGTCATTTTTAACCTTTCATTCGTTAAGGTGACGACGAAGGAAAACATAGCCTTTATGTGATCCTATAGGGATGCATCATTTCCTTATTTGATAGTGTCTCCAAAACCTATTGAATTAAGGTGAATTTCAGCGTCTAAAATCCAATATAGGTAATTCTTCCCAAAATGTCAAGGACAACGAATTCAAGGTTGGAAAGATCTAACATGGTTCTTACCTCTAGCCTTCCTCTCTTAGATGATCAAGCTCTTCGTGCTAATATCATATTGTGATATAATAATAAGAGCGAGAAGAGCAGAGAAAAGGTAGAAAATAGAAATGCTAGAATATGAAATTCTATAAAAAAAAAAAGGTCCAGAATAGGGAGTACTCAAAGGGCTATTTATAGCCAAGGGTGAGTTACAATAATTATTATGGATATTTACATTTGAAATGTTTCATAATCGAAATATCTTTTTGGCATTATTGGTATAATTCACCACATATCTTGCCAAAATATATTTAGGTGACATTTGTTTGCACGTGGTAAATGCCTTTTACTAAACACCATATTCTAGTAGATTGTCATAGAATGATTCTTCCCTCCCATGAGTTTCACTATTTACCTACCACCACCTATCGGTCATTCATGGAGCTCAACAACCACAAAGTTTCAAGCTTTGGCCTCCAATTCATAGTCCATTTGAAGAAGAACCAAAATGCGAAATGATTATAAAGACAATGCAAATCAACAGAGAGCCAAAATGAAAACAAAAAGAAAAGAAAATTTATCTTTGTTACAATTTCTGGACAAAGTTATGATAATTCAATTAGTCAAGTTTCTGTCTTTGATTGATCAGGATCCAAGTTAGGGATAGACTAAATTATCTTGATATAAGGATATTGAACTAAGCCTGAAAGTTGCTCCTCCTAACCAATAATACTAGTGTTGACAGGACAATTAAGGCTTTGTTTGGGAGTTCGAAGGGAAAGGGAAGGAAAGACATTGGAAGGGAAGGAAAGTTGAGGGAAGGAATGAGTTTAGAGGATTGATCCTCTATTTGTTTGGGAGTGAAAAATATATAGAGGGAAGGGAATTGGGGAATTTGTGGTCTATTTTTACAACTTTACATTTTTCTTATAATATTTAATTATTTTATTTTATAGAATTAATTATTTTACAATTCCCAATTCTAAACCCGAAATGGCATCGCATCAGGTAGCGTCAGGGAGGACCAACCACTACGTGACTCCTTGGAAGTTTTCCATCCGCCCAATCATGGTGCCGTGGAGCCAACCTCCTCAGGCCCCGGCTGCCATGGCATCCCCGGTGCGGCGATGACGTGGCTCAGCGACCCAAGCTCCGACCTATTTGAGATCGAGAGCTTCTCCATCGCTAGCGTTGGTGCTGCTGCACAACTTACGTGCCCCATCATCTTTCGCCGTGAATAAAAAACAACAAGAAGAAAACATCTCAAAAAGTAAGAAGAACTGAAAAACCAATCAAGTAACATCTTAGACCCTTGCCAAAGACCTAAACCAATGAACCACTAACTCCCCACCACAATCATAGGAAAGACCTTATACGTGTTGTTTCAGAAAGGAAGACCAAGGAAGTATTTCAAAAGGGAAACCGAAGACGAGAGGCATGGCGGAAGGAGGGAACAATGAAGCTGTGGTAGCAACGAAGCGAGGCGGCGCTTGCGATGATGGCGTGAATATTGGAGGTCGAATTGTGGAGGAGGCGCGCGGATGAACGTTTAATGGTAACAGAGTGCTATGTGCTGAGCGAGGTAAGCGTGGAGTAGAGCGTGACGACGGTGGAGGAGGTGTGGCGGTAGCGGCGAAGTGGAGGAGGAAAGTGTCATTGTCGTCTTCAGGAAATGGGTTGCTTTAGGAAAGTATGGTGGTTATTTTTGAAATTGACAAAAACTAATAAGGGTAAAATGATACTTTCAATTCATATATAACTAAAAACCCCCAAAATGGGGGTAAATGGAGGATTTGAGAGGGTTTTAAAATAGTATTGCTACACGGCCCGACTTCAAACCCCGAATTAGAGTAACCGACACTATTGGCATTACATTTAGATTAGTTCAATTGCCACGTCACTTTTAGTTTAAAATTATTATATTAATTAATTAATTAATTAATATTTAAACTTATTGAAATAAGGAATATCTTGTTTAACAATGAAGCCGCATCACTGTTGTAGAGGTATACACAATGACATTATATTATCATTGCAAGACTTTCTCACACACACGATGGGCATCATGTTTTGTGAGTTGGAAAAAAATGGGGGAAATGGTTTGTTTGAGAGTTGAGTGGTGGACAAAATGGGGGAAATGGGTGAAATGGGTGAAATCAATTTTCATTTCAGCCTTTTTTTGTGTGTCATTTTTGTTGTAAAATGATAAAATGAACAGAGATAAGAAAGATAATGACTGGATTGGAAGGGCTTGGGCTATAGCAACACCCTCTCTATCTCTAAGGGTGGGCAAAGTGGAAATAATAGTCGACTCTGGAGAGACTGGTGAGATACCAATCAGTGGAGGCGTGGAGCAATGAGTTGTCCTATGTGCTAGAGATTAAGATCAAATTGGGAACGTAAATGAAATGAGCTTAGATTGAACATCAATGGAGGAAGGAGAAGATGGGGTAGGTGAAGCACAGGGAAAAAATATTTTCAAATTCAAAAAATTAAAAGAAAATACAAAACTAATTAAATGATAACTACACGGTGATTAATGATGGCAATTTCAACCCGACTCTGGGTTACCCCGCACTCCCACCCCGTTCGGGTCGGGTTTTGACCCGCCCGCTCGGGTCGGGTTGATGCGGGCGGGTTTTGCCTGCGGGTTCGGGGGTGCGGGTTTAAGGTGAACCCACCCAACCCGCCCCGCACCCATATATATATTTAAAAAAAATATAATTATTAATATATTGTGTGTGTAGATATATAAATATTTGTAAAGAAAATATTTTAATATGATTGCGCTAAAGTAAAGAAAGGTCAAATAAATTAATAAAATAACAAAATAAAACTCTTGTATTAATGCAGCTTGGAGCTTGTATCAGATATAAAAAGGAAAGTGCTGGACAAGGTAAATAGGATGTAGAAAGATCACTGATTTAAATATTGGGTATATATTTTTTTTCTAAAGAAAATTACTAACCCTGAGTAATACCCTTAACTCACTCATACTTTTGTGAATAACATTTAACATTCACAGTCCACACCCCCACTCTCGGCGCTTCCTTTGCCTTCAAACCGAGACCCATTCTTCAAGACCGAGGTCCTCTACGGCGTCCCTCGCGCTGCTGCCGCCATCTTGTGGTCTTCCTTCCATCGCCATTGTGTGGTCTTCCTTTCGCTCGTGTCTAGATCTAACTTCCACCACAACCATTTCTCGAGCTTTCTTCAACTCACATCAGATCTTACTTCCTTCACCGCCACTGTGTGGTCTTCCTTCCGCCACCGTTGAGTGGTCTTGCTTCCTCCACCGCCGTGTGGTCTTGCTTCTGCCGCCATCATTGCCTTAGCCTCATTCCCGTTAGATCCAAAGCCTTAACTTTCTAATTAGTTGAAATTTTGAATTTTTTTTCTCTAGTTGAATGCTTTTCAAACCAGTTTTGGGTATGAGTTGAGTTTTGGCAAATGAGTTGAGTTGAATTTTTTTCTCTAGCTGAATGCACCTCATTCCTGAGCATCATTTAAGCTGATATTAACTTTTGGCAAATGAGTTGAGTTTGTTCCTCTCTTGAGACAAATTTGTATGAATGTGTAGAGATGCTTGGGTATTTTTTAATTAATTTATAGCTTGTTCTTTTTTATTTGAATTTAGCTTTTCAAATGGAGGCTAATGCAACCATGATATGTAAGAATGTTTCTGTGCCTACAAGAAGAGAAAGTGTTGATCCAACCATAGGAGCAATACCTATCCCAAAAAATGAAAATGAAACACTTGAAGTTGAAGATGACAACAAATCTAATCTAAAGAGTGTTTATTGGTAGTATTTTGAAAGATATAAAGTAGATGGAGAATGGAAGGCGAAATGCCTTCATTGTGGCAAGGTACTTAGTGCAACCCATAGGAATGGGACCAAGGCATTGAAAAATCATGTGCTTAACCATTGCAAGAGAATAAAATTAATCACATCAAAGCAATCAACTATTGCTGAATGTTTTGTGAAACAAGGCAAAAAGGGGAAGAAAATTTCACATTTGATCCAGCATACTCAAGAAGGTGTCTTGCCAAGATGGTTATAATGCATGAATATCCATTAAGTGCTGTGGAACATATTGCATTGAAGAGTATTCTGCCTTTAGAGCCTTCATTTAAGGTGCCTAGTCGCAACACAATCAAGAAAGACATCCTTCAATTTTATGAGGAAGAAAACTCAAAACAACTTTGTCATTGGACCAAAATGGAAGTAAGGTGGCAATTACAACAGACATGTGGACTTCCAACCAAAGCAAAGGATACATGGTTGTCACAGCACACTACATTGATAGCACATGGAATTTGCAGATGCGCATTTTGAGGTTTTTCTCCATTCCCTTCTTGTAGTTAACATTAAATCAATGGTTCTTATCATTTCATGATATATATGTTTTTCAAATGTTTCAGTTTTTCTTATGTTCCCCCCCTCACACAAGCAATGTGCTCACTGATACATTAATGAAGGTTTTGTTGGAATGGAACATAGATAGAAAATTATCAACCATTACATTAGATAATTGTTCTACTAATGATGCTATGGTGGAAGAGTTGTTAGGACACTTGGATTCTAATTACTTGGTATTAAAGGGGAAATTATTGCATATGCGTTGTATTATAGTTAAGGAAAGTGTGGAAAAGATTCGTAATAGTGTATTATATTGGAGAGCAACTGCTAAAAGACATGAAACATTTGTTGCTTGGTGTGGTAAATCAGGTATTCCATACACAAGAAAATTAGTTGTTGATTGCCCAACTAGATGGAACTCAACTTATGTAATGTTAGAAACAGCTTCATTGTACAAAGATGTCTTCCCTCGTTTAAGACAAAAGGAACCTCAATATAAAAGCGTGCCAAGTAATGAGGAGTGGGAACTTGTTAAGGACATATGTGGTAAATTGAAAGTGTTTTATGATGTGACTCAATTATTTCTGGACACAATATCCAACTGCTAATATTTACTTTCATAAAATTTGTGAAATAAAGTTGGCATTGGAAAAATGGGCTTGTTCTCTTAATCCATTGATTAGTCATATGGCATGTAATATGAAGAGAAAGTTTGAAAAGTATTGGGATGAAGTTCATGGCATTATGGGTGTTGCTGTTGTCCTAGACCCTAGGTATAAAATTGCTTTTCTTGAGTACAAGTTCTCAAAATTATATCCAGATTCAATAGATTGTACGAGGCAAGTTCAAAGAATTCAACAATTATGCTATGACTTGGTCATTGAGTACCAACAAAAGGCAAGCTCTTCAAGCTCAAATGTGCAAGAATTTTCTACACAAAACCACACTCTTTCAGAAGATCAAGATGATGATGTTGCTTATGAGTTGTATCTTAGAAGTTAAAGAAAGCAAAGGGCTTACTTGTGAAAATTGAATTTGATTTTTACATTGAGGAAGATGTTATTCCAAGAACTCCTGATTTTGAGATTTTAGTTTGGTGGAAAGTGAATGGGGCCAAGTATCCAACTCTTCAACAAATTGCTAGAGATATATTTGCTATCCCCGTGTCTAGTGTTGTTCTGAATCCGCTTTTAGTGCGAGTGGTCGTTTGATTAGTACTAATCGTGGTAATCTAAATGAGGACAAAATAGAAGCTTTGATGTGTTCTCAAAATTGGTTGTGGGCAACTTATGGAGGCAAAGGTAAATTTTTTCATATACTTTATCTTATTCTTTTATTTCAAAGATATTTATATTCAAATGATGTTAATTGATTTATTAATGAATTTATTATGTTTAATTTGTAGGTACAAAACCTGTTAAGTGAATGATTATCAAACAGTGAATGATGAAGATGAGGATGTAGAAATTGAAGAATGATGATTTGAAGAACTATGAGGCTAGACGCCTAGACATGAAGTCATTATGGTTTGGTTGTAATTTGATGTATGTTAAACTTGTTTGGAACTTAGTTGTTTTTTCTATCATAGATATTTTGTTATGTTTTTTGTACTGATAATTATTGCTCTAGAATTTAAATATTAACATTGTCATTGAGTGTATTTTATATTTTTGTATTTGAATTTTTAGATTTTGAGATAATTTCAAAGGTTTTTTTAATAATAGCCCGGCAATACGGGTACCCGCGGGGCGGGTGCGGGTTTAAACTTGTAAAACCCGGGTAGGCGGGCGGGTTGAGACTCTTTACCTAGTATGGGGCGGCCGGTTGAGCAAAAACCCGTCCCAACTCGCCCATTGCCATCCCTAACGGTGATAGTGCACCTCACTTGCCACGTTAGTCCTTTGTTATCTTTTCAGGATGAATAGTATTTTCCTTTTAAAAATCTTTCAAGCACCTCTTTCCTCAATTAAAAAAACTCACAAACACAATCTAACCTCTCAAAGTCTTCCCTTCCTTCCCATCTCACAAACAAAGCCTAAAAAGCCAACCCCCTTGAACTCGTGTGATATTGCAACATGATCGTTGGATTTGGAAACAAGCATTAAATATCAATATTATACTGTCATATAAAAAACCTCAGTCAATTATGTATTTGGATACTCCATCAATAACCTTGATTCAATTTGGATCTCATTTCAGCAACTTATTACTCATTAAAAGAAGCCGTGACATTAATGTAAAAGATAAAAAATTGTAAAATCACAAGGTACTTTGCAAAATTATGAGAAAATCTTTTATATGACTTCGAAAATAATCAGAAAATGGAATAAGAAAGCATTTAAGAACTGGAACTTGTAAGGTAACAAGCAAGATTCTTACTTGAATTTGTGGAACCTTTAACTTGAAGCAATGGAAGCATTAGTGATAGACACTGTATAGTTGAATCGGGTGACTAAATTAAATAAGAAAATAAGTAATTAACATCATTAAAGGATCCTAAAGTTGTGTATAAGTGCATCCTGAAGATTGAAACAATCCAACCATTATATGTGAATAATGTATTATCAAATGAAATAATCTTAATGTATCATGTATTGCAGCCTCCCTATTTAACTTATATTGTAGCAGGAGTATAAATAGCATTTATATTTTTATATGAGAAGGAATTTGGCTTGAAGTTTGAAGGAATGGTATAAATGTTGTCATGGTACTATGATATGCGGGAAACCGAAAAATTAAGGAAATGCTGGAAACTTATTTTAAGTGTAAAAATTTAGGAATTTGGTCAAGAAATTCTCCAACATGTTAGCTTTAAAACAAAATTGGTTTCTTCAAAATCTGAGCTCTATAGCTCATTTTATATACACAGTTTAAATCAATTTGCCTCCTAATTTGAATATATTGTTAATATAAAATAATTTTAAATAAACATCTAATGATGTATTGTCACAATAATAAAAAAAATTTAACTCTATTATCCAGTAAGTATAAGGCCTTATAAATAAAAGTACATGATTAGTTGACAATATAAAACTTATTATATCAAAATTAAACTCTATTTCATTTACTTCTTAAAACAATTTCTTTTACTTTCATAAATACTCTATATGTTTATGAGCTTCAAAAAAGATTTCAATATGATGAGTAGAGACCAAAAACAATTATTCAAAAGAATTCACTTTATATGTAAAAATGTATAGATAGATAAATACTATTTGTGTGTTTGGTTATATGTTTATAGAATTGATTATATTAGAATTGATTTCCTTATAATTGATATAAAATAAGTGAAAATTTCTTGTTTTTTTTTGTTACAATCAATTCTAGAATAATTATCAAATATATAAACACAGTCATCTGTCATGATATTTTTTAAGCTTTTAAATTAAGCATTTGTCTTTTAGTTTTGATCTTGGTTACTTCTTTTGCAGTGATTCAAAGCTTGTTGCTAAACCACCTTACTCGGAGCCTAACTTCGACGAAGAAGACGGAAAGAAAAACAAACTACAAAAAATACAGATACTAGTCATCATCAATTGAGTATACGTACATGCTTATGCACTTGACCTCTTCACATTCATTAATCACTCTGTTATATGGGTTTATCCTAGAATTTAATTTTATCAAAAAATTAAATTAAATTTCATACTTTGAAAGTAAAGTGAAGGAATTGAAATTTCATAGGAATTGAAATTCAACAAAATTAAAAAATTAAAATTAGACCCAAATAATTGTGATTAGGTGTGAGAATTAAATTCCAACAAATAAAACTACTAAAATAATCTTAATTGAATATAATGTTTTATTCTAACCTATTAATAATGGATAAAATAGTAAAAGAGAAATTAAATTAATTAATTTTTAGACTATTTCTAAATTAAGGAATTGAATTGAATTTTTAATTTACTTATTAATTCTAAACATAAGAATTCAATTTCATTCGTTAAAACTTTCAACGCCCTGTAAAGTTGCAAGCTAATGGTAGATTTCTGTATATCTTAATCAGAGACCTAAGTTTGACTTCTATCCTTATCCTTATCTCCTAATATCTTCCTATCTATGTTTTAAAATAAATATTTTTTTCACCTTTTAAATTTATTAATAAAGTCATATATTTGAACAAAAGTCACCACATTAAATATTGAACTGTACTATATTGTGACTTCGATCTTTTCTTCTAGATGTGGAAGACTTTAAGCTAAGAGTTAATTCTAGGGAGCTTCACATTGTGGGCGTAGTAGGAGTAGTCAACAGTGGTATGATTATGCGTTCACTCTACAATTTTACACCTGTATTACTAGGAAGGATCCATGGAAAAAGGTGTATACCAACCCTCATATTTTATTGAATAAAATAAACTAACCAAGATTTCGTGTCAACTGCAAATATGTTTGAGAAGAATTAGTATTTAATTTAATTAATGCAATGATTACTTACTTGTTACCGTGATACAAGGACTAGCATTTACATATGAAATGCTCATATATAACCTTAAGATTCGCATATAAATAAAATATTTAATTTAATTTTCAGTGGTGGTTGGTACCATGTATATTCTATTGTTTATATTATAGATCATAGACTAATCTTAAAAAACTAGTATGAACATGGAAGAAAAGGGATGGGAACTTTTCACCAGTTGACTTGACCTTGCTGGATTCCTTCTAACTGCACCCTTCTTTCTCTCATAACTCTTTTGCAATTGTTTGTTGAAGCGATCAATCTGGAGGTATATATGGCAAACCTATGGAGTAGTTAGTTACCTTACCTGCATTATCTTCTTGGTCTTCACTTTCAATTTGGCTCGTGGTTAAACTTTGCAATTTGCATCCCTTTCAAGTTGTTCTAGCTTTCCCAGAAATTTTTATTGGTTGCTCAATTGTGGGTCTGGTCAAAGTTGTGAGCTTTTTGTCCTTATTGGCTTGTTCTAGATTGATTCTTTCTCCAAGTTATATATAATCATGAATCATGCATGTGTTTTTTCTTTTTGTCATATGATTTTGGAATTGCAGTTGGGGACTTGGACAGCTTTGCTTCTCATTTTGTGCGTCTTGGGGTTTTTTCTGAAGGAGAGTCTTATGGGAGGGAAGAGTTCAAGAGAGTCTGGTTCTGGCAGGAGGCATGCTTCCTCATATGGGTCTGGTGGTTCTTCTTCATCTTCATGGGATGAATTTGGAGGGTACACACCACAATCACCATACCCTCAGCAGAATCCATATCAAACCCCTCATCACCACCGTGCATCAGCATCAGCTCCATATTATGACTATGCACAGCCAAAGAGGAAGCTGGATAGGAGATATTCCAGGATAACTGATGATTATCACTCACTGGATGAGGTAAATAAATTAGAGCATAGCAAGGAGACAGTGTTTTTGTGATTTGCTTATTATATATGAGATTATTTGATCATCCTTGGTTTTGTTTTGTCATTATCATTGACCTTAATTAATTCTGTTGAGGGGGCCAAAGGCATTGTTTGTATCTTTGACTAAAAGAAGCGTTTTTCCTACTGTGGTAATGTGAATGCTATCAGTATCAATATCAAGTCTCGCCACAAAAAGGGGAAATAGAAACTTAAGAAAAGAAAGGGATCCAATTTTTTCAATCTAATTGGGCAAAAGGAGATGTTATGAAATGTTTTGCCTGAAATCAGAGTTAACCTTTCTACATCTGTACAGTGGGAATTCAAATATTTAAGCTCTGGATAATTAATAATAGGGAAAATTATATTGACATCTCATGAGATTTGCTGAAATTTAGCCTAGTTTCTCTCTATTTGTTCGAGTGACATGACCTCCCCAAAATGCACTATGCACTATGTAAATTTCACAAATAGGGGAGTTGGTCAATTTCATCAAATATCAGAGAGGAGATTAGTGTAATTTGCCCTTGATAATATCAGTCAGGATTAAGTGTAATAGCAAAACTAGTCCAATGTGCTGTAGGGTTGGCTTTAATTATTATATGGATGAAGCTAGCTGCTTGAGTTCATTTTACTTTTTTTTTTCTTGCATTCACTTAAAAAATGAGCAAATTACACTGATCTCCTCTAGATTTGGTAAATTTACCCGACCCTTCTCAATCTGTCTAGATGACATTCACCTCCAATTGGGCACAACCAACTTGCACGGCGTAATGTACAATGGAGGGGAGAGTGCTGTAATGATTTTATAAACTCATGAGAGGACAATGTAATAATTTCACAAGGTCAGGTATCTCCTAAACAGATTTTATAAACAGAGGGTAATAATGATGAATTTCACCAAACCTTAGGGTAATAATGGTCAATCTAATTTCCTCTTTAAAAAATATTAACAAATAATTGTACAAGTAACATTATACATAATTATATGTCAATTGGGAATACAATTCTTAAAATTGATAGATGTCTGTAGTAAAACAAGATATTTTGGTTTCTGGTAGTAATCTATTAGCAATTTAGACTGACAATTAACATTTTTACAACTTCAAAGAGAAAGTACACATTATTTTTGTCAAATTATGACCTGATTGATCACAGGTTACTGCTGCTCTTGCAAATGCTGGTCTGGAATCTTCTAATCTCATCGTTGGCATTGATTTCACAAAGAGCAATGAGTGGACAGGTTTTATCTTATAGCTTACATTTTGATGCTTTAATTTTCTGTAATTAATTGTAACGCTAACCATATACTTTCCTTTGAAAATCAGGGAAGAGGTCATTCAATCGCAAATGTCTACATCAAATTGGAAATGGTCATAATCCTTATGAACAAGCAATCTCAATTATTGGGAAAACTTTATCTGTTTTTGATGAAGATAACTTGATTCCTTGCTTTGGATTTGGAGATGGTAATGCTAAATGTTAATCTACATGCTTTTCCTGTGAAGTTTTAGTTTCTAGATTGCAGACCTGATAGTGTTTCTTTTTTGTCCTTTTTTCGTCAGCATCAACACATGATCAAGATGTATTCAGTTTCCATTCAGATGAGAGGTTCTGCAACGGTTTTGAGGAAGTTTTGGCACGATACAAAGAAATTGTTCCTCGCCTCAAACTTGCAGGTTTTGCCCCAATTATCTTTTATGCATATATATATATATATATATATATATATATATATATATATATATATATATATTTATTAGGCTCATAACACAGCTGCATTCATGTGACAGGACCTACTTCATTTGCCCCTATTATTGAAATGGCCATAACTATTGTTGAGCAAAGTGGTGGGCAATATCATGTATTGCTGATAATTGCAGATGGACAGGTAACTCTTCAATTCACATTTCATATTGTTGAGTAGTACACTATACGTACTTTGAATCTGGATCAGTAATCTCAACTTCATATCATAGATTAAGAAACCTTGGTAATGCTAAGACTGAAATGGCTTGCCTTGGTAATACTAATGCCAACAATGTTGTCGATGCTTCATTAAAAGATATTAGTCTATTGCAGATACTTCTAGTTTCTGCCTGATCAAAAACTGATACTCAGCATGTTGGTACAGGTGACCAGAAGCGTTGACACACAGCGTGGACACTTGAGTCCACAGGAACAGAAGACAATAGATGCAATTGTAAAAGCCAGGTAAGTTTTTTGGTTTTCTCTCCTGTTGAGTACCATTCTGCATTCTTATATTCTTTTTAATTTTGCAGTGAGTATCCACTGTCAATAGTTTTGGTGGGAGTTGGAGATGGACCATGGGATATGATGAGGGAATTTGATGATAATATACCTTCTCGAGCATTTGACAATTTTCAGGTTTGGTGTAATTCACTTAGTCTTCTTGACTTGCCATATTGAAATCTTCCTATTGTACTGAAATGTGGTATTTTTATTTGTAGTTTGTAAATTTTACCGAAATAATGTCGAGGAGTGCAGATTCAAGCAGAAGAGAGACAGAGTTTGCCCTTGCAGCTTTGATGGAGATACCCTCTCAATATAAGGCAACCTTAGAACTTGGCATATTGGGGTAATCTAATGAATGAATATATTAATCAGTCTATCAAAATATGGTACTTATAGCTTGTTATGTAAGGTCTTACTGGTGTTATATCTGACTTTGAAATTTTATTATCTCCATTGATAAAAGCAGTTCAAGGAGGGGACATTCACCAGAGAGGGTTCCTCTACCCCCACCTCTTCATGACAGGACTTCTTCTAGCCTCAGCAATAGATCGATTCGGTCAAACAGTTTTCAGCAGAGTACACCAATACACACTGGCTATGATAATAGAGGTCACACAGAACCAGCTTCCAGTTCTTTATATGATAATAAGGTATTAAGACCATGCTTTCCAACCTAAGAAGCATTTTTAATATTATCCTGTGACATTATTTAGCTGTCATCCCTTGATGTCATCATTTGATTCATGATCATTTCTCTGACAGTTTCAATGATAGTAAACATATGACTTGTATAACTTCAGGTTTGTCCAATTTGTCTCACCAATGGAAAGGATATGGCGTTTGGATGTGGGCATCAGGTAACCAATTAAAATTTATGCAGCCAATTAGTCTTGAATTTATAGCTGTATGAATAGTACTAACACTATTGTCTTTCCCCTTTCCCCATGTATTTCATCTCATCACAGACTTGTTGTGATTGTGGAGTAGACCTTGAATTCTGCCCCATTTGCCGGAGCACAATCCAAACTAGGATAAAGCTTTACTAGTTAGCTATGATGCAGACTTGCTTTCAATGGAAGTTGGAAAGGGGAAGGTTAGTCGGAATTAGGAGGTCAGGAAACCAGGTGTTCTTTTGATGGAGAGAGAGATGCAGAATTTGTCCGGATCTTGACAGATGGGTTCCCTGTACATAAAGCTACATTTGCAATTTTGAGTCAAAACTAATATACGCAGAAAGGAAGAGTTGTTTATAGAAAGAATGGGCCTAATGTATATATGCTTAGTTTGTGTGTCATGACTCATCAGAGCCTCATGTTCAGAAGAAAACTGCTTGTGAGAAAATTGCTCGCACCATTTTAAAATATACTTTTGGTTTCTTTTGGCCTCTCTGCAGTAAGAATACATGTTTCGATTCCAGTGTTGCCTCAGAAACTAAATCCGTATTTGATTCTATTTTATATGCATTGCTTAAGATACTACACAGTGGACTCACTATGAGTTTCTGTATAATGCAGAGTTCTTGCCCAGCACATTCCTTGTTCTCTTCTACGGTTACTTCTTGATAAAATCATATAAAAATAACTCCTTGGGAATTATGGATGATATTTCAAGTTATACTTCATTTATGAGAATCAAATACAACAAAGAATGACAGTGAAAGTTGCCTTACTGGCACATTTCAGTTAGCCTTCGCAGAGGCTTGTCACAATTCCTGTTCTTGGAATAGAACATTTTTCTCCTTTCCTTATACTTTCTTCTATAAAAAATACAACGAAGTTTCTCAAACTTTAACAAAATTAACAATATACACTAGATAATAAATTAGACTGCAGGCTCCTTCCTTCTGGCTGTTGAAGGAACTTCTTATCGTCAATGTAAGTCTGTATCTCCACAATAGTCCTTGTCATTTCTGGTATTTGCCGTGCTTTCAGATCAACTAAGAAGTTCTCAGAGATGACCTTCAGCATCTTTACAAATTGAGATTTATATCTTCTATAGAGAGCAAATCCAGCCATCTGACAAAAGTAGAATTTGTTAGCCTTAGCTGATCAATGCAACAAATCACCACGACATTCCAATAATAATTCTTACTTGCAGGAATGCATTGAGTGAAACAGCTGTATATTGATTGGCTGGGAGATTGTTCAAGAACCTTGCAAGCCAAGCCCAACCTTCTTGCAAGCCGTGCAAATTTTGAACACCAGGAATTTCAGTCTGTAAAAACAAGCATGGTTAGCAGCTCAGTGCAATGTGAAACAGCAGCGGGCAAAACAGCAAATGGTCCACGAAAACATGTGAAAAATTTGAGGCTATATCACGACAAACCTGAACAAGTGCACCATACACCTTCATGTATGATTCTAAACGCTTTAAATAATCCTCTGTACTCTCCAACTTTCCATCGTCTTCTCGGTAGCCAATATTTTTGAAGTATGCCTCTTTTGATTGATAAGCAGACTAAAGCGGGCAAAATTAAGAATCCAAATTCAACAGCATTAGTACTTCATGCATATAAAACTATATTTCAAGAACGCATGCATTAGCATATTATCAGAACTAATAATTACCCTCTCCAGACCTGACTATTAATAATACAATTTGAGTTGAAATATTCAAGGCGATGAAGAAATAGCTCAAGTACGAATTAAAAGAAATCTTCTCTTATATATCTATCATCCCGCATTGCAAAATAATGCTTTCTGCACTATTTGATTATTCTAGATAGAAAATGTAATTGCCACATCAGAAATGTTTAATAGCTAAGCCTACATTGTGACAGATAAAGCATACCCACATTGCTTCTCACATATAGATAGGGTCAAATCTCTTCATTTGGCAAGTGATAAAAAATGGACTTTCAAATAGAAAAAGGAAATTCATCAAGAAAGGAGCGATGCAGATATTAGAGGATAAGATGTACTCAATCAGAACACCTAAAACAAAAAATTACATAAAACCAAAAATCTAAAGCTCGAGAATAACAATGGCAATTGTAGCCCAGTCCCAATGTAAACCAGTAACAGAAACTCCTTTAAAACAACTACCAGCTGAGCACCAAAGAAAAGCCAAGAACCTTATTTTATTCCACAACAAATCTGAAGAGAGAAGACACCAAAAGTATTTGAAAATTTTGATCATAAGATTTGATATAAAAGGGATTGATATACAAATTTTCAGCAGCAAAAGATTTTCTTTTCCCTTCAAATTGACTTTAAGATAGTTAAAGCATACAAAACTCACTGCTTCCTCAACAACAAAACTCTACCATAATCTCTTTAAAATGAGGCTAGGACACTGCACAACAAAAATAATGGCTCAGTAACGTTTCCTGTTCTCTCAAATTACCTTTCTGTATACCATGTGCTTTGGGACAGTGTATAGGCAGGCCCGGTGAAGCTCAGCTAGCAAAACATCCATTGCATGCGGTACCTATCTGAAATAATACAACCATTTAAATCACTCAAATTTTAATATTTCTATGCAAAAATTTGGTCCAACAGATTTATTTAGATTGATTATCCCATATGGACATAATAAAAAAGAAGAAAGGGTTACCCAAGAATTAAAGTTCAACTTATATATATATATATAGGCTTAATTCTATTAGGGATTAAAGATGTTGTACCTGAGATGTAACAAGAACAATGACATAGCCACTTGCAAAGGCAGCATTACCGGGGTTTTCACAGTACGAAACCACCTGTAAAGAATGTTGTCACAACAAACTCCATTTACCAACAATCCTATTCAAAGACATTACCAAATTCTATGACTTCTCTCACTGGTTTTTGTTCTTATTTTGACAATTTGAAGCCAGTTACATGGATTTCAGCCATATGTTATTTTGATCATTGATAGAAATAAGGAAATATTTAGTAATATGTCTGTTATATCTTAAGAATATTTCATATCATATTTTAGATTGATTTAGGTTGATTTTATCATTATATTCAGATTTTATCTTTGACTTATAAATAAGATTACTTCCGTGTATTACATTACACCACATAACATGAATATGTTTTGCATATTACTAGAATCTCTATCCTCTGTTTCTCTTCATTTCCTATCTAATATTCACAATTTCAATATGGTATTAGAGCGGTACCATCCACCATGATCTGTGTCCATTATTCCACTGTAAGATTCCAATAATTTGGAATTCATTTGTACCTTGTTCCCTACTCTCATTCTAGTAATTTCAAATATCAAACCACCATTATTTTTGCTACTAGCCACTTTTCCAGTGACTTTCCCAGTGCCAATCCCAGCCGATGAGCCCACCAACATGCTTGCCCCCTCCTGAGCAGCCTAACCCCGTCAACTGTGCACACAACCGGCCAGCAATACGCCTCTACACACGTTCTTTCTCCTCTACGTGACCAGCCAACTGCCACCGTTCTCCAACATGCGTGGCAGCACGTCTAGCAGCATCTCTGGCCGCTGCACCCACTGTCATGCTTGCGTCATTGTCCTTTTTCCATATCTGTCCTTGGTTTCTTGATCCATGCACTTTGTCAACTTCAGATTTTTTTATTTCCAGTTTTACCCATGTTTGTGCCCTTTTAAGTCATATGACTATTGGTGACTTCTCAAGTGCTCGCGATGCTTGCATATATTTGTCTTTCACTCAGTCATACTGGTGATATGCTCTTATGGCTTCATTGGATCTCCAATTTTTCAACCATTCAAGGCTTCCATATGCTGTTCTTGCGATCTACTATTGCACATATAGGAAATTTCCAACCTTCATCATGTCTCTTCCATCCATCATTGCTGGACCATTTACAGCCTTAATTGTTGTTCAAAAACTCCGCCAATAGCTGTGTGTTATCTTTTTCAACGTATCCACCATCCCTGAGTTGCCTTGCTAGTCTTCAATGGAGGTCGTTTTATATTTTAATGCAACACCCTAATAATTTCATATTATGCTCAACTCACAATACATCTTGTTATTAGCTATTACGTACGCACTTGTGGAATATTCTAAAAATAGTTTAGGCGAAATTAGCATGTAATATCGTTAGGAATAAACACAGAATCTAAACTGCACAAAAGCTGAAACATAAATACCGATTTTATTAAATATGATTGAGAATACAACTTTATTCTAAGAGTTTGCAAGAGAACCATATCATAATAACACTAAAAATAAGATAAAACCAGGAGCGCTTAGTAACGTCGCCCATGCATGCACTCGCGGCTGCACCCCTTACTACTTCTCCGGTTGGTGATTGTCGAGGCTTCCAAAATGCTAGACACCACAAAGTCAATTTCCCAATTTTCTACAAGATTGTAAGACTTCGAAGGATCCTCTTCAGGATCATACTTCTTGGGTTATACTTTGCAGGGCTCCTTCCATTGGCCCCTTATGAATGGCGGGCCTCTGAATCCAAATCTCTTCAAAAGGATTACTAGGAGACAAAAGCTTGGTGTAAACGGAAATAGGAAAATGCATATCGAAAAACACATGAGCCCTAATAGTTGCTCTTGCCACAAAAATATATGAATTAAGTAGGATTGTAGCGAGAATCAAAGCCCAAGATGGCCATGTATATAATCATGCTTGCCAACTTCTAGAGACAACACAATGAGCATATACATGGCCATCTCGGGCTTTGATTCTCACTACAATCTTGTACTTATTTCATATGTTTTTTGTGGCAAGAGCAACTATTATGACTTATGTGTTTTTCTGAGGCATTTTGCTATTTCCGTTTTGCACCAAGCTTTTGTCCCTAGAAATCCTTTTGAGAGATTTGGATTCAAGAGGCCACGTCGTTCATGAGGAGCCAATGAAGAGGAGCCCCTTCCAAAGTGCAACCCAAGGAAGTACGATCTCAAAGAGGATCCTTCGGAAAGGTCTTACGATACTATAGAAAACTAGGAAATCGACTTTGAGGTGTCTAGCATTTGGAAGCCTCCACAATCACCAACAAGGGAAGCAGTTCCAGTAGCAGGGGGTGAAGCTGCTGGCACATGCATGGGTGACGTTATTAAGGGCTCCTGGTTTTATCTAATTTTTAGTGTTATTATGATATGGTTTCTCTTGCAAACCCTTAGAATAAAGTTGTATTCTCAACCACATTTAATAATTTATGTTTCTAGTTTAGATTTTGTGTTTATTCCTAACATTATGGCTCATGATTTTTTGTTTAGAAAAATTACAACTAATTTTATCTAAATTATTTTTAAAATATTCTGCAAGAGCATACACAACAACTAATAACAAGCTGAGTTAAGCATAATATGGAATTATTAGGTTGTTACATTAACAAGCTTAAAGCTTAGTAAACTTTAGCTTGAGGGGAAGTGTTAGAATAAGGAAATATTTAGTAATATGTTTGTTATATCTTAGAACATTTCATATCATATTTTAGATTGATTTAGGTTAATTTTATCATTATGTTTAGATTTTATTTTTGACATATAAATAGTATTACCTCAGTGTATCACATCACACCACATAACATCTATATATTTTCCATATTACTAGAGTCTCTATTCTCCGTTTCTCTTCTTTCCTATCACATATCCACAATTTGAACAATCACAAATATTTCCAAGTACCCATTTTGCTTACTAAAAGTTTTAAGAAAATGCCTAAGCAACAAATTTCTCACTTTGCAAACATCCGTTTACCAATTAAACGTTCATGGATTTGGATTCTCTAAAGTGAGAATCCTATGAAGTGAAAATGAGGGGGTTTCCACCTTTGGATCAATAAAATGCATGGTTTGTGGGTCTCATCAATTGACCCAATGGTGATAACCACATCACTTTCTCACTTTAGAAGATCCATTTCTAACATTTAAAATCATTCTCAATTCAATCAGAACTAAAACTAGTATTGCACAAGAAACGCATCAATCCTAGAATATGTTTTAAGGATTTAAAACAAAAATAATCATAATTTAGGGCTGTAATATTTTAATCATTGTATACTTTGTCCTTTTATTTGCTACCCTCCATAACTAACTGATGCAAAAGGAAAAAATAACATCCACAATAAATTACCAAACCCAGTTTAAGATTAGTCTATTGTTTCCCTTGTGCTTTTTTCTTTTCTTGTCAAATAAAGCAGAAGTAAACCACATCAAGGGGATAGCCAATACCATGAAATTACCTTTTTAGCAAATATCTCAATGCTGATTGATTGAGGACACTGAGTATCATTCAAAAGTTTAATGAGATCATTGGATTTTGACCTGCAGAATGTTCAAAAACAGTAAATAGATGTGCAATTCAAATATCTTGTTTTAGGATGGGTTTGCCGTTAGTTGAATTAAAATCATTCAACAGAATCTATTTCACAGAAATATTTTGTGTGCTTTTTGGCAGGTCCGAAACATCCCTTAAATAGTATTGCAATAGAAATGGATAGGAGATAAAATTGTATCCCTTAAATAATCCAAAAGCACATGCAACAGTGATAAATTGATAATGAAAATATTCACCTGACATTGTCTATTACGCCCCTTATCTGTCTTATCAACCGGGAAATATGACTTTCATGGCGGGTATAATCCTGAATAGATGTTTATGCAGAGAAAAATGTCAAACAGAACCAAAGTATGCTACAGGAAAAGTTAGTCACAGATCTCTTGTGGTTGAAAACAGTATATTAACGCTTCAAAGATGAAGCTGAAAGCCAATGAAAAAAATACGTACTATTACCTAGAACAATATTCAATCAAAAATAGATAATACCTTATTAGAACTAGATCTTATCACTTGATTTCTATCACACAGCTCTTTCAGTTTCTGTAGTCTCCCACGCTCTAGATTTAAAGCACTTGCTGCAGCTCGATATAAATTACCTACGATTGTGTAGGCCAGTTGAGATATCATATGATAAAACAAAATAACAATGCAATCATGCATAGATCCACGTATCAATCAACATCATTTGCACCAAATCTTACAACTTTACAGAGTGGCTCAATGGCTTTTATTTCGTTTGCAGCAAAGCAATCAAACTTTTGTAATTAACAACGTGCTGCCTGAAGATAAAATAGAAGATTCACTGTCTTAAATGACACCAGATTTGCTGTTTATGTGGATAGCTTCATCAAATCAACATTGATGAGACAAGGAAGAACAAAGGTAAACTTCAGTAGCGTTGAAATTGAGGGTTTTAGATAGCAAAGAGGAAAAGAGAGGATAGATTTAGGGTAATTTGAAAATATATTGATGTATATTGTATGGTGTGTTACAAGAAACAAACACCTATCCCTATTTATAATAATACTAACACCCTAGTCCTAATTAAATAAGGGAATAATCATGAAATAATAGTAAATATCAAAATCAATCGTAAGAGATCATCAAGGATCCTTGATATTCAAAGATATGGTGAAGATATTATATGATATCTTCTTTATTTCCAACAAGTAGCATAGAATTACAGAAAGAAAAACAATTTTCCCAACTAAATGGTAATCTGGAAAGAATTAATCAAAGCATTCTTGCATATCATAGGAGAAATATAATCTAAATGTGAAAAAAAAGGGTGAAAAACAAAAACCTATACCAGATTCATTGGTTTCTGCAGTTGGACCCCCTGCAGCTTCTTGTTGGGTCCCCGCAGAAGTAACCCTTTGGGCAGTTTCAGTACCATCCCTTTCTACGGCTTCCTTTTCTGCTCTTCTTTCAGCTTCTGCAGCTGCTCTTTTTTCAGCTTCCATTGCTGCCCTTCTTTGGGCTTCCATTGATGCTTTTCTCTCAGCTTCCAGTGCAGCTCGTTTTGCTTCCTCAGCTCTAAGTTTGGCCTACACCCACAAAATTGAAAATAATAAAAGACTGGACATTTGGATTAAAGCTTCTACATAGAAATAGGCAAGAAAAAGATCATCCTCAATTAACATGACCCAAATAGTGATTGATATGTGAACATCAGTGAAAATACTACAAATAAGTAGTAGGCAACTATCAGGGCAGGGGTGTATTGACACAAAAACCGAACCAATAGAATAAATAAATTTTATTTGCAGCAGTTTTGGACTCCAAAATATTGTTGCAACAGAAGAATTAATGAATAAAAGCAAAAGAATAATCCAATAGGCACCACAGCAAACAAACGTGGATTTCTAACCTTATCAAGCTTGAACTTCAAATGAAATATGAAATCATATGTCTAATGCTTTGTCAAAAATCAAAATAACACAATAAACTAGACGATAAAAGTACCTCTGCTTCTGCTTTAGCCTTTTCTTGCTGCTGCTTTTCCTCTTGCAAAGCAACCTTTCTCTTGGCCTCTTCATAAGCTGCATCACTTCTTATTTTCCTTTCTTCTATTTGTGATCTGAGCTCACGGTCCCGTTGAACAGCAGTCAAGTGATTATCAAGTGCTTCTGCACTAAAAAATTGGGGGGTGTCAGAAATCAGTTTTAGTTAAGCAACGACATAACAAAAGGAGAATAGAAGAGAATGGGAAAAATGTTGTGTTGGGGGTGGGGGTAGAGGACTAGTAGAAAACATACCATGCATGCCAAATGTTAGTCATTAAAATGAGAAATAGCATCAGTAAGAAGGTACAATCAAGTTCGATATTCATAAAAGTGGATTCATCCAACAAAATCAGATTCCCCATCCTTAAATTAACATGCATCTTGCAAGACAATGAACACTCAACTTTCTCTCTTCCCCCTATGCACATGATTGTTTGCTTCCCATCAACAGACTAAACATGCATCCTTTCAACAGTATCTTTAAAAGAGAATTATGGAACATATGCTCTCACTGCCACCCAAACAAATAGGAAAAGAAGTACATAATATAGATATCCACAACTGACATGATGCATTAACAAAATCATTATGATGCAAAAAAGCCATAGTTTAAAAGCTCTCATAAGCATATTAAGAATGTGAAGTTGTGAACACAACTTCCTTGTGCATAAGAATTCATAGTCGTTGCTTACATCAAAGTCTGACAAGAAAGATACGTAGGACAAGGAAAGAAGAGAAGGGGGAGACTGTGAAATCTTACATCCTGCGCTGATATTGAGTGTCAAACTTTTTATCCAATTCCTGTCTTGATTCTTTATATTTCTCAACTTAAGAAGGGCAGAGGTAGAGTTCTGACTTTCATTTGACAGAGCTGTCTCCAATGCTGAGATCTTACTCCTGATTTCATCCTGTCAATCCAGAACATTAGAAACAAGTCTGCTATACAGATAGGAAACACACCATAAGTTCATTTCATAATTTGCAGTACATTATATATATACACGTTCCTGTTTATAAAAGAAGAAATTTCATCAACAAGAAGATAAGATTATTACATAGAGTATGAAGGACAAGAGATCCTCAATACAAAAAGAATAAGAGTAAACAACTTTTTTTTATTCTAACATTTCCAATTTGGCATCAATTTGATCCTAACAAAATTTTTCACATCAATTTAGTCCTAACATTTCACTTTTGACATCAATACAATCACAATATTTTTAATTTCGACATCAATTTAGTCATTTCATCAAAGTAAAAATCCAACAACATGACTAAATTGATGTCAAAATTAAAAATGTTAGGACTAAACTGATGTCAAATTGAAAATGTTAGGACCAAATGGTTATTTACTCAAACAATTAACAAAAGAAGACATCAAAAGAGCACCGTTTTCCAATCTCTCATCACGTTTGAGAGGGGAACCCCTCTAAAAAGATCATGCAGGCAACAGAATGCATTGACGCTAAATATCATGCAGGGAAACGCTAAATACCTAATCCTATCCCACAAAACCTGCTTGTCCTAATGTGGTGCATAAGAATGACAAATTATTTAATTTGTAAGTAACCAACAAGTCAAACAGGCAACATCAACACTCACTTTAACCCTAAGCTGATGTTCATGCGCCAGCTCAAACAAAGCACCTTCCACCTCCTCCACTTCATTCATCAAGTAGGCTTGCACTTCACAAGCAGACGCAACTTCAGATTCATCACTGTCACTGAAACATCAAACGCATTTCACATATTACTTCAAGAAACAAATATGATCATAGCATCATTTAAAAAAAATAAAAATAAAACAAAAAAAAGATCCACAAATTATTTTTTTTTTCCCAACACGGCACAGGGTTCGAATCACAGAATTGAAAGCCTAGGGTTCAAGAAACAAGCACCTGAGGTAAATTTCGTTGCAATTGAACCGTTTGGCAGGAACCAAGGCTTTGTCATCATCTTCATCGTCGCTCTCTGTGTCATCAAAATCATCGGCACGCAACGTGAAAGGTTTAGCTCTCTCAGCATCTTCGTTCCTCGGTTTCGTGAAGTGCGAAGCAGGTGTGAGAGAAGAAGTAGCCGCGAGCTTGGCCTCCAAAGCGTTGAGCTCCGAAACGAGAGCGTCGAAGCTAAAATCAGGTTCGGGATCAACGGCCACGCCATCCACTCGTTGCGAACATCGAAGGCCTAACTTCACAGCTCCCCTGAAAAAAATAAAAAAGAATGAAAAAAAAGAAAGAAAGGAAGAGAAAATAGCGTGATGGTGATAAAAATTCGTGTCCCTAGAAACCGTCGAATTTTGAAGCACATTTCTTGAGAGAGATCAAGACTCTTTACATTTTCTTGTTTTGATGAAACGGCGTTCGAATGGTGGAGCCGCGGTGGTGGCGGCTTCAGTTAAACGACGGCAGCTGTGGCTTTTTTCTTTCTTTTTTTCTTCCTTTTTCCGACCGTTGAACGGCGACAAAGGCTTCGACCTTCGAAGGCAGTAAGCACTGTGAAGAAGCTTAGCGCACTGATTTTGGGCTGCCATTTAAAAGTGAAGTTGGGCTTCTATGTCTGGCAATCCATTTAAAGTGTGGGTCTATTTGGGCCTACACTCTGGGTTGTGAGGTTTGATAAAAGGGGAAAAAACAAAAGGCAAAGCACTACAAAATTTTCGACCAAAAAGAAAAGGCACTACAAAATTTTGAATAAAAAAAGGAAAGTGGTACAAAATAGTATTATGAGTAAACCCGTACTGACAACTTTGGGTATTTAAATATGTGTAAGAATTAAATTTATATTCTAAACTAGTTTTAGGGACCTAAATATGAAGTGGAAGAACCAAAAACATAATATTAAAAAAAAAGAGGGGCTTACAAAAAAGTAATAGAGGGATTAATATCAGAATGGCATATATTTACCAAGATCAAAACATATTTAAGCCTTTCTATGATACCTTAGTTTTAAAGTGAAGTGTCACTGATGTAAAAAAGAAAACAAAAAATAAAGATATGTGTTGCATGAGAGTTTGTTGACCAAATTAAAAGAGAGGTATGACGAATTTAGAAAAATTCTTAATTATAAAGCAAGTGAAAGTATTTACTCTACTCAATATATTGATTGATACATAGGTTATTATTACATTAAAAATCTGCACAAAAAGGAAACACAATAATAATCCATAAAACTAACATGTCAATTAATAAATAATAAGAAGCAAAGTTTTTTTCTTTTTTCAGTGCACCTAAGTATTTCTTGATGATTTTATCAAAAGAATAATTTTTTTAGAAGAATGCCTCTATATTGTGTTCTTATTTTTAGAAACAAAACTCGAGTTAAGAAAAATTATATCTAGTTGAATTTAGGGTGTGGTTATTTTAAATTAAAAATTATTATAAATCTTAATTTTATACATAAATAAAAAAATTAAAAATTAATTTTTTTCAAAGTAAATATTTTTAACTTCTATAAGAAAAAGTTAAAAACTGAATTTTTTTAGATTATAATAATTTTAAAAATACAAATATATTAAAAATAATTTCTTAGGTGGAAAAAGATGATTTTCAGCTTCAAAATCCCATCCAAACATCCCCTTAAAATTTCAAACTCTTTTATTGTTATTGTTAGCATAAAATTGCAATTTTATTTGGTGACTTTCTTTAGAAATCTCTATCTTTTTTAGCGATTTGTGTTGAAATACATTGGTATCATCTAGGTAAACTACTAAAAAAATTTAAAAAAAGAAGTCATGCCAAACAAAAGGAAAAAGAATGGTAACCTATGAGGCACATATACACCATCAGTGCCATGTCTACGTGTTAGACACGTGTCCATGTTGAATCTTGCATGACGTACTCATGATATATATATTTGTATATATTTCATTTAAAATTTTCTTTTTTTTACTCTAATATAAAAAACCACAACATAAACAAGGTTATAAAAAGAAAATAATACATAACTTTTTAAGTTTACAAGAAAATAAAATATAAATGAAGTTTATATAAATGATATTTTGAATATTGTATTTTTTTTAAAAATTTAGTGTTATATATATATTTTGTCCGTGCCTTATAATTTTTCAACTTTAATATATTTCTCGTATCTATATCGTATCATATCCATAATTCATAGATGATAACTAATTTGAGAAGAATCACATTGCAATGAACAATTTATAAAATAGGGGTATAAATGTAATAATAAAAAAACGGAAGGAAGTAGAGAAATTGCCTTCATTAAAACCTTATTGATAAACTGGTTTTGGATGGAAACCAACGTCATCTTGGGAATAAAAATCATTTCCCCAACACATTTAAAGATGTCATTTGCCAATCTTGTAATATGAAGCATGTACCATCATTACAAAGTCCTCTCACCTGATCTTATTTTAAACCTTTTTTTTTTTTTTAAGGAATTATGATTACGAAGATCTTGTAAGACAAAGCCGAAGGATACAAACATATAGGATCTTAAAATTGTGATTTTCCATACCCGGATAAGATGAATAAGGTGAAAGAAGAAATCATGATCTTCAAGAACCTTAAATAAAATTGAGATGAATTGATTTCTCTCACTTCTCCCTTTTTTTCATACACGCATAGTGATGGAAGTCTCTTCTGTCACTTTTAATAGAACACTGAACATGTATATATATATATATATATATATATATATATATGTGTGTGTGTGTGTGTGTGTGTGTTTGTATGTGTATATGTGTGTGTGTAACCACTTCAATCTAATAATGCGTCCATCAAGCAATAATTTTAATGGATGAAATTAACTTAATTTGAAATTTAAACTGACAATGAGCAGTTATTATCTTTATTATTTTAGGCCACCAACAAAAATTATAGCTTGGTAACTTCCAGCAGATCTTAGCATGCGATATGAGGTATTATTAAGAAATTCAGTTGAACAACTAATATAATTCTACTTTAACCTAACTAGTTGTTGGAATTTTTTAATCTAAGCTCAAATATGTACTTTTTCCACTCTAAACGTCATTGACAACGAATAATAATTTGAGTTGGCACTAAAATTGCACTGTTGGAAGAATTCTGCATTTGCTTAAACAAATTGAAGCTACTTTTGAGGTATATAGACTTCTTATATAGATCTTGTGTTGTGTTATACATGCTACTCTTTAATATAACTTTTATACAACTCATCCAAATCCAAGAGTAAAAGAACACTTTTTTACCTTTAAATATGAATCCTATAAAATTTAATGGTGATAAATTAAATGTAAAAATGTAATACAAAATGGAAGTTGTACAAATAACATTCCTAATAGATCTGAGCTACACGCCTACAATCACATAAAATGGGACCTACACTAAGATTTACAAGAGGGAATATCCCGACACATAACCAGGTTGTCTCTCTTAGCTGTAAGCCTGCAATAGAGTGGAGTTAGTCACGAGTCAATCCACCATATCCCAATAAATACATGCTTCCACGGGCAAAGAGGCTCGTGAGTGTGTAGAACCTCACTTTTGTATGCATATCACACGGTATGGCTAGGTTCTCCATGCTCTTGACCATTCTTTCTTCCCTTCTCTTTGTTTCCACACACCAAACCAAAGCTCTTCCTCTTCACACCAATGGACGGTGGATAGTGGACGAAGGAGGAAAAGAGTGAAGCTGGCTTGTGTGAATTGGGTGTCCCATTTGGATGCCTCAGTGGCTGAGGGTCTAAGCAAGCAACCCCTTGATGCCATTTCTAAGCGGATCAAGTCCATGGGATTCAACTGTGTTAGGCTCACTTGGCCACTTCTATTGGTCACCAATGAGTCTCTTGCTTCCCTTACGGTGAGACAGTCCTTCAACAATCTTGGGTTGCTTGATTCCATCTCTGGTGTCCAAGCCAACAACCCCTCCATCATTGATCTTCCTCTCATCAAAGCTTACCAGGTGCATTTATTTATTGTTGACCCATATCATTTAATACTCTCTTGTGAACAGAGTCTTACTCCTGTTTCAAAATATTTCATCCCTTGAAAATATCCGTTAAATTTAGACAAATATATATATATATATATTAAGAAAGTTGATAAATAATATTATAATAGAGTATTTTTATGCAAAATTATAGTGTATGGACTAATATATTCCTATAAATTCTCCAACAAACTTTTTTAATATACTAGTGGTCATTAGTTGTGGCTATTAATACTAGGGGTATGAAACAAAAAAATTATATTTTATGAGAATGTAAAATTGATAGATATTTTAAAAGATAATTTTATCTAAAAGTGAATAAATATTCTAAAAGAGGGACATTTTCTGTTAAGAAGATATTTGTTTTATTTTAAGACTAAATCTCTGCATTGGCCCATGCTCTTTCTTACTTTTTATAAAAGGAAATGCGTTTGTATTAACTTATTATTTCAATATTTGATGAAACAATACGTGACTTGTTAAATTGTTGATTTGAGTCTCTGTTAAACTCTGCAATAACATATTACAAATCTATTTCATCGAAACAATTGTGTTTTGGTCTTTTTATTAACTAAGTTTATATATTCTTAAACCCAACCTCACTCATTTTCTAGTTTATTCTTCATTCTCACACATATCAAACCAAAAAACGATGTCCTTTAAAGTTTAATGGAGCCACATCAACAATTTAATAATTTGTATATATATATATATATATATATATACTATTAGAATGTTAAGTTAACCAATGAACTAATGTGTCCCCCTTATTTGAAAAGTGGGGGATCATGTATTGAAATCTTAAAGGATCAATTTATCCCCATAATATTAGTCAGAAACCAACTTAGAGATTTAGTATTTATCTTATATATCTTTACATCAATATCATTATTATTAATAAGAGTTTCTATTAACTATTTTGTTATTTTATGTTTGCATTAATTTTGATCATTAAGTGAAAAATAAAAGTAAAAATGTAATTTTAATATATAAGAATCATGCTTTTATAATAGTTTATCTTCTAGCTACTATTGTTAAAGAATTTAATAACTTATTTACTTTATGGATTGTTTTCAATTTTTTTGTAAATCTTAACCTGACATATATTCTTAAAACAAATTGAAAGGTAAATGCAAGTTCCTTTAAATGCTCTCTTAGTTCGGATACTTTGTCCTGGACTTAGGTGTCATCCTCTTGCTTTAAATTTTTATGTAAAAAAAAACTATGATTTACTTGGGAAACTCTCATTGAAAATTTTAGTATGAGAGTCAATTATTAAATACTTGATAACTAATTGCCGAAAAAAAAACCTTGATAACTAATACATCTCCTTTAATAATTGATAATTAATTACCTTGGTTCTGCAATTAAATTTCCTTCATGACAAGTTATACACTTATACCTAATATGAGCATCAACTTGAGTGCTATATTCAACAGTTTGAACCACTATTTCAACTCCCATATATTGCCTCAGGCAGTGGTGAAAAACCTGGGAGACAACGATGTGATGGTGATTTTGGACAACCACATTACCCAGCCTGGGTGGTGCTGCAGTGCAATGGACGGCAATGGGTTCTTCGGAGACAAGTATTTTGATCCAGATCTCTGGATAATGGGCCTTACTAAGATGGCCACCATTTTCATTGGAGTGACGAATGTAGTGGGAATGAGCCTTCGAAATGAGTTAAGAGGCCCCAAACAAAATGTCAACGATTGGTACAGGTAAATGGTTTTGGGTCAAGCCAACCCTTATATATATATATAGTGACTAATGTAGTGGGAATGAGCCTTCGAAATGAGTTAAGAGGCCCAAACAAAATGTCAACGATTGGTACAGGTAAATGGTTTTTATATATATGATCAAATTATATCAGTATAACTTTAAATAACTATTATATTATTGAATAATTTTTTATTGACTAATTTTTAACAAAACCCATTATTGAATTACTAGTTCACTTCATGTAAATCATTCCCAAAATTTCAAGTTAATATAAAATCGTTTGATATAATTTTTATATGCACAAAAACTAATATGATTATATATACTTAAAAAGAATAAGAATAAAGGCTTTATGATTACCTTTTTATTGATGCTGAATTTTTATGAAATTTGTCACAAATGATCTTTATGTATAGGTAATTGTTCAATGGTTGGATTGAAAAAAATATTATTTTATAAAAAGTTATAACACTATATATATATATATATATATATATATATATATATATATGAATGCATATGAAAATTATGCCAAAAGGAATAAGTAATTTCCTTTTTATTATATTGAATTATGAAATTTGACACAAATAATCTTTACGTATAAGTAATTGTAAGTTAAATTATTAAAAATATTATTTATAAAAATTATTTAAAGTATAATTTTACTTAAAATTATATCGGTGTAATTTGATATATATATATATATATATATATATATATATATATATATATATATATATATATTCTTAGAGTCTATTTGGTTCAGAAAAAGTCATTAATTTTTAGTTTTTATTTTCAGTTTATTTTATATTTTTAGGATGTTGTAAACAAAAATGGAAAAATTGAAAAACGAGAAACAAAATGGTGTCAAGAAATAAAAACTGTTTTCTAAGTCAAACGGACCTAGATGTTATTTGAGCAAGAAAAAGTTGATGATGCTCTGCAAATGTTTAACATTTTAGTGTGTTTGTTTGGATTTTTAAGAAATGATTAAGAAACTTAAATTTTATATATAATTGAAAAAGTAAAAAAAAAATTCAAAAGCTATTCACTTTAAGTTTTACAAAAAGATCAAAACTGGTTTTTCTTCATATTCTGAATATGTTTTTTAAAATTATTTAAATATACGAAAAGTGATTTTTTTTTTTAAAAAAGGTCATTCTCATTCTAAAAAATCTCATCCAAACACACCCTTAATCTCATTGCCTTCCATTTTGACTACTTTAATTTAGGCGTAATTTACTAACCTTTACTAAGGTTTACATTGATTATTACACTTATCACCCCTTTATTTTATAAAATTACATTTATCTCCCCTATTTATGTTAATTCATTAATTTAAGTGATAAAAAAATATGATATATACATGATTATTAGTGAAAAAATTATAATATTTTGACAATGTTTGATATATATATATATATTGATTAAAATACCTTTCTTTTATCATAAGTTATAATTATAAGTTTTATCCACATGATCAAAAAGGTATTTTATTCAATTAATATATTAAACATTGCTAAAATATTATAATTTTATCATTAATAATTATATATGTGTCATATATTATCTTTTTGTGTCACTTAAATCAATAAATCAATATCTACAAGGAGGTCAATGTAAGTTGAGTGAATCTCATGAGAGAACAATAATAATTTCACAAAATAAAGGGGTGCCAAGTATAATTATTGCATTAAACCTTAGGGACAGTTAGAGTAATTTCTCTTAATTTAATTGCTGAAGTGTTGAAAGGTCTACACCACTAACTTTAAAAGAATACATTATTGACTTGAATACAAGGTACATGCCTAGAGGAGCAGAAGCTGTGCATGCGGCAAATCCGAATGTTCTAGTCATTTTGTCAGGCCTAAGTTTTGACACAGACTTATCATTCATTCAAAACCAGCCAGTGAAACTCACCTTTGATGGGAAACTAGTATTTGAGGTGCACCACTATAGCTTTAGTGACGGTCAAGAATGGGCATCGGGGAATCCGAACCAAGTGTGTGGGCAAGTCAAAGGAGATATGATGAGAAAGACTGGGTTCTTGTTGGACCAAGGGTGGCCATTGTTTGTGAGTGAATTCGGGGTAGACATGAGAGGAACAAATGTTAATGACAATAGGTTCTTCAATTGCTTCATGGCTGTGTTAGCTGAGCTTGACATGGATTGGGCCTTGTGGACATTGGTTGGTAGTTACTACATTAGACAAGGGGTTGTTGGACTAAATGAGTATTATGGGATTCTCAATTCGGATTGGAGTCAAGTTCGGAATACAAGTTTCCTACAAAGGCTCTCAGCTATTCAACTTCCTTTTCGAGGTAAAATAGCAAGAACAAATAATGGTAATATGGTGCTTTTTGTATAATTCATTTCGTGTGAGTAAAGATTTATTTCTTTGATATTATATGCACTTTACTTTAGTTCTGAAATTAAGAAAATGTCAATTTAGCTCCTAAAATTGAAAAAAAGTTATTCAAATTAGACTTTATAACAGTGTTCACAAGGATTAAATTGATTCACCAAAATGGCTAGTTTGAATCATTTTCTGCAATTTCATGGACAAAAATGATATTTTTTAGTTTCAAAGAGTAAATTGAAGCATGCATACAATTTCAGCAATTAAAATGAACCTTTATTCAATTTCCTATACCATATTTTATATAATTTTTTTTTGTAATGAGTGATCTCATATGAAATGTCGAGTGTGAGTCATTAAGTCTCATATTAATTAATAATAGACCAAGTAAGGACTATACAAATGTAAAGACCAATAAATTCACCAATTTGTTTGTAACTTAAATAATACTCTTCAAAACTAGGTGGTGCTTCTTTAGTTGCGTTGAAAATAAACAAATACACATTGTCATAAAGTTTTAAGTTGTGACATTATGCTGTTGCTTGTGGCGTTTTAGTTAGTTCATTAATAGAGATCTTTCCAGATTTTAGGCTTCCTTACCTACCTAACATGATCCATTCTTGTACATGTTGGAACAAATACAATTAATTATTTGACAACGGTTATAGTATATATTGAAAATTATCTAGTACAAATATCATATGTAACTGTAATTATATTCCTCTTGACATGCAGGGCCAGGCCTATCAGAAGCTAAAGCATATAAAGTGGTTTTTCATTCATTGACTGGTCTTTGTGTCTTAAGAAAGTCACTAGTTGACTCGTTGAGGTTGGGACCTTGCTCTATTTCTGATGCTTGGGACTACACACCCCAGAGAACACTTTCAATAAAGGATACATCTTTATGTTTACAAGCAGAAGGAGAAGGGAAGCCAACAAAACTTGGAACATCATGTTCAGGTCCGAACTCAATGTGGGAAATGATCTCTGATTCTAAGATGCACCTCTCATCTAAAGTCAGCAATAGTACTTCTATTTGCTTGGATGTAGACACCAACAACAATATCATTGTCACCAATACTTGCAAATGCATAAGCACAGATAATACATGTGACCCTGGAAGCCAGTGGTTCATACTTGTTGACAGCACAAGGAGGTCAACCTCAACATTATCCAAAGAGTCCATGTCCAGTTTATCAAAAAAAGAGATTTTTGGTAACCATTGAACTCAACATATAATTTACTACTTTCAACATAAATATTGTTGCAGCCGTAATAGTCTTTTGTTGGATATTATGCCTTGCAAAAATATCACGCAACTATTTTTAAACAAAACTATGAATTATTATTGATATAATATGCATCTCCATTTGAATTTCAATATTCATCTTGATGGTGAGGCTGTGACCATGAAGATAATTAAGGTGGTGCCTATGGTGGCCAAAGGAGGAGGATAATGGTGATGATGTTGGTGGCTTCATGGTGAATAGAGGTGAGGGCTAGGAATAATGGTTGAAGGGCGATGATTTTGGGTTGTTTGCGAAAAGGTGGAAGGATGGGTATCTTTTCTCGTGTCTGTGATTGGCTCTCTTACTTATACGTGATTATGCATCAATTCCTATAATCCCTGATTGATTTTTCTTGATTTGATTAGGGTTTGATTTGATTGAGGTTTACCTTTGATTGATCCAAGTTTATTTTACTGATTCAATTTTTTTTTTGTTTTGATTCTAACTGTATGATCTCTTCTATTAGAGAAATGTTAATTTACTTATAGATTGTGGACACGTCAACTACAATTTATCCACCATTAAATAGGTGAACACCCTACTTAAATGAAATCTATTTTCCATTTAATGATAGATGAGATGTTAACACGATATCCACAACCTATGAGTATAAATAACACAACTCCTTCTTTTATTGTGACAAAATCTTCCAATTCATAGATGCCTTTCCCTCTTTCTTTTTTTTTTTCTTTTTTGGGTTAACATGCTAAAGAAAAAAGTTAAAAAGAAATAATAGAATGTTTTTTTATTTTTTAATACTAGGATAAAAAGGATTAGCCTTACACCTTTTTTTCATCATTTTAATGCGAAAAAAATTTTCCTCACAAAATATGGTGTTCACAATGGCATGTATGATAGTTAGTTTGTTAACCTAATAGAATATCTCATGGAAATTTAGGTGTTCTCAACCTTGGTCTAATTGTCTTGTTAGCTTTCTGTGTTAGACAAATAGTAGTTGTCAGGCGGCTTTGATTTTTCAAAGTTACTATACATACATAGTAATTTACATAGTAACTCCACGAAATCACGAGTTACTGTATATGTATAGTAACTTTACATGTGAATCTCATCTAATCATGCCTGAAACTCTATAAATAAAAGGGATGGCAATGGAGAAAATCATCCAGCTCAGAAACGTTCCTCAACCGTTTTAAAAGAAGTAGAGAGTAAGCTCCTTGTAGTGAGAGAAAAATAGAGAGTGTATGTAAGAAAATTTCAAGAGTGTAGTGTGAGTATACACTGGGTTTTGGGTATATTCTCTAATCTTTGTAATACTACAAATTGTAGTAGAAGATAGTCTCATTGGGGATACATTATATTGTAATTACTCATAAATATAGTGAATATTTGTCAGAGTTTGGCCGTGGTTTTTCCCTCAAAATTGAGGGTTTTCTACGTAAAATATTGGTGTGCAGTTCTCTTTATTTTGGAGTAAAGCGAGTCCCATTGCATAAAACTATTCATAATAGTGATGTGGGCCCCATTGGAGCAATGTCAACGCGATTTTACTTTACAATACTATTCATATGAATAGTGACACGTGGTCCACTGGATTACTATTCACCGTGTTTCATTTTTCCGTCTCTTCAATTTGGTGCACTTCCGCTCACATTCATAAAGTGTTTATTACACTTGGGTGTACCCATTTCTAATCTTGATATCCTTATATTCCCTAACAAGTGGTATTAGAGCTTTGGTACGGAGAATTTATTCTTAGTATGCTATGGTTGCAGCTAGTTGATCTTCCACATAGAAAAGAATTTCTCTCGGTGCTTGAAGAGCCACTTGGTGTCAGATCGAAGATGTTCTGCCAAAATTTGAAGTGGAGAAGTTTGACGCTTCAACAACTTCAGGCTATGGAAGCTGAAGTTGCAGGCATTGCTAAATCAGCAATGTGTTGCAAAGATGTTGGAGGGCAGAAAAATTGCCGGAGTCATTACCTAATGACAAGAAGGAGGAGATGATGGCCAAAGCACTAAGTACAATATAGTTAAGTTTGCGGGCAATGTTCTGCGAGAAGTCATGGAAGAAGAAACCGTTGATTCACTATGGAAAGCTTTGGAAGAAAAATATTTCGTAAAGACTTTGTCCAACAAGCTTTATAAGAGGAAGTGACTACGTTCAAATATTTAGGAGCAAAATTAATGCAAGAGCATATAGACGACTTTAACAAGATGATCTTCGATGTTGGAGAGCTGGAATTAAGGTAGAAGATGTTGATCAAGCTATGATCTTATTGACTTCACTACCTCCATCTTATGATAATTTTTGTGATACCATATTTTATGGTAAATCCATATTCAGTGAAAAATGTTAAAGAATCACTGATAATAAGGAGATAGAAGTTAGTATCCGGAACCAATTTCGAAGGTCTTAGATGGGTTATTCGTGATGAGAGGACGTAGTTAAGAAAGAGGATCGAGAAGCAAAAGCAAGGAAGATTAAACTCCAGAAAGCACAAGTCTGTAAAATGCTTTCATTGTCACCAGACGGACATATCAAAAGAAATTGCCTAGAAAGAAAGGAGAAATCAGAAAATTCTGCCAACATAACAATTGAAAGTTCTGAATGATAGCGATGCTGATGCTAGTACAGCCTTGATAGTATTTAGCGACAGGAAATGAAGATCCTGGATTTGGCGCATCTTTTCATATGACACCTAATCGAAGCTTTTTCTCATCCTATAAAAGCGGAAGGGAAAAGCTAGATTGGGAGATAATAGAATTATTCAGATTGCGGTGAAGGAGATGTGCAAGTCAATTTGGATTATGGTACTAAAAGGACGTTTCAAGTATGGCATGTACGAACTAGGTAGAAACCTCTCTCATTGAGTGCCCTAGATAATCCTGGTACAAGTTCACTAGAAAGGGTGGTTTCTTGATGGTATTCAAAGGTTCGATGGTGGTATTGAAAGGAAGCTGAGGGTGAAATCTATCTATTGGGAAGTATTGATGGAACTGTTCTATCCTCTAAAGAAATGATGATGCTATATGATTGTGGCACATGCGGCTTGGTCATATGAGTGAGAAATGAATGACCATACTTGTTGGAGAGGCTTGTTGAAAGGCCTGAAGAATTGCAAACTTGGTTTCTATGAAAACTGTGTATTTGGAAGAAAAAACAGGTGAAGTTTGGTTTTGGTAAACACAATAGCAAGGGGATATTGGAGTATGTCCACTTAGATGTTTGGGGTCCACCTTCTTAACTCTTTAGGTGGAGCTTGCTATTTCTTACTCTGATAGATGATTATTCGAGGAAAGTCTGGATTTATTTCTTGAAGAAAAGAAGAGGTGTTGAACAAATTCAAGCAATGGAAAGCTATGGTCGTGAAGCAAATGGAGTTAGTTAAGAGATTGAGAACTGATAATGGCGAGAGTTTTACGACGAAGAGTTTTGCAGTAAAGAATTTGCGGAGTTCTGCAGAAATGCTGGTAGAGTGAGGCACCATATTGTACCAAGAACACCACAGCAAAATGGAGTTGCAGAACAGATGAACAGAACACTTCTGGAGAGTGCAAGATGTATGTGAATTAGTGCTGCACTTCCCAAATTATTTTGGGCTAAGGCGATCAATACAGCTGTATACCTGGTAAATAGATTTTCATCAACTGGTATTGATTGAAAGATTCCACAAGAGGTATGGTCCGTTGACCTGGAAACTATTCTGATTTGAAGATATTTGGTTGTTCTGTATGCCTATATGAGTGATGGTAAACTTGAGGCGAGGGCAAGAAGGTGTATATTTCTAGGGTATGCACGAGGGGTGAAAGGCTACAAACTGGAGTGTACAAAGAAGGCAAGTTCACCCAAAATCATTGTCAGGAGAGATGTCACTTTTGACGAGGTGGCAATGTTAAATCAAAAGAAGGAGTCTAAATTAGATAAGGTAGAGACAGATCATGGTGCTAGGAAGCATGTGGAGCTAGAGATTGACTGTGAGAAGGTGAAGCAAGAAAAGATGCAAGAGATCAGCGAGTACTTCAGGTATTGCTCAACCTGAAGTAGAACAATAAGATGAACCTGATTATGAGGAGACTGGTGAACAAACCAGAGAAGCAGAGCCATACAGGATTGCTACTGGGAGAGAAGGCAAGAAATTCAAAAACCAAAAAGATATTCTAGATTCTGCGTGCACTTGACTCATTAGATACAGATCCTATAGCCTTTGCTTTGGCTATGGTGGATGGTGTAGTTGGAGATGAACCATGTACCTACCGTGATACAATAGAGAGTAAAAAGTTGAAACAATGGCTGATAGCAATGAATGAGGAAATTGAATCTCTTCAGAAAATTCAGACGTGAGAGCTGGTACAACTTCCAAAGGGAAAAGAGTAGTTAGCTTAAATGGGTCTAAAAAAAGGGAATCCCTGGTATTGAACATCCAAGGTTCAAGGCGAGACTGGTAGCAAAGGGTTAGACTCAGAAGGAGGGTGTTGACTTTCATGAAGTATTTCTCTTGTGGTGAAGCATAGCTTTATTCGAATCCTATTAGCTTTTGTGAGTACGTTTGACTTGGAGCTGAAAACTGATGTGAAGATGACATTCTTACATGGTGAGCTAGAGGAAGATCTACATGAGTCAACCAGAGGGATTCGTAGTTCCTGTAAGGAGAACCATGTTTGCCTATTAAAGAAGTCATTATACGGCTTGAAGCAACCCCAGGCAGTGGTACAAAAGGTTTGATGCATTTATGATTGGTACTGGATATAGTAGAAGCCAACATGATAATTGCATCTACTCTAAGGAGCTTTCAGAGGTTCATGGATTTATCTGTTATTGTATGTAGATGATATACTAATTGCAGTCGCAATAAGACTGAAATTAGTATGTTGAAAACTGAGTGGGAAAAGAGTTCAAGATGAAAGACTTAGGTGAGGCAAGAAATTCTTGGAATGGAGATTCATAGGGAGCGATATTGTGGCAAGTTGTGCTTGGCACAACAAAACTATATTATGAAAGTGCTACAACGCTTCAATATGGATCAAGCCAAACCTGTTGACACTCCATTGGCTTACATTTAAGTTATCTTTGAAGAATGTCTAAGAACTGAGGAAGAGGTGGAACATATGTCTCATATGCCTTACCTAGTGCATTGGGTCTCATGTATGCTATGGTGTGCACTAAACTAGATCTTTCACATAGGAAGTGTGGTAAGGATTTATGAGCAAACCTGGAAGACACACTAGGAAGCCTGAAATGGATCATGAGGTACCTGAGAGGTTCTACCGATGTCTGTTTGGTGTTTAAGGTAGAAGAACCGTGGAGTTGTGGGATATGTAGATTCTAATTATGCAGGTGACTTGGATAAAAAGAGGTCATTGAGGCTATATTTTTACAATCTTTGGATGTACTATTAGCTGGAGGCGACATTGCAATCTACTGGCATTGTCAACTACTGAAGTGAGTATATGGCGTTGACTTAAGGCTGTAAAGAGAGCATTTGGGTGCACGGTCTTTTGGATAGTTTTGGGTTGAATCAAAATGTACTGGTTGTACATTGCAATAGTCAAAGCGCCATTCATCTGCTAAAACCCAGTTTATCATGAAAGGATTAAGCATATTGATGTTAGACTTCATTTTGTCAAGAAATATCAACAAAGGTGCAGTTGTAGCTTAGAAAATAGCCAGCTAGAACCTAGCAGACATGATGACAAAACCGTTGTCAATTGACAAGTTTAAATATTGCTTGGACTTGGTCAATATTTTAGAGGTTGAAGGCTATTGCAAAATACAAAGCTGAGGTGGAGAATTGTTTGATTTTTCAAAGTTACTATACATACATAGTAACTCCAGAAATCACGAGAGTTACCTGCAAGTTAATGTGCATGCACAGGAACTTCGCATTGAACTCTATCGAATCATGGGAAGTTACTGTGCATGTGCAAAGTAACTCCTTGAAACTCTATAAATAGAAGGGATGGCAACGAGAAAACCATCCTAAGTCAGAAGCAGTTCTTCAGCTGTTTTAGAAAGAAGTAAAGTAAACTTCTTGTAGTGAGAGAAAATAGAGAATGTATGTAAGAAAATTTCAAGAGTGTAGTGTGAGTATACACTTAGGGTTTTGGATATATTCTCAGATCTTTGTAATACTACAAATTGTAGTAGAAGATAGTCTCATTGGGATACATTATATTGTAATTACTCATATATATATAGTGGATATTTTGAAGTTTGACCCTGGTTTTTCCCTAAAAATTACATGAAGGTTTTCCACGTTAAAATATTGGTGTGCAATTCTCTTGATCTATTTTGTTGGAATAATGCGGATCCACTGTATAGTACTATTCATAATAGTGACATGGGCCCCACTGGAGCAATATCAACTCGATTTTACTGTAGTACTATTCATATGAATAGTGACACGTGGGTCCCACTGCGGATTATTATTCATCGTTTCATTTTTCCATCTCTTCAATTTGGACACGCTTCTGCACATCCATAAAGTGTTTATTACACTTAGGATCTTGATATCCTAATATTCCCTAACAATAGTTTAATATTAATTATTCTTATTTGCACGATGTATGTGAAAATGCTTATTTTTGTGCAAATTAATGTCCATCAATTGGATGATTTTTTTTTAAAGGTGACTATTTAATTGAGTGATTATTGAGAAACATGACTTAGAAAATTGTGTGTGAAAGCTGAAAATATTGGAGATGAACTAAAATATTATTGCTTTTGGAGCCCATTAATGGAAATAAATGTTTATCACCACAATGACTCATTCATAATGTTAGTTGAGCTATTTGTTAATCCAATGATTTTGTTAGTTAGACCAATTAATACTTTGACATACCCATAGTTGGCCATATGGATGAGTTGGTTTTAGTAGCATAAAAATTCAGGGATTATTTGGCAAAGAAAATTTTTCTACCCACAATGTAACTATTAAATCTTTTGATACCATTGTATATGATATATTTTATGTCCACATGCAAGTTTATATTCACATTTCAAATACTTGTTATGGTGACAATCATCACTAGTTGTTGTCCACCGGATCTACTAAGAGTTGATTGTATTTATTTTCAACTTAATATTAGACTTTCCCTTGATAAAATAATTAGACTATAATGTTGCTAACATTTTTTAAAGGTTGAAAGTATATATAGTAATGCTTTTTTAGGCACGACAATGTGTGTGTTTATCCATGAAAATGTCCTTATGTCCATACCTAAGAGATTTTTCTTAAAAAAATGTTGATTGTTTTAACGACTAGGAGATGTGGTATGTGTTGTGCATTTTGCGTAATTGTATAATTACATGCTTAACCTCTCATGAACATGATTATGCCCAATTAATTATTCTTACAATTATGAAGTCAAGTAACTGAGTAAGGTTAGTGGTAGCCATTTAATTTGTTTGGTTTTGTTGGCATTCTATATATAATTCATGATATCCTTGATAGTCGAAATTATGATGGCTATGTTTCACCGTTGTTAATGGTATTTGATAGTGGAGCTATGATAGTTTGATTGTGATTACATGTTTAAAACATTTGGAGTTGATGCTTTAATGTGATTGATTAGTGGGAGTCGATAAGACTAGTTACATTAAACTTGTATAATTAGAATTCCTATGAGAATACTAGCGTTGACAATAAATTGGTTGATCCCCTCTAACCAAAGGACTTGGCCCATGGTGTTTATAAAACATGTTGAGATATAGGTCTTGTAACGTCTTACAATGTACTTGGTTAATAATAAAAATAATAACAATAATAATAACAACATTTTTTGTATAAATCTATGGCACCTTTATTTAAATATTTTTTATTAAATTTAATTTTTTATTGATTATATATTTAGTTAAATAAATTTATATTAAAAATAAAGAATATAAATTAATCATAATTTTTAAAAACATTTGTTATGTGAAAAATACATTTTTCTAAATTGATAACTGAATTTTCAAATCTTCGATTGTAATTTTATAAGGAAAAAAATACTTTTACAACTTCATCCAAACATAGAAACAAATTTTTCCTCATGTTTTTGCTTCTGTTTCTAAAGAAGTATTTCTCTCATAAGTCATAACTTTAGTCATACAGGGTCAATACGTTAACACTGAGTCATGCCCAAATCCTACATTGAGACGACTTTTTTTCCAACCTAAACTCTTCAATATCGGGAAAAAGTTTGAAATCAGAATTCTATAGTAATGGCCCAACTTCATCTGCACTAATGCCCTTTTATGAATGTGTAGTAAAGTCTACAGTGTGAGAATTTCAGAATTAATCTTTCTTTTTTTTTATCGGTAGAAGAATTAATCTTTAATAAAAAGAAGATAAAGCTCCTCCTTATTTGCCTTGCGATACAGGAAAAGCATAAGATATCTTATTCTCTGTAATAGAAGTCTTCGATATTTTTCAGTTTTCATGGTCATGGACATGTGAGACCCGCATTGCCTTTCCTTATTGCGTGGAACACACATTTGTGGGATTCTATAATAGATTGTTCAATATGATTTAGATGTTCTGTTGCGTTTTTCATGCTGTTTTGAGTGGTACATTTCCTTGATCAACTGCATAAGCTTGGATCAATCGGTTACAGAACCAACAATTCAACCACAATCACAATTAGAATTGAACCTTCGCCAAGTGAGGATACTTGGATTATTAACCACATTCATTCAGCTACACGTACGTTAGTTTAATTCTGAGTATTATTTTCGAGCGAATGTTGGTTTTAATTTTTGAAATTATATATATGCTTTATTTTAACTCTTAAAACTAAGAAATTAACAAGTTAGTCATTAGAGTTGTAAAATATTATGCAAGTTAGTCATTATGATTCAAGACAATCACGGTGAACATCATCATAAAGGATATTTTCAATCGTTTTATGCAACTTCAATGACTAAATATTTAATTTCTTTATTTTAGAGATAAAAGTGAAATATGTGAACAACTCTGAGAGATGAAAATATCATCCACTCACTATTTTCGTTGGTATTATTAGTCGGTTACTTGATTTCCTCTTCTTAGAAAGATGAGAGGGATGGACTCAAGCTGGGACTTTTGGATTTGGATCAGTAAAAAGTGTAGATAACCTCAAGTGTTAATAATCAATTCCGAGTATTCAATATTTCTTCTTTCTTCTTTTTTTGGGTGCAAATCACACAGATACTCTTAGCAATTATGAATATTATTAGCTAACATTAGAACTGATTTGAATCTTTTATGCGAAAATTCTTTTAAAGCGAAAAAGTTAGTAAAGAGTTATTTACATTTCAATTTACCAAAAAATTGATGGGATCCACATATAATATAAATTATTGATTTAAAGGTGACAACCTCTCACTTTTCTCATCATTACTTTAAAATCTAACAAAGGATTTTGTGTTAAAAAAAAAAGTTACGAGCAAAAAGTTAATCAATCAAGAGTGGTCGGAATACAACGAGTGAGAATAGTAAAAGTGTTTTACAATTAAATATTAATAATTAATTATTTCAATATACCAATACTTTTAAAAGTAAAAGAACTGAACATATGATGACATAGATTAGTTAGTTGAGACTTGAGAGGGAGGATTTCGCTGCCTTAGTGATTCTATCCTCTCGAGAAAAGAAAAAAATTACTATTTTTTCTCATAGGAAAAATTATAAATAAATGATAGAAATTTCAGTACATAAAATAACCCTTAAATATATTGTGCATGAGTTTTGACTTTTGAATGCTGTAATGAAAATATTATCTGTACCATATTTTTGTATGTCAATTGATTGATTATTAATTATTCATGTCTATATAATATAAGTGGAAAATTCATCAACATAATTAAGAAATCAAGTAAGATTATTATCATTTATCATCACACGTACTTAATTTTCTAATTGTATAGGTAATCTCTCATTTATTTATGCATTAATCACCACCATTGTTTAATTCACACACACAAAAACGTTGTCCAAGTATCAGGACTTACGTGTAATTGTCTTAAATTCCCTGTGCTGGGTCCCAGGATGGAAACCTGCTGTGATAAAAAAAGAGAAGCTTTTTCGTTCTTGCGCATCTTTGTGTATAACCAAAAGCAAAAGTAACAGCAATACTTGCATTGATACTATTTTCAGAAAACCACATAAAATAAAGATAAAACACAGAGCATCGCTTTTTGATTGAGAGAATTTTCTGATAATATAATCCGGAGAAATTTTTAGGTGCTAAAATAAAATAAAATATTTATTCTATTCTATTTAATAATTGTCAAATTAATTATTACATTAAAAATATATGAAGGTGGGAGACAATAATAATTCATAAAATTTATGTATTAATTAATAAATGGATAGAAATGCTATCTCTTATTTTTATACACCTAAGTATTTTATGTAATTCTATGTAATGCAAGGTTTTGTAATCTCACATTAAAGAAACTGTTGGTCCTTGCTGGATAGGCAATGATGAATGAAAAATTTTATTCATACACTTTTTATTCAATCACTTTAAAGATTCAAGAGATGTGATATAAAATCTAGAGCCGTTAAAAGTGAGTCAACCTGACTCACCTGAGTTGGCTTATCACAGGTCATAAATTAGAAAAGAAAAGAATAAATGGGTTGATTCATTTTAATAGCAAATCAGACAAATATCCACCTAAGTCAATCCATCCAAGTTGATGAATTAAGCAGGTTGGCTCACTAAGATATTAAAACTTAAAATAAAATTTCTAAACCTTTCAAATCTTAGCCCTAAAACCAAGCCAAAAAAATTCTAAAATGAAAATAACAACAACCCCAACACAATTTTGTAAACTCTCTTAATGTTATATCGCACAATCTTAAGTCAAATCTCTTGTCACAACCAAACACGGAAGAAAACAAGAAAAACAAACATGCAGTGGAGCTTTTTTGTTTAAATATTGATGAATCAGACAAACCCACTTAATCCACTAGTTATACGGGCTGGATCAAATTAACCCATTTTTAAATTAGCTAATATTTTATCAACCCAATAGTTGGCTGAAGTTGTAGCTTATTTTGATATCTCCAATGAAATCAGCACTCTTTCACAAGTAATGCCATCATCCGGTGCAGGAACAGTCTTATTTTGTTGTTTATTTGCGTAATCACTTTACATTGAAAGAAATTTGGTCTGAGTACTAAAAATAAGGTAGAGATAAAGAGAAAAAAAAAACAAAAAGTAAAAGTGAAGAGACATTTCCCTTTTGATTTTTGCACATATTAGCATAATAAACAATGCTTCATTCACAGGCAGACACACGTTAATGGACCCCATTTAAGAACCAAAGTAACTTCATGTGTTTTCTTATTCAGGTCGAAAGACTATAAATACAACAACGAGATACCAATATAGCAGGACCTCAAATTTTTTACACCGAACTTGTATGGCGCATATCATATCATTGTTTTAGCCATGAATTTCCCTTTTTTTTTATGGTATTTATGAAATTACATTACTTGCTATGAGATTTGAATCTAGAATCCCGTATATACTATCAAAATCCCTCACACCAGACTAATCGTAGTGGCTTAGCCATGAATTTCCTTAAAAGCCACTCGGTCTCATTGCTTTCAAGTTCAAATTTGGAAGATGATATTCTTATAAAGAAGCTCCTCCTTACACACGATCCAGATGGTCGTTGGCTGGATTCTGAGACAATGCTTCATGCTGTGGGAAATATCATGTTTCATGCTTCCACAACAGGAGTAATTTTTACACCTCTCATATTCCCTGCATGCAGTTACTATAAGCTTGTTATTATCATGCACTGTTTCTGTTTAGGATATAGATTAGTCATAGTCACTCATACAAAACCGAAAATGTGTGTTGATAGGGGCTAGCTTACCTGGCCAACCTTCCACTCATGTATGTCTTAACTTGGATTCAATTCTCAAGTTCCTCTATTTAGGATACCTCTATAAGCTTGATGAGTTCAGAGACATACCCTCAACTGGGCACAACCTAAACTTTATGTTACCCAAAAAACAAAATACCTGAAAATGCTTAGCAAAAGTGGTTAGCTATGTTGATCTGTGGGAAGCAAGAAACTTAAAATATGTGATCATCGTTTCCTGCACTGATAGAAAGTACGAATACATTAGATTGAATATTTTACTAAATGCATTGGTACTACCTGCACTGAAATTTTCAGATTATGATTTTAATTGGATTCGCTTGTTTCAGGTGGCTTCTAATTTATATCCTGCCCCCTTTCCGATTCCGAAGAATGATATAACTGAAATTGAGCTGCTTGGTAGTCCCAAACCAGTTGGATGCGTCATCAGAGAAATTTCATATAAGGTATTCCATTTTCCTTTTAGTATGTTATTTGAACATAGTCAATTACAATTAGTATGTCCATCCAGAGTAGAATTTCATATTGACTAATGAGAAATTTGGGGGAATGGACTAATGTGATAAGGGATAATAATGTCATCCATTGGAGATTCATGTACAAATGAATGAGAAATTTACATACATGATCGGAGAATTGATAGAACAGCATTTTCACTTATTATCACAATCACCTGAAATCCAAATAATGTTATGTACAATTAACGTTATTCTTTCCTTATTTTGACTATGTTGGACCGTGTGCATGCTCTGTATACATGTAATAATTAAGATCTATTTTATTGGCAGATCATCTGCAAATGCTGTGGTGATGGAGATCTTAACTCAAGGATAATGAGTTTGTTTGACTTGATAAGGGAATATAGATGGGATGCAAAAGTAGTGTTAGTCCTTGCTGCTTTTGCTGCAAGATATGGTGAATTCTGGCAACTTATACAGCTAAACCCTTGCAATACTTTGGCAGCATCTCTTTTTAGGCTTAAGCAACTTCCCTGCAACTTAAGGCCACTGAAGCCACAAATCAAGGCACTAAGCTTGTTGGTTAAGACCATGATGGATGTGGCCTTGTGTATCATTGAGTTTGAATCCCTGCCACTTCAACATGCAGAGATGAGCAATGAGATAATTCGTGCCACAAAGTCGCTTATATATGTTGCTGTATATTGGATCACCAGAAGCAGTGTAGCATGCCTTTCTCAAGTCATGGATATCAGAACCAAGAAACATGAGCAAGTCCATGTTCTTTCCCTTGAGACTTATAGATAACTGAACATAATTAATCCTGGTTTAAACATATTTTTAATCCCTAAAAAGATGTTGAATATCCGTTTTGGTTCCTGTAAATTTTCATTTGGTTTCACTCTAAAACTTTTTTTAAAAAAATGTTAATATCTATTCCCTAAATGATCCCTGTGAAAGGGATGATTAAAGTATTGAAAGGGATCATTTATACTCATTTTACACAAGGCAAACTAGAACCAAACAAAAATTTTGTAAGGCCGAACTAAAATTTAGTGTATTATGAAAGACGAAAAACATATTTAAGCCTGAGTTTTGATTTCACTCTTTTGGCATAAAAAATAAATTGGGATACTGTCATGATGTTTTTCAGGTATTCAGATTCAACAATAATTGCTGCTTGGGAGCTCTCAAGTTTGGCGTATAGGTTAAGTGGCATATGCAACAGTCTCAGAGGACAGGTGGATGTGTGTCACCAAGAAATAGGTTATTTTTCTGCTTCATAAGTGTGCTTATGATGGAAGGTTTATTAAACACGTCTGAGTTACGCACTAATAGCATTGACATAAAATAATGTTTCAGAGAAAAACCTGCATGACAGGCTGTTGAATCTTGTCAATGAGGAGGACATTGATAATCAGAAGGTCCTCAATTTATTGTTTCCTTCTAAGAATTACTTGCCATTGAAAGATTGCTCAACACAAATGAAGGTATTATGCTCTTTGATTGTCATTTGTGTGCTAAGGAAGATTTTGCCTCTATATTTAGAAAAGATTTAGATGGGCATATTTGGTTAGAAGGTAAAAATAGAGATAAAAATTACATGAATGAGTTTCATGAGTTTTTTGATTCATGAAGCTCAACTATATAATTTTTACCTTCATTTTTACCCCTAAACCAAACACACCCTAATAGGTATATTAAATTTGATTGAAGTAATAGACTTAGGAAAGCATAAATGCTACTATGCTATTGCTAGGTATTGCCAAATCACTTAAAATTTCACTTGCACTGTCAACTCAATATAGCACCAAAGAAAATGAAGGGTTTCCTACAGGATTTACTTTTACAATTCCTTTTTTCAAAAAACTTAGAAAGAAAAGCACGTGGGGACTTGATGATAACAACAAGAAGAAACCTTTTTTTTCCCACTTTGTAGGCTTGTTATATGAATTAAACAATGCCATTGTGGGAAATTGATGATACTTCATCCTAATTTTCATTCTGTCTTTTACAGCTTGGTGTGTCTGAATTGAAAAATAAGATAGTTCTCTTGTTAATCTCAAAGCCGCAACTGCTTGCCCTGGAAGAATTGCTCTTACTAGTTCAGCAAACATGTGATCATCCTTTGAATGATGGATTAAAGGAGAGTTATAAGATTGTGTGGGTTCCCCTTCCATCTTCTGATACATGGACTGATGCTGAAGAGAGTACTTCAATTTTCTATCAGATTCATTGCCTTGGTATGCTGTTTGGAAGCCAAGGCTACTTAGCTCTGCTGTGGTGAAGTACATTAGGGAAAAATGGAACTACAAGGAGCAGCCACTCATGGTAGCACTGGATTTAAATGGAAAGGTTACAAACTCCAATACTCTTGATATGATCATGATTGGGAGCCAGAGCTTGCCCCTTTTCGGCTTCAAAAGAGGCTGAGCTCTGGCAAGACCAGAATTTGACAATGCAACTTCTACTGGGTGACATTGACCCTCTTCTTGCTTATTGGGTAGGAGTCTGATTCATGGCATATATTTGATGAAAAATGTTATTTGTATGTATTAATGAAAGTGTACGTCGATTGACCAGGAACGCACATCTTAATGGTAGGAAATTCACATTGATGAATGGATAATTGAGAGGATTTTGTGGTGAGTGCAATGTTATCACTTGATTGAGAACTCTTGTGCAAGTAAGAATTTTAAGTATATATGATTGGGGAATCTGGTGACAACACTATAACTTACCACCGCAATCCCCTCTATTCCAAACGTGAATTCCCCACCATTAACGCGTGGGTTTCCTAGTGAGTATATTCAGACACACAACTCAAATTTTGATGAAGATTTTAGCAGTTTATTGTATCTAACATGCCTAGATTTTTGCATTGAACTTTGTCAGGTAGAAAAAGGCAAAAATATTTGCATTTATGGGAGTGAAAACTTGGCTTGGATCCAACAATTCAATGACAACATAACCAAGCTCAAAAGGGAAGGTCTGCAGCTAGAAACAATATATGTTGGTAATAGTCACTTAAGTGAACATGTTAAAAAAATAATGGCAAGTTCTGCTAAAATATATCTCAATGTTCCACTTTCCTTCACAAAAGTACAATTCTTTTGGCTTCGGTTGGAGAGTATGAGAAGGTCAAAACTCAGACTAGGGAAGACACCAACTTCTGATCATATGCTAGAAGAGTTGTCAACATTGCTTGACATGGATGATAGAGAACAAGGCTGGGCATTGATTGGAAGTGGGAGTTCAGCTGATGTTATAAGGCTTCAAGGAATGCAGTTGAAGGAATTCTTAGGGAGCTATCATGAGTGGGGAAAATATGTAGATAAGTTGGGTTTGTTGGGTGCTGCAAGAAGCTTCATAGACCCTACTTATCTAGCAAGGCCTTGCAATCACTCTTACTTGGTTCCCTCAAGCGAAGGACTAACTCAAGGAAGTGTAACCTGTCAAGGGTGCAAGCGTCTTATGAAAAAGTTTGTGGTGTACCAGCCATGAATGGAAAAATCCTTGGACACTCCTTAAGCACATTTAATGTGTTTTACAAACATTCACAATTACTCTTTTTTTTTTCTTTATACAACTTTTAAATATTACAAATTAAAATAAGTGGTTGTAAATGCTTCTAGATCACACATTAAACGCGTTCTAGAAATATGTAATATTTTTCCTGAGATAGAGAGAGAATAGGTGAATTAAATTTTGTATGTGTTAAAACTCTAAGCTTGTCTGTTATTTGGGTCTAAGCTTGTCTTTTGATGTTTTGACATTTAAATGGCCAGCAGTTGTATTAATGATTCCAATTGGAAACAAAATCTAAACCAAATTTGATTTTGATGTTGGTTGAGTTCCATTTTTTATGACGATTGATTTAGCACTTTTTATTTTGAGGTTATGTGAGAGTCATCATCCTATTACCAGCCAAACAATTGTGTACTTGTGTTTGGTTTATGATTTGCATGTTATGGTTTAGTTTAATGGAAAAGACGTTTACTCAACTTGATTTTGTTAAATTAAAACAAGAGATTAAATTTTAGTGTAAAAGAAGATTATACTCTTATCCAATCATCTGCCATAACATGTGAGACTTTTTAAAAAAGTAGTGTAAAAAACCAACTACTTTTAATAAATTATGATTAGATGTCACTGATGCACACACTCAACTCTTTTAAGTAAACAAAACTTTTCTAATAGAGATGCTATTTTGAGATGTAACAAGTGCTTCTTCTTCTTTTGTGACAAGTGTAACAACTGATTTTATTAGTTGGAAAGGAAAGATTTAATAATTTATAATGTTTTTATTAACTGAAACCAAACTAAACTAAATATGAAATAAAAACTCACAAAGCAAATCCATCAATACTAAATAAAATGTTGAACCAAACCAAAAATTATATCCAACGCATACAAGAAAACAGATGAAGAGAATAAAATAACTTGCAAGGGTATTCAATCCCCAACTTACGAAAATTGTCATGTCATTTAAAATTTATGTAATTACCTAACAAGAGATAATAATTTACTTGATTTCTGTATGCAAAATTATTTTATACTATTAATTATTTGCATAGATACATGCATCATAGCTAGCCTTATCAGTCAAAAGGAGGTGTTATATATGATGAACAATTCACATCAACTAGAATAGTGACCTTGTAGCCTAATCAAAGAGTAGTAAATCCCATTTGATCCAATGTTCAGTAACTCTGAGTGTGATCCTTGCTCTACCACCTTCCCATTTTTAATCACAGCAATGGTGTCCACACTTTGTATTGTTGACAAACGATGAGCTATAACTACACATGTTCTTCCAACCACAATTTTCTCTAGTGCCTCTTGCACTAGCTTCTCTGACACACTATCAAGGGCACTTGTTGCCTCATCTAAGAGAAGGATTGATGGATTCTTTAGTACTGCTCGAGCAATTGCAATCCTTTGCTTCTGTCCTCCTGATAGCTGCAATCCTCTTTCTCCACAGTAAGTGTCATACCCATCTCTCATTGAACTGCATTAGAGAATTGTGTTATAGAAAGCAATTTTAAGGTTTTTTATTTATTTTTTAAATGTTTTCTATTTTTGTTTCTTAATGTTAATATTAGTTAAAAAATTAACATCGTTTTCTAAGTTTAAGATTTGTGGAGAAAATATCATTTGTTATTTTTTATGATTTCCCTCCCAAAACCTTGAGAATAAGAAATATAATAAAAGTAGGGATTCTTGGTTACCCTTGTTTTTATAAGGGTATTAATATTCTTTTATGTTTGACGGTCATGATATAATCACAATTTTTATAGATTTTAATCATAATTTAAATTTAATTAAAAAATTTTGGTAGTTTGAGTAAATGAGACACATGATTAATTGTTATTAGAAGCCGATTTGGTCCAATTCTATAATTGATCATTTGCTCACTTGTATAATTATGTCTCATTATATATATATAGAGTTAGATTAAATCGTATATTTATATATTGATTGAATTAAATTTGATTCAACTAGTGACCCGTGATCCAATGCCTTGATCAATTTGATCACAAGTTGAGTTTGATAACTACGGATAAAAAGGAAAGGCAAAAAAATATTTTCTAACCAAACATGTCTTGACTTTACTATTGTACATTTGCAGTACCAAAGAAAGATAAATAGCTAACGTACCTTATAAATTCATGAGCATTTGCAAGACGTGCTGCCTTTCTTATTTCAATATTCTGATGCATCATTCTTACCATAGACAATGTTGTCACGCACAGTCCCTGCAAACAGGGTTGGGCTCTTGACTCACCAGTGCAATATGTGATCTCAGATCCTCAAATCAAACTCCCTAATGTCATAACCATCTATAGATATTGATCCATTCACGGGGTCATAAAATCTTTCAATTAGGCCAATGATAGTGGATTTCCCTGAGCCACTTTGTCCTACTAATGCTATTGTCTTGCCAGCTTCAATGTTAAGACTAAGACCCTTGAGAATCATTTGGTCTGGCCTTGATGGGTATGAAAAGAATATGTCTTTCAAGTTTATATGTCCCTTCATATTCTTCTTGAACTTCCTAAGCCTAGGATCTTCAGGTTCAATTTGGCTATTCCTATCCAATATTGCAAACACTAAACCAATTGCTTTCCCACTTTTAGCTATGTCAGAAGTCATGCTTCCTGTATCTGCAATTTGTCTACCAGTTCCCATCAAGATGAGGAAAACTTGCAAAAGGTGTTTTGATGCTACCAAATTCTCATTCAGTAACCACCCTCCATACCAAAAAGTCAAAGCTATAGATGCTGTAGTTAGAAACTGTGACATTAACAATATGGAACCTGAAATCCATGATTGCTTTATGCTTTCTTTATGGGGGCCTTCCATAGCATTTCTGAACAAATTCAGTATCCTTTTCTCAGATGAGAATGCAGCAATAGTACTGTGGTTGATAGTAGCCTCCATTGCTAATTGACTACTTTCAGTCTGAGCCTTTCTAGCTTTGCCTGACATACTTTTCATAAGAATGCTTTTTGAATAGAAACAAGCAATGATCAAAGGCTGCAAAGCAATCATTACAATAGCCACCCTCCATGCAACAACTAAACCAAGCACAAAAGCTAGGGTAGCCGTGACGAAAACTTGGACTAGTAGTGACATTCTTTCTGCAACAAGGGACCTAACCAAGTTTGCATCAGCTGCCAAACATGCACAAATTGCTGCACTTGTGTTCTCCTCTTGATCAAACCATCCTATCTCAAAGGTCATCACCTTCTCTAGCAAACTTTCTCGCAACCTTTTCAACAAACGTTCTCCCATGATGGCGAAATTATAGTGTTGAACAAGGCTTGAAATGAAGTTGACAACAGCTATGATGCAGAAGATGGATGAGTAAAACCTGATTTCTGAGATGATGCGAGAGTGGTCTGTTATGAAGTATACAGATGCAACTATTCCCAAGCAATAAGAATAAAATGGTTGGCATATTCCAGAGCCAATTGCACCTAGACACCCGAGCATAGCATACTTCCACTCAGGTGCATTCATCCTTAGTAAACGCCATTGTGAGAAATTTGATTGGGAAGATTGCTTAAAATTCTCACTACTACAGTCATCAAAGGTGGACCCTGTAACACTTATTGAGTATATGGTGCTAAATGGTTGTGCAGGGCTAAATGCATGATGAATGGGTACTTGGCCTACTTGATTTTGGACTTAACATAACTTGGGGGCTCTTGTTTACTTGATGCAGTACATCTTCAATTTGACTTGTTTGTTGTAGTTGTAGCATTCTGCTATAAGTACCACCTTGTCCATTGTTTAGTTTGAGTAGCTCATCCTGTGAACCACATTCAATCACTCTTCCTGATTGTAGAACCACTATTGAATCAGCCTTTCGAATTGTGGATAAGCGATGAGCTATGATTATTGTTGTCCTGCCTTTGGATGCCAAATCAAGTGCATCTTGCACTATACTTTCAGACTGTGAATCCAAGGCACTAGTGGCTTCATCAAGTAGAAGGATTTTAGGGTCTCAATTAAAGCCCTTGCAATGGCAATCCTTTGCTTTTGTCCTCCAGACAACTGAGCCCCAAGTTGTCCTACCTAATCAATAAATTACAATCTCTTAAGCAATCAAATAGATTAATTTAAACATATTGTCTAGGACATTGATTAAAAGTCAAAAAATTAAATCAAGTTTATATGTGTAAAATCCAATTCTCAAATCATATAAAGACATGCAGACCATTTTCTAGGAATTACTGAAGAAAATATCTACATATTTTTGCTCGATTTGAAAATTTGATGCAAGGGTGGAGCCATGGGGAGACATGGATGAGCCATGGTCCCCCCGGAATCTTATTTATATATATATGTATATGTATATATATTTCTTCAATAAGAGTATATATATTCAATCTTTAAACTAGACCCGCTTAACTTTAAACTCTTAGCTCTACCGTTGATTGGATGAATAGGATATAAAGAACTTGATCCAAGTCTTTTCTTTAATTAAAATGGGTAAAAAAAGAAGATAGAAAGTGCGGAATAAGAGAGAACTTATGACTTACTTGAGTTTCATATCCATTAGGAAGTTTAACAATGAAATCATGTGCATTTGCAGCCTTTGCTGCATTTATAACAGCTTCCATTGAAGCTCCTTCCTTGCCAAACAAAATGTTCTCCTTTATGGATGTTGCGAAGAGAATTGGCTCTTGATTAACTAGCCCCATATGGGACCTTAACCACTTAAGTTGGAGCCTCTTGATATCATATCCATCAAGCAATATCTCACCATACAATGGATCATAGAATCTTTCAATCAAAGAGATATAGTGGATTTGCCAGAACCACTCCCTCCAACTAGGCCTATTGTTTTACCCTTGTACTTGTCAAATTGAGTCCTTGGAGAATTGGTGTATCTGTCTTGATGGGTAAGTAAAGTCAACATCTTTGAATGTGATCTCTCCTTTCACATGGCTTAAGATCTTTCCCTTTTCCTTGTAAGTGTTTATAGTTGGCACTCATTAATCATCTCAAAAATTCGGGTAGCAGCTGACGTTGCTTTTAATAGAAAGCAAGATTTGGCTGCACTCATCAGAGACCTGCATGTTTCAAATTGGAGTTAGTACCTTGTGGCTTGAAGTACACTTTTCCTCCAAAACAAAATGTGCTTCCATCAATTGTTAAATGTTAACAAAAACTTCACAAATTTGAGAAATTTTAGGGTATTGGATTGCATATTTAGAAAAGTTTGGAGGTTAATTTGCATATGTTTCAAAACTCATGGAGCATAGTATATTTATTTTGGCTAAAATGCACATTTTTAAGGTTCAAGGGTCAATTTGTATTTGTTTTATAATTTAGAGGTTAAAATACAAATGACCTATAATTCAGAAGGAGAATGTGTAATTTTCACTTAATTTAATTAATATGCTTGTTCCTGCAAAGAATATAATTTGGATTCAATATCTTATTAGAATATAAAGTTCATGCAACTCAATAGCTAAACCAATATCAGTATGATCCCTTGTAGCTTTTATCTCAAAAGTTGAAACATCTGCTAAGTATCTAAAAAATTTTGAAACAAAATGGAGAAAAGGGAATATGAAGATACTCAAATCCTCCCCAAATCATGCATATTTCAGGACAAACACAGGGCCACCTCTATCTTCTTTTGTTCTGACGAGAACGCTCCCAACCCAAGATTGGAATGCCCAAGTAGCATATAGCAACCCAAGGCTCCCAATGACCACTCCCTTTGTTAGCCCTTGCTTTATGCCTAGCTCCATACTCTTTTCAAGAGTAAAGCTGAACCTTTTTAGTGTTTCTTCTCACCAACATATGAATAAACGTTCCGAATTGATGACACTGCTGTTCTGCTATGCTACCCGCAACTCCATATGCATGCTTCATTTTACCACCTAGATCTTTCAAGTCTTTCCAAATATAATTGCTGGCATGATCATCATAATAGAGAATGGAAAAAGGCTAGAACAAGTCTCCAAGAAAGGAAGAGCCCCACTATAAAGCTAGAGAAGAATGAGGAGAGTTGGACCAGACAATTGGGCACCTGCAACAATAGATACAAATGATTTTTGAGCCAGAAATGTTGGATCAAAGTGCTACATGGACAATGGTAGAAGTATCTGGTATGACAAAATTATGATACACATAAATCAAGTTAAAAACATGTAAAATATAATTAGAAATATCTAAAAGTAGTGATAAAAGTATATGATACAATATGTATTTGGTACATGTATATTAACTATTTTGAAGTATCCATGCATTGTAGGATCAAACACTTACTATTAGGTCGATTGCAAATGATGCAACTTTATTTCCTTAAATTCTCCAAGAACTACATCTAGTATCAGGGCTTACTCATTATAAATGTCATGGAACAAAATGTGAAGTTTATCAAATCCTATGTGTGGGTGACGAACAAATAAAACTAAGAACAAAAGAAGTTAAAAAAAGGAGGAGGAAAGGTTTTAAATATTATACCTTGTCAGCTATGGTGTCTTGAATTGTTTGAGCATCTGAAGTTATGGTGGCAATTACTTGGAAGGTTTTGGAAGAGTCATGTTCATTTGTTTGTCGAAGAAACCAACTTCTTGCCTAAGGATTGATTTGAGATATTCAGCTTTATGCTGGAAGTTTGTCTTTCTGAGTTCTTGTCCAACATACTCCTTCTGCAAGATAATAGCGTGTATTTTATTGGAGTGGATATTATAGTCAAATAGTTCTTCACAAGTTTACAAAAAATCAGATACACAATTATATGGAGATATATTTGTTATATAGCTTCATGAAGGGGCATCATATATGGACTTGCTTAAGGTATAATGCAAGTATAGTAAATTCTTACTGCATTAGAAGTTATTGTGACAACGGAGCATAACTCAAGTGGTTAAAGTGGGACATGACATGAATTTGGTTAAGAGAAATGTCATGGAACACCATCACCATACTTTTATCAGCCATTAGATGACATTAGATCCAAATCAAGTAAGATCCATACTCTATCTAAAAGTGGATGATAGTATATTTGCATTACGCCTCACATATCTTATGTATAAATAATATTATTCGGGCGACGTTATTTCAACACCCAAAAAGCTGGATGTCCGTAGACACCCAATTTAATCTAAAAGTAGAAAATCAAAATTTTTATTTTTAACTAAGGTCAACATAAAATTTAAAGGTAATAGATTGGTTCTAGGTATGGTATTCAAGGAATAGATGGTTAAAAAACATTTCCCATATTACTCTTTGGAATGCTCAATTCCTAGATCCAATCATAATTATACACTTGTCAATGTTACTGAAAGTACTTATAAGTACTTTTGATTGAAGGGAATTTTTACAAATATATTCAAATATCCATGATTTTTATGAGTGGAGATAGAAAAAGGAGTAAGGAATTCTAGCAGATCACATGTCTATGAAACCTTAGATCTAGAATAGCTGCAATACTTACCAACAAAAGAACATAAAGCAACTCTGATGGCAATACATAGCAACTTGACAGCGTACTGAAAGAATGGTAACCAGTAGTTGGTCAAATGTCTTCTAGCAAATGAAATTTGGAAATAATGCAAACTAAAGGCCTTATTTCAGAAGCGAGCATGATGCTTCTCTTTTGAAAAGCCACATTTTCAAAGGTTCAAACATCATAGAAGATACCATAAGGATCACTTACAAAAAGTTACATTTTCTTATAAAAGGAACAATATTAGATAATCAGAAAAATATTATTAACATGTCCTTCGGATTTCATGGCGGTCGTTGGATAAAATAAAGAAACACAATTTATTTATATTTATCCAAAATTAAAACTATATCACATTATTTTGACAATTAAATTCGGACAATTCTTTTACTAATTCTTTTTAAAAAATCAATAACAATGAAATGAAAGCTTTGAGCTTTGTCATGAATCACAATTCACTACTTTATTGATTTTCCTACATTCTAATTACCTTATCTATAGTATGCTTAGGCACAGAATCTTCAGATCCATTTGCATAATCATCAATCAAACTGCCAAGAACAAGCATTGTAATAGGGGTTTGTAGACCATCTCCAATGCAAGCCAAAGTCCCAAAGAGTAATAGCAACTTGTCAACGCCATCTGCATAACGAAAGAATCCACCTTTGTTCCCCATATCGTTAGCAGCATGCCAAGAACAAGCACAGCAACTAGGACTAAGTAATTACATGCTAGAAAATTCTTAACATCCTGCTTATATAGTAAGGTAACAAGGATACTTTGTATCTTGCTTTAGACAGCTTTGCACTTGTTTTGTGTTATCAATTTTTTAGTTAGTGGTGTGTTTTATCTCGTGCCAAATGCATTTGACTTATATGCTAAATTTTAACGTAGGCCGGCACTTGTTTTTGCTATTCGTTGGTTCTTCAATTCTTGTCACAACATGAGACATTATAGGTTGTACAAGGTAATCTTGCTCTCATTTTTTAGTGATCACTTGATAGTTATGTGGTTAGATACAATGAACACATGCCATGTCTATCCTAAATCGATAGTCTATAATTGTGAATTTAATTTTGATGTTTTGTTAATATAAAATTTTTTATATGGACTTTCAATTCAATTATGAATTAGTTACTATCACATAGTCAAACATATTTTACTATTATAATCAATACCATAAAAATTTTATTTATGCTAACTAGTTGCTAGCATATAATCAGATCATAGTATAAAATCAATATATCAAAATCTAGCTATTTTTGTTCATTGTTTATCGAACGTTACTAATCATGATCATAGGGGCTACCAAATTGTAATTGAAGATTAGGACTCCGCCTGCTTTTGATGTTTCTTGTTTTTGTTAAATAATGTTAATAAAAGTGCTCAAGAATTAGAGCATACTTAGATAGGAATATATCGCTTTACCAAATTAAACCACATACGTAAGAATGAAATTGACATTGTCAAGTAAAATAAAAAGGTACAACATCAACTATAATCAAAGCCACAACCATAAGGACAAAACCAGCTGCTATGGAATCTATGAAGCATCAACTTTCTAAATCCCCACTTAATTTTTTTTTTGAGAAATGTTAGAGGAACAATTGGCTGGGACAACTTGTGCACACCTTATGCCACGATGGCTCAAAAAGACAAAAGCCAGTTTGAGGTGCATGGTGGAAAATAAAAAATTGATAACACGGTAGAGGCCTCTTTTGTGAAACCACCATCCATCTCCCTCAATCATATATCACGCTCCAATTTCAGCTTTCCCTCCCAACCAAAAAACCCAAATCCCCCGCTCACTCATAGCATTGCATTTATTCTGCATTACGTTATCACTGAACAATTTAGCTTAGGTTTTCTTCAAAATTACTTTCACTTATTGATTTCTTTTCTCTTTAGATGTGAAAAATTTAATGGATTCTGGGTTAGGTTTGTTCTTTGTGGTTACTAGTTACTGCTGATTCTTTGTTCTAAACCATCTTTGGTTGGTAAGAAAAATTGTGCTTATTGGGGTTCAATGTGCTTTTTTTAAAAAAATTTGTTGTGCGGCGTTAAGGTTTGAAGGAGGCATGCTTTTGGGTTGTGCCTTACATTTCTGTTCAAAGGAGTTCTAGGCTGTGCGACATTGGGGTTTGAAGAGGTATACTTTGATCTCATGCCTACTCCTGTTTGCTGTCAAATGATTTTTTTAATTCGCTAGTTGTTTTGTATAGATTGAAAGATTCTTTTTCCATATTAGATGTAGATGAGTAAATGTTCAGTATCTTGAAAACCATCAGAGAGTTTCATAATGTGTTTGAGGCTGAAGTTCAAAAGCTTGAAGCTGATAGGTATCAACTTGCAATTGAGATAGCCACTACTGGAATGCTCAGAAGACATTTAAGGTTGACTTTTGGAGGCCTTCTGATATGCATCCAATGGAAATTGTGGAAGCTATTGATAAGCTACAGGAGAGACTTAAGGTTGTTCCTGGACTTGGGTGCTTATGCATGCAGATTGCACCTTTGTGTCTGTTTATGGAAGCTTAAAATTCTGTTAATCCTTTTACAGAGAAAGCGAAGCGAAGGAAACAAGAAGAACAGAATCTGGGAAAGAAGGTCAATAACCGAAAGGTAACTGAAAATTTGGGAAGCTTGTGTGCATATGCTATGTTCCTTATAATTTAATGTTTGTTGAAGATTCATGTTATTGAGTCAATCTAATGTAATTTTTGCTGATTATGTACTTGATGTTTTAAGTGCTTACTGAATTTAAAATATGTTTTACCTTCAATTTGAAGGCCTATGAAAACTCATTTTAAACTAAAGTAGAGATTGAATACTAAAAATTCTATGATGTTGTTTGTTTGAAGTAATTCTAATTAGTCCACTTTGTCCTTATTATAACTACTATATCCCCTCCCCCACACCCCAAAAAAAACCACAAAACAAAAAAAAAGAACAAATAACTATGGAGATAATTTAACAAGTAATAACTTCACGATCTTTTTATGAAAAATAAAACAACCTGTCCTATCACACTAAAGTTTGAAAGTGAAAACCTATATGTTAAATTTCTATAATTTTTTCTCCAATAGAAGATGCTTGTTATGTTTATATATTATGCTACAAGACATGGCTTAGTCAAGTTACATTGAGAATGTTGGATAATATGCAGAAGTCTTACGTGGAGCAATATGTGGATGTGAGACATAAGAGAAACATGCTATGTGTATTTAAGGTTATTCTTTTTATTTTCATTTTTTTTCTTGGTTTCGTTTGGTCATTTTCTTGTGGAAAATATATTGACTCGTTAGAAGGATCAAATGCCAGTGTTAAGAATTTTCCCAAGCACCTTGATATTTAGCTATTGTGCTGCCTGTAGCTAAGTTCTGATGTCATATCTGGTATTCGCTAGTAATGGAGTGTGTGTGTTCCTTGCTCATGCACTTAGGGCTGTCTGTAGGGAGTATGTGTGTTTTGTGTGTGTAAAATGAAGTCTATTTTTCAAGGGCTGAAAGGATTATGGGAGTCTTGGTGTGTTTACTTCAGCTGTCAATGTTGGATGGCTGGATTGTTAATTAGATTTGTTTGATGGTCATTTTTTGCCGCCCAGGCTCCTTAACATGAGTGAAAAAAGTGAATTTTGTTTAATTAATGCATGTGGGTTAAGTCAATAATTAGAACTGGGAAAAAACGGGGAACTTACCACAGTTGCAGGGCATTTCCAGGGAAGTATTGTTTTAAGGGGAAAAAAAGAAAAGGGAAGGAGGGGTTGGAGTTGGTTTGTTAGTGATGCATAAAATGTGATGGATTAAAGAAAACTAGTGGTGTGTAGTGGATTACTAGCAACTGGTAAGTGGTAACATTGATGATTTCCTTTATTCCACAATTACTATCAAGTTATTTCTGTATATTAATATTTTATAGGGATGATCTCCATATTTATGCTTTGCAAGTTTGCATAATTATACTTTATCTACATACTTTAATCTTATGCATAACATTTTTTGAATATACTTTTCCATGCATGTCAGGTCTTATATCTGTTAGTAATTCTGAATATTCAATTCAATTAAGAGGACTTAGCTTAAAGTAGTCCATCAAAAGCTTGGTATGACAAAAAAGATTATTTGTCAATACAATCTGTGGCATGAGCTCTTGAATTAACATCTATCAGCAGCAAGCACTGACTCTTACTTATTCATTGTTAATATTTGCTAAACAAAGTGCTTTGTTTCACTGTTTTCTCTATTAGCAGGTCATCTTCTGGTATCACAAGTCTAAGCAATGTTACTTGCCACTTGGTTTACACTATTTCTAGATTTTTTATTTTATGTAAACTATTTTTAGATGTTTTGATAGTTTAGACTATCATTTTGGAAAGGCTTTATTAGGCCTCCGTTTGTATGTATATAGATTTGCAAATATAAGTTACATGAGAGTTACACTTATTGTACAATGGATGAACTCCTTTTCGGGAGGTAGATATTTAATTTTGTATAAAACTTTTATATTTACTTCATGATGATGTTATACGAGAAAAAAAAATGTCATGTAAAGGCATATAATGGACAACTTACCTGCATAACACTAAAATTACTAGTATATTATAAACAACTTATCAGGAAAAGTTCTCTAAAACTAAAACACTATCTGTATACATGTCATTCCAATTTGTCAAATACATTGGAAATAGTTCCCTAATGCATTGTGAGGATAATGGCCCTTGAATTTTTAATTTTGTTGCCCCACCAACAAATTAAAATCATGTCATTGACAAAGGATGTCCAAATTGTATTTTTTGAGGATATTGGATTGAACATAATACTATTAACCCATGGTTATGGTTGGTCTTTAAAAATCAACCAAATAAACCACTTGATTATATCTGAACTTGGATTTATTTGTGTTATGGTGGATGTATCAACTTATTATTATTTTTTGTTTGAGCGAATGACCATTTTAATCCCAATATATATTGTTTTATTTGGCATCAACTAGGTAAAATGTACACAAATTCAACCACAAATGAGACAACTTTTATCTCTCTTTTTTTATATATAGGAATAAAAGGCTAAAATTCTCAATTTAAGAGGAGCCACAAAACTTAGTACAACATAAAAATAAAAACTATTTGGTCAACTTGAATAGCTATCATCCTCTATACTTTCTATAGCCATCAACTATGAGGATAGTACAAATATTAGCATGAATATTATAGATATATTAGATACATAAGGAACTAATACTATACTCATGTTTTTACCATGCAAGTAAGAATAGTACCCATGTACAAGTGATTAGTCAAAATTTGCATAAAATATTGCTAGTAAAAAATACACTTTGGCTGATAAGTTGTTCTAAAAATGCTATTAAGTTTCGTATTATGCTAGTAAGTAGTTCATTTTCTAATAAGAACCTTTACTTTTCATGTGAATGCACAGGACTTCCATGTAGAAGTGTACAGGAGGATTTTAGAGTGCATTATTACTTCCTTGTGATAAAATCTATTGGTCATAGAAAGCGATTTATTTCCATTTGTTGGTAGCATAAAGTGTACAAGAAAATAATAATGTATTTCGAAGCATCTTAGCCAAGAGCTTATCAAAGCATGTCAAAGTGCACTACTATACCTATTTAGACAAAATGACATGTCCAAGAGATCATTTCACTCAATATATAGCTATGAAAATTTGGCAGTTAAGAACACCAATTTAGCATATAAGTCTTTCAATTTTAGCTTATAAGTTTTGGTCAAAGCTTATAAGTTTGCTTGCATCTTAACCAAGAGCTTCTCAAAGCATGTGAATGGAGGAAATCCATGTGCAAACGTGTTAAAACATGTCACAGTGCACTTCTATACCTATTCAGACAAAGTGACATGTCCAGGAGGTCATTTCATATAGTATATAGCTATAAAAAATGGCAATTAAGAACACCAGTTTAGCATATAAGTCTTTCAAATTTAGCTTATAAGTTTTGTTCAAAGCTTATAAGTTTGTTGCATCTTACCCAAAAGCTTCTCAAAACATGTGAATGAACAAGTACTATTAGCTATTGTCATTCATTTTTAAAATTCTAAAATTTGTAAAATAACCTACAAAGTGACTTAGTTATGTGCATTTATAACTAAACTTAGTAACATATTTGATATTCTTACTTGCACGGGAAAAACATGGATATAGTATTAGTTCCGTATGTATTTAGTATATCTACAATATTCATTCTAATATTTGAATTAGTTTGTGCTAGCTTACTCTTTTGGATGCATTTTTCCTTCGTTTTTGTACTATCCTCATAGTTGATGGCTATAGAAAGTATAGAAGATGATAGCTGTTCAATTTGACTGAATAGTCTTCATTTTTATGTTGTACTAGGCTCCTCTCAAATTGAAAATTTGAGCCTCTTTATTCCTAAAAAAAATAATGAGAAAGGTTGTCTCATTTGTGACTGAATTTGTGTATATTTTACCTAATTGATGCCAAATAAAAATATATATTAGAACATCCAAAATTTTTTTCTTAGTCTAATTACAATAACTTTCTTTCAGTTACTTTAGAACATCCAAAAACATCAAATATAAAGCAAATATTAAAATTACAAATATTCATTACTCATAATAACAAAATGTGTCTCAACAGATAATAGAATATAATACTTCCATATCTCAAACATTTGAGCTTTCTACAAAGTCATAAAACAAAATGAACAAATAAGCAAGTCTTTATAATCTTGCGATAACATAGAAAGTGAAGTTCCACAATTCTAAGATTAATCAACAAAGACCATCAACAATATGCTAATTGTTGGATGGTACATCATTTGCAGGGTCATGGCTACCAAAAAGGAGGGTCTTGCTAGCCTTGGTGATTCCAAGTCTTCAACCTGAAATTAAAAACAAAAAACACAAAAATCTTATAGAATGAGAAACAAAAAGAGCTAGAAGGAACAAGTAAAATGACCAAAAAGAAAAATAAGAACACATTCATATATGTTAGTCATAGCCCTTACTTATAGCATTGAAAGAATAGAGGTTCATAAACAACAATGGTTATTATCCCTGAAGGTTATAAGAGGACTACTCACATGTAAAGCTATATGGTTTACATTTGTCTATCCCCATTCCAAAGGCAATAGCTGCACAAACAATATGGACCTGTACCTCATGCCATTTCTTTTGAACAACAACACTCTCACGGCAGCCAAGGTAGCATAGTAATAAACAGTTTTAATTTTACATGTCTCATTCAAAAATTTTGAGACCTCGACACATTCACTTTTTGAAAGGCAGTAAACAATTCTACACTGATTTCTGAAGCGATCCACTAGTAGTTGTCCCAGCTACTTCAGTGGTTCCTTTGTCCTTACAATCACTTCATACTTCAAGTTTGGTCTGTCAAAGCAGTAAACAAATGCTTGATATGAGAATACCTCGGGACTACTAATGAGATACCAATTACTTCAAAGGGGTCATGTGTCAAAATAAAGAAATTAATCCTTTTTGCCAACCCACTTTCACACAATTTTCTTTCTCTTTTTAGATCTTATCCATTTAGTTTGAAAAGTTATGAACTTTAGGAAGCTTCATTTCAAGACCACTAACCAGATAACCCAAGTTCCTGCCTTACCATATCCAAAAAGTATTGCCATAATTCATAATCAACACGTCCATTTTCACTTGACCTGCCTTCTTTATGGCCACCTTGAGATTTCAAATGACATTTTATGAACAATGGCACATTGGCAGCACTACATTAGTAGTTAAAATATTGGGGCTTGTTCATACTGTGTGATCAGTCAATGATATATGAGACACACATAGGGAAGTGCAGCTTCAAGAAGGAATGATCAGCGGCAAAGTTATTTCCCTTAAATTTCATACAATTGCAATCATTGTAAAAAGAAAAAACTACAATGGTATACAAAAAGCATGGAGCATACCTTACACAGTGTGCCTCATCAACAACATATCTTGCTAGCTGTCCCTGCAATTTAAGAGAGAACACCACACACATTTCCACATCAGATCTTTATAAACAAATCGTCTGCACCAACGGTTTCAGGAAATGTATTCAAATCAAGGAAATTTCATGGGCATTATTAAATACTGAGAAAAATAAGGCTTATTAAATGAAAATGATCTATATAAAATTTAAATGACTAATGAGGTTTAATTATAAAGGTATATAAAACTGGTCTAAAGATATTTGAAAATAAAACAGCAATAAATCAATCTTTTAATTTAGTTTATAGATGGTATAATATCCAATGAAAAGGTTGTAACCAAAAATCGGTTTGTACACCAAAATTTATTAAATATTCAATAAAACAATTCAGTCAAGTAAAACAAGTTCATAAAAATTATACCCCCAGTAATCTATATAGGACTTAGTCAATATAACTACCATGCTAGCATATTCAATCCTTTTTCCTTCCCATGTTGGGCTCCATTTACAGCAATATTTACAATGATGAGTATTTAAAATTTGGGCATAATGAAAATAATAGTCATGTAGAGGGGTAATGACATTGAAGCAGTAGTACAGAATCCCTTGAACCAGCTTTTCTAAGTAAGCTTAGTTTGCTCATCACAGCTTCATATTTATCAAAAATACATCATAAAACACAGACAAATTTTTGGAATGACAAGGGACGATTATGAAGTAAACAAAACAGAAAACCAAAACCTCATTATTCGAAATCTAAACATGCTGCCAAATGTTCTTTAGCTCTTCAATTCTCATAGGTTTCAGTAGATAATCACAAGCTCCATGAGAAATCCTTTTCTTTACCAGCTTTGTATCGCCATTTGTAGACAACATTGTATTCAAATATTTTATACCATTAAAAGTTTACCAGCACACATTGATAACTAACCCATTTCTACAATTACTTAATAGTTATTCAAATTGCCAAAAAGCCGTAAACAATATTGGGAGAATAGTTTATGTCAAGAACAAGACATTACTCAGTGAATTCCTAAATCAATAGATCAATAAAAGTAATTGGAAAAGGGGAAAAATGCCAAAACGGGGAAAGACAAACCTTGATTTGGAGGCGGATCAGAGCGGCCTTGGATAGCGGAGCAGCGGCCTTGCGTAGCAGAGCAACCACCTTGCTTGAGAGAAAGCAATGACCTTGGAGCGAAGCAGTGGCTGCGCAGAGCGGATCAGCAACCTTCAGCAAGAGAGAGCAATGACTTTGAGCAACTTGATGACCGGAGTGAGAGAGAGCGGCGACCGGCCTTCACCAAAGGAGTGAACTTGAGAGAAAGGGAGAAGGTTCGAAAGAGCAAAGGGGACCTTAGAGAAAACAAGTTCGAAGAGAGAAAAACCAAGGCAAAGAACTTTCTAAGATGCTTCAGTTCTTTGTTTCTTCACCATGTGCCCTATTTTCCGTCCAATACGTTTTTTTGTCGTTTTCGGAGTAAAAAGCATATGGTGTGCGTGTGTGTGCACTTCAATTGTGCCCTCTTTTTTGTTCTTTCACTAATTCAACTTTTACTTCCGGTTTTTTTTTTTTTTTGTTCTCCATCTTGTTTCATTTTAAACTTATAAATTAGTTTTTAAACATAAATCTACTCATTGACCAAATGATTTGATTTACAAACTAAATAAATTTCAAAAATAATAAATTCCAAATATACTATAAATTCTATATTCATGAAGTGAGGTTTTTATGTTCATTCCATGATGCCGTGAGCATTATTTAGTGATATGAGTGTCATAGCTAATACAAGAACACATGCATATCTAGTGTATGAAAAATTCTTGTATGAGCAAAATTTTAAAGATTCTTTCTTAGCAAACTCACACAAAAGTTAATGTTGTCCATTGATGAGTGAATACATGCTGAATAAAGTTGATGGACTCCACTTTTATTGGAAGTCTATTTAAAAATGATATGTTAGACCTATGTGTATATGAGAATATGAGAATCTCTTTGTATGTGTATGAGGTCCACATTTTAAACAATTTGCTGAAATTAATTGTGAGATTGGTATTCTCTTAGCTGCGTTGTTTTACAAGATGTTTTTTATATTTCCAAGAATATGACTTACCATGACCAACATTGACTATGATTGTGAATCACCTGGATGCTGACCATTTATGCCAGTCCAGCCAGAACACCACGCAGGCGCTGACTATCGTCATGGTCACTAGTCCACCGTATCGATTGTTTGACCATCGGAGTTTGATAAAATAACAAGCCACCACTTCCGCCAAAGGACAGGCCACTTCCGTCCTAGGAGACCATCACGCCGTCACTACTATTTTATTCAGGGTATTTTTGGAAAATAAACATATTCTCAAGAATGTCATTATAAACCAAACACAAATGATTCATTCATAGGTATAATTTACAAGTTTCTTGAGATTTCCGTTTACGTACCAAATGCACCTAAATGTCTTACCAGTTGAACGATTCTTAGGAAATGTTATTCCCAAATATTATTTGCAGAAGTGAAAAATCAAACCTTTACACAAACACCACCTAAAGGATGACAATGGGTATCCATGTGGTGAGGACATGCCTCCGTCTTAGAATTTTTACTCACGCTCTCATCCCTATAGGTAACTATAGATTTTATTAAAAAATATTTAAAATTATAAAAAGAGAAAAATTAGAAAAATATTTTGAAATTCTAAAACATAAATATCCATATAATAGTAAATACTATTAATACAACATAATTCACCCAATCCCTGACTATTTGTAAAATTTACTTGGTTTGTGAAATCATTACACTAACCTTCCCTATGTTTGTAAAATCATTAGATTACATCCCCTTTATTGCAAAATGAATGGTACATTTTGGGTGGTCAGTGGGTTTAGGTAAATTTCACCAAATCTCAGGATATTAGTATAATTTGCCCTTGTTATTATTGATGATATAAAGATTTAATTACTTCTAAGGTCCCCATAATTCAAAAGTTTGTAATTAAGTCCCTATATTGTACAAAAATTTTCAATTAGGTCCCTATAGTTTAAAAATTTATAATCAAGTCTTGATATTGTACAAAATTTTTTAATCAAATCCGTATATTGCACAAAAATTTTCAATCAAGTCCATATACGGACAAAACTATAGGGATTTGATCACAAAATTTTTAAGCTATAGGAACTTAGTTGGAAATTTGCATATAATATAGGGAGTTGATGACAAATTGTTAAACTACATGGACTTGATTAAAAATTCTGGTAATGTATAGGGAAATGATTACAAACTTTTAGACTACATGAACCTAATTGAAAATTAAGTTAAACTATAAGGACTCAAAGTAATTAAACCTATAAAGTTTAGAATTAGGGAAAAGCTCTTTCCAAATATAGCGATGTATAAGTGTAAGGTTTACTAGTGAATCAATCCCGTTGGCAACTCCTTATATATTATTATATTTTAAATTTAACCTTAAAGATAACATTTGTGATTCACATACACTTATTAACATGTATTAAAAATTACAAATAGACACCTAATATTCAATATAATTTAAATAATAACGATAATGAGTTAAAAATATATGTTGTCTATGAGAGTTGCATAGTATGATTTATGATGGTAACGCGATAATGGTGTTGTCATAGCTTGAAATGGTTGAGTT